>OZ024825.1:109629320-110241051 GCA_964016985.1 Anodontia alba | reverse complement strand
TGAAGTAACTCAGAACATATACTAGTAACAGTGCAGACCAATATCTTTCAGAAGCAGTCTGGTCAGGGTCTACACTATTTGCCATCCCACTAAGTATTTTAAAAATCGACTACATATAAAAAAAACAACCACAAAATTTTGTCAAAAGAATGGAATAAAGTATTCGAAATTTTAGGAAATTTACCATAAACCAGTCTCAATAATAAGTGACTGATATACAGTCGACTCTGGTTATCTCGAAATCGCTTATTTCGAATTACTGCTTATCTTGAAGTGAAAATCTGGTCCCTGTTTTAACATGAAACTATGACAACAGGTAACAAAATAATGTGGAAAAGAGGAGAATTCTCCTCTTTTCCACAATATTTTCAGTATATCTCTATTTTCAGGAGTCAAATTACATATTCATTTGTGAAATGTGGTTGTCTGATTTATCTTTTTTCCTCAATCTGCAAATCTGATATGTCGAGATACGGATATCTCAAAGTATTTCAGAGAGTCCCTTGGACTTCGAGATAACGAGAGTCGACTGTATTCTACTTGGTGCTAATTCTCTGATTACCGGAGGCAGTCATTGTCATTTTGGAGTAATCTGTACGACTTTTTTCACAGGGAGTACTTTGTGCATGGATATTTTTTGGTTCCTGAGACATTTGTTGTGGAATGTGAAGAGGTTCTGAGATGGGGTATTTCTGGCATATTTCCTGCTCTTTTGATGATTCTGTCTCATTAGATCTTTCTTCAGGAATTTCAGCATTGTTTACTGCTTGTAGCAATGCTGATGTTTCTTTATTGTCAACTGAAGTGAAATCTGAAGTTATATCTCCATCCACATTACAGTCTGATCCTGATATGTCAGAATTGTATTCATCAAGAAAATCAGATCCACTGGATTCAATCAATAAATCACATGGTCTTTTATATCCCATTGACATATCTGAATCAGCGTTAAAAATCTGATCCTCTCTGGGATGATTCATTTCACAAGGATTTGGTGATAGTTCAACTTTCCCAGTATCACTACTAGTTTGTAGAGGTTCTGATAGAGTCACAGATTCTCCATCTGCAACAGATTCATTTATGCTCAAGTTGGATTCAGTAGACATTTCCTGATGACTGGCACACTGCTCATTACTGCTTGAATTATGTTCACATTTATCACACTGAGTACAAGTATTCTGATTATCACACTGAATACATGTATTATCAATACTTTCATGTTCTGTCATATGAGAAGGTAAATCTCTGCTAGAATGGGTTGCATCTATTGCATCTATACTTACATTAGATGGACTAGATACATTTGGTGGATGCAGATACATATTTCCATCAATACTACGACTAAAATTATCCTCATTTATTTCTGAGTATATACATTCATCATCTACTACTGATTTTTCCTCAGTTGTTTCAACTGAAACTTGAGTACTAGTGATGGCACTAAAATCATACTCATCAAACTCATCAGGTGGATTATTGTAAGTATATGAACCCGATGATTCCTCATCAAGAATATTAAATAGACGTTTACTGTCCTCTGCATCTGCCCTAGGGATACCAGAGTCATGGGACTTCTGGCTTCTTTCATCAGACAACCCATCTGAGTCAGCTTCGTTACTAGATAGTGAACTGGTTCCACTGTCATGGGAAATGAATGGCTCAGTTTCTTCAACAGTACTAAGCTGAATCTGTTCAGCCTTGTCGGCATCACTCTGCTGAAAATAGAAATAACATAGAGACATCAGAGAACTTTCCCACTTGTTCCACTGTCATGGGCAATGAATGACTCAGCTTCTACAACAGTATTAAGTGGATCCTGTCTAGCCCTGTAATCAGCAGTAGTTGGGATATCAAAGTCGCTCTGCTGAAGTTTATGTCACACCTGCATACTAAAATGTGAAAACAAACACTAGCCCTTAAAGGGCCAGGCAAAATTGGTAGCAGACGACATTTTATTTTTATTGTTTTAATTTTTCAAAGAAAACAGTCTTGATAGTTCATGTGAATCATCTGCCAAGCAGACGATTCACATGAAATATCAAGACTTGTTTTCTTTAAAAAATTACAAATAGATATTTCAAAATGTCATCTGCTGCCATTGTGATTGGTGATTTAAGGGCTAGAAGAGTGAGAGTTGTCATCCTTGTTTAGCTCAGTGAAATAAAACAATCAGTGAAGTGTAACTAACTGTAATGTTTTACAGTTTGCAGTCTTCATTTAGGGTGAACACTAGGTGAACACTAGGATGAACGCTGGGGTGGACATAAGTACATGGACAAACAAACCCATGCTTAACCCATTGTATACTGAATAGACTCTCCCACACTATATATTGGAAGAGTCCAATTTTAATTTTAGAAACATACGGCTATGAGATTTTCATACTCCTAGAGAAAATGGCTAAACTATTTGCAAACAATGGAGACCCTGATCAGACGCCATGTTCTGTGGCGTCTGATCTGGGTCTGCACTGTTTGCCAATTACCCTTTTACGGGTCTAACAACTACAATGGGTTAAGTTGCCCATGCTAATGCAAATGAGACAAAAATAACAAAAAAACATCGGAAAACTATAACGCTCTGCATACTGGACAAAAATTTTAGCAGATCACATTTTGAAATTTTTTTTTTTATTTTTCCTAGAGAATAGGCTTTGACATTTAATCCAGATAATAGGCTTTGACATTTCATGCAAATTGTCCCCACAGGAGACAATTTGCATAAAATGTCAAGGCATATTTACTGGGGAAAAAAAAAAAAAAAAATTGTCAATTTTTTTGTCTGCTGAACTAGCCCAGAGTAACTCTCTTTCGTAATCATTACATTTAAGGTATTAACTTTAAACATTGGGACTCCTTGGCATATAATCCTAAAATTTGAAATTTTCATTTTATTATCTACTGAAATATCAAAACATTTTAGACAACTCTTAGTGCTCCATCACTCTTGCTCATTGCACATCAAATCTCTGACTAGCTGGTAACTCAGAACAAGAGACCCATAGGCCACAACTTGCTTACCTGATAAAAACAGCTATTGCATATCTGCAAATGCCATGCAATTTCTTCCAGTATTGCCACAGCAACTAGGACACAAATTTGACCATAACATAAAAAGTCAAAGGTCATCCTTGTATATTCATTTAAACAAATTCAGTAGACTTTAATTCTCTGGCACTGCATACCAAGATTCAGCTTCACAGCTTTCTTAGTTCTAGAGAATATCTTTAAGTGATTTACCATACATGGGCATGGCAGCCATTTCGTTGAATGGTGCAGAATCATTTGAGTAAATTGTCAATATCCTTTTGACAGAAGGCCTTCAATTCAGTTGGATTATAAACTTTAGAAGAGATGTTCAAAATACAAATTCTTATCATTTTTCTCATATAATTGTACAAAGCCCATATAAATGCATGGGGAAGCAAATTTGACCTTGCCACAGAAAGGTCAAACATCAATGTAAGACCATCATTTTAGCAATTTTGGTAGACCTACCATCCACGATGATTTGTGCAAAGATTAGCCCCAGGGCTTATTTGGTTCTGGAGAAGAAGATTTTTAAAGGTTTTTACCATATATGGGCATGGCAGCCATCTTGGTCAATGGACAGCAATCATTTTAGGAATCTTGTTCCCCTGCCCCAAAGAGGCTCCACATGAAATTTGAGCAACACTGGCCTGGCCGCTTCATAGGAGAAGTCATTTGAGATTCTGAAATGAATGGGGCCCATTTTAAATGCACAGGAAAGCAAACTTGACCTCATCATAAAAAAAGGTCAAATGTCACTGTGCGGCCATCATTTTAGCAACTTTATTAGACCTCTCGTCCCCAAAGATTTGTGCAAAGATTCAGCCCCAAGGGAACCTCAGTTCTGGAGAAGAAGATTTTTAAAGGTTTTTACCATATATGGGATTGACAGCCATCCTGGTCAATGGAATGTGACAGTTTTAACAATCTTCAATCCCCCCGACCTAAGGAGGCTCCACATGAAATTTGAGCAAAATTGGCTCAGCGGCTTCAGAGGACAAGTCGTTTGAAAATGTTAACGGACGCACCGACTGAAAAGTGATCACTATAGCTCATCCTG
The DNA here is from genome assembly GCA_964016985.1 of Anodontia alba. NCBI lineage: Eukaryota > Metazoa > Mollusca > Bivalvia > Lucinida > Lucinidae > Anodontia > Anodontia alba. Next base: position 110,236,962 of record OZ024825.1, on the reverse strand, counting down.
AGCATAGCTCAGATGAGCTAAAAATGGTTGCTTGGTCTTGGACCGAAGCCCAGTATTCCTAGTAAATGTAAGGCAGAAGATGAGTCAGATTCATGATAATTACTTAAAAAATGAGACCTCCAGAGTGTTAACAATTTTTTCTTTGATTTGGCCTGGTGACCTAGTTTTCTCCCTAAGTGACCTAGTTTTGAACTTGACCTAGACATCATCAAGGCAAACATTTTGAGCAAGGGTAATGATGATTATTTAAATAAGATATCATAAAGGCAAACATTCTAGTAAGTTTCATGAAGATTGAAGAAAAACTGTGGCTTCTAGAGGGTGAAAAGGGTTTTAAAGAAATCTGACCTGGTTTTTGACTCAGCATGATCCATATTCAAACTTGACCAAGATATCATTAAAAAAACTTTTTGGTAAAGTTTTATGAATGGAGCAAAACTGTGGCCTCTAGAGGGTGAATAAACTTTTATAGAAAAGTGACCTAGTGATCTAGTTTTTGACCCAACATGACCCACATTCCTACTTGACCAAGATATCATCAAGACAAACATTTTGATAAGTTCTTTGAAGATTAAAGCAAAACTGTGGTCTCTAGAGGGTGAATAAGGTTTTAAAATAATTTGACACAGTGACCTAGTTTTTGATCTAACATGAGCCATATTCAAACCTGACCCAGATATCATAGAGTCAAATATTCTGGCAAAGTTCCTTGAAGATTAGTGGAGCGCTGTGGTGCAGTGGTAAAGCATCGGACTCGAGATCGAGAGGTACCGGGTTCGATCCCCACTAACAGCAAGTGTTGTTTCCTTGAGCAAGAGACTTTATCCACATTGCTTAGTACTGGTTTCTACCCAGGAAAAAAGAGGGCCACATGGAAGATTAGTACTAGATTACTAAATGTGTTACCCTCTATAAATAAAGTCGATTATTATTATTATTATTATTAAGATTGAAGAATAACTGTGGCTTTGAGAAGGTGAACAAGGTTTTATAGAAATTCAACCTTATAATCTAGTTTATTACCCTACATGACCCACATTCCAACCTGACTAAAATATCATCTAGACAAACATTTTGATAACGTTCTTTAAAGATTTAAGCAAAACTGATGCCTATAGCAGGTGAATAAGGTTTTAAAGAAACTTGACCGAGTGACCTAGTTTTTGATCCATCATGACCTATATTTTAACTTGACCTGAGATATCATTGAGTCAAACATTTTGGTAAAGTTCCATGAAGACTGAAGAATTAGAGGGCCCAGAGGGCCCTAATTAGCTCACCTGAGTGTCATTGTCTCTGACCATCAGCAGGTTACTTCATTAACCCTTATCTTGCCTTTCGCGACAATAGTCGCGCTGGGGGGGTCTGCCAGCTCAAAAGCCCGTCATACTTACAATATACCACATGCAACCATTCAGAGCAAGTGTTCTCATACAGGAGTGAACCTACTTTCATACAAACACGCCACTTTTCATTAGATAGTCAGGTGCTGGATTTTACCCACACTAAAAACGACCGAGAATACCAAATTTCAAGCTGCCATTAATTTCAGCACTCACTACAACAGATTGATCAGGCTTTTCTGGAAAAAAAGCCCATAACACCTGAATCATTTCCAGTGAGGAATAAGTAGGAATAACAGTAGAACCTATGTATGTCACTCGTTTCATTCACAATAGTACACAGTAGGCGCTGGGCTCTTGTAATTATTTTTTTTTTTTTTTTTTTTTTTAAGTGTCTTAAACGGTTCCCGGTTTACACATGACTGTCACGTGACTTTCTAGTCACGTGACCATTCTTTCTCCGGTAAAATGGCCACCTAGGATCGGCAAATTATACGTGAAAATTTCATGAAAGTCGAGGTAAAATTCAGGGGGTAATGACTTCTCAAGTAGAGGTACCCCCTCTTACAGGCCTGATTCATTTTAATTCCGGCAAGAGAAGGGTTAATTTAATGCAACATAGTATATTCTACAAGACTATCATCTTCTCTTCAAAGGACTCTCTATGCTTTAACCTTTACCACTCTCTGGGCATTTTCAGCAGACGACAGATTGATGATATTTTTCTTATTTTTCCCAGAAAACAGGATTTGACATTTCATGCAAATTGTCTCCTTAGGAGACAATTTGCATGAAATGTCATATCCTGTTTTCTGAGAAAAATAAGAAAAATATTTCAAAATGTCGTCTGCTGAAAATTTTACCCAGAGTGCTAAGCGTTAATAGACTGTCATTTATGAAACATTTCTGCCACCTTTTTTCAAACTCTGGCTAGTAGTTTTAGAGGAAAAAACTTATCTGCCACTTATTTGTCTATGTAAAACTACTGAACCCCAGGGTTGGGCCATTTTTGACCCCAGGGATCTAATTTGAACAATCTTGGTAGAGGTCTACTAGATAAAGCTACAAACCAAATTCAGTAGCCTTAGGTCTAACAGTTTCCAACAAGAAGATTTTTCAAGATTTTCACTATATATTCAGTCTATGTAAAACTAGTAGCCCCTAGTTAGGGGTCATTCCTTACCCCAGGGCTAGTCCTAGGCCTAATGGTTTCCGATAAGAAGATTTTTCAAAATCAGCCCCACCCCTTGGTGGCCATGTTTTTTGATGAATCATGATGGCTTGAACAATCTTGGTAGGGGATCACCAAAGGACCATTTCTGCTGTATTATATAGAAAACTGTCCAGTGGTTTTTTTTTGGTTTTTTTGATTTTTTTTTTAAGTTTTCTATATAGATATATAGGGAAAATAAGCCCCACTCCCTAGCAGCCATGTTTTTTGACAATTCATGACAGCTTGAACAATCTTGGTAGAGGGTCATCAAAGGAATATTGCTGCCAAGTAATATTGAAATTGGTCCAATAGTTTCAGACAAGCAGATTTTTAAAATTTTCTATAAAGATATATAGTGAAAATAAGCCCCTTCCCCACTCACGGCCATGTTTTTTGACGAAAAATGATTGCTTGAACAATTTTGGTAGAGGATCACCTAAGGAACATTTCTGCCAAATAATACTGAAATCGTCCAGAGGTTTCTGACAAGAAGATTTTTAAAGTTTCTTCTTTTGCTTTTCTTTTGGCTGCAATGGCAACCAGAGTTCTGCTTCGATTCCAATTCTTTGAACAACTTTCAGTTAGTACCTCCCAAGGATCATTCCTGGAAGTTTGGTTCAAACTGGCCCAATGGTTTAGGGAGAGATGTCAATCTATGACAGATGGCCAATGATCATAGGACAATAGATGACGGATGATGGATGCCAGAGTACTGGCCTATTAGAATAGCTCACTGAGCCTTTTGTGCTCAGGTGAGCTAAAACTGTGGCCCTGAGAAGGTGAACAAGGTTTTATAGAAATTAGACCTAGTGAACTAGCTTTTGAACCAACATGACCCAAATTTAATCTTGACCAACATATCATCAAGACAAACATTCTGGTAAAAATTTGTCAAGACTGAAGCAAAACCTAGGCCTCTAGAGGGTTAACAAGGTCTTAAACAAATCTGACCTAGTGACCTACTTTTTAACCCAACATTCCTTCATCACGTTTTTACGTTTTCCTTCCTATTTTGTATGCAAAAATTATAATGCTACATAAAGCACGGTATTTAAAAAAATGGGGTGGAAAGGGGAGGAGGTGCCGACCAAAACAAAACAAAAAAAAAACACAACATGACCCATATTCAAACCTGACCAAGATATCATCAAAATAAACTTTCTGATAATGTTCCATGAAGAGTAAAGCAAAACTGTGACCTCTTGTGAACAAGAGTTAAAGAATTTTGACACAGTGACATAGTTTTTGACTCTACATGACCTATATTCAAACCTGCCCAAGATATCACCAAGACAAACACTTTAATAAAAAATTATAAAGTTTGAAGCAAAACTATGGTCTCTAGTCGAACAAGATTTTAAACAAATCTGACCTAATGACCCTAGTTTTTGATTCAACATGACTCACATTCGAAATTGACCGAGATATCATCAAGACAAACATTCTGGTGTAGTCTCATGAAGATTGAAGCAAAACTGTGGCCTCTAGAGTGTTAACAAGGTTTTAAAGAAATTTGACCTTGTGACTTAGTTTTTGACTCGACATGACCCATATTCGAACTTGACAGAGATATTATCAAGATAAACATTTTGGTATAGTTTCATGAAGATTGAAAGCAAAACTGCTGCCTATAGAGTGTTAACAAGGCAATTGTGCAGGTGAGCTAAAAACCAAAGTGTCATGGATTGTCACACGGACAGACAGATGGATGGACAATGAGAAAACAGTGTATCCCACCATAAACAGTGACAGCCAAGAATCTTTAAAAGTAAACAACAACAAGAGGGTCATGATGGCCCTGTAAATAATGGCCCTGTAATGCTCACCTGAGTATCATAGCACTCAGAGAACCTGAACTAGAACTGACCAAGGCAAACACATGATGACTGTATCAACAATTAAGACAATGTAACATGTCTAATGGAATGTGAAACAGAGGTCAAGGTCAAATATAGATGACTGCACTCAAGACGCCCTGCTAAGATGTATGCGTGAGCTAAGTATCACTGGCTGTAGGAGCAATAGTTACTGAGAAACTAACCTAAACACACTCTGTAGGACCAAAATAGTTACTAAAAAACTTACCTAAAGTACAAACTTAAGAAAGTAAATGGACCATGAAATATAAGTCATAAGTGACACAGTTCCAAACTTCACCTAGAAATCATCAAGACAAACATTTTGAGCAAGATTCCTGATGATCGCTTCAAAAATGTGACCTCTAAAGTGTTAACAAGGTTTTCCTTTGATTTTCCCTGGTGACCTGGTTTTTTTTCCTCGTGTGATCCAGTTTTGAACCTGACTTAGAAGTCATCAAGACAAACACTGTAAGCAAGATTCATGATGAAAGCTTCAAAAATGTGACCTCTAGAATTTTAACAATGTTTTCCTTTGATTTAGTCCAATGACCTAATTTTTGACCCCAAGTGACCCAGTTTCATACCAGACCTAGAAATCATCAAAACAAACATTTTGAGCATTATTCATGATGATTGCTTAAAAATGTGACACCTGCAGTGTTAACAAGGTTTTCTGTTGATTTGGCCTCGTGACCTAGTTTTTGACCCCAAGTGACCCAGTTTTAAACTTGACCTAGAAATCATTAAGACAAACATTTTGAGCAAGATTCATGATGATAATTTCAATAAAAATGTTAAATGATTATCGTGTCACGGGCAGAAAACTCTGTCAATATTGACGAAATTTGCCAATTAGCAATCTGAAACCAGATCTCCTTGATATCAATGCACATACCAAGTTTGTTTAAAATCGTTTGACTTTTACTCAAGTTATCGTCCGGAAACGAAAAAATGGGCGTGTCTTGGGCAGATAACTCTGTCAAAACTTGAGGAAATTCGCTGATTAGCAATCCCAACCAAGATCCCCACAATATCAATACACATACCAAGTTTGGTGAAAATCCATTGAAGTTTACTCAAGTAATCATCCGTAAATGAAAATATGGGCGTGTCTCGGGCAGATAACTCTGTCAAAATTTGACTAAATTTGCCCATTAGCAATCCCAAACCAGATCTCCACAATATCAATGCACATACCAAATTTGGTGAAAATCCATTGATGTTTACTCAAGTTATCATCCGGAAACGAAAAACAGACTGACGGACGGACAAAATGACAGACGGACACATGGATGTCCAATGTGAAACCATAATACCCCGCCACTATATAGTGGCGGGATATAAAAATGTGACCTCTAGAGTGCTAGCAATGTCCTCCGTGATTTATCCCTGTGACCTAGTTTTTTGACTCTGAGTGACCCTGTTTCAAACTGGACCTAGAAATCATCAAGACAAATATTTTGAGCAAGATTCATGATGATTGCTTAAAAAATGTGACCTCTAAAGTGCTAGCAAGGTCTTCCTTGACTTAGCCCCATGATCTAGTTTTTGACCCTAAGTGACCCAGTTTCAAACTTGACCTAGAAATCATCAAGACAAACATTTTGAGCAAGATTCATGATGATTGCTTTAAAAATGTGACCACTGGAGTTATAACAATTTTTTCTTTGATTTGGCCTGGTGACCTATTTCTTGATTTGAAGTGGCCAAGTTTCAAACTTGACCTGGAAATCATCAAAACAAACATCTTAAGTAGTTTTCATAATGATTACTTAAAAAATGTGACCGCTAGATGGTTAACAAAGTTTTCTTTTGACCTGGCCTGCTGACCTAGTTTTTGACCCAAAGTGACCCAGTTCAGAACCTGACCTGGAAATCATGACGACAAACATATTAAGCAACATTCATGACGACTGCTTCAAAACTGTGACTGCTAGAGTGTTAAAAATGTTTTCTTTTAACTTGGCCTGGTGACCTAGTTTTTGAACCCGTGACCCAGTTTCAAACCTGACCTAGAAAGATTCATGATGATCGCTTCAAAAATGTGGCCTCTAAAGTGTTAACAAGGTTTTCCTTTGATTTGCCCTGGTGACCTGGTTTTTTTTCCTCATGTGATCCAGTTTTGAACCTGACTTAGAAGTCATCAAGTCAAACATATTAAGCAAGATTCATGATGATTGCTTCAAAAATAAGTCCACTAGAGTGTTAGCAAGGGTTTCCTTTGATTTAGCCTGGTGACCTAGATTTTGACCCAGGTGGCCCAGTTTCAAACTTGACCTAGAAATCACTAAGACAAACATATCAAGCAAGATTCATGATGATTGCTTCAAAAATATGACTGCTAGAGTGTTAACAAGGTTTTCCTCTGATTTGGCCTGGTGACCTAGTTTTTGACCCCAGTTGACCCAGTTTCAAACTTGATCTAGAAATCATCAAGGTAAACATTTTGAGCAATATTCATGATGATAACTTCAAAAATGTGACCTCTAGAGTGTTAAGTTTTTCCTTCGATTTGACCTGGTGACCTAGTTTTTGACCCCAAGAGATCCAGTATTGACCTTGACCTAGATTTCACAGAGGCAAACATTCTGAGCAAGTTTCATCAAGACTGGGTCAAAACTGTGAGCTCTAGTGTTAACGAACTAATTGTTGACGACAGACGATGGATGACGGACGATGGAGAGAGAAGGTGATCACAGTAGCTCACCCTGAGCTTTTGCTCAGGTGAGTTAAAAATATAACATTAAAAAATCATAAATTAGAAACTTTCCAAGTGCCCAGAGTAATATCAAGCCCCAGAGAAATATCAAATTATACTCACAGACTTAACTATATCATTGACAGGAAGAGGCTGCATAAACTGCTTGCACCTATAATATAAATATATACATGCATATATACACAAAACACACACACATATTAAAGAAATCAAGTGCAGATCTCTAAAATATTTGCAGATCTTATGTTTTCCCTTATACTTCTAAAATTTCAATCAGATTATTTTACTACCTAAGAATAGGTCTAAAATTTCTGGTGAGTGGCAAACATTATAGACCCTGATCAGATGCTGTATTTTATGGTATTGGATCTAGGTGTAAAATGTTTGCTCAGACCTTTCTGTTCCAATAATTAGGATAACTGGATCAGTTTGTTCCCCCTTCAGAAATTTTGAACACCCATTTGTGCCTAGCCTCTCATAAAAGGGACAATAGCAAACAATGGAGACCCAGATCAGACACTGCAGTATGCGGCATCTGATCAGGGTCTACATTGTTTGCGTTAAGTTCAGAAATTTGTAAAAAGCATGACTTGTATAAAAGCTGACCAGGCACCCTTTAAAAAAGGAAATAGACCTGTCAAAAGTGTTCAGGTAGAAGAGACCACTTGGCATAAATGGGTTAAATAATCCTGGGAATGAATTTCATTTTTGTGGACTATATTGATGTGCAAGCACTGTTGAATCACTCACAGGATGAATAAAAACTGAAGGTCTTCATGTTAATACTTGCCATGCTGAATAAATTAAGATGCAACGCCCACTTCTAAATGCCAGCAAACAAATTACTCGATCCATGTTACTGATACAAATTCACATACTGAATGATAAACAGTGCAGATCCAAATCAGTTTGTAAGCTGATCTGGACCTATACTGTTGGCAAAGGTAGGGTATATCAGTGATCAACAGGACCAGGGTTAAGATTGTGAGCGATTCACCAGCATTCATTGATAAAATCCAAAAAATCAATATCATTTCGTTATATTTCCAGCTCAGTCATGGGTCAAATAGCTTATTTTAGAAATCTTTTAACTCTTGACTGGCTGAGATGGAATTATAAAACTTCATAAACACCAACAATTTACATTTTAAAACTTTCATTTTTCTCAACCAGTTTCATTGATTGTGTTGGGGTTTAACAACAACCCTTGTGGGTCATTTTGTGTCATCTCCCAGAGAAGGGGAGAAAAGAGATAGAAGAGATAGTAGAGCAGATGAAAGAGATGGATAGGGAAGAAAGAAGGAATTGAAAGAAAGTGAAGAAACATAAGAAATAACAACATTCCCCCTCTACCCTTACTGCTGCAAGGACAGCAGGCCTTGCCCAACTGTAAAGCCAGTATCAGTTGTGCACCTTGGTAACAAAAGCTACAGGACACCTTCATCTCACCCAACCACCCTCACCCATGTTCAACTTAGATAATCAGGAGGAAGTAAATGCTGAAGCACATCATTTATACTGATATGGGCAGGACTTGAGAAACCGCCAGTCTTTAGGTCTGAAACTGATTTTTTGTAAGCTGGACCGAATTTGACTTTAAAAGGATGACTAAAATTTGGTCCATAATTGCCATTTACAATGAAATAAAATGGTCAGTACTACCTCCATAATGGTGAGTTAATTTCTGTGAAAAACAGTACCTTGTCGGCTTTCTAATCACCAATCACAATAATGTGTCCAGCAAATTAGACACATTCTTTGTATTCAGTAAAGGAAACAACTGAACAGATTTCCTAGAGAATGTCATGTATGCATTGACCCATCAAATAAACATGACAATTATCAGGTTATTTTATCCCCGTGCTTTTCAAAGAAAAAGCAGGGATATTGTGATACACCCTGTCAATCCATCCGGCTGGCCATGCATCCATCCATACATATGTACATCTGTCTGTAATGTCACACCTTAGCTCCTAGACCATTTAAGCTAGAATCTTAAAACTTTCACAGGCCATATGGATGAGGACTGGAGGAACACATTTGGAATTTTGAGGTGATCCCTGGGGGAAGGGTCAGGGGGTGGGCCCCGAAGAGCCCAAAATCCATTTTGTACAAACATGTTCATGCTGCATATCTTGATCATAGGTAATGAAACAAGAGCAGAATACAGTGGTGCAAAAATTTTGCCCCGGGGGCATTTCTTGGGGTCACTGGAGGTCAAAAAGTAGGACTTTGGGTCCTATTTTTTGATTGTCACACAACTCCTCTTCGGCTTTTTTTAGCTAGAACCTCGAAACTGTCTCAGGTAATAGCCCTATGGATGAGGACTGGAGGAAATCTGGAATTTTAACATGCAGGGAGATATGCAATGGCTCTGGTACAGAGATATGCAATGGCACGCCATGGACTTGTGCTAGTATTAATTTTTTTCAATGAGAATCAGGGCTCTGGAAAACCAGAAAAATAGCCAGTCTGGACCAAAATTAAGAATTCTGGACCGATTTCAAACATCCCAAAACGCTAATAAATCGGTCCAACAGGTTTGTGCCTTGAACCCCGTTTATCCCCAACCAACCAATTTTCACGAATCAATGATGTCTAAAAAATCACAAATGGTCAAGTCTTCCCAAACTGACAACGTCCGCGTACCTTTTAAATGCAATATTATGGTATTTAAAAGGCTCTAAACTGTCATTTGACATGTATATTTGAGAGACAGATGAATAACGGCAACCTACCGCAGCACAAATTAATTATGTCATTATCCAAACATTGTCAAAAATCAACACTTCACTGACCTTTGTGCGGTAAACAAGCGATTAACACGAATCATCAGTAACGGTAGTCTGATAATTAATCCGTTTGTGTGACACATGTGAATACACTGAGACTGCAAATCATCCAGGTGCAGTCGGCATGTCCAAAAGATCAAAGGTCGCTTTACTGAGAGTGATAAAAGAAAGCATCGCTTGAACGCACCCGTTTTCTTCTTCTTTTTTGATTGATCAACACAATTTGTCGGTCCCAGATTTGATAAATTAATTCCCAAACCTTGTACGTCCTGATCAGATGTCGCATACAACGGCGTCTGATCTAGGTATTATTGATTGCTTCTTTTTTTTTTTTTGTTGTTGATTGCCGTAACACGCGAGTACAATTCAAGGTAGATTTCACGGTAAAAATAAGTAATGCACCACTTGCGCTAGACAAGATTGGTCAGTGCTTAAAATTTAAGCAGTCTGGTCAAATCTTGAAACATTGAAAACTGCAAAACCGCCCGTGGGGCAGGCCTTTTTTATTAGACCTAATTAGGTCCATGAAATCATTTCGTTCTGTCTCTCCTGTTTCCCACTGTCTTCACGCTTGTACAAGACGGGAATCAGTTGTTTATAGTTTAGGAAAACCCTGCGGAGGTGGAAATAACAACAAAACCGTCTTGTTTTTTTTTCTTTCTTTCTTTTTACATACCTGACTGTATTTATTGATGACGCCAGCTTTGATCATGCTCGTTATACCCCGACTTCCGTCATATAACGTTATAAGACTGCCAATTGTCATTAGTTTTGGTGACAGGTGATATATATTTTTTTTTTTTTTTGGAAATGGGCTCATTGATAACGTCATCGTCATTGGCTGGACCGATTCAGATTTCAAAATTTCCAGAGCCCTGATGAGAATGGATAATTTGATAAAAGCGATCATCTGACTGTTTTATTTATTTAGAGCTCTGACTTTAATAAAGGTGATGAGTGCAGTCTATTCACAGTGCATGCGCAAAACTGTCAGTACAATTTAACATGATCCCAACATGATAGATCTTTTTTCTCATAAACCAGGTTCCTGCCACCATATCACATGATGCTACACTACAACCTCTTTATAACACGGTTCATTATAACACGGTTTTGGATTCAAAGATTCCCAAAATTGTATAAATTATATTGAAAAATGACCATAAATGGTCATTTTTCAATATAATCTATACATTTTCTTGTTTATTGGAAATAAATATGTTTTAACTAAACCCTTTTGGGGGACTTCTGCTTAAAATGGATTAACCTGTTTATATAGACAAATTATTATACTTCTTTGATAACATAGAAAATATAAAAAAAAACAACAACAACAAAAAAACAAACCTTTTATATGCATAAATGAAGCCAAGAATCAGGAGGATCACAACAACAGGCGGAACTATCATTCCAATAACAGCTGTCATGTTATTTTCTTCATCATCTATGAAAGATAATAATTTCAGAATTTAAAATACCGGTACATCTGCTTACATAAATGGCCTCGCCAAGTGCAATGTCGACAAATGTAGTCCATTGTAATGCACCAATCATTTATAATCATGAATCCCCCCACCACCCCCACTTCCGAAAACTTATAGAGGGTGGTGAGTGGTGGTGGTTGGAGATGACTGGAGATTTTACTTTTGAAATGCCCTCACAGGGCCTGGTAAGTGCAGAGATTTTGATTAAGCATAAACCAGCAGGGATCTGCAGTGTCATTTGCACTGAGCAGGTAACCAACGGGATTCTACCAATTGCTTATCCCTTTAGTTAGGGCTGTTAGCAGAACTTTCTGGAATGGAAGATAAATTTTACACAATTCCTTGTAGGTAGGGTGCCAAGATTACAAATGACTGGAGTATAACCAATCATCTGCAATTTCACAGTTCCAGTTAAGATTTTATTTTTTTTGTTTTCAAGAGAAAATAAAAACGTTAAACTATAATACCCCGCCATTATCGTGTTGCAGGCAGACAACTCGACAAAACGAAATTTGCCCATTAGCAATCCAAAACCAGACCTCCTTCATACCAATGCACGTACCAAGTTTGGTTAAAATCCCTTGACTTTTACTCAAGTTATCGTCCGGAAACGAAAAAATGGGCGTGTCTCTGGCAGATAACTTCGTCAAAATTTGACGATTAGCAATCCCAATCCAGATCTCCACAATATCAATGCACATACCAAGTTTGGTGAAAATCCATTGACGTTTACTCAAGTTATCATCTGGAAACAAAAATATGGGCGTGTCTTAGGCAGATAACTGTCAAAATTTGATGAAATTTGCCCATTAGCATTTCCAAACCAGATCTCCCCAATATCAATGCACATACCAAATTTGGTGAAAATCCATTGATGTTTACTCAAGTTATCATCCGGAAATGAAAAACAGACAGATGGAGGGATGGACGGACGACTGACGGACAGACTGACAGACAGACACACGGACGTCCAACGTGAAACCATAATACCCCGCCACTATATAGTGGCGGGGTATAAATATGGCAAATGTCCTGAAAGTTCAAACACTTTATTCTATTTCTTTCTGGCCCAATTTTTTCTTTTTATGCAGTTGTTTCTTAAAATTCACAGTGGAATGGCAAACATTGTACACCCTGATCAGACTGCTCCTTTTAGGAGCAGACTGATATAGGTCTGCACTGTTGGAATATGCCATTAAGGCTTTCACTGAGTGTGATTGGTAGGTCTGAGAACATCCATGAGCTTAATAATGTTTAATGTTATATACTGAAAATTAACCCACAAAGCAATAATCAGAACAGCAGCAAAAAATATTCTAAAAAATACTTTTCTTTCTGACAAAATTGGGCTTGACATTTCATGCAAATCATCTGCTATGCAGAAGATTCATATTTCAAAATGTTTACTCTTATTTTCTTTGAAAAAAAAAAAACTAAAAAAAACAACAACTAGAAATGTGTTCACAGTACACGGATGCCCCCGCTGTGGGGTACCTGAATATAAAACTGCAAAATTCTACCTGGTACAAATGCCTTAACCTGAGTCTAACAGGATCACGTATTTACGTACTTACACACATTTATACAGATGGACGCACATTCGTATGCACATACGGAAAACCTAAAAACTATATGCCCCAGGCATCATCCAATGCAGGGGCATAAAAATGAAGTTTTTTTAAAAGTAAAACATATTTTAACGAGTAATACTTAACCTATAGATAATGTGCTATTCTATTCTGTTTTCACACCTTCCACAGAAAAAACGACCTTTCAGTCGTTAATTAAAGTCTTAAACCAGAAGGTCCCTTAGGCAGTTACCTGTGTGACGCAACTCTTCCCGCTCAATTGACCACGTGTCAGTTTCTTTTATGTGTAAAACAATAGACACAATTAGGAGAGATAAGCGAGGGTGGGCGGAGGGAGATAATTGATTATCTATAGGTTAAGTATTACTCGTTAAAATATGTTTTACTTTTAAAAAAACTTCATTTTAACTTCATAATACATTAACCTATAGATAATGTGCTAGAATTTGCAGAATAGGAGGGAGGTGCTCTCCTAATTCTAACACCAATAATATCTCACCACTTCTGGTTAAGACTCAGGAAACTCAAAGGAATCAGATACATTCTAATTCTATATTTAATAGAAAGAATGATCTAGATTTACAAAATAGCATACCTTTAAGGTGTTATGATCTAACAACCTTATATATATTAGTAGACTCTAGAGGAAGCCAGTTCTTAAGTCTCAGAGACCTAACATTGGCCCCCCCCCCCCAACCCCCCCCCCCCCCCCCCCCCCCCTCTTTTTTTCTTTTTGGGAAACAACAATTGGCTTCAAAAAGAAAAGGGAGTCATTGAGACATAACATAAATATTCCATCGCAAAGTAAGCTAGGAATATAGAAAAATTTTGAAAACAAAATTTGTAAAACAAAAAGCCAAGACCATACACTGTAAGTAGTCTATGTAGGATCTTGAATAAATAAGGAAAAGTCTACTCGGTGGAGTTTCCTATAGATAACTGACATATGTAGATATTTTGGATAAAATTCTAGATATGTGAAGCTATGTAATTGTAATAGTCTAAGCTATTAGAATTATAAACTAATTAAATTCTGTTAATTGGAGCGACAGGACAGTTTCCGATGAACAGACACAGACTTAAAATAACCATAATGTGTAATTATTTCCCTTGATCAAATTAAAGAAGGGGAGATAATAAAAGTAGATGGAGTTAACTTAACTATAACTAAGTTATCCATCAGAAGAAAAAAAGTATAGACAAACATAATGGTTAAAACTATTGCTAGACTAATTGTATAACGAATTTTTAGTCAAGCAATAAAATAATACAGAGTTTGCATATAACTGCTGGGAAGAAAAAACAACCTAAACCATTGATAATTAGTTTTGTCATAGACATATAAAGGCGTTTGATGTCCTGACAAAAAAAATAAAGAATAAACTGTCAACATCATAACTAAAGAGTTTGACAGAGAATAAGAGAGATAAGAATAAGGTTGATCGCAGCAAACTGTATGACGGTCATAGTTTGGCTAAATCTTACCGTATTGATAAGATTAAACAATAATAAATAAGCTGGATAGAATCTTTCTATACCAGAAGATTGCCATGAAAAGTACTCCTGAGTAAATAATCATGGAAATCAAGAAATGTTAAAAATCCACTTTGATACGAATCAAAATGTTCATAAAAAGAGAAGGACTCAGAGAAAAAGTAATAGTGTGATAATCTCTGAAGAAAGATTATACAATAATACTGATTATTAATCTCAAAAAACACTTAATTTAAAAGTTAAGAGATAGTATTACTATTCTATACGCATATTTAAGAATAGTAAGAAATATATTAATACTAAATAAAAATTATACTACTGAACAAAATTCCCGCTATAAATCATAGGTTAAGCGTAACTATTATTTAAGCAAAGAATTATTAAACATATAACTCTCTATAAAATTACTGCCCGGAAATTTTAAAGATAAACATTCAATCAAATTTTTTAGAATTGAATATTAATAGAATAAAATCTATGTCTGCATAATTGGTAATTCCTGAAATATCAAATTACGTAATCGCAAATGAGTTCAGGAAGAAAATACATATATATACTCTCGAGATCTATGTGTAAACCATAGAGAGTAATAATATTATTACCGGGATCCCTGACGGAAGGGTAAAAAAATGTATATGAAAGAGATAATAATTAATTTAACGTCATATAGGTTTAAGATAAAATTTGTTTAATCTTTAACCAATATGCAGCAACAGTGACTCGATATTCTGTATTCGTACGTAGAAAAGGAGTACTTAGTCATTAGAATTTTGAATGATTGAAATAGAGATAATGGGATCTAAAAGGATGTATCTCCATGAACTGAATCGAAGGATAATATCCATTCTAAAAAACTAGGGCTTGTTTTAGGCTTAGTTTAACAAGCGTAGAATTGAATTATTTTCAAGTATTCATGAAGTCGTTATGCTCTGAATACTGAGAAAAATGTTAAAATATTGTTTAGGAAATAAAAAAGTGACTGTTCCACAATGTTAGCTAGATTTAAACCTGGAACGTAGCGAGAAGGTCAATCTAATTTAAAAGTAAGATGAGAAAGATAAATAATGAAGATAGATATATAAATATCGGAATAATATATTATCTCCAACAATTATCAAATAATCTGAATGTTTAAAAGCATAAATACTACTCGAAAGTTTATTTACCGAATGTATAATCGGAGAAAACTTTCAGTATGTTCAAAAACGTATCACAAAAGTAAGATCTGACCAGGAACGTAGGTGCAGCACTTACTAAGTTGTGAAGTTAATATAAACATATTTTATATTATAAATTGAAGCAGTGCACTTCAAAATCATCGACATCTTGAAATGACTTATTGTGTGGAAAAAATAAATAAATATCCAGTTTCGGAAAGATATTTATCTATATATATAGACCATTTTTGATGCAGACTGGAAATCAAGATATTAATCTTTGCATTATTCGCAAACTGAACTTGAACTCTTAGCGAGAATTACTATGATCCCTTTAACGAATGTAAACATAAAGGAGGGGTAAAGAGATAATTAAGAGTGTCTTAATTCTTTACAGGCTCGTATACTAATAATTAAGGATGTTTTCCCTTTTGTCTAAGCCTAGACTATAGATTGATTAATATAATTATAATAATATCTGCTATTATGAGGTAAACTCTCGTTAATTAACCTCTAAGCATATATCAAAAATATATATCAACATAATCTAGAGCTTCGGTAAGTTTAGAGGAAGGAAATGATTGACTTTGGCAGTTTCTGAATAGTTACAAAGTCAATAAAACAAAATATCAAAAGGAGAGTATTGTATATAAAATCTAATTTAGGCAATAATAATCTGTCACGTACTGAATAATTAATGCCTTTTCTAAATATGTATCCATTGTCAATACCAAAGTGCAAGAAAATTTTGATTGACATGGACTCTAGTTATAAATAAAATATTAGAGGTATAGAGCTAGTCGAAGCAAAACTATTCCTCAATAAGATAAAGTAGACCTATAATATACGAGGATTAATTGGGTCTAGAATTATAATCATAATAAAATTATGATTCCAATATGAAGAATCTTCAGCGTAATAGATTCTTACTGAGGCAAAAATATCTGGTATATTGCTATCGTAGTCTTAAATGATCCAGAAGAAAAAATAAAACAGGCAAAGTAAAGAACGTATCGAATTATATCTATGCCTAAATATAAGATTTTTTTCTTATTTATTATTTTATAGCAGAGTTTAGACAGAGCACGACTGACCTAGACTCTAATATAATCAATCAAAAGATAGTATAAAATAGAATAATAGCTTATCGGATCAACTATTTTCCATGTAGAAAAGGCAAAAGGAAAATATGTACCTCAACTAGAATTTTAAATCGTAGTAATCTAGAGAGGTAGCGAATAAATAAATAAACTGTTAATTTATTTATCTGGTTGTGTAAATTTCCGATACCTTAAGAATGAAAAATTAATAGAAAGTAGAAAAGATCGATTGCTACTTTCTTGTCAATTTACTCCTTAGATTACATGCTGATTACATATCGGAGCATGTAGAAGAAAAAAACAGGGGAGGAAAGAAGAAAATTTTTTATATTTCGTGTATATTTTTCTTCTTATAAATAACGATAGTTTTATAGTTCACCTTTGCCCTAGAGCCGAATAAGGTGAATATGTAAGAAGTTAATCTCTTTGTAGCGAATAAAAGAGATATAATTATAGCTGGAAGTATCTTCTACACTTAGTGAATGAATTGCGAATTTGATCGTAACCGATAATTCTTAATTCATTTTCAATAATAAATATATATATAGAATTTAAGTCAAGTTCAAAAGTGACTGGACAGAATTCAACAATATAAATGGCTACTAGGTATTAGAACCCATCGCTGTCATTCAATAACCTATAATCCAAGACTATACATGTCTATAATGGTTATAAATGAATATATGTTGAGCGAGTACTAGTGACTACTACTCGCACACTAGTAATCCGACACAAAGTCTACGAAACTACTGCCCGATGGAATTTCGTTAGAATGACCTGGCACTACTCTACGAAGTGCCTCCCGATGTAATTTTCGTTAGAGCCGGAATTTAACCGCTTTCTAGCGAATTAAAGGGATAAAACATCATTTGAATGACCTGGCACTAGTCTACGAACTGCTGCCCGGTAAGAATTTTGTTATAGTCGGAAGTTTAACTCTTTCTAGCGGATAAAAGAGATAAAACATAAGTTAATTTAAAATATTAATGGAATTACACACCTATAATAAGTCAATGGAATATTAAAAATTCTAGTCTGATTTGGGAAAGACTGTACAGAATTTTTTTGTATAAAAAGTTATTATGTATTTCACTTAATAACCTATATCCATTGACTTAAACGTGAATGGAGCTCTATGAACTATAATAGATTGTTCGGGAATTAGTAATCATTATTTTGACACTAGTTACCCGACACAATGACCGGACACTAATATTCGTAACTGTTGCCCGGTAAAGTTACAAGTAATTTGACAAATTGATCGGATAGTAGTATTCGTAACTCTAGTCCGATGAAAAAGGGAGATTATATATGAAAACTGAGCGGGCACAAGTATTCGAAACTTTTTCCCGAAGATAATTAATTATTAGGCAAAAATTGACCAGACACTTTCTGTAATAGTTTGCCTGGTGAAAAATCAGAAATAATATAATAATATGACCGGGTATAAGTATCAGAAATATTACTGATACTTTGCCCAGTGAAAAATTTTTTTTTTAAAATTAGACATAATGACCGGAAGTTAGTATACGTGACTATTTTGTCCGGTGAAATATGTCAGAAACTAAGTCTTTCCAGAAAATAATTAAATTATTGACTGGAGACTAGTTGACTGGTGCCTGGTTGATCGGTGACTGGGTGACTGGTGACTGGGTGACTGGTGACTGGGTGACTGGTGACTGGTGACTGGTGCCTGGTTGACTGGCACCTGGATGACTGGTGACTGGTGCCTGGTTGACTGGCACCTGATTGACTGGTGACTGGTGAAGCTGATTGACTGGTGCCTGGTTGACTGGTGACTGGTGACTGGATGACTGGTGACTGGTGGACTTAGACTTTATAGGATACTAAGTACCCAAAGATGCCACCTTGATGGGTCTTACCCCGGCAGTATAGCCATATGGGGTGGGGCTCCCATCAGTAAAGAATTGTCTTATAACCCATCAAGGGTTGACAAGTTCTTTACAATCAGCTTCTCCACCATGAGAATCTTTAGCCAACTGAAGATCTCTGCATACAAAAGTCCAGGAAAAACATATCGTAATTGCTGAATAACCTGGAACGAAAAGAACAAAAATATTCTGCATATATAAACACGACTATCGAACCGATCGCGCACGAGCGTTGTGCCGAATAGCGAGAGTCGCCAAAACGCATGTGGAAAAAAAAACAGTCAAAAATACATGAAATCGAAAATTTAAAATTTTAAATAATAACACAGAAAGTGAAAGGAGTGATAAATAAACAAAAGAAACACAAGGATACATAAATTTATTCGTGAGGAAAGAAATAATCCAAATTTCTATCACAGGTAAATAATCCTTGTTGAATTTCTTTGTCCACAGAAAAGAAACTGACACGTGGTAAATTGAGCGGGAAGAGTTACGTCACACAGGTAACTGCCTAAGGGACCTTCTGGTTTAAGACTTTAATTAACGACTGAAAGGTCGCTTTTTCTGTGGAAGGTGTGAAAACAGAATAGAATAGCACATTATCTATAGGTTAATGTATTATGAAGTTAAAATAAAACAACAGGGCCAAGTTGTTCAACTCATTATTAGCTTAACAAGCTTGTTAATGATAAACTCACTAACTGTTGTAGCTAAGGTATTTTCAATACCTTAGCTAGGTATTTTCAAATACATTGATACTTTTGCTGCAAAAATGTGAGCTTTTGCAATGCAAAAGCTACTCACGTTTTTTTTTCAGCAAAAAATATCATGTATTTGCCATATTTCAAAATAGATATTGTAATGTCATGTTCGCTAAGAACTTCTTTAAGTTTTGAACAACTGGGCCCAGAATGTTATCTGCTACAAGTTTGAATGGTGCTTTAATTTCATCTCATCAAAACAAATTTGACATAAATAAATTTAAAAATTATATCCAAACCACATGCACATCTGCAGACCCTGGAGCAATAAACATGGGCACAGTTTTAAAAAGACCTTTATAAAATTGTATGAGGAGTTGCAATGACAAGGTACCTACTGTCTATACATCTTAGGTCAGAAAATGATTAAGTTTGCAAACTAGACAAAAATTAATGCAGGGATTATATCAAAAGCGTATGCACATCTTCAGACTATGGAGTAAACATGTGTATGGCTTCAAAAAGATGGTATGAAACTGTATGAGGAATTGTGCTCATGTTTACATACTGAGGGTGAAAATGAAAAAGTTCATAATGTGGAAAAAGTGACAAAAAATAATCTAATAATTATATCCAAACCACATGCACATCCTCATACCATGAAGAATACAGATGCAAAGTTTCTTAATGAGTACAAAACTGTAAGAGGAGTTGCACTCACAATAGGTACCCACTGTCTATATATAGAAGGTGAAAACTGACTAACTCCCACTGTCTATATATACAGAAGGTAAAAACTGACTAAGTCCACAATGGGGAAAAAGAGACGAAAAATAATCTAACAGTTATATTCAAACCACATGCACATCCTCATAACATGAAAAAAACACAAGAAAAGTTTCAAAACCATTGGTACAAAACTGTAAGATGAGTTGTACTTACAAGAGGTATCCACTGTCTATAAATTTCGGGTGAAAAATGACTTATTGAAACCACACACACAGCCTCATACCATGAAGAAAACGCATGCAAAGTTTCATAACAATCGGTACAAAACTGTAAGAGGAGTTGCGCTCACAAGAGGTACCCAATGTCTGTATACAGAAGGTGAAAACTGACTAACTCCCACTGTCTATATATAAATGGTGAAAACTGACTAACTCCACAATGTGGAAAAAGTGACAAAAATGATCTAACAGTTATACGAAGGTCCTACAAAAAGTTTTGTCACTGGGTTCGGATTACTTCAGTGCTACATTTTATCAAACATATGTTTATTACAAACCTTCAAAGTATTCCCCCTTTACTGAAACACATTTTTTTAACCTTTTTACCCAGTTGCGAAAAGCAGATAAATAGTATTCTTTTGGTATCTGCTGGAGACACTGATAAATAGCACTGCCAAGAGAACTTCTAGACGTATACTTATTTCCAGAAAGCATTTTCTTAAGCCTTTAAAATAAAAAGAAGTCACAGGGACTCAGGTAAGGTAAATAAGGTGGATGGTTTAAAACTGTCACCTTTTCAGAAGCCAAAAAAGACTTAAAAACCTCACATTTATGAGAGGTGTTGTCATGTAAAAGGTGGACTCTTGACCATCCTTTGCTTGGTCGTTTCTTATTGTAATCTGCCAGTGACTGTATGACCAGATGGACAAGGCACTTGAACGACTGGCCCACTTGAATTAAAGAAAATTGTGTACAACATCTTTTTTGAAGTTATGGTTCTCCTGGCAATACATGGGCGTTTTTGATCTTTTCGTTTCCATTGCTTATTATCAGCCCTTCTTTGTGGCTCAAATATGTGCACCCATATTTCATCACCTGTTAGCAAGTTAGCAAGTTAGAAATAACCCGACTATTACAGCCTTTGTATATTTTCAAAAGTTCCCAGGCACATTTAAGGCGTTGTGTCTTTCGCTCCTCAGTGAGCAAATGAGGTACTAGCGTAGCACAAACCTTTCTCAGGTCCAAATGCTTTTTCAGAATTGTTTGACACTGCCTTCTGATATGCCAGTACAACTAGCTATATCTTTGACAGACAATCGCGCATACCTGTTTGACCACAATCTTTACAGCAGCGATGTTAGCCTTGGTAACAGAGGTTTTAGGCCTTCCAGGACGGGTATCATCTTCAACAGAAAATTTCCCAGCTTTAAAAGCTTTAACCCACTTAAAAACTGTGCTCATTGAAATGGTCTGAGGTCCATAAATACCACACAATTCATTAAATATCTGCTTTGAATCTATATTAAGCCTAATGCGGCATTTAATATAGCTATGAATTTCAGTCTTCTGGTCCATGTTCCAATGTAACAAGTAAATTGGTCAGTGTGTATGACTGCATCTATTTCAATTTGAAATAACTTGGCCAGTTGGAAAGCAATTTGCACGAAATAAACGGGTATCGTTAGCTATTCAACACACCATTCAAGTGCAGTGAAGCATTTTAAAATATACCTGGTATAAAACTAAGGAAGCCTTTTAGTGAGAGAACTTTTTGCACAACCCTCATATCCAAACCACACGCACATCCCCAAACCATGAAGAAAACACAAGCAAAGTTTCAAAACCATTGGTTCAAAATTGTAAGAGGAGTTGCGCTCAAAAGACATCCAGGGTAGATGTTGACTGATGGAAGAATGAATGGATGACAGTTAGATGGACAAATACAGTCGAACCTCGTTATCTCGAACTCGCTTATTTCGAATTACCACTTATCTCGAAGTGAAAATCTGGTCCCTGTTTTAACATGAAAATATGACAACAGGTAACAAAATAATGTGGAAAAGAGGGGAGAAATTGCTCCTCCTCTTTTCCACATTATTATATATATATATATTTCTAACTTCAGGAGTCAAATTACATATTCATTTGTTAAATGTGTTTGTTCAATTTATTGTTTTCCTCACTCTCTCAACTCTGATATGTCGAGGTACGGATATCTCGAAGTATTTCAGTGAGTCCCTTGGAATTCGAGATAACAAGAGTCGACTGTAGATGTAAACTTGCACACCTAAGTCACCCATGCTAAAGCAGATGAGATTTAAGCACTTAGCACGCTGGTTAAAAATTTTAGATGACATTTTGAAATTTTTTTTTTATTTCTCCAAGAAAAAAAGGCTTTGACATTTCATGCAAATTGTCTCCAAAGGAGACGATTGGCACAAAATGTCAAAGCCTATTTTCTGTGAAAAATAAGGAAAATCTCATCAATTTGTCATCTGTTGACTGTCCATAGCATGGTAAGTGTGAAGAGGTTGTGATACAGATGTGGAAAAACTGAGACTCTCAAAATGAATATCAGGGCCCAGTTGTTCAAAACTAACGACGACGTTAGTTAACGATTCGTTAAAATTTACATCGAGTGATATGCAAATATACTGAAATTTTTTGCTGAAAAAATGTGAGTAGCTTTTGCACAGCAAAAAATATCAGAATATTGTATATTGAATCCGCTAAAACAGTTAACGAAATGACCCTTAACGAGCTCGTTAAGCTAACGATGCTTTGAACAACTGGGCCCTGAAGGCAGTATCAGTAATAGTATGTAATAAATATAAACCCTTACAGCGCCAAGCAAAATTTGTAGCAGGCGACATTCTTTTTTTTTTTTTTACTTTTCAGAGGAAATAAGTCTTGACATTTCATGTGAATCATCTGCTTGGCAGATGATTCACATGAAAGGTCAAGACTTGTTTTCTAGAAAATAAGTTGACATTTCATGTGAATTGTCCACTCAGCAAATAATCATCTTGGCAGATAATTCTCATGAAACATTGAGACTTGTTTTCTCTGAAAAGTTAAAGAAAATTGTTGTCTTCTACAGATGCTACTGGTGCTCTACGGGTTAAAAATGACCTAAATAAGCAAACAATACATTACCTCCTACAGTAAAAACTCGAGACTCATCATTCACAGGTCCTAAACCACCTTTGGTTTTAGCACGAACCCACACACAGAACTGGGTACCAGCTGGCTTTCTGTCCAGTGAAACGCTTAGACTGGTGTTCAGCTTGCTCACATTTCTTATCACCAGGTCTTCTTCACCTGCAGATTAGATAATTGAGTTCATTTAAATTAAACCATAAAGAGCCAAGTAAAATTATATCAGACAATTTTTTTTTTTTTTTTTTTGACGGCCAAACTTAATTATATAATAATGTTATCCATCAAATAATTTCATGCTGGCCTAGTTAAAGGTCCGAGGTTGGCTGTATTTGCCAAAGGCCAATACAGCAATAGAGGACCTGCAACTCTGCCAATATGAAATTACTTGGTTAATACAATTTTATTAACACTTTGCATGCTGGGTAAAAATTTCAGGGGATGACATTTTGAAATATTTTTCTTATTTTTCCTACAAAAATAAATTTTGACACTTCATGCAAATTGCCTCCTTAGGAGACAATTTGCATGAAGTGTCAGATCCTATTTTCTAGTAAAAATAAGAAAAATATCATCAGTCTGTCATCTTCTGAATCTGCCCATAGCATAGTAAGTGTTAATTAACTTTTAAAAATCTTTCTTAGCGATGATTATCTCAATGAATAAGATTTTTCATAACAGTTCAATATGACCAAGTCTATACAATGTTCCATCTTAATATGACAAAAATGTATTGAACTCCTTGACTCTTCTTTAAAAGAAAAGAATTTGCTCGACAGAGGTGGGGTGGGGGTGGGGTGCAAATTCTTTTCTTTTAGGGAGACAATTTTTCAGAGTGAGGCTTAACAATTTGCTTTCCCTGAAAGTGTTTTGAGTCCCTTTAACAGAAAAGATCCAGATTAGCATGTACATCTCCACAGTCTGGGCCCAGCTGTTTAGCTTAACGAGCTCGTTAAGAGTCATTTCGTTAACTGTTTTAGCGGATTCAATACACAATATTCTGAAATTTTTTGCTGAAAAAATGTGAGTAGCTTTTGCACTGCAAAAGCTACTCACATTTTTTCAGCAAAAAATTTCAGCATATTTGCGTATCACTCTATGTAAATTTTAACAAATCGTTAACTAACGATGTCGTTAGCTTTGAACAACTGGGCCCTGGTAAATGTCTTCAAGCTCCACCATATTCACCATACAGACTGTGTGAAAACATGTCTTCAGGCAAAGTCTCTGAGAGGAACTTATACACTTCAACCGCTGTATAACAGGATTCGTTAAAATACGGTTTTGGATACAACACAGTCCAAAGATGGATTCCAAAAATGTATAGATTATATTGAAAAAATGACAATAAATGGTCATTTTTCAGTATAATCTATACATTTTTTGTTTGGAAATAACTACTTACATGGTTTATGCTATGGACCCCAACAATATTGTTATAAAGAGGTTTTGGTGTAATCAGTAACCATGACATATTTTTTAGTGGAGAAATAAGAATATGAATCAGTTATAGTTGAAATGGTTGAAATATAGAGAACTTCCTTGAAGTTTATGTTGCACATGCATACTAAAATGTGGAAACAAGCACCAGAGGAGTGACAGTCATTATGAAAAAACGCCTATTCAAATATATAGAAAATTTCACCTACAAAAACTGTACATTTTCAGTTAAAAACACTGATATTTTTCTTATTTCTGCTCAAAACAGAGATTGTGAGTACTGGTTAGAACTGCCTTAGCAAGGCAGTTCTAACGAGTACCCACAATCTATGTTTTTGAGCAGAAATAAGAAAAATAATGTAAACCCCTGTAAACCCCAGTTTTACTATATAAAAGTGGAGTTTAAGGGGGGTCAAAATCATATGGGCATGTTTTCCTGATGTGTCATCCTTGTATAGCTCATTTAGATAAAACAGTGAGAGTTGTTATCCTTGTTTAGCTCTGTGAGATAAAGCTATCCGTGAAGTGAAACTAACTAGTATTAAAGTTTGTAGACTAAATTTAGGGTGGACACTAGGGCAGACATAAGTTAAAGGACAGACAGAAGAATGAACAAACGGATGAACAAATGGACAGAAACTTGCATGCCTTAGTTGCCCATGCTTACTCAGCTGCGACAAAAAGCCTTATCTAAAGTACAAGCTTAGAAGTACATATTTCAAGTAGGTGTGTTAACACTTACCACGTTATGGGCAGAGTCAGCAGACAACAAAATGGTGATATTCTTCTTATTTTTCCTAGAAAATAGGATCTGGCACTTCATTCAAATTGTCTCCTAGGTTGCAATGTGCATGATGTGTCAGATCCTATTTTCTAGGAAGAAGAAGAAAAATATTTCAAAATGTTGTCTGCTGAAATTTTTACTCAGCAAGCAAAAATGGTTAGATAGTTATTACAAATCATACCCAGCAAACACACAACGTGGTTACAACATCGTTACAATGTCGCTGCAATGTCACAACGTTGCAGCAACGTTGTAACAACGTTGTAACCACATTCTGTTTGCTGGGTACTACCGTAATGATTCCACCCACAAAGAAGAGAAAAATGAACCATAACTACTTACATGTACAATTCTCACTTTCAGACACCTGGCAGTAAGAAACAATGTAATGTTCCACATAATTTATATTTTCCGTTTCACAAGTATATGGTGTCCATGTGACCTTGAATGACTTAGGTGACCCTGACTTGGATATCTGAATGTCTTGTAATGGTACCAATGGAACTATTACAGAAAAATATAAAATTATATAAGATACATATATTAATATACATGTATATTAACCCTTCTCTTCCTAGACACGACATGCCCTGTCTTAGCAAACAGTGTAGATCCAGATCAGTAGGCTTCTGAAGAAGCCAACGGATCTGGATCTGCACTGTTTATCATTAAATATGTGAATTTCTATCAAAAACCCAGATCAAGAAATCTGAGTGGCTGGAAATAAGAAGTGGGCGTGGCATCTTAATTTATTCAGCATGACAAGGGTTAAGCCTTTAAAAATTTTAATATACATGTATATTAAGCCTTTAAGCGTCAAAACAAATTATAATAGATGACAGTGTAACTTTTTTTCAGAGAAAATTAAGACTTGACATTTCATGTGAAATGTCTGCTATGTAGATGATTCACATGAAATGTCAAGTCAATTCAAATTCTTTTTTCAATGAAAAACAATTAAAATATTTCGAACTGTTGTCTGGTCGCGTTGTGATTGGTGCTTTAAAGATTAAATTTAAACATCAAAATTATGTTGTTTTTTTTTGTATAATTTCAGTACCTAACAGCATGAAGTATCATGAAGTAAAAAGCTAACTAAAACACTTCACAAAGCAAACACTTCTCTTTAAGACACATTGATCATTTATCATCTAATTTTGCTATGATATTATACCAATATATATCCATCTACTGTGTTTACCCTAAGTATTTGGACTTATAACTCCTTACTATTAAGGCTGGCTAATCAGAGCTGAAAAAGATAATCGATTATCAGTCCTGCCATTGTGATCGATAATCTATTAGTAATTACCGAAGATTCGGTCATAATTTATTTGTCTATCCGAGCATAACTCTTACCATATGTTATACTTTACTGTATGTATTTGGTCAGACAGGCCTGATCAAACAGTGTAGACAAAGATGAGATACTGCAAAACATGGCCTCTCATCAGTGTCTACACTGTTTGCCACTCATCCAGCTATTTTAGACACAACATTGGGTAGTAAATTGTACTTGTTCAAATTTTAGATTTAGTATGGTGAGGAGCTGAGGTGAATACTAAGGGTAAATACGGTAAAGTAACAGACACAGAAATCAAAAGATGGATTATTAGCACATCTGTAATGATATCATTTTTGTGGAATTTATCGATCAATTAATCGATGCCAGCCTTACTTAATATACTATGCATCAAGCAAAAAAGCGCATATATACATTACGAAAACACGCCTATTCAAATATAAAGAAAATTTCACCTCCAAAAACTGAAAATTTTGAGACAAAAAACTCCGATATTTTTCATATTTCTGCTCAAAACATAGATTGTGGGTACTCATTAGAACTGCCTCGATGAGGCAGTTTTAACGAGTACTCACAATCTATGTTTTTAGCAGAAATAAGAAAAATAATGTATACCCATGTAAACCCCAGTTTTACTATATAAAGGTGGGGTTTAAGAGGGTCAATATTATATAGGCATGTTTTGTGATAATTTACTGATTCAAATCATCCTGCACAGGTGCAAAGTATCTTTTGGGCCTTTTTTGCTCTCCATTTATACATTTGGTGGTACCCAATGATTCTGTCAGTGGACAGTAAAGGCACAGACTGACTTGCGCCTTCACTGTCCACATATGCCGGAAGACATGTTTTTGCAAGGTGCCATCCACTTGTCCTTATATCTGAACAAAGATTTTAACCCTTATCTTGCTATTCACAACAATCCCTACCTTTGCAAACAGTGCAGATCCAGATCAGAGGGCTTCTGAAGAAGCCAACTGATCTGGATCTGCAATGTTTGCCATTCAGAATGTGAATTTGTATCAACAATTTGGATTAAGTAATGTGATTGGCTGACAATTAGAAATGGGCACGGCAGCTTTATTTATTCAGCATGAAAAAGGGTTAAAATCTAAAAGAAGGACAGTCATTGGACCATATTTTCTGTGTTATGCTCATAAAATGATACTACAGTGTTTGAGTCCCTGTTAGGGAGGAAGTTTATGGCAGGTTTGATGACTGTTGGTCATAATGGTTAATCAGAAATGGAGCTAAATGCTAGGGTAGACACAAAACATGACAAAGTCATTCAACAATGAAATATAGGTCAAGGTCATAAAATGTTACTGTGGTGTTTGAGGGTGGAGAAATTAGAAAATCTGGAGCTGTGCTGTAAGTTCCAAAAATTACATTAATGAACATAATCTTACATTTATAGTTAACCCATTGTAGACTGAATGAACTCCCCAACACTATATATTGGAAGAGTCTAATTTCGATTTTAGGTATGTCAGGCTATATGACTTCCTAGAGGAAAATAGCTTAAATATTTGCAAACAGTGGAGATCGTGATCAGACGCCGCATTCTGCGGCATCTGATCTGGGTCTGCTGTTTGCCAATTATCTTTTAGGGGTCTCCAGACTACAATGGGTTAAGCATACTGAATACACTCGGTAGATTTTTCACTATTTTTCACAGACAACTTTTGTGGCTCCTTTCTTAAAAAAGGTCTATTCTAAACAGAAAGAATTTGCTCCCAACGGGAACAAACTGTTTCCTTTTTAGAGAAGACTCCTTTTCAGAAGGGGACAAAAACAATTTAAAGTTACCACCCCTGAATGTGTATCCAGTCTCCTTAATACAACCTTTAACCCTTGTCATGCTGAATATATCAATCAAGACACCATGCCCACTTCCAATTTTCAGCCAATCAGATTACTTGATCCATGTTATGACTTATTTTAATAAAAATACTAAGCGCTCTGGGTAAAATTTTCAGAGTTGTGGGTAAAATTTTCACATTTTACCCAGAAAATAGGTTATGACATTTCATTGTGATGTCACACATGTTTTCTGGAAATAAAATATTAAAAAAAATATTTCAGAATACTGACTACTGAATTTTTTACCCAGTATGCTGAGCAGATACAAAGCATATTACCATATTAATGTACCTTTATGACATCATTCCATAATTTTCAAAAGCTGCCACTGGTAGAAAAAGGTATACTGAATGTCATGATAGTGACATGGGAAAAACTGAAATTGACATGATAACAAAGTGGATTGCCTAGGTACCAGCTTTAAATTTGCACATGCATGTCTTAATTAACCCTTGTCCTGCTGAACCCGGATATACCCTGCCTTTGCAAACAGTGTAGATCCAGATCAGTTGGCTTCTAAAGAAGCCAACTGATCTGGATCTGCACTGTTTGCCACCAAGTATTTGAATTTGTATCAACAATCTAGGTCAAGAAATTTGATTGGCTGAAAATTACAAGTGGGTGTGGCATCTTAATTTATTCAGCAGGACAAGGGTTAAAATTTCGTATACCAAAGTTTCTGATAAAATGGCATATGCAAACAGTGCAGACCCAGATCAGACTGCTCCTTCAGATCAAGGTTTATACTATTTGCCTTTCCACTAATAAGTTTTAGGAACAATTGCATAAAAAGCAAAAGTTAGGCAAAAAAAGTATGAACTAAAGCTTCAAATTTTTAAGAAAGTTACCACAATCACTTATCTGTAGAGCGATCTTGCATGGTTTGATATACATTACCTTTTCCCTGCTCATATTTGCAAGGAACCCAGAAAATTCCAGAAGTAATAATCTCCATTGTATCATCTCTCTGGCCAGAGGTTGTGAGTCCAACTCTTTGGTTATTCTGACAGTGTTTTAAAGGCAGCTTGAAGTGTGTCTGATTTGGCTGCATTACATACGAGTGAACGGCTTCCTAAAGCAAAGGATAAATATTTCTAGGTTGGGTTTCAAATGGGCTGTGCCATGCAAAACTGTGTCTAAGGGCATGTGGACAATGCAGGCCCAGATCAGCTTGTTCATCTGCCCATTCTGGTCAGGGCCTTCACTGTCCATTAAAAGAGCCATTGGACACTGTAAAACAGAGAGCAAGGGCTAGAATGATACTTTGCCATCACGAAAACATAGCTATATTATTTTTTACCTCCTAAAATCCCACTTTTATATAGAGAATGGGGTTTACAGAGGTATATATTATTTTTCTTATTTCTGATCAAAACATAGATTGTGGGTACTCATTAGAACTGCCTCAAAGGGCAGTTCTAACGAGTACCCACAATCTATGTTTTGAGCAGAAATTTGAAAAATATCAGAGTTTGTTTATCTGAAAATTTTCAATTTTTGGAGATGAAATTTTCTATTTATTTAAATAGGCCTTTTTTCATAATGACATATGCAGGATGATATGAATCTGTGCATTCTGCCCATGTAAGAAGGCCCTTTTTTCCCCTGATGTCGCCCAAATAGTCTCTTCTAAAAGTCAAAGTATTTGAAAAGGTTTATACATTATTACATGCAGAATTAGAGAGTTACTGGAGAGAAAACATAAGTATAAAACTGTTACAGTAAATTTTTTACAGATTTTAATGTGCCATCTGTTTACTTTTCCTCATAATGTTTAAAACTACTCTTTATAACACTATTGTTGGGGTTCATAGCATAAACAGTGTTAGTTAAACAACTGTGTTATATCCAAACAGAAATGTATAGATTATATTGAAAAATGACCAAAAAAATCAGATTACTTAATCCAAATTATTGATATAAATTTACATACTGAATGACAAACAGTGCAGATCCAGTGTTATGTTCCTATCTTTATATATGTCTTAACTTATACTGTCTGGGGAATTAACTCCAGGAACATAAAATGTGTCTTATTTTTATTGTTTCAAAACTATAATCTTTTCGATGATAAACTGTAAGTTTTAATATCTTTAGAAAACAATACTAATTTCTAGATGATAATATTTCTTAGTTCCAACTCTTTGATGTTAGTCTCTATACTGATCTTACTCTACTCTCAAAATATGAAGGAACAACTCTCTCGCAAAACATACCCTTTTTATTCACAAATATGGACAAGTCAGCACCCACTGATTCACATGATTAATACAAACAAGTTTACTACATTTCCTGTAGAAAGGCAGACATGCTCCCATACATTAAGAATTTCCTGCAAGGAACCCAACCACACACCTTGTTAGCAAGATGATAGTTCAAGGGACAGGGTGAGAGATCAAGATTGAAATCAAGATAAAGTCTGTGAAGCATGTAGGAGTGAAAGGAAAGGGATCGACAGGAAACAGCAAGATTTATAACAACTGAAATTTAGTAATGAAAGAAAAAGAAAATACATATATGACAATATATAACACCAGATCAGTTTGCTTCTTCTTGGATCTACACTGTTTGCAAAGGCAGGGCATATCCGGGTTCAGCAGGACAAGGGTTTAGCAACACATGTTACTGATAATGACTTATAGATATCACTGCTTAAATAAATGAGAGATATCTATAACAGAATTTAAGATATATTTTTATATAAGATATATTTAATTATCAAATAATTAAAACTAGAACGCACAGTCGATGGCGCGCCATCGCAAATCCCCACGCTCATTGCTAATGCTGCTAATAGCATGATTGATGGACGGACAAACGGACTTGCTCTTGTACACCCTTACCATGAGGGGAGGTAGCAAGATTGGTTAAATTCCATCCAATGGTTTAGGAGGAGATAGCATGACTGACATTTTGATGGACGATGGATGCACGGAAATATAATGTTGCTCTCACAGACCCTTACCATGAGGGGAAAGTGACAAGCAAGTTTGGTTGAATTCCACCTGTGGTTTAGGAGGATAGCATGTCGGACAGATAGACAGATGACTGGAAAAATAATATTGCTCATGCACCCCCTTACCATGAAGGGAAGTGATGTAGCAAGTTTGATTTCATTCTGCCCAGTGGTTTAGGAGGAGACAGCATGACAGACTGAGACAGATAATGGACACATGGATGGACAGACGTCTTGACGGATGTATATTTGTGTATCTGCTTATGTACAAAGTATCCTTGTGTGTTGAAAATTAGACACACAAGGGTACTTTGTACAAATTTTCAACACACAAATCAGTCGGCATGTATGTCTACAGATTAAATCCCACTGAAATACACTGACCTGTCCATAGTTTTAAAACACACAAGCATACATTCATCCCTGCGGATGCGCACACTGAAAAAAATTATGTTGCTCTCACACACCCTTATCATGATGGGAAATGATGTAGCAAGTTTGGTTGAATTCTACCCAGTGGTTTAGGAGGAGATAATTTGACAACACATGTATGGACAATGGATGCATGGATGGATGCATGGAAAAATAATTATCCCCACACTTTTTAAAAAAGCCATGGGGATACTGTTTATGCCACCATTTGTCCCTCTGTCTGTCCCTCACACTATGTCCTCCTAAACCAATGGGCTGCATTCTACCCAACTTGTTACATCACTTCCCCTCATGGTAAGTGTGTAGCAACATTATTTTTCTGTGCATCCATCCTTCCTTGGGTCCCTCGTCCGTCCATTTGTCTGTCACACTATTTCCTCCTAAACCACTGGGCAGAGTTCAACCAAACTTGCTATATCACTTCCCCTCATGGTAAGGGTGTGCAAGAGCAACATTTATTTTGATGTGCTTCCACTGTCTCTCCATTTGTCTGTCATACTGTCTCCTCTTAAACCAATGGGCGGAATTCAACAAAATTTGCTACATCACTTTCCCTCATGGTAAGGATGTGCAAGAGAAACATTATTTTTCTGTGCGTCCATCGTCTGTCAATCTGTCTGACATGCTATATCCTCCTAAACCACTGGACAGATTTCAACCAAACTTGCTACATCACTTCCCTTCATGGTAAGGGTGTGCTAAAGCATTATTTTTCCCCTGTTCATCAGTCTGGCATCTGTCCATCTATCTGTCATGCTATCTCCTCCTAAACCAGTGGGCATATTTAACCAAACGTGCTACATGACCTCCACTCATGGTAAGGGTGTTGTAGAGCAAGTCCATCCCCCACCATATCCATACTATAAGCAACAAGAGTATACGATTTGCAATGCAGTGCCATCGACTGTGCATTCTAGTGTTGAGTTTGTACAGCCGTACCATGAGGGGAAATGATGTAGCAAGTTTGGTAGAATTCTGCCAAGTGGTTTAAGAGGAGATAGCATGAAAGACAGACAGAAGGATGGACGGTCATTCTAATGAATGGGTGCTTATGTGGTTATCCAGAGTAATTTTGATACTTATGTGACTATTTTATAGCCTCAGAAGTTAATTTTTAGCCACATAATTCAAGATTTTTATATGTCTATGGAATACATCCCATTTAAATACATAGAAACTGTCCATCAAATTTAGCCACCTAAGTGCTCATTTGTGTGGAGGGACAGACACTGATGGACGGACATTCTTACGCGAGGTACATTATGAGGTTATCCCTTTGAGCTTTCTTTGATCTTTTTAACCCCACAACACCATTTTTCTAACCCTAACAAGAGCTCTGCCAAGCGGGGCATTATACGCCCGTGGCAAGTAATAAGATGTAACACATAAACTGGCTCCTGTATAATTCAGTGCTCCGGATATAAACTGTAAGTGGAATTACAAAAAAATAAATTTAAAAAAATTTTGATTGGGGCATATCTCTGCTGATATTTGGTGAACTGTAACCTAACGAAGGGTCCAAACTGGCCCAGAAATTAAGGGAGAAGTGACGTCTCCCTCCTGGGAAAATAGGGAGAAATTTGCTGCTTCCAGGGAGAAGTGCTTTCTGACGGAGGACACACCACAGAAGCATGGCTATATTATAAGCTCATATGAGCCTTTGGCTGACTTGTTTTTCCTATACTTCAATATCGGACCAAACAATAACAAAACAAAAACAAGAATATCGGTGAAACCGATGGATGCTCCCCGAACATGCAATAGTCGGAACAGGAAACATTATCCTAGATAAAGAGGGGTATACTGTGTATACTCACTGTACTTCAAAATGGAGTATCACAAAACCTGTTGTATATCATACTTAACATTTTTGTGAAATTATATTAAAATCCATCAATAAATCAAGGCACATTATATTAAAATCCATCAATAAATCAAGGCACTAGAGCAAAAACAAAGTTTTTCTAAAAATAGCCACAGTGACCTTGACCTTGAGCCCAGGACCCTGAATGTCGAACATGCTCAAGATATTTAAAAGCTGCAGTGACCTTGACATTGAGCCCAGGACACTGGAAATTGAAATTGCTTGAGATGTTATCATACTCAACATTTTTGTGAAATTATATTAAAATCCATCAATAAATCTAGGCACTAGAGCAAAAACAAAGTTTTTCTAAAAATAGCCACAGTGACCTTGACCTTGAGCCCAGGACCCTGAATGTCAAACATACTCAAGATATTATCATACCCAACATTTGTTTGAAGTTATATCAAAATCCATCAATAAATGTAGGCACTAGAGTGTTGACAAATTCTTTTCTAAAAATAGCCAGTGACCTTACACTGCAGCTTTAAACAAAGTAGCATGACTCTGTGACAAATCATCTAACCAGAAAGATTGAACAATATGCGCATCCCCTATTGCTGCTTAAGATTCCATTAAAATTTCGTTGAATTTCTGCCAGTATTTGCTAAGAATTTGCGTGGACACGAACAGTACCCTATATATTCATGCAGAACTCATCAAAGGGCAATAACTCTTGGAAAAATCATCGAACCAGAACACGCAGGTGAATGTCGAACATGCTCAAGATATTTAAAAGCTGCAGTGACCTTGACATTGAGCCCAGGACACTGGAAATTGAAATTGCTTGAGATGTTATCATACTCAACATTTTTGTGAAATTATATTAAAATCCATCAATAAATCTAGGCACTAGAGCAAAAACAAAGTTTTTCTAAAAATAGCCACAGTGACCTTGACCTTGAGCCCAGGACCCTGAATGTCAAACATGCTCAAGATATTATCATACCCAACATTTGTTTGAAGTTATATCAAAATCCATCAATAAATGTAGGCACTAGAGTGTTGACAAATTCTTTTCTAAAAATAGCCAGTGACCTTACACTGCAGCTTTAAACAAAGTAGCATGACTCTGTGACAAATCATCTAACCAGAAAGATTGAACAATATGCGCATCCCCTATTGCTGCTTAAGATTCCATTAAAATTTCGTTGAATTTCTGCCAGTATTTGCTAAGAATTTGCGTGGACACGAACAGTACCCTATATATTCATGCAGAACTCATCAAAGGGCAATAACTCTTGGAAAAATCATCGAACCAGAACACGCAGGTGATATGCACATCCACCTTCCATACTTAATATTCCCATGAAGTTTCAATGAAATCCGACTAGTAGTTTCCGAGAATTCGCGTGGACACTAACAGTACCCTATATATTCATGCAGAACTCATCAAAGGGCAATAACTCTTGGAAAAATCATCGAACCAGAACACGCAGGTGATATGCGCATCCACCTTTGATACTTAATATTCCCATGAAGTTTCATTGAAATCCGACAAGCAGTTTCCGAGAATTTGCGTGGACAAGAGCGGGACGGACGCACGGACACACGGACGTACGGACGCACGGACACACGGACGCACGGACGCACGGACGAAGCGGCGACTATATGCTCCCCCGAAATTCTTCGGGGAGCATAATAAACAACCAAAAAAAAAAAAAAAAAAAAAAAAAAAAAAAATGCTGCAAGAATTTTTTTTTGTAAACCTTTAACTTGTTTAATACTGATTTTATTTTATTCTTCAAGGGAGCCAAATCAGAAGAGTATTAAAAAAAAAAAAATCCAAAAAGAATTATGTATTTATAAAGATTTAATAATGGCAACCTTTCCTTGCAAATCTAATAAAAGAAGATGATTAAAAAAAAAAATCTAATAAAAGAAGATGATTAAAAAAAAAAAAAAATCAATATCTTGCCCATATGACCAAACCTTTTGTTATTTGCAAAAAATATACCTATTATAAAATAAAATTTGCACACTATTACCTCTAAACAATATGCTGGGAAAAGTTTACAAAAATTTTCAAAAGGGCATAAATCTGCAAAATATTTGGTGCACTGTAACCTCGAAATAATATGTGCTGCTCCATATCATCGAGTAACTATTTATGAAGTTTCAGCTTGATTGGATGTAAACTGTAGGAGGATTTAGCCGGAAACAGAAAATTAATAGAAATTTTCAAAGGGGTTTAACTCTGCTAATATTTGGTGGACTGTAACCTTGAAACAATATGCGCTGCTCCACATCATGGTCTAACTACAAATCAAGTTTCAGCTTGACAGGATGTAAACTGTAGGGAGGATTTAGCCAGAAACGAAAAGTTTACTGAAATTTTCAAAGGGGCATAACTCTGCTAATATTTGGTGGACTGTAACCTCGAATGAATGCACTGCTCCACATCATGGTCTAACTATAAATGAAGTTTCAGCTTGATCGGATGTAAACTGTAGGAGGAGTTAGCCAGAAACGAAAAATTAATAAAAATATTCAAAGGGGTATAACTCTGCTAATATTTGGTGGACTGTAACCTTGAAACAATATGCACTGCTCCACATCATGGTCTAACTACAAATCAAGTTTCAGCTTGATCGGATGTAAACTGTAGGAGGAGTTAGCCGGAAACGAAAAGTCTACTGAAATTTTCAAAGGGACATAACTCTGCTAATATTTGGTGGACTGTAACCTCAAAACAATATGAGCTGCTCCACATCATGGCCTAACTATACATGAAGGTTTAGCTTGATCGGATGTAAAATGTAGGAGGAGTTAACAGGAAATGAAAAGTTTACTGAAATTTTCAAAGGGGCATAACTCTGCAAACATTTGGTGGACTGTAACCTCGAAACAATATGTGCTGCACCACATCATAGTCTAACTATATACCAAGTTTCAGCTTAATCAGATGTAAACTGTAGGAGGAGTTAGCCGGAAAAAAGTTTACGGACAGACGCCATACCCCGTAACATAATACGTCCCGTTTTTCAAACGGGTGTATAAAAAACAAGTTAAACCCTAAAATGACTGAATAAACCAGACATCAATAGAAATGTTAACCTCGGAATGTACCTGGGGTCTGCCCGGATGGACTGTCAAATGGACAGATAGATGGACAAATGGAGGTGTTCACAATATCCCCATTGCTTTTTTCAAAAGTGTGGGGATAAAGAAATATTAATTTGATCAATGATACATATATCTGTAGTTCTATTAAATATATCTTTATTTTAACAGAGCTATCATTTATTAAAACAGAGATATCTTTATTACAATAAGGATATCTTTAACCGAATTACAGGTATCTCTACTAGATCGGTAAAATCAGAATTTCCATAGATATCTTTATTAAAATACAGCTATGTTAATTACATTAGAGATATCTTCAACTAAATTAGATGGCTAAAAACCACTGTCACCTAATAAATCATAGCTATACATAAACAATAGATAAAAACATGAAACGATAATATCCTACAATTATCATGTCTTGGGCATCTGTCAAAAATTGACAAAATTTGCCATTGAGCAATCACAAACCAGACTGCCACAATATTAATGCTCATAGCACATTTGGTAAAAATCCATAGACATTTACTCAAATTATTGTCCTGAAAGTAAAATATAGATATGATGCTGGTGATAACTCTGTCAAAAGGGCATCTTTCATTTCTGCCCACGCATGGATTTTTCTGAAACTTTGTATAATAATAACTAGGCATATGCAACCTATGAAAATGTGCTTATTAAATTATATAATAAAAAGTTGGACTCAGGATGCAACCTTGACTCACTCCCCCCCATGAGCTGATACCTGTCTCCAAATAAGTATGTCATACATCTTAAGTTTAATTTAGTTTTAAGATTTTTGCGCTGTGCTGAATGGTGAACACCAAAGTAATTCTATTAGTACCACAAAACATTTATATTTAATTAAAGTTAACATTTTTTGATAAATTGATTATAAAAAATCTGAATTTTTTACCAAAAAATGAAAAAAAATATCAAAATTAAACTTTCAAAATTAATATGTTATAGTCTTTGTCAAGATTTCATACTATCAGGAAAATTTGCTACATATATCCTCTATAGCTGTGCCAAATTTCATAAAAAATCAAAACCGGTAACATTGTCATTTTAGGCCCTGAATGGATATAGGTCGATTTTTACAAAACTGACTGTTTTGTTACATTGATAAAAAACAGTAGAGTAAGGCAGTGTCATCAACCATTTCTAACACTTAACAAATCCAAGAGAGTTTAGACAACTCGGATATCTTGAGCTACCCATTAAATTTTCTTGACTTTCTATTACTTGCCTTCTATTTATATGGACTCTGACTAACCAACTATTACAAATGTAGACAGCATAACAAATTAAATCTAAAGAAATTCTAATTAACAAATTAGGCTTAACAAAATCTTACGCTTTAATTCATGTCAGCAAATCATTGAGCATTTTGTATAATTCCCAAAAGGCATAAAATTAAAACAGGTGTAAAACAGGGGTATCCATTCTCACCATTACAAAAATAGGCATAAAACAGGGAGATAATCTCCATTGTCATATAAAGAAGATGTGCAAACGTAGTATTGCAAGTAGTTGTTGCTTGTTTGCTTGTTTGTTTGTTTTGAAGAAGGATTTGCATCCCCATCAACAGATTTTAGGATGTTTGGAGATTTGCTTCTGGACTCGTGAACTCTAACCAAACTAAGAACGCTTGAAAAGAAAATAATACCTATAGACTTAACTTCTGATATATCTATAGCTTGCTTGCAAGCCTTTTTTTGTATTTTGAAATTATGAACACTGGATTTCTTGTCCTGTAACATGTTCAGTTGTGTCACTTCAATCGGTATTTCCTGCGATCGAATTGACACTGACACTGGAGTTTTTCTCTTTGTTTCAACAGTTATCTTTGATGACAGCAGCACAGAATACTGTTTATGTGGTCTTAACTTTTGCTATCAGAAAAGCAGATCTATCCTTTCTTCCTTACAGTAAGCATATATATGAAATTGTTTCTGTTCTGCATAAGTTCTGTTCTAGTGCACATAGTTTGACTTAAACAACAAATTGGTGTTCAGTAGTTCTTCATGTTAAAGCTTTAAGATTTTTCCAAAGGTTGTATGACATTCATATTTGCCTAAGGACTTTTATACTAGTTTGAAACTCCGCCATATGTTAATTAACACAGGAGTTTAAAACAGCTAACTTGTGTGGTCTTAATGTGAATCTAAAGGATGTATTGAAGAGTTTTTGAACAGTTTTCATTCATTTATTTGCTGGCAGTTCTATGGTATTTAATTAATTCTATTTTCACCTTGTCTCTGTTTTTTTTTTGTGTTGTAATACGTTTTGAAAGGAGGCTTTTAGTATTCAAGTTTTGTTTTAGTTCTTATACTTAAATTCTTTCTTCCATTGAATATTTTAGCTGAATATAATTTCATTCTTCTTAATACCAACTGCTCTTACTTTCTTTGTTGTTCTTCGCTGATCATATTTCTGAAAAGTTATTCTTTCATTTTAGAAAGAGTACTAAAGTATTTGGTCAGCAAGTGCATAGATCTTACCTTAAGAAACAGTACTAAGCTTGCATGTGTCCATGTGACACAGACTTTAGTTGTTCATTACTGATTGTATTTAAGCTGTAGTGTTTTTTTTTTTCCAATATTGAGTGTCTTCCTGTGTGTTTTGTACCAGCTGTGAAATCTTCTGCTGTGGTTTTGACAATATTGTGCTTTTTTGTATTTACTAAGCGTGAACAAGTTGTCACAGTATTGCCTGTTTATATCAATTCTTTTTGTTACTCTGTTATTTTTCAGGCATTTATCCAGTTTACACCAAAGTTTATAGTTGACTTTTAGACAAGAAGTCCATATTGTTGTATTTACTCATAAATCCATTGAAGATTGACAATTCTGAATGTTGAAATCAACAGACATGGACCCTGAAGATTCTAATCAGGTGTCCTAGGATAGTAATCATTACTTGGTAAGCACGTTGTGCCCACCATGCCTATCTGCCTGAACGAGTAACTTTAAAGCTAGACCAAGGTTTCATAATCATCATCATCAGTTACAAGACTGTTATCTGCTTTTTATTATCTGATAAATACTTCTACAGTCAAGTATTTGAAGTGGAATCCTAGATATACAGATACAGAGAACTTGGACTTAGTGTCTGCATGGTCCAGATCAGGTAAACGAAAAGTTTTTTTTGGGACATGGTGTTCAACAAGGTGCAATTCAGTCAACTGGTTATAAATGAATATGAACAATTATGGTATCAACTTCTTATACAAATCATACTATATCATGGTAATCCAAATTGAAAGATATTGATAAGTTGACTTTACACGATACTACTTATAAATGAGTATTGGGTAATTTCATATTTTGCCGACTCAGGACTATATGTATTCAGGCTGTTCAAACAACATGTTACCGGTCTTCAATTTTTATGAAATTTCATGTGTTTATTCCTAATACATATGGAAATTTTTTGTGCTGAAATGGTGTCTTGACAAGAATCGGAACATGGTAAAATTGCAGATAATATCTGGATGAATACATAACCTGCAGCTGAAATATGGGGCTACCGTTCAACTTACGTTATTGCTCCAACACTATTGCTAAGTACATGAAGCCATCCATAGTATCAAAACATGTACTAATGATGGTCTTAATTAATAAAACATTCCAGCATCTGAAAAATGAAATCCTGTTTACTGTACGAAGGTTAATATTAGGGCACCCCCTGATTTGGTAGTGGCCGCGTACAAAACACCATAAATTTACAATGGAAATACATTTAAAAGCCAATGCCTCATAATCATCAGGGTTATACCCTAGGCAATCATTGTGCAGAATTTCATCCAATTCAAAGCGTGGGCAGAAACCAATGTAAATTTCCTATACCGTGTAAGAGCCCCTTTGATGAAATTTGCCCATTTGCAATCCCAAACCAGATCTCCAAAATATCAATGCACATACCAAGTTTGGTGAAAAATCCATTGACATTTACTCCAGTTATTGTCTAGAAATGCAAATAAGGACGGACGTATGACAGACGGATGGATGGCCAAATACACAGACAACCAAAGTGATGCCATAACATCCCGTCATTTTCGTGTGGCAGGGTATGAAAATCTTGTAAAAACCAGAATTTTAATAAAGATATCTTGAATCAAATAGAACTATCTTAATTACATTGGTGAGATCCTTAACTGAATTGTGGATAACCCTATTAGATGAGTAAAAACAAGAGTGTCATCTCATAAATCATAGCTAAATATAAAAAATAAAGAAAATCTTGAGAAAACACAGTTTACCTGAGTTTTAACTCTTAGCATGCTGTGAAAAAATACACATGACATTTTCAAATATTTTTCTAATTTTTTCCCAAACATGGGATTTGATATTTCATGCAAATTTTCACCTTAGGAGACAATTTGCATGAAATGTTTATTTCTATTTTTGGGGGAAAATAAAAAAAAATTAATTTCTTGTTTGCTGAACTTGCCCATAGGAAAAGTTAAATTGCATGACAGGAATAGAAAGTGACTGATACCTCACAGGTGCCTCTTCCCAGACACCAAACGATGGTGTGTGATATACTAGTGAATAATGTGTCCTCCTTTAAGACCACAATACCAGCATTGCAATCCCCAGTCTTCCTGTTGTACTCTACAACCAGGTCATATCGGTTTGGCCCTGAAAATGTATTTCAAAAGCATCACATCACAAAGGGAATGGATACACCTGCAAGGATAATAATCTCGCATGGAAGTATTTACCATCTCCACAATGTTGCCGACCTGGCTAGGGTCGAAGCTGCAACCTCTTGATCACCAGTCAGATGCACATCCAACTGAGCCATCGAGGCCGACCATGACCGCTGAAGCTGGGCTCACTAACCACGTGGCTATCAAAACATTCACTGGAGAGTGAAAGTCCTGACTAGACTGCATATATAGCTCTTGATAATCTGGGCCCAGTTGTTCAAAGCATCGTTAGCTTAACAAGCTCGTTAAGGGCCATTTCGTTAACTATTTTAGAGGATTCAATATACAATTTTCAGAAATTTTTTGCTGAAAAAATGTGAGTAGCTTTTGCACTGCAAAAGCTACTCACATTTTTTCAGCAAAAAATTTAAGCATATTTGCATATCACTCGATGTAAATTTTAATGAATCATTAACTAACGACATCGTTAGCTTTGAACAACTGGGCCCTGTTTTTTTTCCAACCAAAATACAGTCGACTCATTATCTCGAATTCCAAGGGACTCTCTGAAATACTTCAGATATCTGTACATCGAGATTTGCAGAATTGAGGAAAAAATAATTCGACCAACCACATTTAACAAATATATATGTAATTGGACTCTTGAAGTTAGAGATATAATGAAAATATTGTGAAAAGAGGAGAAATCGCTTCTTAGGAGCAATTTCTCCTCTTTTCCACAATATTTTTTTACCTGTTGTTAGATTTTCATGTCTAGGCAGGGACCAGATTTTTACTTCGAGATAAGTGGTTATTCGACATAAGCGAGGTCGAGATAACGAGAGTCAACTGTACTGTATTTGACCTAATTACCACACATGCTCCTATAAGCATAGTCATGCAATTTAGTAGTCTTTAGATTACAGCCAGTGTACTTTTGTTTATGTTGAGGTTTTATGACCCAGTCAACCCAATGGGGCCATGTTGAGTGTGGTCAGTTTTCCTAACCACACTTATACTGGGCAGGCTTAGTCCTCTTCCCGGCTAACCAGTAGTGTGCACATTCTTTTGCCAGAAACTGACAACTATTCTTCTTGAATCAGCAGAAGGGAGAGAACCCAGTGTACTTTTATCTACTTCTTCATAAAAACAGATGTTGTGGGTACTCATTTGAATTGCCTCAACAAGTTAAGGCAATTCAAATGAGTACCCACAACAAATGCTTTTATAAAGAAAATCAGAAAATAATATCACGTAAGCATCATTAAATACACTCCTCATGCAGTCCCCAGCTGAGCTTTCTTTAAAGTATGCCCTTATTAGGTGGATTTTACCGCAAGTCTTTCCAGTAATTTTGATAAACTTAGGCACACAGTACGATAATTAAGTCAAATAAGGTATGTTTACACATTTCTCATTTCTCCACAGAAACATTTGTGGTAATTGTGAGGCACTCACTAAAGCATCTCAACTAAATGAGTACTGTATTTACCATATGTATTCGGACAGACAGGCCTGAGCAAACAGTATAGACCCAGATGAGATGCCACAGAACGTGGCGTCTCATCTGGGTCTACACTGTTTGCCACTCATCCAGCAGTTTTTAGACACAACATCTGCCCGGGTAGTGAATTGTACTGGTTCAAATTTTAGAACATATATGGTAAGGAGTTGAGGTGTCCGAATACTTAGGGTAAATGGCATGCGGTACCAACATATGGGATGCGCCATGTGAAAATGTGTCTTTGAGAACACCCAAAGGCCCATATCAGCCTGCACATTTATGCATTCTTAATACCCTTCATATCAAGAATTATGTGACCAGGGCCCAGAGGGCCAGTTGTTCAAAGCATGGTTAGCTTAACAGGCCAGTTCATTACGAAAACATACCTATATAAATTTGACCCCTTAAACCCCACTTTTATATAGTAAAATTGGGGTTTACAGGGGTATACATTATTTTTCTTATTTTTGCTCAAAAACATAGATTGTGGGTACTCGTTAGAACTGCCTCGACGAGGCAGTTCTAACGAGTACCTACAATCTATGTTTGGAGCAGAAATATGAAAAATATCAGAATTTTTTATCTGAAAACTTCCAGTTTTTGGTGGCGAAACTTTCAATATATTTAAATAGGCATATTTTCGTAATGTAATGATTAACTCATAAACTGTTGTAGCTAAAATATTTTCAAATACATTGATATTTTTGCTGCAAAAAAATGAGAGTAACTTTTGCAATGCAAAATGAAAACTCACATTTTTTTCAGCAAAAAGTAGCAATATATTTGCCATATTTTAAGACAGAAATTTGAACGTCACATTAGCTAACAACTTCGTCAAGTTTTGAACAACTAGGTGTAGTTGAACAAACAGGTCTGTACATTCATTGTTCTTATCCTTTAAGCCTTGTCATGCTAAATAGCTTATAATGCCACGCCAACTTCTGAAGTCAACTGATCTGGATCAACACTGTTTGCAAAGACAGGACATAAACGGGTTCAGCAGGATTAGGTTTAAGGTACCTTTAATTGAGGGCCTTGGTGGGGGTCTCTGATATCAGAGGTACTTGATACAACTTTTGTGACTTCCTGTTTGCTTTCCTATTATCCAATCCCCTTCTGAAGAGGGAATTACTCTAACAGGAAAGAGTTTCCTCCCCACATCAACAGGTGTCGGATGG
The DNA here is from genome assembly GCA_964016985.1 of Anodontia alba. Classification (NCBI taxonomy): domain Eukaryota; kingdom Metazoa; phylum Mollusca; class Bivalvia; order Lucinida; family Lucinidae; genus Anodontia; species Anodontia alba. The sequence goes on along the minus strand of OZ024825.1, from coordinate 110,192,685 downwards.
GCATGTTAAGGCGGTGAAGTATTTATGGTAAATATGAATATTTAGACATGTGATCCTATACCAGACAAGAACTAGTTGATAGTACCATATTCGACCTAATTACCGCACATACCCCTATAAACGCACAGTCAAGAAATTCCGTAGTCTTCAGATTACAACCAGTGTACTTTTTTCTTTACTTCTTTACAAAGGCATATGTTGTGGGTACTCATTTGAATTGCATCGACAAGTCGATGCAATTCAAATGAGTACCCACAACATATGCCTTTGTAAAGAAAGTCAGAAAAAATCGCATAGTCATCATTAAATAAGTCCTTTTCTGATCTTTTTTATAGTGTATCCTTAGTAGATAGATACATATTTGACCACAAATGAGTGTGTCCTGTAAGTTTGAAAAACCTAAGCGCACAGTGCGGTAATTAGGTTGAATACGGTATATACAGTGAACACTCATTAAAACAACAGCATTTGGTCCCAAAGAAGTTCCATTAAAATTTTTTTGCAGTTGTACAGAATACTTAATGAGCAGATTGATATGTAAGAAAGGTCTTGTTTTTTCTTATTTCCTCATAGAACATATGTTTTGGATATTTGTTAGAATTGCCTCATTGAGGTAATTCTAACAAATATCAAAAGAATATGTTATTTAAAGTTTTAAATACAAAATTCTTGCATAATTTGTGACTAACTGTTACCTCTTAAGCGAAAGTTTTGTGACAGTCATATTGTTATTAAAACAAATATTGTCACTGTATCGAGTGTTGGTATAAGGAGAGTTGTTTGTACCATAATTGTCCAAAATATTTGGATAGTGCTACTCCTTACCATGCTTTTCTTAAATATGGAACAAGTCTATGGACTATCATGGTGATGTTTCCAAAAACTGATGAATGAATGGAAAACAGGGCAGACCATCACGAAAACATGCCTATATAATACTGACCGCCTTAAACCGCACTTTTATATAGTAAAACTGGGGTTTATAGGGGTATACATTATTTTTCGTATTTCTGCTCAAAAACATAGATTGTGGGTACTCGTTAGCATTGCCTCGCTGAGGCAGTTCTAATGAGTACCCACAATCTATGTTTTGAGCAGAAATAAGAAAAATATCAGATTTTTTATCTGAAAATTTTCAGTTTTTTTGAGGTGAAATTTTCTATATATTTGAATAGGCATGTTTTCGTAATGACCCTGATGTGTCCAAAATTGTTGGATAAATGGCAAACAGGTCAGAACCTGATGTGTCCGAAAATTGTTGGATAAATGGCAAACAGGTCAGAACCTGATGTGTCCGAAAATTGTTGGATAAATGGCAAACAGGTCAGAACCTGTTGTGTCCAAAAATTGTTGGATAAATGGCAAACAGGTCAGAACCTGATGTGTCCGAAAATTGTTGGATAAATGGCAAACAGGTCAGAACCTGATGTGCCCAACAACAGCTGGATGAAAGGCAAACAGGTCAGAACCTGATCAAACTGCTCCCTGAACAATTTGATCCAAGTCATCATTGTTTGCTTGGATATGTAATTTGTCCTGAGAAGATGGTTTGTCATTTCATTTTAACTATCTCATCTTAAGTCCTGCTGAGTCTGGATATACCCTGTCTTTACAAACAGTGTAGATCCAGATCAGTTGGCTTCTTAAGAAGCCAATTGATCTGGATCTGCACTATTTGACACTAAGTATGTGAATTTGCATCAACAACATGGATCAAGTAATCTGATTGGCTGAAAATCGAAAGTAGGCATGGCATTTTAATCTATTTAGCAGGACAAGAATTAAGGGGACTGGATACAAGTGGTAGATTTTCTACCATTTTTACAGGACAGACAGCTTTTGTGACTTCCTCTTTGCTTTCCTGCACACCAAGTCCCTTCTGAAAAGGGATCTTTTCTAACGGAAAGGTCTTATCTGGGTCTGCACTGTTTGCATGTATCAAAAACTATGGTGTAAAAAAATTTTCTGACACTTACCATATTTGACTGGGTACTTGTCTTTTCTAGAGCTAGGGGGTAAAGTGAAACTAATGTATTTCAGCAGATGGCATTTTGATTTTTTTTCCCTTGACAATAAGCTTTGACATTTATTGCAAATTGTCTTCTAAGGAGACAATTTGAATGAAATGCCAAAGTCTATTTTCTCAAAAAAAGGATATATCATCAATTTGTCATCTGCTGCTTTTGTCAATAAGGTGGTAAAGAATAACTAGAATTCCGAGAATCAGATGTGTCGCCTGCCTAAAGCTCCAACTATCTGATATGAAAAAGGAAAAAAACAATGGTCCTTATAATTTCTCCTATCCCTAAAAGCAACTAAATTGAAAAAGGGCCATAACTTGCCCAAAATTTTACAGATGATTACCAAAATCGAACTTGACCTGTAGTTTACAATAATATATCCTACTGAAAACTTTCAATAAAATCAATGCATCCCTGCAAAAGTTACTGAGTGGAAACCAATATCAACACACCAACAAAAACTAAGTCAAAAAAGGGCCATAACTCAGCCAAAATTTTGTGGATGATTACTTATATCAAGCTTGACCTGTATTTTACAATGATATATCCTTCTGCAAACTTTCAATAAAAAAAATGCATCCCTGCGAAAGTTATTGTCTGGAAACCAATATCAACACACCAACAAAAACTAAGTCAAAAAAGGGCCATAATTTAGCCAAAATACAGCCGATGATTACCAATATCGAACTTGACCTGTATTTTACAGTGATATAAAGTTCTGCAAAGTTTGAATGAAATCAATGCATTCCTTCTAAAGGTATTGAGCGGAAATGAACGAAGTCAAAAAAGGGCCATAACTCAACCAAAATTTGGCAGATGATTACTAATATCAAACTTGACCTGTATTTTACAGTGATATAAAGTTCTGCAAAGTTGGAATGAAATCAATGCATCCCTTCAAAAGTTACTGAGTGGAAACAAACAACAAAAACTAAGTGGAAAAAGGGCCATAACAGCCAAAATTTGGCAGATGATTACCAATATCGAACTTGACCTGTACATTGTATTTTATAGTGATTTAAAATTCTGCAAAATTTGAATTAAATCAATACATCCCTTTAAAAGTAATTGAACAGAAACAAAAAGTGTGACGATGACACTGACAACGGCGATGCCGACAGACAACATGATCCCTATGTGTCTGTCATGCTACACCGGTGACACAAAATGTTAATAGACATACATTGACTTTCTGGATAAACAGGAACACTGGTATAATTGCTGCTGGTTCCCTCTTCTGAGAAAGATCTTAGTTGTATTACTGATGATTGGTTTCCAGGAACTTCCACTACCGCTGAGAATGTGGTAACTATGACTCTTTTCTCCATTAGAGGGGTTGTTATTAAATACTGTGTGGTATCAGAAAACTTCTCGCACTTCTCCAGTGGCTATTCAAACAGAAACGAGGGATAATGTGCATTACTGTCCTTTTGACATTTGGAATGGTTTTGCAGCCTTCCATTTAACAAGAAAATATTTTGTTCTGACTGACCATATCTTGTCAGAAATCATTTGTCTTTATCTGTTTCTGTGTTTTATTCTCTAATATTTACATTAAAATTAAATCTATGGCCAGGGATTGGTCTGACCTGTGCAATTTCTATAGTAAAGTAATATTTTGGATTTTTTATCCTAAAAAATATCTAATTACTGATATTTCATGACAATATTGTGAAAATTTCAGAAAATTTGAACATGTGGAACTTGTTGGAAACCTACCTCCAATTTACCTACCCTACCGATTTCTGCATAATTTAAACCCAATTTTACTATAGGAAAAATAAAAAACAGAGAACAGAAGAAAACTTTTTTGAACATAGGTAGTTACAACAAAATGTTTTGCATTAACCCTTAAAATGCCAAGAAAACCTGCATCTGAAAATGTCGTCTGCTGAATTTTCTTACAAACTTTACCAACCTATTTTTGCATACAGGTAAACAGTGTGGACCCAGATCAGACTGCTCCTAGAGGAGCAGTCTGATCTGGGTCCACACTGTTTGCAAAAATGGCTTTTAAAATCACAAGCAGATGACAAAGCAGATGACAATTGTTGTGACTGGCAGTTTAAGGGTTAAATTATGACAAAAGTTTGCAAATTTCCTTCTTCAGTGTAAAGGGTCAGGCAACTTTCTGAAAGATGTTGAAAGCAGAATAGGAGTTTCAACCAATAAAGAAGATACACTTAGACCTGTGTGTAGAATACACCCAATGAACCCTGCCCCCTCCCATCCTCACCCCATCCACCCATGCTAATATTTTCACAATGCTTAACCTTTAAAGCACTAATCACTACTGTTGCAGACAACATTTGGAAATATTCTAAGAATACCTGCAATATACTTTTTTGGTATAAATGAAAATAATAAATCTCTTGATACATTTCTTATCCAGACAGCTAAATAAAACTGTTAAATATTATCTATGCCATTTTGGTCAGAACTTTTGATATACTATACAGACTTTTACATCATTCAATCATAGCTCCAGATGAGGTATGTTAGTTAACTGAAAAGTACAAATATTTTTCATATTTCTTCATGAAAGCATATGTTATGGGTACTCAGCAGAAGCACCTCAACGAGGCACTTCTAATGAGTACTCACAACATATGTTATCTATGAGAAATAAAAAAATAATATGTGGATATCCCCTCTTACCTGGCACTATGAAATTTCAGCAGACAAAATTCTTTGTCAGCTTTTCCATAATTTGATCTGTTTATTAAGGAGGCTGGATATGCTTGGTACATTTTCTCCAAATTTTTACAAGGGAGGTAATTTTTGTGACTTCCTGTTTGCCTTCTTGCAAATCAAGAAAAGTCTGAAAAGTGGTCTACACTAAAAGGAAAGAATTTGCTCCCACAAGGAGCAAATTCTTTCCTTTTAGAGTAGACCCCTTTCAGAAAGGAAGTAAAGATAAATCTGACAGAGTTGCTTCCCTGAAAAAAGGTATTCAATCCTCCTAACACATTCAATAAATGATAGCAGTCAAAGAGTAGTTTTTGTTTGTTTTTTCATCTGTTACAATCTTGTTAACTCTTCCATTGCTAAATAAATGAAGATGCCATGCCTACTTCTAATTTCCAGCCAATCAAATTTCTTGATTCGGTTTTTGATAGAAATTCACATATTAATTACAAACAATGCAGATCCAGATCAGTTGGCTTCTGAAGAAGCCAACTGATCTGGATTTACACTGTTTGCTAAGACAGGGCATGCCGTGTTTTGCAAGAGAAGGGTTAATTTTATAACCTAATTCACTCACTTGGCAAATTCAGCAGATAACTAAGTGATTATATTTTTCTTATTTTTCCAGAAAACAGACTGACATTTCATGCAAACAGTCTCCTAAGGATGCATGATAAATATTTCAAAATGACTGCTGCGATTTTTTTTACCCAGGATGCTAAACAATAACATTGTATGTACAAAATGTCAAAGTCTATTTTCTGGGAAGAATCAGAAAATTATGTCTGTTATCTACTGAATTTGCCCAGAGAGTGGTAAACTGTCACCAGCCCTCTTTATTTGGTGTGTACTATGGGCAGATTTCTTATGGAGCTTGGCAATTGTGTAAAGTGACTTACCTTGAAATAAATTTTAACCTGTCTACAGTTTTCCTTTTCACTGATACACCCATTTTGTATGCCTTCAAACAAACCAATCCTTGACCTCGGGGAAGTTCTGGGCACTAAAACAAAAAATGCAATCAAATATATTGGATAGGTTAGTAAGGAACTCTTGTTTTTAGTCACTTGAAACAACAAACACTCATACAAGTCACCATTTTTTTCTGAAGATATTTTGATCGAAAATTGGCAATGTTCAGTAGTGGAACATGTTTATTTTCACCTCCAATATTTGGTCATATGTACAGAAAGTGACATCAGCCCAAACATAACCAATGGTGGTCATTACATTAACCCTTATCCTGCTGACAACACCTACCTTTGCAAACAGTGTAGATCCAGATCAGATGGCTTCTGAAGAAGCCATCTGATCAGGATCTACACTGTTTGTCATTCAGTTTGTGAATTTGAATGAAAACATTATATGATGTAATCTGATTGGCTGATAGTCAGAAATGGGTGTGGCTAATTAAATTATTCAGCAGGATAAGGGTTTACATGGATGAAAACATAAAATTCAAGTTCAAATTTTGAATGGTTCACACACACAGGATTGAGCCTCTCCTTGGGAATAAATTCTTTACTTTTAGAGTAGACCCCTTTTCAGAAGAGGGGAAAAATCAAATTGAAAGAGTTGCCTCCCCTAAAAGTCTTTCAATTCCACTCATCACAAAAACCTACCTATATAATTTTGGCCCCCTTAAACCCCACTTTTATACAGTAAAACTGGGGTTTATGGGGGTATACATTATTTTCCTTATTTCTGCTCAAAAACATAGATTGTGGGTACCTGTTAGAACCGCCTCAGTTTTTAGCAGAAATATGAAAAAATATCAGAATTTTTATATGAAAACTTTCAGTTTTTGGTAGTGAAAGTTTCAATATATTTGAAAAGGCGTGTTTTTGTAATGCAAACATTCTATTAACAAATAGCATAGATTCTGCTCAGACTGTCTGAATGTGTAGGCTGATCAGGGTCTGTGCTGGACAAGTAAGTCATAATGTTATTCTCTACTAAGAGAAACTCTACTTTGATGAAGGCCTTACAGGAAACACCATAGCTGGACTGAAAACACTCATGAACTAATTATTGAAAATCGGGCACAAACTATCTCAATGTGTACTCTTAATTTTGGAACACTGAAATATTTGTACATTCAACCCTTGCCCTGCTGAATAAATTAAGATGCCCAGCCATCCTCTTATTTTCAGCCAATCAGATCACTTGATCAAGGTTGTTGATACAAATTCACATAATAAGTGACAAACAGTGCAGATCCAGATCAGTTCAGAAGCCAACAGATCTTAATCTACACTGTTTGCAAAGGCAGTGTATATCCTGGTTCATCAGGATCAGGGTTACTATCAAAGCCTCAGATTTCGTTTGTTTTGTTTGTGTTGAGGTTTTATGGCCCAGTCAACCCAATGGAGTCATATCCAGTGCAGTCAATCACCTAACCATGCTTTTACTGGGCAGGCTTAGTCCTCTAAGCCGTTAGCCAGTATTGTGCACATTTAACACCAGAAACTGACAACTGCCCTTCTTGAATCAGTGGAAGGGAGAGAATGACCACTGAAATTATTTCATGATCAGATCTCCACGAAAGAATGTTGCCAACTGGCGGTGCTTAAACATGCAACCTCCTGATCACCAGTCAGACGCGCATCCAACTGAACCTTCTGCTCCCTAAAAGTCTAGGCCAGCTCATAGCTCCAAATCAGAAGGGTAGCTTCTGATTCAATACTGTTCTTATTTCTTGTATGTTGTGGGTAGCCATTAACCCTTGTCCTTTGTATAAATTAAGATGCCACGTCCATTTCTAATTTTCAACCAATCAGATTACTCGATCCAGATTGTTGATATAAATTCACATACTTAATGGCAAACAGTGACGATCCAGATCAGTTGGCTTCTTCAGATCTACACTGTTTGCAAAGGCAGGGTATATCCAGATTCAGCATGACAAGGGTTAAGGCCCATTTATACTTTTGAAGTATGTGAACAAATATTCAGTCCAATAGACATATGCCAGTGTAATTGCTCCTTTGATGGTATTTTAACCCTTCTCATGCTGAATAAATTAAGATGCCACGCCTACTTCTAATTTTTCAGCCAATCAGATAACTTGACTCGGGTTTTTGATAGAAATTCACATATTTTATGACAAACAGTGCAGATCCAGATCAGTTGGCTTCTTCAGAAGCCAACTGATCTGGATCTACACTGTTTGCTAAGACAGGGCATGTCGTGTTCAGCAAGAGAAGGGTTAAAGATCTAAACCTCGGCACTAAATAGAGATTGTTTCTTTTTTTTTTTTCTTAAAGATCTTATGACATTAGAGCTGATAAATGCTGATAATATTTTTGTTGGCAAAATTGTTTGTTTGTGTTGAGGTTTTACGGCCCAGTCAACCCAATGGGGTCATGTCGAGCGCGGTCAGTTTACCTAACCACACGTTTACTGGGCAGGCTTAGTTCTCTAAGTGGTTAACCAGTATTGTGCACATTCTTTCGCCAGAAACTGACAACTGCCCTTCTTGAATCAGCGGAAGGGAGAGAATGACCGTAGAAAATATTTCATGATCAATCTCCACGAAAGAATGTTGCCGACCTCGGCGGGGGTTGAACCCGCGACCTCCTGGTCTCCAGTCGGACGGCGCATCCAACTGAGCCACCGAGGCCTGTTGGCAAAATGCTGATGATGTTTTGGGAAAATGATGATGGTACAGTCAACCCGTTATTATACCAACACTCGATACGACAAAATTCGTTATAGTGACAATCTGAATATCACGAAACCTTTGCTCAAGAGGTGACTTAATGAGAAATGCAATAATATTGCATTAAAACTGCAAGCAACATACGTTTTGGTTATTTGTTAGAATTGCCTCACTGAGGCAATTCTAACAAATATCCAAAACATATGTTCTATGAGGAAATACGAATAAAACAAGATCTTTCTTACATGTCATTCTGTCCATTAAGGATTCTTTACAACAGCAAATCCATTATAATGGCAACATCTTCGGGAACAAATGATGTTGTTGTAATGAAGAATCACTGTATTGTATTTACATCCCTTTCAACATTATCTAAGTCATATTGAGACAATGGAAGGATGACGCACCGTACAGCCATGATCTGAATTACACCTCATCACAAAAAATTACCTATATAATTTTGACCCCCTTAAACCCCACTTTTATATAGTAAAACTGGGGTTTACAGGGGTATACTTATTTCTGCATAAAAAATAGATTGTAGGTACTCGTTAGAACTGCCTCATTGAGGCAGTTCTAACGAGTACCCACAATCTATGTTTTGAGCAGAAATATGAAAAATATCAGATTTTTTATCTGAAAACTTTCATTTTTTTTTTTGTGGTAAAATTTTCAGTATATTTGAATAGGCATGTTTTCGTAATGTCTAGCAGGAGTCAAACCAGGACCTTGTGATATGAAGTCAGGAATGCTAACCACTCAGCAACAGGACACTGTGCTTTGGAAAAAAAAAACACAGCTCCTGATAACACATTTTTTCAATCAAAAGGCATTGATATTTGAGCCAGTGCATGACAAAACCAACAAAATCGTGCATGCACCCAGCAAAGACTCGGATCAGCCTGGGCATACACCAAGTCTGATCAGGGTCTTTGCTGTGCACTCAATAGGTAGCTAAGGACCCAAGCTTCATGCTGATAGCAAACTCAGATCAGACTGGGCAGATGCCCAGGCTGATATCTGCCCAGGCTGATCTGAGTCTTCGCTGGACGCACATGCGCACATTTGGTAGGTTTTGTCATGCTCTGACTCATTTTTTCTTATTTCACCACAAAAAAACATATGCTAAGGGCATTAAACATCAATTGGGAAAAACTCTCAAGACTTTGATGAGGGAACTTATATACCCTGAGGGCCCTGACAGGATTGTACCTACCAGCAGGCTTGGTTTTGAATGTTTTGGAACTTGGATCACTCCAGTGGCCAGTGCTATTCATGGGCTTTGCGCTAATTGTAACAACATACACTGTGTTAGGCTTGAGGTCAGTCATTTCAAGATGAGCCGGAACAGAAAGCTTCAAGTCTGGTGAATGAGGTATCTCAAAAACCTGCATTATAAACAATGAAATAATTTATTAACCCTTAAACTGCCAATCACAACAATATTCGTCTGCTTTGTCATCTGCTTGCGATTTTAAAAGTAATTTTTGCAAACAATGTGGACCCAGATCAGACTGCTCCTCTAGGAGCAGTCTGATCAGGGTCCATACTGTTTGCCTGTATGCAAAAATAGATTTGAAAAGTTTACTAGAATATTCAGCAGGCAACATAAACAGACAGCATTTTTAGATGCAGATTTTCTTGGCATTTTAAGGGTTAAAGTGGAACTAATACACTTTCAGGGGAGGCAACTCTATCAAAATTGTTTACTCTCCCTTCTGAAACGTGTCTGTACAGCCGATAATACTGTGTTTACCATAACTCTTAAAACACCTATCACAACAGGAGCAGACAACAGTTTAAATCATTTTTCTTATTATTTTTCTGAGAAAGGCTTGACATTTCATGTGGATTGTCTGCCTAGCTCGAAATGCCAGGTCTTATTTTCTCTGAAAAAAAAAAAAAAAAATAAAAAAAAAAAACCAGAATGTTGTCTGCTTCAATTTTACTTGTTGCTTTAAGAGTTTGGTATCCAGACACCTTGCCCAGATATTATAAAAAATTTTTCATGCTCAACTCAGCCTAGCATGAAATTTTCCCTGCTAATAAATATGAATATTTTCAAATATGAATATTTTCAAATTTATTAGCAGAGAAATTTTCATGCTCAGCTATGTTTAGCAAGAAATAATTTTCAATGGTTAGCAATTTGAGATTATTAGCATGACAAATTCAAGCTCAAATGAGAAAAAGTTTATAACCTGGAGGCCTTAACTGCAGACCCCTAAATGGATAACTGGCAAACAGTGCAGACCCAGATCAGATGCTGCAGAATGCCACCTCAGATCAAGGTCTCCACTTTTTGCAAATAGTTCAACCATTTTCTTTAAGAATATCTACATCATATAGCCTGACATACCTAAAATGGAAAATAGACTCTTCCAATATATAGTATGGGAGAGTTTATTCAGTCTTTAATGGGTTAATTCCTTACCATACTTGTCCTAAAATTTGGACAAGTATATTTTACTACCTGTTCATGTGTCTGTAAAACTGCTGGATGAGTGGCAAATAGTGTAGATGCTGATCATATGCTGCATTCTGAGACATCAGGGCCCAGTTGTTCAAAGCGTCGTTAGCTTAACGAGCTCATTAAGGATCATTTCGTTAATTATTTTAGTGGATTCAATACACAATATTCTGATATTTTTTGCTGAAAAAATGTGAGTAGCTTTTGCACTGCAAAAGCTACTCACATTTTTTCAGCAAAAAATTTCAGTATATTTGTTTATCACTTAATGTAAATTTTAACGAATCGTAAACTAACAATGTCGTTAGCTTTGAACAACTGGGCCCTGATCTGGGTCTACACTGTCTGCTTTGGCCTGTCTGTCGAAATACTTAGGGAAAATATGGTAGCCAATGCTTCTATAAGTGCACAACAAAGGTCAGATCAGACTAAATGGATGCGCAGTCAAATCTATGTCTAAGCTACTTGCATATGACTCAACAAATGTTTTGCTGTGTGTAGCTAATATCATAAAGTGGATACATTACAGAAAATATTAGTGCTCAAATAATGTCATAAAATGCATTGTTTAGGGTTGTTTTAAAGAGGTAATAGCTAGCTCAAGAACAGTAAAAAAACTGCAAATAAAGGGGAAATGATAAACTTACAGGGGAGGTGACTCTCTCAAAGTTTGCCTCCCTTCTAAAAAGTGATCTATTTTAATGGCAAAGAATCTGCTGTGCATGGGAGAGTTTTCTTTCCTTTTAGTTACCCCTTGTCCTGCTGAATAAATTGCCACACCCTCTTCTAATTTTCAGCCAATCAGATTACTTGATCCAGATTATTGCTTTAAATTCAAATACTTAATGGCAAACAGTGCAGATACAGATCAGTTGGCTTCTTCAGATGCCAACTGATCTGAATCTACACTGTTTGCAAAGGCAGGGTATATCCAGGTTCAGCAGGGTAAGGTTTAAAGTAGATCCTTCATGGGTGGGGCATAATCTGCAGAGAAGCAAAGAGGAAGTAATAAAAGTTGCCTCCCTTCTAAAAAGTCAAGTCTCTTTAACTCTTTCCCCACCAGTGTCAACTTTTGTCGTCTGCTGATAACCTTTGCAAACAGTCTGGACCCAGATCAGGCCAAACAAAATGTCAAATTTAATCTGGATCCAAACTGTTTGTCACTCTGATGGTATTCCTGAAAGATTAATTAAAAAAAAAATCCACAGACAACAAAACAAATAGCCATCAGAAAGATGGCAAATCCCCTGACCAACCCACCATTTTTATATTTGGCCAGTGTATTTCAATCAAGAAAGTATTGAAAAAAAAGCAAGTACAAAGATGCAAAAATAGAATGAAATGTGACCAAAATAATAAGTGAAAACAATAATAGATGTACTGTTGATGCTTTTATTTTTGCATGTTCTTTTATTCATTTATTTTTTTTTTTTTTTTTAATTTTCAAAATCATCTAAATGTGACTTCTGATTTGATTATTTGTCAAGGATACACAATGTTTGCAACTACATGTACTTTGAATTTGTGAGTGTACATATTCAGAAATGACAGCAAAAATAAATGCCTTGTAAAGGTAAAGGAACTTACTGTATGTTTATTAGGGTAAAAAATCAACATGGTAAAAGTTGTCCTTCTTGCATGTTACACACCTGCTTGACCTGATATATGTCCCTACCAAAAATTATAAGTTATCTCAAACATTATGGGAGTTATGATCTGCACAAGATTTTGGCATCAGGGAAGATAATAATGGAGAAAGTGAGAGTACTCTTGAACACAACATACCTACTAGTCCTTATCTATGCCTCTACCAAAATATTATCAAAATATTTCAAACCACATACTAAACAATTTGGCTTAGAAATTCATTCAGGGGAGGTAAACAGAAAACAACGGTAGCAGAGGTTGTCCTTGTTGCACACAGCACACCTACTGGTCCTTATCTATGCTTCTACAAAACATAATCAAAATATTTCAAACCATTTAGAAGTCATTGTGTGCACAAGAATTTGGCTTAGAAATTTATTCAGTGGAGTGTACATGAAAAAGAACAAAGCAAGAGTTGTCCTCCTTGCATGTGACACTCCTACTTGACCTAATATATATCCCACCAAACTATTATCAAATTATCTGACAGTATGGGAGTTATAGCCTGAACAAGATTTCAGATCCAGGGGAGATAAGAACATAACAAAAAGTGAGAGTTGTCTGTCTTGCATGTGACATGCCTAATGGTCTATTTGTCTATCAAATATTATCAAAATATTTCAAACCATTGGAAAGTTATAGAGTGCACAAGAATTTGGATTAGAAATTTATTGAGGAGAGATAACTGGAGATAACTTTACATTTTTTTTTTTTTTTTTTTGATTTGGGTTTTACAGCTCTTTCAAGAATATTTCACATTAGTGAGCCGATCGTTCATCGAAGGTGGGCAAAAACCGGAGTACCCGGAGAAAAACCACCTGACCATCTGTAAGCAGAACTTGGCTTTCACGCATATGACCCGAGCTAGGCTCGAACCACAGTGGTGAGAAACCTAATGGATTAAGAGTCAACTCTCTTATCCACCAGGCTACGGGGGCCCGCAGATAACTTTACATGGAGTTTGCTTTATTCTGTCCATGATACCCAATAAAAAGAGGGGTGTTGTTGCATATTTTAACTACTGTTGGGTACTTTTACATTTTTTTATCTATGGAAATTTTTATCTATGGAATGTGACATGCCTACTGGTCCTTAGCTATGCCTGTACTAAATCTTATCAAAATAATTCAAACCAGAATGCATAAGACTTTGGCTAAGAAATACATTCAGGGGAGATAACTAGTAAAAACACAAAGCAAGAATTGTCCTTCTTGCATGTAACACTCCTACTTGACCTGCTAAATGTCCCTATCAAATTATCCCAAGCAGTATGGGAGTTACAGCCTGCATAAGATTACGGTTTCACAGGGGATAACTATATAATAAAGAGAGTTGTCTCTCTTGCAAGCGACACCCCTTCTGGACCTTATCTGTGCCTCTCCAAATATTATCAGAATATTTCAAACCATTAAGAAGTTACAGAGTGCACATGAATTAAGCTTAGAAATTTGTTCTGGAGGGGTAGGGGTATGTGTGTGTGGGCGGGGGGGGGGGGGGGGGGGGGGGGGGGGGGGAACAGAGGGGGGAACAGAGCAAGAGTTGTCCTTCTTGCATGTGACACTCCTACTTGACCTGATATATGTCCCTACCATATATTATCAATTTACCTTAATCAGTATGGGAGTTATGGCCTGCACAAGACTTCTGCTCTCGGGGGAGAAAACTATATAACAAAGAAAGACAGAGTTGTTTCTCTTGCATGTGACACGCCTATTAGTCCTCCTCTTCAAGTCTACCAAATATTATCAAATTACCTCAAACAGTATGGAAGTTATGGCCTGCACAAGATTTTGGCTTCAGGGAGGATAATTATATAACAGAGAAAGTTAGAGTTGTCTATTTTGCACCCAACAGGCTTACAGGTCCTCGTCTTCATTCCTACCAAATATTATCAAAATATGTCTAAGGGTATCAAAGTTATGGAGCCCATAAGGATGCATCTCAGATTTCTACTTCAAGGGAGATAACTACAAAACAAAGAAAGTGAAGTTGTCTCTCTTGTACAGTCCTCCTCTTCATCCCTACAAAATATTGTCAAATTATCTCAAACAGTATGGGAGTTATGGCCTGCACAAGATTTCAGCTTCATAATGATGTTGAGAGTTGTCTCTTTTGCATGCAACATGCCTACTGGTCCTCCCCTTCATTCCTAACAAATATTATCAAAACATGTCTAAGGGTATCAAAGTTGTGTCTATAGATTTCTGCTTCAGTGGAGATATCTACATAATGAAGACAGCAGAAGTTCTCATGAATGGACACTTTTTGGCTACTGACTGTTAAATTTCCATAGATAAAAAATGTAAAAGTACCCAACAGTAGTTAAAATATCCAACAACACCCCTCTTTTTTATTGGGTATCATGGACAGGATAAAGCAAACTCCATGTAAAGTACCCGCAAGATGTCTACTCAATATATGCCCACTTGTGGGCTCAGACGGACGGACACCATGCTGATCCCTATTATCCCTCAAACCAATCAGTGGGTGATAAAAAGCATGCAAAATTACATAGCATGCAAAGAGTTAAAGCATCAAATCATACAAAGCTTCAGAAAAGGTGCTTTTTTTTTTCAATCAAAAACATTATCTTTTAATACAAGTCTAATATATTTTTCTGTATTTTACAGACAAAGCAGACAATTCACATAAAATATCAAGCTTTATTTTCTCTGAAAAATAACAAAATCAATTTTTGTATGTTGTCTGCTACAAATATGCTTAGTGTTTTAGGGTTAAGACAAACCAAAGGCAAAACTGACTTCATGTATGAAAGAATACCTTTCTTGAATCACAATCAGAGGAAACAGTGACATTGTACAGGAACTCGAAAAACGCTTTAGAGTGTCTCCATTGTATTTCTACATGACTGGGAGCATCCTGTAACTTTACAGTAATTGCTGACACGCTCACTGGTGCTGGCTTCACTGTATGAAAACAAACAAAGTGTGTTAAAACAGAATTCTAATGCACTTGTGTATGTAACGCGACGTCTGATTGGATAACGTCAAAAATTTGCGATGGTATATTCTGCGATATACTGTTGGAAATCCGACGTCATCATGTAACGTCTCTTCTCATTGGCTGGCATTTGATTTTACCACCCCACACAGCTCACAGCACTTGTCGCTTTGTGCAAATAGTATATTTCTTCATCAAAAAAATGAATAAATGCATTAGAATGGGGATAACTGCATTTAAATGTGTCATTTGGGGGCAGTAAATGGGCAGTTTTACGGTCACAAATTACGTTTTACGGCTCCGCTAACGCGTCGCCGTAAAACAAAATTTCCGACCGTAAAACCACCGATTTACCTCCCCAAATGACAAATTTGAACGCAGTTATCCCCTAAATAGATATGACAGGCTTTCAACTGCCCTCCTGTGAAAAAATAGGGCTAAAAACAGGGCTGAAAAGTTTGCAAAAGTAGGGTAAAAGTAGGAATTGAAGTCATGAAAATAGGGATAGTAGTAACATTCTGCAGGTCTTCAGTCTCAGATAAAGGATACTTTATGCAAACAGTGTTATCTGTGAACAACACAATTGCACTACAATGGAAGGAAATGCCAAAATAAACATTTAACCCTTAAAGCACCAAGAAAAACTGCATCTGAAAATGTCGTCTATTTATGTTGTCTGCTGAATATTCTTGCAAACTTCTCAAAATTATTTTTTTGCATACCGGCAAACCGTGTGGACCCAGATCAGGAGCAGTCTGATCTGGGTCCACACTGTTTGCAGAAATGACTTTTAAAATCACAAGCAGAAGACAAAGCAGACGACAATTGTTGTGATTGGCGCTTTATGGGTTAAAAAAAAGGAAATAAGATGGAGGCAAAAACATTTATAAAGTTTGTCATTCTACTACTCAGAAAATCTTGATCTTATTTTTATAAATTCTGAGCAAGCAAGCAAGCTAAGAAAAATAATTCAAATTTTAATCACTTTAGGCATTTTGTAAACCAAAAAGTGAGGATAGTAGGGCATTTTTATAAAAAAGTAGGTTTAAGTAGGGAGAAAATCTAACAAGAGCTCCGCCAAGCGGGGCATTATACGCCCGTGGCAAGTAATAAGATGTAGCACATAAACTGGCTTCTGCATAATTCTGTGCTCTGGATATAAACTGTAAGTGGAATTACAAAAAAAAAATATTTAAAAAAATTTCATTGGGGCATATCTCTGCTGATATTTAGTGAACTGTAACCTAAGGGTCCAAGCTGGCCAAGAAATTAAGGGAGAAGTGACTTCTCCCTCCTGGGAAAATAGGGAGAAGTTTGCTGCTTCTAGGGAGAAGTGCTTTCTGACGGAGGACACACCACAGAAGCATGGCTATATTATAAGCTCATATGAGCTGATTTGTTTTTCCTATACTTCAATTACGGACCAAACAATAACAAAACAAAAATAAACAACCAAAAAAAAAAAAAAAAAATGCTGCAAGAAATTTTTTTGTAAACCTTTAACTTGTTTAATACTGATTTTATTTTTGTTCTTCAAGGGAGCCAAATCAGAAGAGTATTAAAAAAAAAAAAAAAATTCAAAAAGTATTTATAAAGATTTAATAATGACAACCTTTCCTTGCAAGTCCAATGTTAAAGAAAAAAAAATCAATATCTTGCCCATATGACCAAAACTTTAGTTATTTGCAAAAAATATACCTATTATATAATAAAGTTTGCACACTATTACCTCTAAACAACATGCTGTGAAAAGTTTACAAAAACTTTCAAAGGGGCATAAATCTGCAAATATTTTGTGCACTGTAATCGCGAAATAATATGTGCTGCTCCACATCATCGTGTAACTATTTATGAAGTTTCAGCTTGATCGGATGTAAACTGTAGGAGGATTTAGCCGAAAACAAAACAAATTAATAGAAATTTTCAAAGGGATTTAACTCTGCTAATATTTGGTGGACTGTAACCTTGAAACAATATGCATGCACTGCTCCACATCATGGTCTAGCTACAAATTAAGTTTCAGCTTGATAGGATGAAAACTGTAGGAGGATTTAGCCGGAAACAAAAAGTTTACTGAAATTTTCAAAGGGGCGTAACTCTGCTAATATTTGGTGGACTGTAACCTCGAAATAATATGCGCTGCTCCACATCATGGTCTACCTGCACATGAAGTTTCAGCTTGATTGGATGTAAACTGTAGGAGGATTTAGCCAGAAACAAAAAAAAATAATAGAAATTTTCAAAGGGGTATAACTCTGCAAACATTTGGTGGACTGTAACCTCGAAACAATATGCGCTGTGCCACATCATGGTCTAACTATATACCAAGTTTCAGCTTGATCGGATGTAAACTGTTGGAGGAGTTAGCCAGAAACGAAAAGTCTACTGAAATTTTCAAAGGGGCGTAACTCTGCTAATATTTGGTGGACTGTATCCTCGAAACAATATGCGCTGTTCCACATCATGGTCTAACTATATATGAAGTTTCAGCTTGATCGGATGTAAAATGTAGGAGGAGTTAACCGAAAATGAAAAGTTTATAGAAATTTTCAAAGGGGCATAACTCTGCAAACATTTGGTGGACTGTAACCTCGAAACAATATACGCTGCGCCACATCATGGTCTAACTATATACCAAGTTTCAGCTTGATTGGATGTAAACTGTAGGAGGAGTTAGCCTGAAACGAAAAAGTTTACGGACGGACGGACGGACGCCATACCCCGTAACATAATACGTCCCGTTTTTCAAACGGGCGTATAAAAAAGAGGAAAAAGTAGGATAAGTAGGAAAACTAGGACCGATACACAGTGTCTTAGATAAAAGCTTAAGCAAATGGGTATGCTGGCTATTTTTTTACCCTCCATTTCTCATTGTATTGTGTATCGGAATTTTTTTCTGGGAACCCTGTCTTGTTAATGGTTGCAAGAATTACTGACATTTGGGTATTTACCCTATACATTTAACCCACTGTAATCAGGAGACTCCTAAAAGGGTAAATGGCAAACCATGCAGACCCAGATCAGACACCACAGAATGTGGTGTCTGATCAGGGTCTCCACTGTTTGCAAATGGTATAGCCATTTTTCTCTATGAATAACTAAAGCTCATAGCTTGACGTACCTATAACTGAAATTGAACTCTTCCAGTATATACATGTAGTGTGGAAGAGCTCAGGCAGTCTATAATGGGTTAATTTGAAGTGCTTTGTCAGAAATTTTAATTGGGTAAATACCCCAAAAAGCAGCCCATCTAAGGCACTGGGTACACTTTCAAGGGGAGATAACTCTATAAGACATTTATGCTTCCCTTCTGAAAAGGGGTCCACTCTAAAAGGGAAGAATTTGCTCCCCTTGAGAACAAACTCTTTCCTTTTAGAGTAGGCTCCTTTTTCAGAAGGGGATCTGTATGCAGGGAAGCAAATGTGAAGTCACAAAAGTTGTCTCCCTTGTAAAAAATGGCTGAAGTCCTTTTTAAGAAGGAAGCAAATAGTTTGTTGCCAGAGTGATCTCCCTTGGAGTGTATTCCAGTCACTTGAAATTTGGATGGTTTTGAGTTTAACTGGCTAGTCAACACTATTTAGGTCATGTTTAACTGGTCAGTTTACCTATACACTTTTTATGGGCAGGCTTAGTCCTCTAAGTGGTTAGCTGGTACTTGTGTGTATTCTTTCAGCACAAACTGACAACTCTCCTTCTTGAATCAGCCAAAAGAAAAGAATGACCACAGAAATATTTTGTGATAAATCTCTGTGAAAGAATGTTGTCTGATCTGTGAAGATAGGTGATCAAACCCCGCACCTCCTGATAACTAGTCATAGGTGCATCCTACAGAGCTACTGAAGCAGGCTCACTTGAAGGTGAAGGGAAGCACTTTCAGGGGAAGCAACTCTATTAAAAATATTTTGCTTCCATTTTAAAAAGTGGCCTACTCTGGCAGGAAAGAATTTGCACTCTGCTAGGAGCAAATTCTCACCTTTTAGAGTAGACCCCTTTTCAACCAAGGTTTGGTATGCAGAAAAGCAAACAGGAAGCCACAAAAGTTGTTTCCCTTGTAAAAAATGTCTGAAAATCTACCAAGTCTATCCAGCCTTCCTTATAAGAACCAGAAGAGAGAGGAAACACATCAGATTATCAGAGGAGTTTTTAAGATGGAATATTTAGTGATAATTATGGGACAGTTTTCTCCAGTTCTCCATAAAAACATATGTTGTGGGTACTCATTAGTGAGGCACTTTAAATGAGTACCCACAACATATGTTTTTATGGAGCACTAATGAGTACCCACAACATATGTTTTTATGAAGCAATAAGAAAACTTATCCCAGAATAATCACCAAATACTCCTTCTCATCACGAAAACATACCTATATAATTTTGACCCCCTTAAACCCCACTTTTATATAGTAAAACTGGGGTTTGCAGGGGTATACATTATTTTTCTTGTTTCTGCTCAAAAACATAGATTGTGGGTACTTGTTAGAACTGCCTCGCCGAGGCGGTTCTAACGGGTACCCACAATCTATGTTTTGAGCAGAAGTATGAAAAATATCAGAATTTTTATCCGAAAATTTTCATTTTTCGGTGGTAAAATTTTTAGTGTATATTTGAATAGGCGTGTCTTCGTATTGTAATGATTCCTCTGGATTATGCTTTTGTACCATAGCTCAAGATAAAAGGAGGTATCACATGGGAGTTGAACCCTTCTCTTGCTGAACACAACATGCCCTGTCTTAATAAACAGTGTAGATCCAGATCAGTTGGCTTTGAAGAAGCCAACTGATCTGGATCTATACTATTTGTGATTAAATATGTGAATTTCTATCAAAAACCTGGATCAAGTAATCTGATTGGTTGGACATTAGAAGTGGGCGTGGCATCTTAATTTATTCCGCATGACAAGGGTTTTAATATTTTTTCTCCTTAACCATAGGGGCTGCTCTTTACAGAAGGAATTAGACCCCTCTTTCTTTAACCCTTGCCATGCTGAATAAATTAAGATGCCACTCCCACTTTAAATTTTCAGCCAGTCAGAGTACTTCTTCCAGATTGTTGACACAAATGACAATAAGTGCTTATCCAGATCAGTTGGCTTCATAGGCAGGGTATTTCTGGGTTCAGCAGGACCAGGGTTAAGACTAGCTTCCATTTCAGAAATGATACTACAGAGACTTTTTCTATATTTTGTTCCTTTATGTGCATACAAATTCCTTTCCGGCTACGCCACTGTATCAAGAAAATATTTTCCCTACCTTCCTTGTGGTAACTCATACATAATTATTAAAATTAAAACTCAAAATGCCATGGGCAAATTCAGCAGATGACAAACTGATGATATTTTTCCTAGTATTCCAAGAAAATACGATGAGACATTTCATGCAAATTGTCTCCTAATGAGACTATTTGCATGGAATGTCAATTCAAATTTTTAAGGCAAAATAAGAAAAAATATTAAATTTTTACCTAACCTGCAAACAGTTAGGAAAGAAATAACTGTAGAAATTTTTCAAGACCATCTAAGTCTTCTAACCAAAGGCTTATGTTTTGTGTGAGCCTCTTACATGGTACCCAGTAAAATCATACTTCATTCATTATATGTCTGGCTGATGCTAATAGTGGAGCTCCTATTCTGAATACGCAAATGCACAGGCCGAACCCTGCCCCTTCAGGCCGGAATCGCTACCTCCTCATTAATCCCATGGAGTGGCTCATACACAAGCCATAGAAACATATACATACATACACAAACACAGACACACACACAGACACACATGTACATATGTAAACACACATACAGTCGACTCTCGTTATCTCGAATTCCAAGGGACTCTCTGAAATACTTCGAGATATCCGTAGTTCGACATATCAGGTTTGCAGAATTGAGGAAAAAATATTTTGATTAACCACATTTAACAAACTGATAGGTAATTGGACTTTTGAAGTTAGAGATATATTGAAAATATTGTGGAAAAGAGGAGAAATTGCTCCTTAGGAGCAATTTCTCCTCTTTTCTACAATATTTTCCATCTGTTGTTAGGTTTTCATGTATAGGCAGGGACCAGATTTTCACTTCGAGATAAGCGATTATTCGAGATAAGCGAGGTCGAGATAACGAGAGTCAACTGTATATGTAAAATATATTTTTTTCCAGTTTCCATTTTTTCAGGTACCAGCAAGGAAGGAGGGTATAGATTGAGTTTGCAAAGTTTTACACTATCATTCTAATCTCTTTTGTTTAAAATTGTTTACTAGTAATGCTTAGCACTATAAGTAAGAAATTCAGCAGACAACATTTTGAAATATTTTTTCTTATTTTTCACAGGAAACAGGCTTTGAAATTTCATGCAAATTGGAGACAATTTGCATGAAATGTCAAATCCTGTTTTCTGGAAAAAAAAATAAGACAAATATCACCAATATGTCATCCACTGAATTAATCTAGAGAGTGGTAAAGGTTAATCACAGTAAATTTAAACAAACCTATGTCTTCAGTAACAAATGTCTTGTTTCTA
The DNA here is from genome assembly GCA_964016985.1 of Anodontia alba. Lineage (NCBI taxonomy): Eukaryota > Metazoa > Mollusca > Bivalvia > Lucinida > Lucinidae > Anodontia > Anodontia alba. The sequence goes on along the minus strand of OZ024825.1, from coordinate 110,170,728 downwards.
CTGGTTGTTATGTTTAGCCTGGTGTTTGTTACGTTAACTTCAATAATGTACATCCCAGCATCTGTAAATATCGAACTGTTCCAGAAACAAGTTTTGGCAGTAGATTCTGGACAATAAGCCCACTGGCTTGCATCCTCACTGTAAATATAATAAAAGTAAGAAAATTTTACATTAAGGCCAAAATAAAAAGTTTTTAAAGTTCTGGAACTTTTTTTATAAAACAGATAAGTACAGAAGGCTTTTATTTTTATATTCCAATTGGGTACATTCTTCGATATTTTGGTTCATTTGGCAAAGCAGAACAGAAGTGCCCATATTATAGAAAGCACTGGAAATGCAAGTTTTCAGTCTCAAAGAACACAAATAGGGCATAATTTACTGATTTTCTTTGCAGGTAAGTAAGAATATCATGCATTTGTGGTCTGGATAGGATTTTGGTTAAAAATAATAATCAGGGCCCAGTTGTTCAAAGCATCGTTAGCTTAACGAGCTCGTTAAGGGTCATTTCCTTAACTGTTTTAGTGGATTCAATACACAATATTCTGATATTTTTTGCTGAAAAAATGTGAGTAGCTTTTGCACTGCAAAAGCTACTCCCATTTTTTCAGCAAAGAATTTCAGCATATTTGCGTATCACTCGAATAAAATTTTAACGAATCGTTAACTAACGACATCGTTAGCTTTGAACAACTTGGCCCAGATAAATTCAACTGTCATGTATTTTCTTACTGAAAAAAATTGTACACCACAACCTCTTTTATAACACTATTGTTGGGGTCCATAGCATAAACCGTGTTAGTTAAACAACCGTGTTATAGCCAAACAAAAATGTATAGATTATATTGAAAAATGACCATTTATGGTCATTTTTCAATATAATCTATACATTTTTGGGATACATCTTTGAACTGTGTTATATCTAAAACCGTGTTATAACAAACCATGTTGAGGTTGAAGTGTATATGCAGGATCTCTTGGATAAATTTTGCTGTTCCTGGGTGAACAGACATCAAATTATCATAACTGTCAAATATGGTTCACATCACTTCACTGGTTATGGAGAAAATGCATGTTCTTCTTATAACAGTCTTCAAAATTTTCAATTCTCATTCCGCTCCACTGAACAAGATGGCTGCCTGAGCTACCACATGAAATCCAAGATGGCTGCCAGTTTGAAAAACAATTTTGATAGAAGACCTCCCAAGAAACAAACCTATCAAGTTTGGTTAAAATCTGCCCAGTGGTTAGAAAGGAGATGCTGTTTGAAGTTTTTTCTATTTTTAGCTCTGGTGGCCATTTTGTGAAGCGGAGCAGAACGACTTGAGCAATTTTGCTAGAGGACCTCCAAAGGAACAATCCTATAACTGGTTGAAATCCCCCAAGTAGTTAAAGAGGAGATGTCATTTGGTGCACACTGTGGACAATGCACGACAGACAATAGATGACTGACAACCTACAACAGACACAGGGCGATCACAATAGCTCACTCCGAGCATGTCGTGCTCAGGTGATCTATAAATCTGACACAGAAACTGTCAAAAAGTAAAAATGATTATATAAGATTCTAAGTTTATGATGATTCTTTAAGGGTAATTGACACATTTTAGGGGAGGTAACTTTTGTCAAAACTTTTGCCAAAATTGTTGGCTCCTTTCTGAAAAGGTGTCCACTAAAAGGGAGGAATTTGCTCCCAAGGTGGGTGGGGGGGGGGCACATTTTTTTTCCTTTTAGAGTAGATCCTTTTAGAGGACTTGCATTCAGTAATGCAAACAGGAAGTCACAAAAATTGTCTCACTTGTAATAAAACTGCAAGCCATGCACCATGCCCCGCCACAGGGACATATTCCCTATGCACTTCTGTAGTATAAGGGCTGAAAACAATCTAAGTTAAACATGAAGAGAAGAAATAAAGTTATTTCATAACTCCAAAAACAACAAAAAAAAAAAAACACCAAAAGGTCTAAGTTAAAAATGCAATAAAAAGTGATAAAAAATAATTTCAGGATTCTGAAAAAAACAATATGCGTATCTTCAGACCTTCCTAAAAGCGTGTGTAAAGTTTCAAAAGGATGGGCCTGAAAATGTAGGAGGAGTTGCGCATACAAGGTACATACTCCCTATACATTTCTGTAATATTAGGGCTCGAAAAAAGTCTAAGTTAAAAATGCAAAAAAATGTGATAAAAAATAATTTCAGGATTCTGAAAAAACAATATGCATATCTTCAGACCATCCTAAAAGCGTGTGTAAAGTTTGAAAAGGATTGGCCTAAAACTGTAGGATGAGTTGCGGGCAGAAGGTACATACTCCCTATACATTTCTGTAGTATTAGGGCTCGAAAAAAGTCTAAGTTAAAAATGCAAAAAATGTAATAAAAAATAATTTCAGGATTCTGAAAAAACAATATACATATCTTCAGACCATCCTAAAAGCACCTGTAAAGTTTGAAAAGGATTGGCATAAAACGGTAGGAGTTGCGGGCAGAAGGTACATCCCTATACATTTCTGTAGTATTAGGGCTCGAAAAAAGTCTAAGTTAAAAATGCAAAAAATGTAATAAAAAATAATTTCAAGATTCTGAAAAAACAATATGCATATCTTCAGTCCATCCTAAAAGCACCTGTAAAGTTTGAAAAGGATTGGCCTAAAACTGTAGGAGGAGTTGCGGGCAGAAGGTACGTACTCCCTATACATTTCTGTAGTATTAGGGCTCGAAAAAAGTCTAAGTTAAAAATGCAAAAAATGTAATAAAAAATAATTTCAAGATTCTGAAAAAACAATATGCATATCTTCAGACCATCCTAAAAGCACTTGTAAAGTTTGAAAAGGATAGGCCTAAAACTGTAGGAGGAGTTGCGGGCAGAAGGTACATACTCCCTATAGATTTCTGTAGTATTAGGGCTCGAAAAAAGTCTAAGTTAAAAATGAAAAAAAAATGTGATAAAAAATAATTTCAGGATTCTGAAAAAACAATATGCATATCTTCAGACCATCCTAAAAGTGCCTGTAAAGTTTGAAAAGGATTGGCCTAAAACTGTAGGAGGAGTTGCGGGCAGAAGAATGGTGGGGGCGCTGACGGATGGATGGACGGACACTCAAAATTTCAGAGGGTATAACATAATACCCCGCCACTTTTTGGTTCCAGGGCATAAAAATGGCAGTATATCTGCAGACAGAGCCCTGATCAGACTTGTGAATGATATGGACTTGGACCTTCTCTAGGACAAGATAAGACAGCTATTTTAATGTAGCCTAGTCATTTTCAAGGCCTATATTTTTATGGCCTTGCCATTTGCATGGTCTTCATTTTCATGTCATATATTTTCATGGCCTACATAAACATGATAAAGTTATCATTTTGCGCATCAAATCTCAAAAATGAAACACAAACCTGAGGACATACTGCAGCTTTGCTATAGACTCATTGTTAGTCAACTCCGAGTACCCAACATACCAACAAGATATATCATAGTCCTCAGGATGTTTGTACTGGACTTCTAATTCCCAGGAACAGTTCATTGTGTCCCAGTTGTACACAATACATTGAAGGTTCTTTGCTGCATGGGGATAATCTGCAATAATATCACAAGGAACCAGTTACCTGCTCAAGAACAAATTTATTTCACCATTATTTTCCCTAAGTAGTTTTAGCCCATTGTAATGTAAAGACACATAAAAGGGTAATTGGCAAACAGTGCAGACCTAGATCAGATGCCACAGAATGTGGCATCTGATCAGGGTCTCCACTGTTTGCAAATAGTTCAACCATTTTTTCTCTATGGATATCTAAATCACATAGCCTGACATAGCTAAAATCGGAATTAGAATCTTCTAAAGAATAGCATGGTAGAGTTCATTCAGCCTACAATGGGTAAGACCGCTACTCAATAGCTCCAGATAAGGCATTTTTCAACCAAGAAGTTTCATATTTTTTTCTTACTCCTTTGAGAGGAAATAAGAATATTATGTGGAAACCCCATCTTATCTGATGCTATGTATATACATGTACAAGGATTTTGTCCAAATCATGAGGATAGTGAAATCTGGAAATATTTATAATTTTAACCCTTAATCCTGCTGTCCACGACAACCCCTATTTTTGCAAACAGTGTAGATCCAGATCAGATGGTTTTTTAAGAAGCCATCTGATCAGGATCTACACTGTTTGTCATTCAGTTCGTGAATTTGAACGAAAATATTATATGATGTAATCTGATAGGCTGATAGTCAGAAATGGATGTGGCTAATAAAATTATTCAGCAGGACAAGGGTTAAGATTTAAAAAATTTCAACAGAGAGCTCCAGTCCAGAATCATGTCTGAGGCCTGTACCTCTAACAAATGTGTATGGGAAGAAATAAAGTATGGTAAATGACCTTAACCCTTAAAGCGCCAAGAAAAACTACATCTGAAAATGTCGTCTGCTTATGTCGTCTGCTGCATCTTCTTGCAAACTTTTCAAACTTACATTTTGCATATAGGCAAACAGTGTGGACCCAGATCAGACTGCTCCTAAAGGAGCAGTCTGATCTGAGTCCACACTGTTTGCAACAATGACTTTTAAAGTAACCAGCAGAAGACAAAGCAGACGACAATAGTTGTGATTGGCGTTTTAAGGGTTAAATTTCTAACACCAAACTTTCTTATAAATTGGCATATGCAAACAGTGCAGACCCAGATCAAACTGCTCCTTAAAGAACAGTATGATCAGAGATTTTGATCGATTGTGTTAGGGTTTAATGACATGTCAACCCTTGTGGGTCATTTTGTGTATCTCCCAGAGAAAGGGAGAATTCATTGTGTTGAGGTTTAACGACACGTCAACCTTGTGGGTCATTTAGTTGTCTACCAGAGAAAGGTAGAAAAGAGATAGAATTATAGTAAAGGAGATGAAAGAGAGCAACAGGGGAGAAAGAAGAACAGGAATGAAAGTGAAGAAACAGAAGAAATAAAAACATTCCCCCTCTAAAAGCTAGAAGTGGAGATGAAAGAGAGGGACAGGGAAGAGAGAAGAATATAAGAATGAAAATGAGGAAGCAGAAGAAATAAAAACATTACCCCTCTATCCTCACCTGCTACAAAGATAGCAGGCCTTCAGCCCAGCTGTAAGCCAATATCAGTTGGACACCATATTGATGTAAGATACAGGACACCTTCGCCACACTGAGCATCCCTACGATCTGGGTTTACTTTTTTTTGCCATTCCACTAAGTATTTTAACCCTTGTCCTGCTGAACCTGGATATACCCTGCCTTTGCAAACCGTGTAGATCCAGATCAGTTGGCTTCTGAAGAAGCCAACTGATCTGGATCTGCACTGTTTGCCATTAAGTATGTGAATTTAAAGCAATAACCCAAATTTAATAATCTGATTGGCTGAAAATTAGAAGAGGGTGTGGCATCTTAATTTATTCAGCAGGACAAGGGTTAAGAGAATCCACTGCAGAAAAAGCAAAATTTAGGCCAAAATAGTATGGAATAAAGTGTTTGAAATTTTAGGTCATTTACTATACTACTGGTCAGTGATTTTAACATTTGCCTCTAATTGACTCCTCCGTCAGGCAGTTATAACCACGCCCACGTAAATTTCCTTAGACAAACTTTGTATTAATATACCTGTGCTTACCTGTAAAAAGCACATGTTGATTTGTTTGTCTAACTAAAAACATTGACAATTACCTTATTAGCCATTTTGAATGGTCGGTCGTGGTTGTCAGTTAAATGGTCAAGTGACATGACGGAGGAGTCAATTGGCTAGGCACTGCAACTGCAGTTGGTGTGTTTGAAACCTTTCTCTGACCAGTAGTATTTCACATTTCTCCCCTGACATATTTTACACAGGTATATGCATCAGAAATGATCCTTGGCTGGAGTTCGGTATTGAAATTTACATAATTAATTAGAGAGAGAGAAAAAAAAACAGAGAGAGAAACAGTCAGACAGGGAAAGCAAGGCAGACAAAAACCATCCACCATCTACTGTGCAAATGAACTAAGATGGTACTATTAAGAGAGAGAGAAAAAGAGAGATATTTAACGCTTAGTAGTCTGGGTAAAATTTTTCAGCAGATGACATATTGAAATATTTTTCTTATTTTTTCCTGGAAAACAGGATTTGACATTTCATGTAATTTGTCTCCAATAGAGAAAATTTGCATGAAAATTCAAATTCTGTTTTCTGGGAAAAGTAATAAAAATATCACCAATTTGCTGTCTGCTGAATTAGCCAAGAGAGTGGTAACAGTTAAAACCATCCACCATATGCTGCAGTGATTTCCCATGTCACCTTGAAACCAAAACAAACATCATATACTTACTAGGTCTATACCTGATCTAAACCCATTTACCATTACTACTAAGTTCAGAATTCTTTAGCTTTCCTTATTAATACACTACATCTGAAAAAGCCCCTTGTACTAAGACAGGTGATAATTTGTTTGTATTAAATGACACATAGTTTTTTTTCTTTTTTTAGCATTATTTTTGCCAAGAAGAAATGATCCTTGAGTTAGAATGACAAGTTTATCAAACAACTGAGCACTATTCATGTTAATTTCCTTTCTTATGGTCAGTTTTGACATGTGAAACTGATTCTGATTAGATGATGTAAAACCATAATGCACAGCTAATCAATATAATGTAAAATGTTTTTGACTACCGACTGGCAAATTTTAAAATGTTGCAAGCTTAAGATGTTGAAAGTCTAACCGATTCTGAAATTACCATTAAAGGAGTCAGTGTTTTCCCAAAACACCCTGGAACTACCTCAGATTTATACTTTGACCATACAGTACTTCAGGCAAACAGAATATTTAAATAAATGCTGTCTTATTTCCCCAAAGAGAGTGACAATTTAACTTTTTTTTTTCATATGCCAACAGCAAAATACAGGTCATCCTGACCATTTCAACCTGGCTGGGGATTGGTCTGTGTCTTCAGTTTGAGACCCAAAAAAGGGTAAATAGCAAGCAGTGTAGACCCAGATCAGATGCTGCATTCTGCTACACATGATGAGGGTCTCCACTGTTTGCAAATAGTTTAGCCATTTTTCTCTAGGAGTATCTAAATCACATAGCCTGACATTCCTAAAATTGAGAAGTCTTCCAATATATATTAGGGAGAGTTTATTCCGTATAAATAGGTCATTGTTTAATATGGTATGTAAAATTTCTGTACCGTATTGACTTACTGGCCTTTCTGTTCAGGAAAAGAAGTTCAAAATAGATTTTCAAGATGGCAGCCGTGGTGGCCATCTTGGATTTCAAATTGGAACAATTTTAGCTATTTTCGATCTACAAGTAACCTCAATACTTCCTACCAAGTTTTGATCCATTTGACCTTTCTAAATTCAAAATAGATTTTCAAGATGGCGGCCAAGTCGGCAAAACAAATTAATTGGTCCATATATTTGGCCACCTGCGTGCCTTTTGTTGCAGAAATGCAGCCTCCACTCTGTTTCTTGCAGATACAGTAAAACCTGTGTAAGAGAGCCACCTTCGAGACTGACTTTAAATAGTGGTTGATGTGGAAAAAGTTGTCTGTCTTATAAAGGTACATGTCATGTAATTTTGCTAGCAAAATTACAAGACATGTACCTTTATAAGACAACCACCTTTCCACATCAACCACTAAGGTCAATTTCAAAGGTGGCTGACTTTCACAGGTTTTACTGTATAAGGCATGATTCACAATTTGAGAGGTAACTGTACAGTATAAGATACCTGTGAAGTGGAATGGAATACACTAAAGGCTCTAGTTAAGTAGTAAAGCTTATTTTTAGTTCTTCTTTTACTATGACAAAAATGACCTGGGTTAATTATTAGTATGTCCTTGTAGATCTAATAAGATTCTATAAGTAATCAATCTGTGTAAAAATGGCAGAATATAACGATATTTATTCCTGTGTTAACAAACTTACTCTGTAGCACACGTTTGCAAACCAGATTCCTGAACAATAAATGAGAGCACTGCTATAGGGTATGTGTTTGCTATTGTAGTGCATAGAAAATGGAAAAGCTTTTATAGAGTACTGTTCCCCCCTGTGCCTTTGCTCATCCTTTTGCAGACATTTGTACCATAATAAGCCTAAGTATTGGGACAGACAGGCCTGAGCAAACAGTGTAGAAATAGATAAGATCCTGCAGAATGTGGCATCTGATCAAGGACTAAACTGTTTGCTTTTTTTTTGTTTTGTGTTGAAGATTTACCGGCCAGTCAACCCAACGGGGTCATGTCGAGCACATCAGTTTACCTAACCACACTTTTACTGGGCAGGCTTAGTCCTCAAAGCAGGTAACTAGTATTGTGCACATTCTTTTGCCAGAAACTGACAACTGCCCTTCTTGGATCAGCGGAAGTGAGAGAATGACCTTAGAAAATATTTCATGATCAAATCTCTACGAAAGAATATTGCCGACCCGGCAGGGGTCGAACATCCAATCTCCTGATCACCAGTCGGACGCGCATCCAACTGAGCCACCGAGACTGGCTACACTGTTTGCTACTCATCCAGCAATATCTTAGACACATCAACAGGTAAGCAAATAAGACTTTTCCAAACTGTAGGGTAAACATGGCATTACGAAAACACGCCTATTCAAATATAATGAAAATTTTACCACCAAAAAATGAAAATTTTCAGATAAAAATTCTGATATTTTTTATATTTCTGCTCAAAACATAGATTGTGGGTACTCGTTAGAACTGCCTCGGCGAGGCGGTTCTAACGAGTACCCACAATTTATGTTTTTGAGCAGAAATAAGAACAAGAATTCCGCGGAAGGCGTCATCGCACCTGCTGGCGCAAAAGCCACTGGAGCCACAATCAGAATGTGGTTATTAAATAAGTTTATTTCATTCTTAGCTGTGCTTACTTGGAAAACTGGGTTGAAAAAAATGTAGACAAAGTGCCTAGTGGGGCACATATATTCCAGGCCAGTCCCATTCCCTCTGATGGCTATATCTTCAGCACTGACTTTTCGTATCATACAGCCTAATGATAATGGAACGTTGACGTAAAATGTGTAAAAGTCACTGGAGCATGAAATATAGGTCACGGTCACGGGTCAAGGTACCTGCTAATTCAGTACATCAAGGAGAAGCACAATGCAAGGTATGGTGGTTGTAGGCCTCATAGTTGAGGAGTTATCAAACATCAACATAAAATGTGTCAAATATAGGTCAATATCACTGGGTCAAGGTACCTGCCAAGCCAGTGCAATGAGGTGAAGTACTATGCAAGGTTTAGTGGCTGTAGGTCTTATATTTGAGGAGATACCGAACATCAATATAAAATGTGTCAAAGTCACTGGAGTGCACAATATAGGTCAAGGTCACCAGGTCAAGGTACCTGTCGAGTCAGTACATCGAGAAGAAGTGCTATATAAGGTTTGGTGGTTGAAGGCCTTATAGTTGAGGACATATGGAAGGGTGACGTAAAAGGTGTAAAAGTCAATGGAGCGTGAAATATAGGTCAAGGTCACCCAGTCAAGGTACCTGCAGAGTCCGTACATTGAGGAGAAGCACTATGCAAGGTTTGATGGTTGTAGGCCTTATAGTTGAGGAGATACTGAACGTTGACGTAAAATGTGTAAAAAGGCACTGGAGCGCAAAATATAGGTCAAGGTCACCAGGTCAAGTTACCTGCCAAGTCAGTACATATAGGAGAAGCACTATGCAAGGTTTGGTGGCTAGAGGTCTTACACTTGAGGAGATCTGGAACGTTGACGTAAATTATGTCAAAGTCACTGCAGCCAAAATATAGGTCAAGGTCACCAGGTCAAGGTATCTGCTAAATCAGTACATTGAGGAAAAACACTTTGCAAGGTTTGATGGTTGTAGGCCTTATAGTTGAGGAGATATCGAACGTCGACGCAAAATATGTCAAAGTCACTGGAGTGCAAAATATAGGTCAAGGTCACTGGGTCAAGGTACCTGCCAAGTCTGTACCTCTAGGAGAAGCACTATGCAAGGTTTGGTAGTTGTACACCTTATAGTTGAGAAGATCTGGAACGTCAACGTAAATTGTGTCAAAGTCAATGGAGCGCAAAATATAGGTCAAGGTCACTGGGTCAACATATCTGCCAAGTCAGTAGGTCAGGGAGATGTGTCATGCAAGGTATGATGGTTGTTGTAGAATTGTAGTTGATTAGAATACTAACTTTGACGTAAATGTCGAACTTCGACATAACAGAACTGTTAAGAGATGGACGGACGGACGAACGGATGGACGAATGGAAAAGCGGGCACCTATGTCACAAAGTCAGGAGGTCAGCGAGATATTTCATACAAGGTTTGATGGTTGTTTAGTCTTGTAGTTGATTAGAATACTAACTTTGACATAAATGTCGAACTTCGACATAACAGAACTGTTAAGAGACGGACAGACAGACAGACGAACAGACAGACGAATGGAAAAGTGGGCACCTATGTCGCAAAGTCGGGAGGTCAGGGAGATGTTTCATGCAAGGTCTGATGGTTGTTCAGTCTTGCAGTTGATTAAAATACTAACTTTGACATAAATGTCGAACTTCGACATAAATGTTGACAGACAGACGGACGAATGGACAGACATACGGAAAAGCGGACGCCTATGTTGCAAAGTCAGGAGGTCAGGGAGATGTTTCATGCAAGGTTTGATGGTTGTTTAGTCTTGTAGTTGATAAGAATACTAACTTTGACATAAATGTCGAACGTCGACATAAATGTTGACAGACGGACGGACGGATGGACGGACGGACGGACAGACGGAAAATCGGACGCCTATATCGCACCCTGCTACAAGCAGGTGCGATAAAAATAATGTATACCCCTGTAAACCCCAGTTTTACTATATAAAAGTGGGGTTTAAGAGGGTCAACATTATACAGGCAAGTTTGCGTGACGGCTAGGAACTGAGGTGTCCCAATACTTATGGTGAATACAGTACATGGATATTTCACACTTGCGGTATGATGGGCCATGATCATTTTAACAACCTTTCATTCTGCTGACCCAAGGAGGCCCATAGGCTTCAGAAGAGAAGTGTAACAAGAGGCCCATGGGCCACGGCACGCTCACCTGAGTGAAACAGCCACTGCAGATATGCAGATGTTATGCAACATTTTTCCAATGCTGTCATTGCAACTTATGAAAGGATCATAATTTGAGCAGTTCTTGGTTTTGAAGAAGAAGAATGTGTTTTTTATTATCATTTTTTTCCATATATGGGCATGACTGTCGATGGAGCATGACCATTTGGACAAACTCTCAATCCCGTTACAACAGTAGGGCTGACCTTAAATTTGGTGGAAATTGGCCAAGTGTTTTCTGAAGAATTATTTAACAATATCATGACTTTATACGTGTATACAGCACAGGGACAGGGGAAGATAACTCTGGAAGAATAAAGTTATGGTTCTAACTTAAAGCTTTTGTTACTTCAATCATATATTGTAAGTTTTAGAGACCTCAGCTATTTTTCTATTTGTGTGTGCATTGATTACTCTCAAGCATCATTCTTTTTATATCTCCACCAGAATGCAGGCACTTGAGAAGCTCTCATCTTTACTGAATAAGCAAAGAAATGATGGGAGAAGAGGTATTTCAATTGCATGTTGCCACTCCCATATAGATGCTATACACAGGATCTTCTTTTCCTACTGGCATTTTACAAATCCACTATTTTAAAATTTTGCCATGGCAACCAAACAAAGTGGTCTCTGGTCATAAAACACATAAACTGGGCAGACAATCATCAAATGAACAACTGCCAAATATGGTTCACATCACTTCACTGGTTATGGAGAAAATGTATGGTTCACATCACATTTTCCCATTATAAGTCTATGGGAGCTTTCTGTTGCCATGGCAACCAAAACAAAGATGCAGATCACCATAATTATAGCTATTTTGAATTGCCCTTACCCAAGCAACATTTGTACCAAATTAGATTCAAAATCTTGCAATGGTTTTGAAGGAGCTGTCATTTTTAAAAATTCCTTTTTTTAAAATTTAACATTGCCATGGCAACCAAACAAATTGGTCACTGATCATAAAACACATGAAATGGGTAGACAATCATCAGGTGATCACAACTGCCATATATGGTTCACATCACTTCACTGGTTATGGAGAAAATGCAATTTAACTATTTTCCCATTATAAGTCTATGGTAGCTTTCTGTTGCCATGCCAACCAAACCAAGATGCAGATCACCATAATTTTAGCTATGTTGAATTGGCCTTACCCAAGCAACATTTGTACCAAATTAGAGTCATAGTGCTTCAATGGTTTTGGAGAAGTTGTCATTAAAAAAGGAATTCTTTTTAAATTTAATTTGCCATGGCAAACAAACAAAATGGCCACTGGTCATAAAACACATAAACTGGGTAGACATTCATCAAATAATCATAACTGCTAAATATGATTCACATCATGATCCTTTCTCTGGTTATGGAGAAAATGCAATTCAACCATTTTCCTATTAGAAATCTATGGGAGCTTTCTGTTGCATGGCAACCAAACCAAGAGGCTGATCACCACAATTTTCACTATTTGAATTGCCCATACCCAAGCAACATTTGTCCCAAGTTACAATCATAGTGTTTCAATAGTTTTGGAGAAGTTGTCATTTAAAAAATTCCTTTGTTTTACTTTCATGTTGCCATGACAACTAAACAAAATGGCCAATGGTCATAAAATACATAAACTGGGTAGACATTCATCAAATAGTCATAACTGCCAAATATGGTTCACGTCACTGCACCATAATTTCAGCTATTTTTAATTGCCCTTACCAAAGTAATATTTGTATCAAATAACAGTCATAGTGCAACAGTAGTATTGTGGGAGTTGTCATTTAAAACATTTTTTTTTAATTTAATGTTGTCATGGCAAACAAACAAAATGCTCACTGGTTATAAAACACATTCACTTGGTAGACAATCATCAGATGGTCAAAACACTTCACTGGTTATGGAGAAAATGCAATTTAACCATTTTCCCATTATAAGTCACTGGGAGCTTTCTGTTGCCATGGCAACCAAACCAAGAGGCAGATCACCATAATTTTAGTTATTTTTTGAATCCCTCTACCTATGGCTTTGGAAGAGTTGTTTGAAAGTGTTAACAGACAACAGACAAGAAGTGATTACTATAGCTCATCCTGAGTTTAGCTCAGGTGAGCTAAAAAGAAACAAGACTTACAATCCAGTGTCACATACTGGTTGTTGATACAAGAATCAGGTATTCCTTTCTTACTACGCTTATTAAAGCATTCATAGTTCATTCTGTAATAATGTCTTTCAACATCCTCAGTCGTGATGTTTGGAATCCTCAATTCTATTGCACTCTCGTTGAGTTTGGTTATATGTTTCTGCTCCACTACTTCTCCGCCTCGTCTAAAGTACAAATGTGGGGTTTTTACATTGTTATTCCTCCTACATATGAGTACTAGATCCTGACCTTGTAGAAAATAAGGATCCACTGGCCATATAACTGAAATTGGTGCAAGAGAAATATGTGCAACACTTCATTCAAGAGGAATGGCTATACTTCCAAGGGAGACAAATTTGTCAAATTGTTTTTCCTCTTGTCTTAAATGGGGTCTACTCTAAAAGGCAAGAATTTGCTCCCAAGGGGAGCAAATTCTTTCCTTTAAGAGCAGACCTATTTTCAGATGAGGTCAGGGCTGCATTCAAAAGTGCAAGGTACTCGCAAATATTTTACCCTGGATTCCTACTCCCATTGGCACTCATCATAACAGGACAAAAAGTTTCTATTACTTTGCACTTCTGAACACAGCCTTGGTGAGCGTTAAAGCAAATAAGAAGTCATAAAAATTGTCTCCCCTGTAAAATATTGTGGAAAAATACCCAGTGCATCAAGTTACCTTAAGAAAGTCTAGCTAAAGCCAAAAGGTAAAGATGTTGAATTTCTTTCCATTTCTCAGCCAAAACATATGTTTTATGTACTAAGTGATTCAACTGAGCTTAAACCACATATGTTTTGGTGAAGAATTAGAAAAACAAAACTACTGTATTTAACCTAAATATGCCGGCAAATAGACCTGACAAACAGTGTAGACTAAGATAAGATGCTGGGTTTATACTTTTTGCCATCCAAGTAGCAGTTTTTAGGCACATCAACTGGGATGTGCCATGCACAAACCTGTCTTGGGCATACAGGGACATTCCAGATCAGCCTGGGCATCTGTGAAGTCTGATCAGGGCCTTCACTGTCCACTAACAGAATCATTGGATACTACAGACTGTATGAATGGAGAGCAAAGACACTTATGATACTTTGCGCATGTTTGTTTGCGTTGAGGTTTTACGGCCCAGTCAACCCAATGGGATCATGTCGAGCGCGGTCAGTTTACCTAACCACACATTTACTGGGCAGGCTTAGTCCTCTAAGCGGTTAACCAGTATTGTGCATATTCTTTCGCCAGAAACTGACAACTGCCCTTCTTGAATCAGCGGAAGGGAGAGAATGACCGTAGAAAATATTTCATGATCAATCTCCACGAAAGAATGTTGCCGACCTCGGCGGGGTTGAACCCGCGACCTCCTGGTCTCCAGTCGGACGGCGCATCCAACTGAGCCACAGAGGCCGGCCACTTTGCGCATGTCCAGGATGATCTAAATCCGCACATTTTGTGCATATTGGAAGGCACTTTTTTACTTGATTCTGCCCAACTGGTAGTGCCATCACGAAAACATACTTATATAATTTTGACCCCCTTAAATCCCACTTTTATAGAGTAAAACTGGGGTTTAAAGGGGTATACATTATTTTTTCTTATTGCTGCTCAGAAACATAGATTGTGGGTACTCATTAGAACTGCCTCGCTGAGGCAGTTCTAATGAGTACCCACAATCTATGTTTTGAGCAGAAATGTGAAAAATATCAGAACTTTTATCTGAAAACTTTCAGTTTTTGGTGGTAAAATTTTCAATATATTTGAATAGGCATGTTTTCATAATGAATAGTCTTGTTCAAAGTTTAGAACAAGTATGGTAAGAAGACAAGGTGTCCAAATATTTAGGATAAATACAGTAAAATTCTGCTATTAAGACCACTCAAAATTAACCCTTGTCATGCTGAATGAATTAAGATGCCTCGCCTATTTCTAACTGCCAGCCAATCAGGTTTCTCCATCCTGATTATTGATAAAAATTCAGATACTGAATGATAAAACTGTGCAGATCCAGATCAGTTGGCTTCTTCAGAAGCCAACTGATCTGGATCTACATTGTTTGCAATGGCAGGGTATATCAGGGTTCAGCAGGACAAGGGTTAAGACTACTCAACTAACAAAAGCAGCTTTTAATTGCCAATCCAAAATGTTTTCTTTCTTATTATTCTATATTCACACCTGGTAATCTCGTAAGGGGTTACTAAGCCACTATAATGCACTCAGAATCCTTACGCAAACTTCCGGCCATGACTTATGAGACATACAAATGTCAACAAACGGATAAATTCTCCTGAATTATTGATTTTTAGTAAATTTCATAGACATATTTTGAAAAAAATTGGACAATGCTATTCCCAACAACTTTCATTTCTGTGTTGGAAAAGATAGGTATGGGCTTGAAAAAACAAGCAGCTAATTTTTTATTTCAGTTTCACCCAGAGAAAAGTAATCCAATATTCCTGTTTTGACTTTTTTTACCAGTGCAAAATGAAGGTATTTTCAACTATCTGGGCTATGAAATACTTATCTAACATATCAGATCAGACGTACCGCAACCCCTGTCCACTTTGAAACACATAAGATGCTTAATTTCCCCAAACATTTGTTCTGGGGACTGAAATATTTGTGTCGATTATGACTTGCGAGGTCAACAACCCCTTACGGGAGTATTAACCCATACGGAGACAAAAAAGCCTATACATCACAAAGTGACTTTTATGGCAGTATAATCAAACTTTTATATGATTTAGCTCAATTGAGAGCTTCAAATATATACAAATGTGGCATATCAAAACCCTATTGATACATGCTCTCTCATTTGCAAAACATTTCATGGTGTTCGATTGTTTATATGTAAATGGAATATGTTTATATGTAAATGGAATATTTTGAAACTGGTTTGGTCTTAAATCTGCATGTTTTCAAATGCGGGGCATTCTGATAATGATTAATGTTCCCATAAGTGATAATCAGGCCTTGTAATCAGACACCTGACAGTTGGCTTTCTTGTCCCCGTAAGGGTTAATGCCCCCGTAAGGGGAAGTCTGCCTTGTAAGTCATATTCGGCACAAATATTTCAGTCCCCGGGATAAACGCTTGAGAAATTTAGCATCTTATGTATTTCAACGTAGACGTAGGTTGCAGTGCATCTTATTTGATATGTTGAACTAGAGCTGGTGTTTGTAAAACACTATGCCCCCAATTGCCTGACTCTAACACTCCTAGACTCCAACACTGCTTGCTCATGACGGTAACAACAGTACAAATATATGAGATTTCAATGTTATTGTATAAAAGGGAAATAACTCTAAATTAAGAGATTATTGGGATAAGAAAAAAATACGGGTCACCTATTTTTTCATGAGGAATCAAAATATGGAATTTCAAAACATTAGCATACATGGTTCTAAACTTATGCTATACACAATAAAGCAATGACATTAAATGGCCAGAAATTGCAAAGGGCCATAACTCCTACATTTCATTCAATTGGTTCAAAATTTAATCAAGTGATCTCCTCCTCAATCCCAATCAGTATACCAAATATCATGGCTCTGGTTTAAATACTTTTTGAGATATCTTGCTGACAAGGTCAAAATGCCTAGAAATACGAAGGGCCATAACTACGTAAATTTTTCATGGAATTCCCTAAAAAACAAATCAGGTAATCTCCACATCATCCCCAATCAGCATACAATATTTCAAGACCCTAGCTTAACTACTTTTCGAGATATCTTGCTGACAAGGTCAAAATGCGCAGAACCTCAAAGGGCCGTAACTTTATCAATATTTTCACGGAATTCTCTCAAAATATAATCAGGTAATTTACACATCATTTCCACTCACTATATCGAATTTCAAGAAACTAGCTTAAATACTTTTCAAGATATCTTGCTCACAAGATTTAATTCTGATTTTTTTTTATTGGGGCATAACTCTAAACAAACATGCTAGACAAGAAAAAAAAAATACGGGTCAGTTTTTTTTTCATTGGGAACCCAAATATCAATTCACCAAGTTTCAAGTCTCTAGCTCTAACAGTTTTTGAGATATTTTGCTGACAAGATAAAAATGCCCAAAATAGCAAAGGGCCATAATTCAATTAGTATTTTTCAAACTTTATTCAAAAGTTTATCAGGTTGTCTACTCATCATTACAAATCCATTCGCCATATTTCATGGCTCTAGCTCTAACAGTTTTTGAGATCTTTTGCTGACAAGGTAAAAATGCCCAAAATCACAAAGGGCCATAACTCAAGAAGTAATTTTCAAAATTTCTTCAAAAGTTAATCAGGTTGTCTATTCATCACTATCAGTCTATTCATCAAGTTTCAAGGCTCTAGTTCCAACGGTTTTGAGATATTTTGCTGACAAGGTAAAAATGCCCAAAATTACAAAGGGCCATAACTCATGAAGCATTTTTCAAATTTCTTCAAAAGTTAATCAGGTCATCTACTCATCACTACAAATCCATTTACTAAGTTTCAAGGCTTTTTTCAGAATTTCCTCAAAAGTTAATCAGGTCATCTACTCATCACTACAAATCCATTTACTAAGTTTCAAGGCTCTAGCTCTAACAGTTTTTTGGCTGACACGGTAGAAATGCCCAAAATTTTGAAGGGGCATAACTCAAGAAGTATATTTCAAAATTTCTTCAAAAGTTAATCAGGTTGTCTACTCATCACTATCAGTCTATTCATCAAGTTTCAAGGCTCTAGTTCCAACTGTTTTTGAGATATTTTGCTGACAAGGTAAAAATGCCCAAAATCACAAAGGGCCATAACTCATGAAGTATTTTTCAGAATTTCTTCAAAAGTTAATCAGGTCATCTACTCATCACTACAAATCCATTTACTAAGTTTCAAGGCTCTAGCTCTAACAGTTTTTTAGATATTTTGCTGACAAGGTAAAAATGCCCAAAATTACAAAGGGCCATAACTCATGAAGTATTTTTCAAAATTTCTTCAAAAGTTAATCAGGTTGTCTACTCATCACTACCAGTCTATTCACCAAGTTTCAAGGCTCTAGCTTCAATAGTTTTTGAGATATTTTGCTGACAAGATTGCATCCATACTTTTTCAAAGGGCCATAACTCTGAAAAGGGGCACAATCCTGTCAAGAAAAAAAAATACGTGTCAGCTATTTTTTCATGAGGAATCCATATAAGAAATTTCAAAACAGTAGCATTCACGGTTCTAAAGTTATGCTATGCATCAAAAAGCTTGACGAACAGATGGACGGAAGGACAGACGGACGAACAACCCAGAAGCAATATGCCCCTCCAACTTCTTTGAAGTTGGGGGCATAATAAGTATTTCATAGTCAGATAGCTGAAAATGCCTTCATATTGCACTGGAAAAGAAGTCAAAACAGGAATACCGGACTACCCTTCTCCGAGTGAAATTGAAATAAAAAATAGCCGCTTGTTTTTCCAAGCCCATACCTATATTTATGATGTAGAAATGAAAGTTGCTGGGAATAGCATTGTCTGATTTTTCAAAATGTGTCTATGAAATTGACGAAAAATCAATAAATCAGGAGAACTTACCTGTTTGCTAACATTTGGATGTCTCTAAGTTAGCCAGAAGTTCGTGTAAGGATTTTGAGTGCATAACCAGCGGCTACCCCTTACGAGATTACCAGGTGTGATATTAAGCCTTGTCCTGGTCAACCCAGATACACCCTGCTTTTGCAAACAGAGTAGATCCAGATCAGTTGGCTTCTAAGAATCCAACTGATCTGGATCTGCACTGTTTGCCATTAAGTTCGTGAATTTATAGCAACAATCTGGATCAAGTAATCTGATTGGCTGAAAATTAAAAGTAGGCATGGCTTCTTAATTTATTCAGCAGGACAAGGATTAAGACTACCCCACTAGTAAGACCATTTTTAGGCAGTCCCAAAGATAGTCTTAACCCTTGTCATGCTGAATAAATTAAGATGCCACACCCACTTCTAATTTCCAGCCAATCAGATTACTTGATCTGCGTTTTTGATATTCACATAATTAATGACAAACAGTGCAGATTCAGATCAGTTGGCTTCTTCAGAAGCCAACTGATCAGGATCTACACTGTTTGCTAAGACAGGCATGTCATGTTCAGCAAGAGAAGGGTTAAAATTAATAGTGATTTTTTTACCTTTTTTTCTGCAACCTTGTTACAAGGAAGATCAAACTGAAGAATCAAAATTCTGGGCTTCTGGGATTTGACAAAAATCATTACCAAAACACGCCTATTCAAATACACTGAAAATTTTACCACCAAAAATTGGCAATTATTCGGATAAAACATTCTGATATTTTTCATATTTCTGCTCAAAACATAGATTGTGGGTACTCGTTAGAACCGCCTCGTCGAGGCGGTTCTAATGAGTACCCACAATCTATGTTTTTGAGCAGAAATAAGAAAAATAATGTATACCCCTGTAAACCCCAGTTTTACTATATAAAAGTGGGGTTTAAGGGGGTCAAAATCATATAGGCATGTTTTCGTGATGTACTGATACTATATCTTGAGCCCAGAAAATACATGAAATGCCTTTTCCTTCTTCTGATTGCTGTTCATTTCTTTTATTGGAGAGGGCAGCAGGAGTGGGGGCATAGTTTTTTTTAAAGGAGTATGTGCTTTAAGGCCCATTTTTGGCCCCCTTCTGAACAGATACATCTTCTACATATTTGGTACCTTTATCAGGCCTATCATCAAATAAAAATGGGAATATGTGTCAGAGCTCCTTGAGGAAAAATATATGAGGTCAAAGTTCAGTCTCAGCTATGTAATATATACAATTCAACATCATTAATTTTACATTTCTTATACATGCAAAAATGGTCAAAAATGAAAGTTGTGCCAGAATCAACATTACGAAAACACGCCTATTCAAATACACTGAAAATTTTACCACCAAAAAATGGCAATTTTTCAGATAAAAATTTCTGATATTTTTCACATTTCTGCTCAAAACATAGATTGTGGGTACTTGTTAGAACCGCCTCGGCGAGGCGGTTCTAACAAGTACCCACAATCTATGTTTTCGAGCAGAAATAAGGAAAATAATGTATACCCCTATAAATCCCAGTTTTACTATATAAAAGTGGGGTTTAAGGGGGTCAAAATTACACAGGCATGTTTTTGTGATGAAATGTTTTTGCATTGAGGAATGACTAAGTTTTAGGATTGGGTTTTGATTTTGGGTTATTATGTCTAAATAAGGATTTATTAGGGCTCACATTTGATAAAAAGAGCAAAAATATGCCATTTTTGACATTAAATCTCGGGGTATTTCAGCACTTGGCTGTTATAGAGCACACCTAAATACCAAAAAAAAGATATTGATTTAGGATTTAGATTTTATCACATGCTATGACATATTTCAATATCTTTTTTGGTATTCAGATGTGCTCTGTACTAGTCCAGAGTTGCAAGTTGTTGAAAATGCTGAAAATGGCATTTTTGCAGCTGTTTCCCTAAATTTAATGTCTATTTTTAGCTCAGAAAGGGACCATTCAGAAAAAAAAAGAACATGAACCGTAAACTACGACCATTCCATTTTATCATTACGGGGAAAGCCAAGTGATTAACAGACTTTAATTTTTCAGCAAATTTTAAGCATCCTACTTAAGTTAACCCTTAAAGCGCCAAGAAAAACTGCATCTGAAAATGTTGTCTGTTTATGTCGTCTGCTGAATATTCTTGCAAACTTCTCAAATCTATTTTTTGCATACCGGCAAACAGTGAGGATCCAGATCAGACTGCTCCTTCTGCTCCTAAAGGAGCAGTCTGATCTGGGTCCACACTGTTTGCAGAAATGACTTTTAAAATCACAAGCAGAAGACAAAGCAGACGACAATTGTTGTGATTGGCACTTTAAGGGTTAATGCAAGTTATTCTTTCTCATGGTCTTTGTGAACTTTAGGGCCTTCACCATTCACTTAGAGAATCACAGGATACTACAGTCTTTGATTGTGCTGGGGTTTAACGACACGTCAACCCTTGTGGATCATTTTGTGTCGTCTCCCAGGGAAAGGGAGAAAAGGGATAGAGGAGATCGTAAAAGAGATGAAAGAGAGGAACTGGGAAGAAAGAGGACCAGGAATGAAGGAGAAGAAACAGAAGAACCTAGAAATGTGTCAATATGACACAGATGCCCCCGCCCAGGGGCCATTCTTACCAGCACGTAGGCATTAGGCAAAACATGAAGTTGAAAAAGGGCCATAACACTCATAATAATTGGCCGATTTTACCCTAAATCGAACTTGACCTACTGGGTATATTTTATGATTATATACCTGTGTATAAATATGAATCCAATACACAAATCTTTTTCAAAAAATATTGACAGGAAAACATTTTTCAAAGATGAAAAATGGTGACAACTCCTATAATAATGGGTGGATTTTACCCTAAATTGAACTTGACCTCTATTTTATGATTATATACCTGGTAATAAATATGAATCCAATACACTAATGTTTTCAAAAGATATCAAATGAAAACTATTTTTCAATGTTGAAAAAGGGCCGTAACTCCCAGAATAATAAGTGGACTTTACCCTAAATCGAACTTGACCTACATTTTATGATTATATGCCTGTGTATAAAATATGAATCCAATACACTAATCTTTTCAAATGATAATAATATGGAAACCATTTTTTGTACTGGACGTGCGGACATAGGGACATACGGATGTACATACGGACAAAGGTGATATTATACCCCCACCCCCATTGAAAATGGCGGGGGCATAATAAAAACATTCCCCCTCTATCCTTACCTGCTATAAGGATAGCAGGCCTTGCCCAACTCTAAGCCAATATCTGTTGGACGCCCAGATGACGTAAGATTCACGACACCGCACCACCAGACCACCCCAAGGATACTATAGAACACATCAATGATCAGCAATGGCCCTGATCAGATTGTGCAGACTGATATGGGTCTTTGCTCTTCACTTGATCCTTGATCTCCCTTGTGTCAAGGTCCAGCAAGAATTGCTTTGATCTAGTGCAGTCCAACTTCCCTAATAACCCTAGTTATTGGGACAGATAGGCCTTTGCAAACAATGTAGACCCAGATCAGATGCTGCAGAATGGGGCATCTGATCACGCTGTACACTGTTTGCCATACATACAGCAATATTTTAGACACATCAATAGGTAGTATAACCCATTGTAGTCAGGAGACCCGTAAAAGGGTACTTGGCAAACAGTGCAGACCCAGATCAGATGCTGCAAAATGCGGCGTCTGATCAGGGTCTTCACTGTTTGCAAACAGTTTAGCCATTTTTCTCCAAGAATATGTAAATCATAGCCTCACCTTTAAAATTGAAATTGGACTCTTCCAATATATAGTGTGGGAAAGTCTATTCAGTCTACAATGGGATAATGAACTATTTGAAATTTTAGGAGAAGTATGGTAAGTAGATATGGTGTCCCAATACTTAGGTTATTACAGTATCTTGTGACAGTGATATCACACAACACACAGATACAACCTACTCTCAATATCAGAGCAATTCACATGAAAACTCATACACCACGACCTCTTTATAACACTATTGTTGGGGTCCATAACATAAACCGTGTTAGTTAAACAACCGTGTTATATCCAAACAAAAATGTGTAGATTATATTGAAAAATGACCATTTGGAATAAAACACCTTTGGAATAAAACACCAAGCAAAAAACGTCTTTCTAAGTGATGTCAAAGTACAGTAAACATGTTTTATCACTGCCAAGGGAAAGAGTGATTTTTATCTTTCATGGAGACAATTTGCATGAAATATCAAATCCTATTTTCCATGAAAAATATGACAAATATTATTAATTTGTCATCTGCTGAATCACCCAAGAGAATGGTAAATATTAATCACAAATAATGTATTACCTTTAGAATAAAACACCAAGCAAAAATGTCTTTCTAAGAGATATCAAAAGTGCAGAAAACATGTTTTATTACCTTCAAGGCACAGCTGCTTATCTCCACACATACAACACCATGTTGTGAAAAGAAAATCGAAAGGAGATCTTCTGGAGGTGGTTGCGGAGAATCAATTTAGGTAGCGTTGAAGGTGGGTGTCAGTTGATCTGGCTGACATATTTTGGCACGATCGCCAATATCTAAAATCGGGCAATGTAATTCAACCTCTTATTTAGTCTCCCATATAATAAGACCGGAATTGTAGTCCTTTAAGCAAATATGGTACAAAAATCATTTTTCTCCTGATGCAAGGGTGGTTAGATTTTGCCATTTCGACATCGGACAGGCATGTAAAACTCCAATTCTTGGAGAGATTACAAATCTCTGGTTAAATACATCACAGTTTCAGTGACGGTTTAATATGTTTCTGTGCAATGGCAAAAGAAAATATATCACATTCTTTTGCCATTGCACAGACACTAGGCATTTTATTGAAGGCTGGTACATAAGATGAGCGGTGGTGAGTAAAGGGATATGCGGTGACTGAGAAGACCATGTTTTTTCAATATCTTATGTCATTCTTCCAGTCCCACTTTAGGTATGATTTCTGATCCAGTTACAGTAAATGTGTTCCTGAAGCCTATTTTTCCATCCTAGTGTCATAATTACCATGGCCCTGTTGTTCAAAGCTAATGACATCGTTAGTTAACGAGTCATTAAAATTTACATCAAGTGATACGCAAATATGCTGAAATTTTTTGCTGAAAAAATGTGAGTAGCTTTTGCATTGCAAAAGCTACTCACATTTTTTTCAGCAAAAAATATCAGAATATTGTATATTGAATCCACTAAAACAGTTAATGAAATGACCCTTAACGAGCTCGTTAAGCTAACGACGCTTTGAACAACTGGGCCCATGTTTCTACCTTTCTTCTTGAAAAACCATGATCTTCTCCATCACCACATATCTCATTACTCGCCACTGCTCTCCTTACGTACCGGCCCGTCAATAAAATGCGTAGTTTCTGTGCAATGGCAAAAGAATGTAATATATTTTCTTTTAAACTATACAGTAACATGTTAAACCTTCACTGACACGGTGATGAATTTAACCAGAGATTTGTAATCGCACCAAGAATTGCAGTTCTACTTGCCTGTCTGTTATCAAAATGGCAAAATCTGACCACCCTTGCATCGAGAGAAAAATGATTTTTGTTCTGTATTCGCTTAAAGGACTATGATTCTGGTCTCATTTTATGGGAGACTAAATAAGAGGTTGAACTTCATCACCCGATTTTGGATACTGGCAAATGTGCCAAAATGTCAGCCTTATTTCAACTGATACCAACCTTCAACGCTACCTAAACTGACTCTCCACAACCACTTATGGAAGATCTCCTTATGATTTTCTTTTCTCAACATGGTGTTGCCCGTGCAGAGATAAGCAGCCGTGCAAGGGAGAGGGTGATTGTTTTTCTTTAAGAGAGCCTCCCCAAAGCTTTTTCCTTAAGTCTTTGGGGAGGCTACTTTAAAAAAAACTCTCACTGAGAGCCCCATTTTCCTTTAAAAATTAGCCCTCTTTGAGAATAATCATATACCAGGGAAGCAAGTTCTCTTCTGCTGGAGTGGTCTCCCTTTGGAAAATGAGACAAACTTTCAGCTTACAGTGCTCTCCTTTTGAGGGATACCCATTCTTTATAACATTTAACCCTTATCCTGCTGAATAATTTAATTAGCCACACCCATTTCTGACTATCAGCCAATCAGATTACATCGTATAACATTTTCGTTCAAATTCACAAACTGAATGACAAACAGTGTAGATTCTGATCAGATGGCTTCTTCAGAAGCCATCTGATCTGGATCTACACTGTTTGCAAGGATAGGGATTATTGTGAACGGCAGGATAAGGCTTAATGCCCTAGGCATAACTGCAGTGGATGACATTTTATTTATTTTTTTTTTTTTTCAGAAAAAATAACTTGATTTTTCATGTGATTCACATGAAATGCCAAGTCTTATTTTACTCTGAAAAATAAAACAAAAAAATTCACACTGCAATTTTACTTAGCACTTTAGAAGTTAATTTAATTACTCTCTTTAGGGTTAATTTACTTACCTCCCTTCCTACAGTTATGTTTATCAGCATATGTAAGGGTTAGACCACAGCAAACAAGTACCACACACACAATTAAAAGCATTTTCTGTAACAGAGAATAAAACTACTCTATTTATACTATGACATGAACCAACTCATTTGCCCCCAAGGGATTTTTCCAATCTGTCTCAGAATCTGGACTAATCCATTTAGTATTTAAGGGACCGCAAATTGTATGGCAATATTGTTAATCTGGCTATTTGATAATAGAAAAGGCTATAACCTTAATGCTAAGCATTCAGGATAAAAATTTCAGCAGATGACACGATAATTTGAAATAGTTTTCTTTTTTTTTTCCCCCAGAAAATAGACTTTGACATTTCATGCAAATTATCTCCAGAGGAGACAAAATCTGTTTTCTGGGAAAGTTAAGAAAACTATTTTAATAATATGTTGTCTGCTGAAAATTTTATCCAAAGTACTAAGTGTTAAGGAGAATGGATATGCTTTCGAGGGCCAGGTAACTCTGTCAAATTGATTTTAGCCCCATTCTGATAAGGGGGCTACTCTAAAAGGAAAGAATTTGCTCTGAAGGGGAGCAAATTCTTTCCTTTTAGAGTTACCACTTTTTAGAAAGAGAGACATCAAAAAAAAAGTAGTAAAATGGACATTTAACCCTTGACATGCTGAATAAATTAAGATACCATGCCCACTTCTAATTTTCAGCCAATCAGATTACTTGATCCAGATTTTTGCTATAAATTCACATATTTAATGGCAAACAGTGTAGATCCAGATCAGTTGGCTTCTTCAGAAGCCAACTGATCTGGATCTACACTGTTTGCAAAGGCAGGGTATATCCCGGTTCAGCAGGACAAGGGTTAAATTTTACAACAAGTATGGTACCGTATTGAGTTAAGGTTTCCCAGTACTTAGGTTAAAGTAATAAGTCCAATTACAATAAACGTTCTAAAATTTCGAACAAAATTTAATAGTTATTGTTCTTGCTGTTTGAGACTTTAGGAATTAAGATTTACAAAAAATTTTACTGTTTGAAATTTTAGGCAGGACAGACTCACTGTCCATCAAAACTGGCTTGGCCCGATACTGGACACTTTTGGACTCCGGAACGACATAGAAAAAAAAGAACCAATACGAATAAAAGTGTTTCTTATAAGCTTTATGTGATTGATAAACTTCAATTGAAATTCTACTAGTCCTAAAACATCCCTTACTTCCATAGCTCTTGATAAGGCGCTTTTTTCAACCAAAAAGTATCTATATTTTCCTTATTTCTCGACAAAAGCATATGTTGAGGGTATTCATTAGAAGCGTCTTGCCGAGGCACTTCTAATGAGTACCCACAACATATGTTTTCATCGAGAAATAAGAAAACTAGTTACCTGATACCCACTCTTATTTAGACCTATGATTACTTCCTTATCCTTGGGTTGACTGGACCGTAAAACCTCAACACAAACAAACAAACCTCCTTATCCTGCTTGCAAAATTTGCTATCTGCTGATGTCTAAAAACTGTTGAATGGCAGCAGTGTAAACCAATGATAAGATACCACATTCTACAGCATCTGATCTGGGTCTATAATGTTCTGTCCTAATACTCATGGATAACTGAGATAATTTCAATTGTCTTTTATGAGGTTTATATGATCAGACAAGCTCTTTCTTCAGGCAAAAAAAGAAAACACATTTTAATCTACTATTCTTTGCCTGTAGCAGTTCAAAGGTTTAACATTTAAACACACTGAATTTAAATATTTTGCACAAGTCATTTGCAACCAAGGCCCCCACAGGGCAGGGAAATAGCTGGGACATTAACTTTTCACTCTGCAAAGTCCTAGGTATATGCCCTGCACTGTGGGGACATTTTTAGGTCAAATCCCTGGTAAAGGTCCCCGCCACCAGGGGTTTATATCTAATAAATCCAAATCTAAAGGCTAGAACAAGTCTCACACTCTTCAGTTTTTCCCACTCTCTGAAGGAAACCATTGTCTCAAAGCAATCAAATTGAAAATTCTCTTGGGCTGTTTCCAGTGTTTCCAAAATAGACAATAAAATCACTGTTTGACAGCATAACTGTTATCAGTGTTCAGTTGTGTGTACAGAGAACCCTCGTTACAACAACAGCATTTGTTCCAAAAGATGTTGCCATTACAATGAATTTGCTTTTGTAAAGAATCCTTAATGGACAGAATGATATGTGAGAAATACCTTGTTTTATTCTTATTTCCTCACAGAATGTATGTTTTGGATATTTGTTAGAATTGCCTCACTGAGGCAATTCTAACAAATATCAAAAAAATATGCTGCTTGAAGTTTTAATGCAATATTCTTGCATAATTTCTCATTAACCGTCACCTCTTAAGTGAAGGTTTTGTGACATTCAAATTGTCAATATAATGAGATTTACGTTGTATCGAGTGTCGGTGTAACCAGGGTTGACTATTTTTATTTAATAGGTCCATGGCTTGTTAGTACCATTTCTTACAATATTCCATGATAAAAAAAATAACTTTTTATAAAAGCTCCATGTCTTTAAATTGAACATAAAATAAAACTGTGACTTTATTTTGTAAAATCTCTGAATCGCGAGATGTTAAAACCCAGTACTTACCAGTCAAAACACTGTACTATGGCATGGTAAATCTTGTTAAAAACACCCTGCTATTTTCCCCGCTATTTTGGTAGGAATCAAGCCAGGCATATCTATGGCACTGCTAGGGCACCTCTTAGGTAAAAGCTCGGTTCTTAAGCCCTGCTATGCCTCGGCTTTCCCCGGCCCCACAGGGGCCAGAGTTGCAAATGACTAGTGCATTAGCAGACAACATTTTACCCTGGTCCTGCTGAACCAGGATATGCCTGCCTTTGCAAACAGTGCAGATTCAGATCAGTCGGCTTCTATGATATGCAATGTCTTTTCAAACAGTGAAGATCTTGATCAGTTGGCTGCTTCAGAAGCCAACTGATCTGGATCTGCAATGTTTGTCATTCAGTTTGTGAATTTGTATCAACAATTTGGATCAAGTAATCACATTGGCTGACAATTTGGAAGTGGGTGTGGCATCTTAGTTTATTCAGCATGATAAGGGTTAAAATGCATTTTTATGTCTTTCCCAGACACTAAGGTCTGATAGGTCAGTTGCTGGTGAAAGTATGTGCACCAAGTTCGTACTGGTTAGCTTCTTAGAGCACTCAGCCAGCCTAGTAAAACATGAAAGTAAATAAATTAGCTCAACATGAGCTTTAAAGTGTTGACTAGGCCGTAAACCTCCAAATCAAATCAAAGTGATAAGGGACATCCTAGCCAGGCCCCATTCCTACGAGTTTTAATTTTCTAACCTAACAAAGGTAAAATACTCCTCCTTGACTATTTTGCTACACATATCATCTCCCTTACCTGTCAGAAATAAATCAGACAGAAAGACATTCCAAAAGACAGGATTTTTGTAAAATACAAATCCTTTTTCTGCTGATTCAAAATCATTTAGAATGGACCCAGTCCAGGGACATCCTGAGAGAGTAATTATCCCTTATTTTCTAAGAAAACTAAGAAAATGTCATGCATATATACTGAAAGGAAAAAGAAACGCAGGGTAAATTTTATTCCTAAATTTCATTCAAGTTTGAAAAAGTCTGTAAAATATTTTACTATGATTACAAAACGGTACATGTATGAAACAAAAGTTCCAAATTTCATTGGTTTGTGATCAACAAGTCTCGAGTTATTGAAGTTCATTGGTAGCTACCCCCCAAATCTTGAAATCAAAATCAAACTGAAAATCAATATCGGGTGTGCCCCCCTCTTGCTGCTGTTGCTGCCCTAATTCTCCTTTGGATAGAGTTAACCAAAGCATTGACAGTTCGCATCGGGATGTTATTCCATTCATCGATCAATGCATTCCTTAGTTGTGCGAGAGTTGCGGGAGGATTTCGGCACTTCCTAACCCTTCAGTCCAGTTCATCCCACATGTGCTCTACTGGGGTCAAATCTGGACTGTACGGTGGCCATGCTAGTGGTGCGATGTTATTGTTTGCCAGGAAATCCTGACAAACTCGGGCAACATGTGGTCGGGCATTGTCCTGCTGCAGAATCAGATTACGTTGTTGCACAAGCAGGACTGCAACAGGACGCAAGATCTCATCCCTATACCTTACTGCGGTCATATTGCCCGCAACAATAATCAACTGTGATTTTATCCCGTGAACAATGCCTCCCCAGACCATAACAAAGCCACCCCCAAACCGATCCTATCGACAACACAGGCGTCGGCAAAAAGTTCTCCGCGACGTCGGTACACACGACATCGACCATCTGCGCGATAGAGAGTAAATCTAGACTCGTCTGTAAAAAGAACTTGTCTCCACTGCCTCATCGGAAACAGCCTAGGCGCATGCGCCGTCAACCACGCCATACGACGCAACCTACGTGCCTGGGTCAGAGGCAGACCAATGTATGGACGACGAGCTCGAAGACCAATCTCACGCAATCGACTTCCAACAGTCTTCGGAGAAATTTGTCGATTATGCATACCCTACTGTATTAAAGGCAGTTTCGGTAGCAGTGAGATGACGATTCCACAAATGTGCCAGACGGATTGTCCTGTCTTGACGTTGCGACGTCACGCGTGGACGCTCAGACCGTGGTCGGTCTGCTAAATGCCCTGTCTCCCTTAAACGTCTAGCAAGACGTTCAATTGTTGAGACGTTAACCCCAAAATGATTGGCAACTTGCTGTTGCCTCTGACCCTGCATCAGCAACGCAATTGCCCTACCCCTCTGAACATCAGTCAGTCGTACCATGATTGAAAAAAGTTCAAAGTAGGGTAAAAATGAAAAGAAAAATTGGTAAAAGAATCAAAGAGCATTGTGTATCGTTGAAGTGTACCAAATGGTGTGAGGAAATCTTGTGCTGAAGGTTTTAAACATGCTTGTTTTGCATGAAATTTTGGCTTTTCGTATTGTCCGTGCAATGCACTGTGTAGTGCACGGTTGAATGATTTCACACACTGGGTAGATAGCACATCGACCGAAGACTCGTATACCCGCGGTTCACATTCACAGGACAATCTGTAAAAGTGTATGGCTATAGTAAACACCGTAAAAAATGGTTAAAATAAGAAGGAAAAAACTCTACCCTGCGTTTCTTTTTCCTTTCAGTATATTATCTGTTAATTTCATGACATGTATTAAGATTAATCATTCAAACAGGGTATTACTACATGTTAGTCTGACAATTTTGTTATAGAAATGGGTACAACCGAAATGCTTAGCATGCTGGGTAAAACTTTCAGCAGATGATAATTTGAAATCTTCACCTCCCAATCCCCCCCCCCACCCCCACCACCACCACCAGACACATCCCCACCCCACTTCCTTAGGAGGCAATTTGCATGAAATGTCAGTCTTCTTTCTGAGAATGTTAAGAAAATATCATCAATCTGTCATCTGCTGAATCGACTAAATCATTCCAATGGGGTACATTTCATTACAGAAAAGGCAATAACCTTAACATGGTGAAATTTTTCAAACAATTTTAGTTTACTTTTAATTGTAAGTGGTTTAAAATTTTATTCATCACAAGCTGAACTAAAAATATTAGCAGGCAACATTTTATTTTTTTTTTTATTTTTTTTTCTATTTGTAGCAGAAAACAGGGATTGGCCTATTATTCTGGGCCCAGTTGTTCAAAGCGTCATTAGCTTAACGAGCTCGTTAAGGGTCATTTCGTTAACTGTTTTAGCGAATTCAATACACAATATTCTGATATTTTTTGCTGAAAAAATGTGAGTAGCTTTTGCAATGCAAAAGCTACTCACATTTTTTCAGCAAAAAATTTCAGCATATTTGCGTATCACTCAATGTAAATTTTAACGAATCGTTAACTAACGACATCGTTAGTTTTGAACAACTGGGCCCTGTTGTCTACTGAATTTATCTCCAACATGTACAGTCTAGCACATACACCTGTTATTATGTTGAATGCATAAAGCATAGGTAATGTCTGTTGAATTTCAATCATAACTCCAGATAAGGCTCTTTTTTTTAACAGTTTTCTTATTTCTTCTTTTAATCATAACTCCAGATAAGGCTCTTTTTTTTTAACAGTTTTCTTATTTCTCCACAAAAAGATGTGATACTCATTAGAAGTGCCTCACTCAGGCCCTTCTAATGAGTATCCACAACATATGTTTTATGAAAAAATAAGAAAACTATTTGCCTGATCCCCCTCTTGTCCTGGGTAAAAATTACAGCGATGACATTTTGAATTTTTTTTATTTTTCCTTGAAAATAGGATCTGACACTTCATGCAAACTGTCTCCTTAGGAGACAATTTGCATGAAGTGTCAGATCTTATTTATGGAGACAATTTGCATGAAGTGTCAGATCCTTTCTAGGAAAAATAAGAAAAATATCAGAGACCATTCAGAAGATGATGTTTTGCAGAAGCATCCAGGTGGCTGAGTGGTTAGCGCTTACGACTTGATCACATTAGATCCCAGATTCTAATCGTACTAGAGGGGGAATTCAGCTTATGCCTGTATGTGTTTCATTGCACATCCTTCTATTGTCTTGATATAACTTAAGCAATGTTGAAAGGGACATTAAACACCAAACTGTCCATCTTTATTATTTTTGCACCAGAACATAAATTGTGGAGTACTCATTGGAATGGCAAAGATAACAAAACTTATGCTAACCCTTGGCATGTTGAGCAATTTACGATGCCATGCCCACTTCTAATCTACAGCCAATCGGATTACTTGATCCAGGTTGTTGATACAAACTCAATATACTTAATGACAAACAGTGCAGATCCAGATCAGTTCTGGATCTACACTGTTTGCAAAGGCGGGCCTGTAACAGTTTATCTTGCCCCCCCCCTGAGCAGCTTGTCCCCCAGGGGACAAGATAACCCAGGTATCTTGGCCCCTGCCCTGGGCAGCTTGCCCCCCTCCCGCCTCCCCCCCTCCCCCCCCCCCCCCCCCCTCTCCAGAAAGCCTGACAAACTCAATTCAAAACGATATTTATTTTTTTTATATAACAAATTATAAATCGCATAATTATCAGAACAGTAGCAATGTATGTTTTTTCAATTATCAGAACAGTAGCAATGTATGTTTTTTTTTTATTATTTTTCTCTTTATGAGAAGAGATTGGGGCTAAGATAATGTGGCCTAAGCATTTTCCTCCCAAACTCAAAAGTCTTTGGAAACACATTTCAGAAAGATATTTTATCACTTTTCAAAGAATTTCACATTCAACAGGTCATTAGAGAAATTCCAGTAGTTAATATTACCTATCTTTTTTCGTGCTGGAAGGGGCGGGGGATACCCTGGCCTAGGCAGCTTGCCCCCGGGGGTGAAGATACCCTGCCTAGGCAGCTTGCCCCCCACACGCATGGAAACTTGGCAAACTCAGATCTGGAAGGTTATTCAATCATTTTAAACATAAATTTCTAAAGCAAAGACATTAGAATTTAATAAGACCTGCTTTTACCTAATTTTCTCTTTACGGGAAGGTGTAAGAGCTAAAGTACTGTGGCCCAAAAAGTTTGCTTCCAGTTTCAGAAAATCTTGCAAACAAAGTTAAGAAAATTATTTTCATCTTTTTTAAAACAATTGCCCATTTAACAGGTCATTTGAATATTTCTATTATTTATTTTTATCTATCTTTCTTCACCTAGGAAAGGTTGGGGGATGAGACACCTTGGCCTGAGCACCATGCCCCCATGGGAGTGAAGATACCCAGGCCTGGGCAGCTTGTCCCCCACCCATGGAAACTGGACAAGTTCAGATCAGAAAAGTTTTTTCATCATTTTAAACATAAATTTCTAAAGCTAAGACATTAGAATTGTAATAATACCTGCTTTTATCAACTTTTCTCTTTTCGGGAAGGTGTTAAGGTCAAAATACTGTGGCCCGAGAAGTTTGTTCCCAACCTCAGAATATCTTGTAAATAAACCTCAGAATTTTTTTTTTTTTTTAAAAAAGAATTTCCTATTTAACAAGTCATTTGAATATTTCTATTATTTACCTTTATCTATCTTTCTTCACACAGGAAAGGGTGAGGGATAAGATATCCTGGTCTGGGTAGCTTGACTGCACCCCCCTCCCCATCCCTCACACCCCAGTGACCCACCCCTCTCAACATCCCTGAAAACACAGCAAACTCAGATCACAAAAGTTTCTTAATCATTTTAAACACAATTTTTTAATGTATAGACATTAGCATTGTAGTAATACCTGCTCTTACCTTTTTTTTCTCTTTATGGGAAGGGGATTTGGGCAAATATACTATAGACCAAGAAATTTGCTCCCAACCTCAGAAAATCTTCTAAACGAAATTAAAGTTCAGAATATTATTTTTATCTTTTTTTAAAATAATTTCCCACTGAACAAGTCATTTGAATATTTCTATTTTCTAACATAATCTATCTTTCTTCAGACAGGCTGGGATGGGGGTAAGATATCCTGGCCTGGGCAGCTTGCTCCCCTGGGGGTGAAGATAACCTGGCCTGAGCAGCTTGCCCCCCACCCCTGGAAACTTGGCAAACTCAGATCAGAAAGGTTAATCATTTACAACTTAAAATTCTAATGCAGACATTAGAATGGTAGTAGTACCTGCCTTTACCTATTTTTTCACTTTACCGGAAGGGGATTGGGGCCAAAATACTGTGGCCCAAGAAGTTTGCCCACAAGCTCAGAAAATCTTCTAAACAAAATTAAAGTTCAGAATATTATTTTTATCTTTTTCTAAAATAATTTCCCACTGAACAAGTCATTTGAATATTTCTATTATCTAACATAGTCTATCTTTCTTCAGACAGGCTGGGATGGGGGTAAGATATCCTGGCCTGGGCAGATTGCCCCCTGAGGGTGAAGATACCCTGGCCTGAGCAGCTTGCCCCCCACCCCTGGAAACTTGGCAAACTCCGATCAGAATTGCTATTTATCATTTTCAACTTAAAATTCTAATGCACAGACATTCGAATGGTAGTAGCACCTGCTTTTAACTATTTTTTCACTTTATGGGAAGGGGATTGGGGCCAAAATACTGTGGCCCAAGAAATCTGCTCCCAAACTCAAAAAATCTGGTACACAAAATTAAAGTTCAGAATACTATTTTTATCTTTTTTAAAATAATTTCCCATTGAACAGGTCATTTGAATATTTCTATGACTTAATATTATCTATCTTTCTTCGGACAGGCTGGCGTGGGATGTAAGATACCCAAGCTGCCAAGGGTGCAAGATAAACCAGTACACTGGGTTCAGCAGGACTAGGGACCACCACAATTACTGCCTTATTTGGAGCTGTGTAAACCTGATACATAAAGTACCTTATTAATGTACCCTAAATATTTGGACACCATACCTCCTTACCATACTGGTCCTCATAGGTCTAGATAAGGGAGGGTATCCAGAAAATATTTTTCTTATTTCTCCATGAAAACATATGTTGTGGGTACTCATTAGAAAGGCCTTGGCGAGGCGCTTCTAATGAGTACCCACAACATATGTTTTTGTGGAGAAATAAGAAAAATATCAATACTTTTGGATTGAAAAAAACGCCTTAACTAGTGCTATGGGTCCTTAAATCCGAATGTCCATTTCACTACATGCTGTCATGTCTAAAATACTGTTAAGGCGTAAAAAAATCAAGAGGGCCTAGAGGGCCCTAATTCACTCACCTGAGTGACAGACATCTCTAGTATATTCTAAAAGACTATGATTTCTCTTCATAGGACTGTGTATGTTTAAAATTTGTTTAAAAGAATATTTTCGGATGACAGGCTGGGGGTGCTGGACAGAAGCATGATCGCAAGGTGCCTTATTGTTGAATAAACATGTGAACTAGATGAAGCTATGTAACCAAATATCAAAGGCCAGGGCTTGTTGGTTTCAGACAAAAAGATTTTTAAAGGTTTTCCCTATATAAGTATATATGAAACAAGAAGGCGACTATGGCAGCCATCTTGGATTTCCAATTGGGACGATTTAAGCTATTTTTGATCTACAAGTCACCCTGATGCTTCCTACCAAGTTTAAAGTCAATAAGCATTTCGATTCCAGAGAAGAAGCGAAAAATAGATTTTCAAGATGGCCGCCATGGCAGACATCCTGGATTTCCGATCAGAAAGAATTTAGCTATTTTTGACCTATAAGTCAACCTGATGCTTCTTACCAAGTTTCGAGTCAGTTGGCTTTTTCAGTTTAGGAGAAGAAGCGAAAAATAGATTTTCAAGATGGCCACCAAGGCAGCCATCTTGGATTTCCCATCGGGACGATTTTAGCTATTTTTGATCTACAAATCATCACAATGCTTCCTACCAAGTTCCGACATATAGATCTAAAATAGATTATCTTGGATTACCAATAGGGACAATTTTAGCTATTTTACATCTATATGTCACCCCAATGCTTCCTACCAACTTTGGAGTCAATTGGCTTTGGGGTTTAAGAGAAGAAGCGAAAAATAGATTTTCAAGATGGCCACCATGACGGCCATCTTAGATTTCCAATCGGCACAATTTTAGCTATTTTTGATCTACAAGTCAACATGATGCGTCCTACCTAGTTTAAAGTCAAAAAGCCTTTCGGTCCAGGAGAAGAAGCTAAAATAGGATTTCCGATCGGAACGATTTTAGCTTTTTTTGATCTATAAGTCACCCCAATGCTTCCTACCAAGTTTGGAGTCAACTGGCTTTTGGGTTTAGGAGAAGAAGCGAAAAATAGATTTTCAAGATGGCTGCCATGGTGGCCAGCTTGGATTTCTGATCGGCACGATTTTAGCTAGTTTTGATCTACAAGTCACCCCGTTGCTTCCTAGTTTGGAGTCAATTGGCCTTTCGGTTCAGGAGAAGAAGCAAAAAATAGACTTTCAAGATGGCAGCCATCTTGGATTTCTGATCAGAACAATTTTAGCTATTTTTGATCTCTAAGTCACCCCAATGCTTCCTACCAAGTTTGGAGTCAATTGGCTTTTGGGTTTAGGAGAAGAAGCGAAAAATAGATTTTCAGTATGGCTGCCATGGTGGCCATCTTGGATATCTGATCGGCATGATTTTACTACTTTTGATCTACAAGTAACCCTGATGCTTCCTAGCAAGTTTGGAGTCAATTGGCCTTTCTGTTCAGGAGAAGAAGCGAAAAATGGATTTTCAAGATGGCGGCCATGGTGGCCATCTTGGATTTCAGAACGATTTTAGCTATTTCTGATCTACAAGTCACCCCGATGCCGCCTGTCAAGTATTGAGTCAATTGGCCCAGGGGTGTAGGAGGAGTAGGCTTTTAAACAATTGTTGACACCGCACGACGGACGAGGCAGGACGGACATTGACTGACCACAATGGCTCACCATGAGCACTTCGTGCTCAGGTGAGCTAAAAATAGCTGTGTTTCCGCTAACATACTGAAAAGAAATTTGGTTGGTAGGTAGGAGAAACTTTTTTTTTTATTTTTCTATTTTTTCTCCAGAAAAGAACTGGGTTGAGCCTGTCATTTTATGAAAATACAGGTACTTTGTTGAGGGTCAGTGCTTTACTTTTTTGTATTGCATTTTTACTGATAAAAAATAGCAGAGTCGGGTGTTTGAAACAGGGTCAGTCAGGTTAGTGGAAACACAGCTATTTTTTTTTACGCCTAAATGAGTGGCAAACATTGGAGACCCTGATCCTATGGGCATTTTGCACTGTTTGCGCAGGCTTGTCCGTCCAAATATTTAGGGTAAAAACAGTACACACCTCAAAATGAAAAATATGTAAAGGTCTTCATTACAACATTTAAACAGCCCCAAATAAGGTGCATTTTTCTGCCAAAAAGTACTGGTTTTTCTTATTTCTCAATGAAAACAGAATTGTAGGTACTCATTAGAAGCGCTCTCCAAGGCGCTTCTAATGAGAACCCACAACATATGTTTTTACTGAGAAATAAGAAAAATATTAAGTGGATAACCCCTCTTATCTGGAATGATACAATAATATGCAAAAACATGGACATACCGTATTGGATCTAATTACCGCATTCAAAATTACTGGGAACACTCAGATGTGATAAAATATATACCTATACCTATTAAGGATACACTATAAAAAGATCAGAAAAGGACTTATTTGATGATGATTATGTGATTTTTTTTTCTGTTTTTCTTTATAAAGGCATATGTTGTGGGTATTCATTTGAATTGCATCGACAATTCAAATGAGAACCCACAACATATGCCTTTATAATAAAAAGTACACTGGCTGTAATAAGACTACGGAATTTCATGAGTGTGCGCTTATAGGGGTATGTGCGGTAATTAGGTCGAATACGGTATAATGGTTTATTGGTATTTGACAGTATTTCTTATAACTGTTTTCAACATGTGTCTATATTTAGTCTACAGGTACACAATCTAAAACAACAATTATTTTTCTTCCTTCAACAAAGACTGAGAAAAATAAACTGTACCTGTCTGGTATCTACTACAAAGAATGTTATCTACCACAAATCACTTATTACCTGACCAGGCTTATTTGAAATATTTCAGTTGCGAAGCTAGAAAAAGGCACTGC
Organism: Anodontia alba; assembly: GCA_964016985.1. Taxonomy (NCBI): domain Eukaryota; kingdom Metazoa; phylum Mollusca; class Bivalvia; order Lucinida; family Lucinidae; genus Anodontia; species Anodontia alba. The sequence goes on along the minus strand of OZ024825.1, from coordinate 110,132,960 downwards.
AGACGTTCTGTTGAATCAATCTTTCAGTGTGTATGCCCGGCCCCTCGGCCTGGCCATATGTCTTGTTTTTAAGCTGATGAGTCCCCTTGTCCTACCTCTTATGTGAGCAAACTGCATAGGTGAAACTGTGCGAAATGCCAGGCTTGCCTGAACCTTTGTTGTTCCCAAATGCTGTAACATCTTTTTTCCCCCTACCACTGCTAATACAGTTCTTAGCCACACCTCTACCTAAGCCCCATTCTTTAACCAAAAATATTCAGAGTTTTCTAATATCTCCACAAAAATATATGTTGTGGGTTCTAAAGAGAACCCACAACACACGTTTTACACTGAGGTCCTTCTACAGAGTAGAAATAGGAAAAAAAAAGTTTATTTTGATACTCTCTTATCTAGAGCTATTTACACCCATCCATTTTCACCCTATAATATGAGAAATGAGGACAATTCCCAAGTTTCTAATAACATAAAATCTACAGTTTAAGGTTGCCCTTCAATAAAAAGAACACAAAAGAATGAAAATCTGAGACTCTTCATATGGTAGCATTGTAGTTAGCAAGGCTGTATATACCCTCTAGCGCCAACTTAAGTGTAACTTGATTTGCCAGGCTCGATGATCCCAAGGAAAGTAAACATGCAAAACGACACTACCGCTCCACTATTGTGTAGTGGGAAGATAAACTCTGTCAAAAATTGACAAAAGTTGCCTATTAGCAATCCTAAACCAGATCTCCTTAATATCAATACCTCGATCAATACACATACCAAGTTTGGTGAAAATCCACTGATGTTTACTCAAGTTATAGTCTGGAAACAAATATATGGGCTGATAGATGACAGATGGACAGACACACTGATGATCGTAGTGAAACCCGCATCATGTGATAGAGGGCAACAAGAGCTCTGCCAAGTGGGGCATTATACGCCCGTGGCAAGTAAAAAGATGTAGCACATAAACTGGCTCCTGTATAATTCAGTGCTCCGGATATAAACTGTAAGTGGAATTACAAAAAAAATTTAAAAAATTTTCATCGGGGCATAGCTCTACTAATATTTGGTGAACTGTAACCTAAGGGTCCAAACTGGCCCAGAAATTAAGGGAGAAGTGACTTCTCCCTCCTGGGAAAATAGGGAGTTTGCTGTGTCTAGGGAGAAGTGCTTTCAGACGGAGGACACACGACAGAAGTATGACTATATTATAAGCTCATATGAGCCTTTGGCTGATTTGTTTTTCCTATACTTCAATATCGGACCAAACAATAACAAAACAAAAATAAACAACTAAAAAAAAAAAATGCTGAGAGAAATTTTTATTGTAAACCTTTAACTTGTTTTATACAGATTTTATTTTTGTTCTTCAAGGGCGCCAACTCAGAAGAGTATTAAAAAAAAAAAAAAAAAAATCCAAAAAGAATTATGTTTATAACTTGAGTTTTGATATAAGTCAAGTTTCTTAATTCTGTATCATTTAACAAATGTATTTTTAAAGATTTAATACTTGCAAATCTAATAAAATAAGATGTAAAAAAAAAAAAAATAAATAACTTGCCCATATGGCCATAACTTTAGTTATTTGCAAAAAAATATACCTATTATAAAATAAAATTTGCACACTCTAAACAATATGCTGCGAAAAGTTTACAAAAACTTCTAAAGGGGCTTAACTCTGCCAATATTCGGTGCACTGTAACCTTGAAATAATATGCGCTGCTCAACATCATTGTGTAACTATTTATAAGTTTCAGCTTGATCAGATGTAAACTGTAGATGGATATAGCCAGAAACTAAAAATTAATAGAAATTTTCAAAGGGGTATAACTCTGCTAATATTTGGTGGACTGTAATCTTGAAATAATATGCGCTGCTCCACATCATGGTCTAACTACAAATCAAGATTCAGCTTGATCGGATGTAAGCTGTAGGAAGAGTTAGCCGGAAACGAAAAGTTTACAGAAATTTTCAAAGGTGCGTAACTCTGCTAATAATTGGTGGACTGCAACCCCGAAACAATATGCGCTACTCCACATCATGGTCTAACTATAAATGAAGTTTCAGCTTGATCGGATGTAAAATGTAGGAGTTAACTGGAAATGAAAAGTTTGCAGAAATTTTCAAAGGCGCATAACTCTGCAAACATTTGGTGGACTGTAACCCCGAAACAATATGCGCTGCCCCACATCATGGTCTAACTATAAATGAAGTTTCAGCTTGATTGGATGTAAAATGTAGGAATAGTTAGCCGGAAACGAAAAGTTTACAGAAATTTTCAAAGGGGCATATAACCCTTCTAATATTTGGTGGACTGTAACCTTGAAATAATATGTGCTGCTCCACATCATGGTCTAACTATAAATGAAGTTTCAGCTTGATTGGATGTAAAATGTAGGAGGAGTTAACCAGAAATGAAAAGTTTACAGAAATTTTCAAAGGGGCATAACTCTGCAAACATTTGGTGGACTGTAACCCCGAAACAATATGTGCTGCACCACATCATGGTCTAACTGTATAACAAGTTTCAGCTTGATCGGATGTAAACTGTAGGAGGAGTTAGCTGGAAACGAAAAAGTTGACGGACGGAAGGACGCTATACCCTGTAACATAATATGTCCTGTTTTTCAAACGGGCATATAAAAAGAATAAACAAGATGCCCATTGGCCACAACGTTCACCTGAGTTAACTGCAGTAATTAATCAGGTCATTTACTCATCATTCCATATCAGCCTGTCAAGTTTCAAGGGAATGGCTTAAATAATTTTTGAGGTATCTTGCTTACAAGGTTAAAATGCTGAAATTTTCAAAGGGCCATAAGAAAAAAAAATCAGATTTTTTTCTGAAGTTAATTTGGTCATCTACTTATCCTGTCTTTTCAAGTTTTTTTTTTTTATTTTTAGCTCTGGCAATCATTTTGTTCAGCAAAGCAGAACCTTTTTAGCAATTTTGGTTAAGGGGCATAAAAAGAACATTGATGTGAAATTATTTTGAAATCCGGCCACTGGCCACAAAGATGTAGTTTAAAGGTTTTTTTCTATTTTTAGCTCTGGTGACCATTTTGTTCAGCAGGTCAATACCATTCTGACAATTTTGATATAGAGGGATAAGCGAATCATTTCTGTGAAATCATTTTGAAATCAGGCCTCTGGGCAAGGAGGAGATGTCGTTTAATGTTTTTTCTCTATTTTTACCTCTAGTGGCCATTTTGTTCAGCTGAGCAGAATTATTTTAGCAATTTTGGTAAAAGGCCATAAGAGGAACACTTCTGTGAAATTACTTTGAAATCGGGACACTGGCTGCAGAGAATCTCCGCAGCCAGTGTCCTATTATATTGGGCAAAGCCAGGTCATGTCATTACATAGTCTTGTTGGTGTAAATATTATCCTATCATTAATCCATTTTAGTCGGGGAAATCTCCAAAAGGGTAACTGGCAAAAATGTGGCATCTGATCAGGGTCTCTGCTGTTTGCATTAAATACAGAATTTCTATAAAAAATAGTAAAACTAGAAACTAAACAGACACCCCGCTATTGGAGACAGATTCCAATCAACATAAATGAATAAATTTATTTGATGAAACTATCAAAATATCATTTACTTTCTTTTGAATTTTGTAAATCAGTGAAAAAAATGACTAAAAATTTTAATTTTTGACACTAATAGTACTGGCTGATGAACTGTGATTTGCAAGGTCCCATTGCATTGCATGATTGTTAATGGAATTGACTAACTCTTCAAGTGCTTTTCACAACTATAGCAGATGATTTTTTTTTTTCTTACGAGGGATGTTCGAAATGAATTGCTTATTGTCCTCTAGCTCGATATCCACGTGGGGCACGATAAAAACCAATACATACCTGTATAGGGCTATTCAATATCTACACAATGGTGTATAAATGTACATATTAGACTAAGTGTAAGACATAACATTTGCCATTTGAATACACGCAGTCATTGACCACTGCAGTAAAAATGGTTGGTAGAAGCATCGACAAAAAAGATGAAATACGGGCTTACATCAAAGCTCCCTCAAAACTTGGTTGTTCTTTGAAGAAGCTGATGACTGAAATTTCTACTGCTTTTGGACCTTCTTGTGTGTCTTATGACACAGTTCGGCGGTGGAAAAAGAAATTTGAGTCTGGTGTAGAGTCCATCAAAAATGCACCGAAATCAGGTAGGCCAAAATCTGCATCTCGTAAAGAAATCGTTTCCAAAATAAAGGAAATCATTGAAGGAGATGCCAGATTTACAGTTCGTGATATTGCACGAAAGGTAGGCATATCACTATCAACGGTTCACCTTATTTTGAAGAAGCATTTGAAAGTCAGAAAGATTTCTGCTAGATGGGTGCCACATCTGTTGACTGACGAGCAAAAGAGGCAACGGGTTAAAGTGGCCAAAAAGCTGCTTCAAATGTTTCCAAAATATGACAAAAAGCAGTTTGCCAATGTCGTCACAGGTGATGAAACCTGGGTCCATTATTTTGAGCCCGTCAGAAAGGTTAGCAATAAGATCTGGGCCATTAACACAGCAAACGCCCAATAATTGCCAAACGTTCTTTGAGTTCAAAGAAGGTTTTGTATGTAATCTTCTTCTCTGGTGAAGGAGTCGCAATAAAAGTGCCAGTGAAAAAGGGCAAAAGCATCACCAGAAAGTACTACAAAGACGTATTACTGAAGAAACTGAAAAAGTATTATCAGAAACGACGCCCTACCACTGGTTTTAAACATGTCCGTCTTCTACATGACAATGCCCCAGCTCATACCTCCACAATAGTTACGGCATTTTTGAAGAAAGAAAAAGTAACTGTTTTGCCTCACCCCCAGTATTCCCCAGACCTTGCCCCATGTGATTTGTTTTTGTTTCCGAAATTGAAAGCATTCCTTGCTGGGCGGAAATACCAGTCCCGACAGGCACTTGGATCTGCCATTCATCAGTACCTTATTACTGTGCCCAAATCAGCGTACCGTGACGCCTTCAAGAAGTGGATACATCGGCTGAAACTTTGCATTTCTAGCCACGGGGAGTACTTCGAGGGCATGAAATGAGTACTTTTGGGCTAACTTGAAATTTGAAGTCTCCAGATAGAAATAAGCAATTCATTTCGAACATCCCTCGTATTTCCAGAGAAAAAAAGTCTTGATATTTTACGTGACTTGCAGACAGTTCACACAAAAAATCAAGTCTTATTTTCTCTGAACAATAACAAAATCAGTTTTAGAATGTCTTCTGCTACAACTTTGCTTAGCAGCTGGATAAAATTTTCAGCAGACGACATTTTGAAATGGTTTCTTATTTTTCAAAGGAAACAGGATTTGACATTTCATGCAAATTACATGAAATGTCAAATCCTGTTTCCTCAGAAAAATAAGAAAAAAATATTTCAAAATGCCACCAGCAGACATTTTTACCCAGTGATAAAATACAGTAAATGTCCTCAAATTTCCAACATCAAAGTTTCTGACAAAATAGCATATGCAAACAGTACAGACCCAGATCAGACTGCTCCTGAAGGAGCAGTCTGATCAGGGTCTTCACTGTTTGCCATTCCTCTAAGTATTTTAAGAGACAAATACATAAAAAGCAAAATCTAAGCCAAAATTATGGAATTAAAGTGTTTGAAATTTTAGGACATTCACAGAAGGATATTTACCTCCTTCACCATTGCAGCCTGGTAACAGAAATGGATTTCTCGTTGTGACAAATGTTGCTATGGAAACTTGAATCTGGAACAAAACCACGACCACCCATATGGAAAACATTGCAGCCACTGTCATTTATCCTCTACATCTGCCATATCTGACCTGTTTTAGTCTGCCCTTCACATCTCCCCAACACATCCAAGTTCTAGAATTAAGAATTCTTTTGAGTTGAGTTGAGGTTTCACGGCCAAGTCAGTCCATTAGAGTCATGTTGAGCTGGTCAGTTTATCTAACCACATTTTTTCAGGACAGACTAAACAATTAACCCTTAAAACGCCAATCACAACAATTGTCGTCTGCTTTGTCATCTGCTTGTGATTTTAAAAGTCATTTCTGCAAACAGTGTGGACCCAGATCAGACTGCTCCCATAGGAGCAGTCTGATATGGGTCCACACTGTTTGCCTGTATGCAAAAATAGGTTTGAAAAGTTTGCAAGAATATTCAGCAGACGACATAAACAGACAACATTTTCAGATGCAGGTTTTCTTCGCGTTTTAAGGGTTAACCAGTAATTGTCCACATTCTTTCACCAGAAACGGACAACTGCCATTCTTGAATCAGCAGATGGGAGAGAATGACCTTAGAAAATATTTCATGATCAATCTCTACGAAAGAATGTTGCCGGACCTGGTGGGGAAACCGTGACCTCCTGATCACCAGTCAGACGTGCATCAGACTGAACCACTGAGGCTCCCTCTATTCTTATTCAAAGCTGTTAACCTTTAGTACGCTATATTCCCAGGAGCTTGAAATTCTGTCAGAAATGCATGTTAAAATGGCCAAAATCGACTATCTTATAAGGCGAGCCCAAGGCGAAGCCAGAGCTCCTGTGGCTGTATTTAAATATTACGAGGGTTGTTCGGAAAGTTTGTAGAATTTAGTTATATCTCTAATAATCTTCATCCAATATACATGAAATTGAGTATGCATGAACCTTTACTTATCCTTAAAGCATTTGTAAATCATAAAATAAAACCGACCAAGGAAACCAGATATACGGGTTGCCATAGCAATGCCATTATGGGTACTCAGAGCAGCCCAAAAAAATACCATTTTTTTCTAAACATGTATTCTTGAAGAAATAAACTTAATTTCTAACTAAGATCGCACGGAAATGTCAAGCATAAATTAGACGTCACGAAGTCATTTCCTGAAAATTTCAAAATAATCTGTTCTTCTGGAAGAAACTATAGTGTTTTTGCTCTATTGCTGCGACAGTGGTAACTGAAAAAATCTTGAAGTCAAATGGTGGCATTGAGTTGCGGGGTGTGGTGACATTCTATGTTGCTCTAAATAAATCACTGACAGAAACACCGAGAATGATCAAAACAACAGGAAAATATGATAAATGCAGTCCAAATGGCACTCGCATTTTAGGAGCGGAAGAGAATCAATTGAGGACCATTTCAGGAGCAGCCAATTGACAGTCGTAACTTGTTCCAATAAGAATTTTGGTAAACGACATGGACAGAAGAACCATTGTCAGCGTTATAGCTGATGAGCTTGGTGTTTCATGCTCTACAGTATATTAACTGAAGAACTTGGAATGCATAGATATTGCAGGTGACTATGTTGAGAAAGTGTGATGATCGCTGGACTTAAACAATGCTTGACGTTTTCACGACGTCATATTGACTGCGGCATGCTCCCTGTACCTGTACCATATGTACCTGTAATGAACATAAAATTTTTGTGTTTAAGTACATCATTTTGGTTTTCATAGAATTTATAGAGGAGATGTTGAAGTTAAGATAGGTATAAAATTCTTTGTTCTACTACGACTATTGTGTGATTCATAACAAAATTCTACAAACTTTCTGAACAACCCTCGTAGAAGACAATGTGCAGGAGTAATGGCAGATGGCATCAAATGAAACAATAAAAGTACGAGCAGCAACTACCCAGACAGAATGCATGGCTGCACATGGTAATCTCGAATTTCACTCGAATTTCACATACATATCATGTTCTTTTAATCAATTGTGTGCCATGACTTGCAAAAATGATGAGATCAACTTTAGAATTCTGGTATAGCCATTACGAAAACACACCTATTCAAATACAGTTGACTCTCGTTATCTCGAATTCCAAGGGACTCTCTGAAATACTTCGAGTTAGCCATACTTTGACATATCAGATTTGCAGAATTGAGGAAAAACTAATTCGATTAACCACATTTAACAAATATATGTGTAATTGGACTCTTGAAGTTAAAGATATATTGAAAATATTGTGGAAAAGAGGAGAAATTGCTCCTTAGGAGCAATTTCTCCTCTTTTCCACAATATTTTTTACATGTGTTAGATTTTCATGTTTAGGCAGGGAACAGATTTTCACTTCGAGATAGGCGGTTATTCGAGATAAGTGAGCTCGAGATAGCGAGAGTCAACTGTATACAGAAAATTGCACCTCCAAAAACTGAAAATTTTCAGATAAAAAACTCTGACATTTTTCATATTTCTGCTCAAAACATAGATATGGGTACTTGTTAGAACAGCCTTGGCTGCAATCATAGCTACAGATAAGAGGGGGTATCCATATAATATTTTTCTCACTTCTCCACGAAAACATATGTTGTGGGTACTCATTAGAAGCGCCTCTAATGAGTACCCACAACATATGTTTAGTACCCACAACATATGTTTTCGTGGAGTAATAAGAAAGATATCAGCATTTTTCGGATGAAAAAAGCACCCTATCTGTTGCTATGTGCAATGGTAACCTTTTAGAAAACAAATGTACCAGTAACACCTGTAGGATGGATTCATTTATTACAATACCATAAAAATAATGTTCTGAAAGTAATACGTCCACTTTAAGCAGGTTGGGGGTCAAAATATTTTACCATAATATATTGAACCACCCTTGTTTTAACAAGGCAAACAAAATACAATAATATGAATAAAAATTAGAAAGTATTCCACCTAGAATGTAAAGCTGAAAATAAATGAAAAACCTGAAAAAAAAAATGCATTTTTTTCAAATTTTGTCCTCTTTGAATTCTTAGGGGGGGAGGGGGTTGGTGGGTGGGTGGTGGTGGTGGGGGGGATGTGGTTCATAATGATGCTCAATTACAGATCCAGGGATACCTGGTTAAATCCCCAGATGGGGCACTCACAGGAAAGAGGGTTTTTTACAGGTCTATTTCTCCTCCTACTACAATATTATGACCCTCGCGTCAATTTTTAGGCGGGCCAAAATATTACATGACACCAGTACCTGGATTTAATGTTATGCATGGTTTGATTACATTGGTCAAAGATATTCATGTGGAAACTATCTTGAGGAAATTTGGCATTTGAATACTACCGTAATAACCCTACGTAATGAGGCAGACAGACGCATAAGGCGGCATTTGTTCAGGGTCTTCACTGTTTGCCATACATACAGCAATATTTTAGACCCATCAATAGGTTGTAGAATGGACTTTTTCACATTTTAGGACAAGTACGGTAAGTATATAAGGTGTCCCAATACTTAGTGTAAATACTATTATAGGAATGAAAACAAAATACTTATGCAAATCTTGTTGCTGCACGTAAAACCATTTCATCTTGTCTCATGGTAAACAAACAAACAAAAATACCTGTTGAATAACTTGTGAAACTATCCCAGACCAATCAATAAGCACAGTGTGAGCCAATCTATTATATTGGGCCATTATTCTTTTTTAAACTGCCTAGCTCCAGATAAGGCACTTTTTTTCAACCAAAAAGTGTTGATATTTTTCTTATTTCTCAACAAAAACATGTTATGGCACTCATTAGAAATGCCTCTATGGGGCATTTCTGATGAGTACCCACAACATATGTTTTTGTGGGAGAATAAGAAAAATTCGTGGATACCCCATCTTATATACAGCCATGAACTGTCTGCAGGTATGGTAACCCCTAACATGGTGCACGCTTTCCAAAACCATCTTAATTAACCCTTGTCCTGCTGAACCCGGATATACCCTGCCTTTGCAAACAGTGTAGATCCAGATCCGTTGGCTTCTAAGAAGCCAACTGATCTGGATCTGCACTGTTTGCTATTCAGTATATGAATTTATATCAACAATCTGGATTAAGTAATCTGATTGGCTGAAAATCCAGAAAGGATGTGGCATCTTAATTTATTCAGCAGGACAAGGGTTAAAAGTGCAATAAGCAAAACTATTAGATAGACATCCGGTTTGAAATTTGATGACGCAAAAATGTAAAAAAACTTTGCACATTCTGTCTTTCATGAGCAAAATAAATCTTTTGAGGAAAGAAATTTAAAAAATTGGGGAATGCTATTCCTGAGCCAATGGATAGCCACAGCTGTGGCCACCTATGACAGACAAATTTGGTTGTATATGTATATGTGAAGGGCCTTTTGGTTGACAATGCAGAGTGAATGTGTGAACTTTGTTTACCTTTTTGAGTCATTGAATTCCAAACCAGATGTTGACTAATTGTTTTGCTTATTAAACTAACAGTTACACATTTGAGCATTCAGAAGGTGTAAAAATTTCAGCAGATGTCATTTTGAAGTATTTTTCGTATTTGTAATTATTCCCAGAAAATAGGCTATAACATTTCACACAAATTTGGAGACAATTAGCATGAATCTGAGTTAGGCGGTGCCAACAGACATCAAAGTTCTGTTGGTAACATCTCCGGCTTGGCCTCCTGTCAGGTGTGGGAGATAGGGTCGGGCCATTGTGGCAAATCAAGCAAGCACCTGAGGAAATTCAGGGTCAGAACACTCAATGCAAACACTCTAAGAGTGTTGAGTTTGTGAGGTAGTGGAAACACTATCCCACAGGAAAGTAGATGTCTGCTGTATTCAGGAGACCAGATACCATGGTGGCAACTGCCACACAATCAAGGGCAAGGACACCAGGTACAAGCTCTACTGGTCAGGAAGCGACAAAGGCACTGCTGGTGTAGAAGTGTTTGTGGTGAAAGAGTGGATAGAGAAAAATTTTGAGGTGCAGAGAGTCTCCGACAGAATCATCTTAGTGAAACTTATAGGGGGCCAGCGTGTGGTTACCTTTCTGTCTCTGTATGCCCCACAGAGTGGTCTAAGTGATGAGGTTAAGGACCTGTTCTTTGATCAGCTGTGTGCTGTGACTGCCAGGATCCAAATTTCTGATCCCATGTGGAGATTTGAACAGCCATGTAGGCTGTGCAGGCCCTGGATACAGGGAAGTGCATGGTGGGATGGGGTATAGCAGGCCAGAACCAGATGCTGATGGTGAGAGAACCCTAGAGTATGCCCTAGCTTTTGACCTGCTTCTTAGGAACACATGTTTCAAGAAACATGACAGCCATCTCATCACATACAAGTCAGGAACGCTTTTCTGAAGCGAGCGCAAACTTGTCACAGATGTAAAAGTGACCTGGCGGGATAGTAGTCCTTAACATCAGCTTCTTGTATGCAACATGACATGTGCCACCAAAATCCAAGCCCAAGTTCACCCCTCGCCTTAAAGTTTGGAAGCTTTAAGACCTCAGATGAGCATAGCTACAGATAAGAGGGGGTATCCACATAATATTTTTCTTATTTCTCAACGAATACATATGTTGTGGGTACTCATTAGAAGTGCCTCGGTAAGGGGCTTCTAATGAGTACCCACAACATATGTTTTCGTCGAGAAATAAGAAGGATATCAGCATTTTTCGGATGTAAAAAGGGTCTTATCTGTTGCTATGATGCGCAATCATTTCCAGGAGGTCTTGCATGTAAGTGCATTTGCAGGTGTAGCTGATGCTGCCACTGAGGATATCAAGACTGGCCTGCTCAAGACAACTGAGGAGGTGTGTGGCACAACTCAGCCCTACAGTTGGTGTGGTGAAACCTGGTGGTGGAATGAGCACATAGAAAAGGCCATTGCTGCCAAGAGGAAAGCTTTCAAGGTCTAGAAGACTGGTAAAGGAACTAGGGCATCAAAAGATGCAGCCAAACGCATTGCCAGAGATGCAGTGCACCCTGCTTGTCAAGAAGCCGACAAGAAGGTCTATGAGAATATTGACCCCAAGTTTTCAGGGCTACCACCTTGCTAACCAGTTTAGAAGAGAGAATGCTGATGTTATTGGTGACAAACCATTAGAGAATGATGCAGGGGAGATGTCAATGAGCAAAGACTCAACGCAGAAGGTTTGGTTGTAGCACTACCAAAGGCTTCTCAACGTTGAGTTCGACTAGGACCAAGACCACCTGTCTGACCAACCACCAGTGGAAGGCCCACCTATCGCCAATCACCACTGATATGGTTAAGAAGGCTATCTCTCAGATGAAGGCACGCAAAGCACCAGGCCAATCAGGCAGAGTGGTGGAGATGATACGAGCAGCCGGTGATACGGGCGTCTCCATGATTCGTGACCTCGCAGCTGCAATCATTCACAATGGCAAGGTACCCTCTGACTGGGAGAATAGTTTCATTGTCAGCCTCTACAAAAAGGGTAAGGGGGATGCATTGGAAAGGGGTAACTACCTCGGTCTCAAGCTGACAGAGCAGTTCATGAAAGTCCTAAAGAGGACTGTGGACGGCCTCATCGGACAGTTGGTGTCAACTGACGATTCCCAGTTTGGCTTTGTCCTAGGCAGAGGCACAACAGACACAATCTTTGTTGTCAGGCAGCTGCAAAAGAAGTATCTAGCTGCCAACAATAGACTCTACATGGCTTTCGTAGACCTGGAGAAGGCGTTTGATCGAGTGCCTCAGAAGGTCATCTGGTGGGAGTTGAGAAAACTTGGTGTGGAGGAATGGACTGTGCAACTGGTGCAAGGGGATGTATGCCTGTTTAGGTATTGAACATCAAAATATTCTTGGAAGGACACAACTACAATAAAGAAAAACAGAGACTAAGGACATATCCTACAATAATAGAAGATGAAGTCTGCTTTTATGATTCTACCCATTATTCTCCAATAACGCACGTCACCGTATAGAGTGTGACGTCACAGATGTTGTGGCTGGATCTCAGACGCCATGATAGACATATTATTGATGTTTATCTGACTCATCCCTGACTTATTTCCCTTTTAATGACGTCGGCGTGGTCGACGGTGAGCGTCGCTAACCGTCAGCAATGTCTCCCACTTAATGTCATATGCAAACTCCATTTTCATATACAGGGCTTTATACTGATTATAATGTCTGAATGACAGTCAGGGATATGACATTCCAAATGTTGCAATCCTAAATTTCCCTGACACTACAATTGTCAAACACACCCGACTTTCGAATTATTATCAGAGGGAAGGTAGTATTTTTTTTTTTTTTTTTTTTTGATTTGGGTTTTACGGCCCTTTCAAGAATATTTCACTTATATCGAGCCGATCGTTCATCGAAGGTGGGCGAAAACCGGAGAACCCGGAGAAAAACCACCTGACCATCCGTAAGCAGAACTTGGCTTTCCCACATATGACTCGAGCGAGGCTCGAACCACAGCGGTGAGAAACCTAATGGATTAAGAGTCAACTCTCTTATCCACTAGGCTACGGGGGCCCGCGGAAGGTAGTATAGGATGAACTCCAACTTTTAGTTACTCAATGGCCTGATCAGACGAAATCGAATAGCTTTTAGTAACATACATTATACTCTGCAGACAGAAAAAATAGTACAAAATTTGTCTTACAAGCCTAACAGACATTACATTTTTAATACAACTGATTTAAATAAATGTTTAGCAAAACAAAAAACAAAAAAAACCTTGTGTATGTATGTGGGTGTGTGCATGCCTGTATGTTCGTGTGTATGTTCACGTGTTGCATTTGCATATGTAAAACCTAATCTTTCTGCTTACGCGATTCATATGGTACCACACATAACAAATTGGCTATTCTGACCCTACACTGTTTTTATTCATATAAACTAAACTACACCTTGCACCTGCTGCCACAAAAGGACTGATCAGTCTGCACATGCCAGCGCTGCTTACTCAGCATTCATGACAGCAACTACAATTCAAGCAACCTTAGGAAGCCCGACCAGACTGCATAACCTAGCGCAGCCTGCCCAGTATTTCTAAATAACTCAGGTAACATATGCAGAATCGGATTAGCGTGCGCTGCAATATATAGTTTGCGGGTTTCCTGTTCAGACTCAGACACTTTTCTGCTTCTCGGAATTCAAACAGAAAACCTACAAACAATTAAATAATATTAATATGAAAATACCACTCACTAAACTGTCCACTGACAGAGTTGTTTCATTGTCTGGTTTCCTTCATTTGGACAGTGTTGGTGGGCATATATATAGTAAGGCTATAACCTTGAAACGCATCACTATCATGCTTTATGCCCTTTTCACACTTTATGCGTTTAGCAACCGGTTTAGTTGTATTAAAGTTACTTTTGATAAACAAGTGGTACAACAGGTGAAATAATACCACCTATATAAAAAATAGAATGTGGTCAGCTTGTACCGTGGTCTGCTTTGAGTCGTAACTAGCAGCAACAGCATCTTTTGCAATGGCTGCAAGCACTGGGTGCAAAAGAAATGCAGTGGGCTCAAGCACTTGACAAAGGACCCTGATTACAGATGTACACAGTGCCAGGGAACTGCACACCCCTTGGACAGCAGACCATATAGGGAATTTCAAGTTGGACCTGACAATCTGGAGGTGGTAGCTTTCTTTCGCTACCTAGAAGACATGCTCTCAGCAGCTAGTGGCTATGAACTTTCAACCACAACATGTGTGAAAACCACCTAGAAGAAATTAAAGAAACTGTTACCAGTTCGCTCTTCCCGCCACCTCTCTTTCAAGACACGTGACCGCGTGTACAGCTCTGTGTGCGAGCGCATTAATTCTACATGCCAGTGAGCCATTGACAGAGCCAAACCTCCAACAGAATGACAGGACAATGATCAGACAGATCTGCAATGACAAGCTGCAAGACATTGTCATCACCAGGTCCAGTGAGCTTCTTGCCTGGCTTGGCATTGAGGATCTGGACCTCATTCTGAAGGACAGAAGGCTCTGCTGGTATGGACAAGTGGAACGCTCCAATGGAGCAGTCAAGACAGTCTTTGACATACAGGTTGATGGAAAGCGTGGGCCTGGGAGGCCCAGCAGCTGACAGAGAGGGATTGCAGAGAGTGGAAGCTCTCAACTATCGACCCTCATGATAGACATACCTGGAGATCTGGTCTGAGATCTGCCATGCGTGCAGCAAGCCAGATATCTGGAAGGGGGCCCACTGATGTGGATGTTGCCCCTGTACCTGCATGTTAATCAAAAATCCGATGATGATGATGATGATGATGATGATGATATCAAAGCCTGTTTTTTGGGAAAAGTAGAAAAAATATTTATTTGCGTTACATGGATTATTTTCTTATTTTTCACTCTCTCAAAATATGGCAGTAACTTTCGTCTTTTTCTATCCATAATGAAGAAATAGTCCTCAGAAAAATTTCTAACTGCTTTTGCCTAGGGTCGAACCCATGCCATGCAAGCTCTGTCGCCACACTGGTCAGAGTTTGCATGGCGTGGGTTCCACCCCAGGCAAAAGCGCTTAGAACAAATATTGTCATCGCCAGCTGCTTGGGAGACAATTTGCATGAAATGTCAAAGCCTATTTTCTGGGAAAAAATAAGAGAAGGTAGCATCAATTTGTTGTATACTGACAATTTGGAGGCAAATTGCCTGAATTTTAAAAGATTATTTTCTTGTAAAAATAAGAATATTTTAAAATGTTGTCTGCTGAAATTTTTACTGGGTAATACCTTGCATATTTGAGAATTTTCATTTTACTCAAGGCTTGTGTTATCTACACTAAAACCTTTTGTGAATATTAACCCTTAAAGCGTCAAGCAAAATTTATAACAGATGACATTCAATTCTTTTTTTTTTTTTTTTTCAGAGAAAACAAGTCTTGACATTTCATGTGAATCATCTGCCAATCTCTGAAAAGTAAAAAAAAAATAATAAAAAATTGTTGTCTTGTGCAGTTGTGATTGGCACTTTAAGGGTTAAACCAACGGCATAATTAATGCTTGGCACTCTAAGGGTAAAATTTTCAACAGAAGACAAATTGAAATATTTTTCTTATTTTCCCAAGAAAACAGTGTTTGAGATTTCATACATTTTGTCCCCATTAACAGGATTTGACATTTTATGCAAACTGTCTCCAATGAGACAATTTGCATGAAATGTCAGATCCTGTTTACTGGGAAAAATAGGAAAAATATCACCGATTTGTCGTCTGCTGAATAAACCCAAAGGGTAGTAAAGGTTAAAGCCCTAATTCAGGAAGTTTGAACTTGCCCATGAGTTTACTATAATAATAGACCACAACACAAATTACATCATGTTAAAATGGGCCTAACAACCAGCTTACAGTGAAGGCCTTGTGTATAGGCTGACCAAACTGACCTGTCTCTTTGACCTCTTGATTATAATATTTACTAGTGTTGTTCAATAGGATTTTTCATGATGGATCATCAAAAATAACTGTTTTTAACAAAGAACATATGTCTCCCCCTCACCCCCCACACACACCCCCTCCCCCCCCCCCCCCCCATTCCCCTCCAGCTGCTACTTACATTTAAAAAATTAACCCATACTAATTGTTCATTATCACTGCTTTATATTTCTAGAAAGTTTCATGAAAATATTTTGAATGGTTTTCAAGCTATAGAGCGACTGTCCAATTTCAAAGGGGGATAACTTCAAAAATGTAAAGACAAGAGTTACTGTTCTCGTGTTCTGCACATCATCTGATGATGCTTCATATTTCTTTGAAGTTTCATGAAAATATCTTGAACTGTTTTCAGGATATAGAGTGGACACAAAATTACAATTGTCGAATTTCAAAGGGAGAATAACTCCAAAAATATACAGACATGAGTTACAGTTCTTATGTTCTGCATGTCGTCAGATGATGCTTTATATTTCTATGAAGTTTCATAAAAATATCTTAAATGGTTATCAAATTATAGAGAGCAGATGCAAAATTTCCAAAGGGGGATAAGAAATAGATGCACAAAACCAAACTGTCTGGATTGAATCAGCACAATGAAAAAATTGTGGGGTTTGTCAGCAATTTTACATCTGTTTACTTTTCTTATTTTTAATTTCTTTTTTTGCTTTATCTAAAGAACATTCATTCAATCTTGTTCTTCTGTATGAAAGTATTTTGTACAAGTCCTCAAAGTTAAGTAACAATAACCATTTTTCTGACACTACCCTATCTCTTGATGCTAATCATAACTGCGGAGGCATGTAAACAAATGCAGTCTCGGAGTTTTGCTTTCTGACCGTGGTGCAAGGCATTATTAAACAAATTAAATAATAAGAACCCATGTGATCAGAACCAGTTTTACAATAAAAACGGACGTATCTTGTTATGATCTTCTGGATTGTACCTACCTGAACTACAACAAGAATTCCGCGGAAGGCGTCATCGCACCTGCTGGGGCAAAAGTCACAGGAGCCACAATCAGAACATGGTTATTAAATAAGTTTATTTCATTCTTAGCAGTGCTTACTTGGAAAACTGGGTTGAAAAAAATGTAGACAAAGTGCCTAGTGGGGCACATATATTCCATGCCAGTCCCATTCCCTCTAATGGCTATATCTTCAGCACTGACTTTTCGTATCATACAGCCCAATGATAATGGAACGTTGACGTAAAATGTGTAAAAGTCACTGGAGCATGAAATATAGGTCAAGGTCACGGGTCAAGGTACCTGCTAATTCAGTACATCAAGGAGAAGCACAGTGCAAGGTATGGTGGTTGTAGGCCTTATAGTTGAGGAGTTATCAAACATCAACGTAAAATGTGTCAAATATAGGTCAAGGTCATCGGGTCAAGGTACCTGCCAAGCCAGTGCAATGAGGTGAAGCACTATGCAAGGTTTAGTAGTTGTAAGTCTTATATTTGAGGAGATACCGAACATTAACATAAAATGTGTCAAAGTCACTGGAGTGCACAATATAGGTCAAGGTCACCAGGTCACGGTACCTGCCGAGTCAATACATCAAGAAGAAGGCTATGTAAGGTTTGGTGGTTGAAGGCCTTCGGGACAGTTGAGGACATATGGAAGGGTGACGTAAAAGGTGTAAAAGTCAATGGAGCGCAAAATATAGGTCAAGGTCACCCAGTGAAGGTACCTGCGGAGTCCGTACATTGAGGAGAAGCCCTATGCAAGGTTTGATGGTTGTAGGCCTTACAGTTGAGGAGATATTGAAGGTTGACATAAAATGTGTAAAAGGCACTGGAGCGCAAAATATAGGTCAAGGTCACCGGGTCAAGATACCTGCCGAGTCAGTACATCTAGGAGAAGCACTATGCAAAGTTTGGTGGCTAGAGGTCTTACACTTGAGGAGATCTGGAACATTGACGTAAATTATGTCAAAGGCACTGGAGCGCAAAATATAGGTCAAGGTCACCGGGTCAAGATACCTGCCGAGTCAGTACATCTAGGAGAAGCACTATGCAAAGTTTGGTGGCTAGAGGTCTTACACTTGAGGAGATCTGGAACATTGACGTAAATTATGTCAAAGTCAATGGAGCGCAAAATATAGGTCAAGGTCACTGGGTCAACATACCTGCCAAGTCAGGAGGTCAGGGAGATGTGTCAAGCAAGGTATGATGGTTGTTGTAGAATTGTAGTTGATTAGAATACTAACTTCGACGTAAATGTCGAACTTCGACATAACAGAACTGTTAACAGACAGACGGACGGATGAACGGACAGACGAATGGAAAAGCGGGCACCTATGTCGCAAAGTCTGGAGGTCAGGGAGATGTTTCATACAAGGTTTGATGGTTGTTTAGTTTTGTAGTTGATAAGAATACTAACTTCAACATAAATGTCAAAGTTCGACATAACAGAACTGTTAACAGACAGACAGACGGACGGACGAACAGACAGACAAATGGAAAAGTGGGCACCTATGTCGCAAAGTCAGGAGGTCAGGGAGATGTTACATGCAAGGTTTGATGGTTGTTTAGTCTTGTAGTTGATTAAAATACTAACTTTGACATAAATGTCGAACTTCGACATAAATGTTGACAGACGGACGGACGAATGGACAGACATACGGAAAAGCGGACGCCTATGTCGCAAAGTCAGGAGGTCAGGGAGATGTTTCATGCAAGGTTTGATGGTTGTTTAGTCTTGTAGTTGATTAGAATACTAACTTTGACATAAATGTCAAACGTCGACATAAATGTTGACAGACGGACGGACGGACGGACGGACGGACGGACGGACGGAAAATCGGACGCCTATATCGCACCCTGCTACAAGCAGGTGCGATAAAAACTGCTTCTATTGTGATTTAGATGCGAATCTGCACCGCGGAGCAAAACAACGCTACTAATCTTGTCTTCGGATGCGATATTTCGTTATGTGTTCTTGTCCTTGGCAAACTGTATGTTGTTTTCTTGTCCTCGGCATTGTATTTTAAATAAATAGTCTAAATTATTCAATGGCATTATCATTATTGAACATTCATGCCACTTTTTAACTTGATGACTTCAAAGACGATCAGTATGTTGTGTGGTTTGATCAACATGCCCAAATATGTTCCGGACTCCCCTATTTGATTTTTTTTTTTTTTTTTTTTTTTTTTTTACATTTTGGCTTGCAGCTGTAAACTAATGTTATTGTTTAGATATAATTTAGACTACACACATATGCGTGCAAACAAACACACACGCACACGCGTGCACATGTACTAACAAACGTTTTAGCATATATAGATTATAGGGGTTAAAAATATGCGAAAAATGCACAGTACATTTAAAACGCATCTTTTTTTTTTTTTTTTACGTTTTCGCATTCCAATATCTTAACCCTTAAAACACCAAGAAAACCTGCATCTGAAAATGTCGTCTGTTTATGTGGTCTGCTGAATATTCTTGCAAACTTTTCAAACCTATTTTTGCATACAGGCAAACAGTGTGGACCCAGATCAGACTGCTCCTAAAGGAGCAGTCTGATCTGGGTCCACACTGTTTGCATAAGTGACTTTTAAAGTAACCAGCAGAAGACAAAGCAGACGACAATAGTTGTGATTGGCGCTTTAAGGGTTAAATGAAACACTTAACAGACTGTGCAGTTGCATAGCTCCACATAAGGCGCTTTTTCAGCCCAAAAATACGCTCCACAGAAACATGTAGTGGGAAATCAGTAGAAGGAGGAGAAAATGAAGATGTTGATTGAGGAATTTCAAAATGGTCGCCATGGTGGCCAGCTTGGAAATCAGAACAGAACGAGTTAATTCGGAATTTCCTTAACGACCTAATGCCTCCGAAGACATATCTGCTCGATCCGACTAACTGTTCTGGAGCAGACATTGAAAATTTTATAGATGGATGCTATGGCAGACATTTTGGACATGGGAACGGAACGATTTTAGCAATTAAGAATCGCCATGTCGATCCAATGCCTCTCATCAAATATCAGCTCAATCTGACTTTCCGTTCAGAAGGAGATGTCGTTTAAAGTATTTCAAGATGGCCGCCATTGTGGCTATCGGAACAGAACAATTTTAGCAATTCAAATTCTCCATGTCGCCTAAATACCCCCCTTTAAATTTCAGCTCAATCCCACTTTCGGTTCAGGAGAAGATGCTGTTGGAAGAATTTCAAGATGGCCATCATGGGCCATGAAGATTTTATAGATGGATGCCATGGCTGCCATCTTGTATATCAGAAGGAACGATTTTAGCAATTAAGAATCGCCATGTCAATCCAATGCCTCCCATCAAGTTTCATCTCAATCTGACTTTACGTTCGGGAGGAGATGTCGTTTAAAGTATTTCAAGATGGCGGCCATCTTGCATATAGGAACGAAACAATTTTAGTTGTTCTTAATCTCAATGTCACCCCAATACCTCCCATCAAGTGCCAGCTCAATCCGACTTTCCTCTAGAGAGGAGATGTCATTGAAATAATTTTAGATGGCTGCCATGGGCCATTTTGGATATCTGAACGAAACGACTTTAGCAATTCTGAATCTCCATGTTGTCCTGATACCTCCCATCAGGTTTCAGCTCAATCTGACTTTCTGTCCTGGGTAAGATGTCGTTTAAAGAATTTCATGATGGTCGCCATCTTGGATATTTAAACAAAACCAACTGAGCAATTCTGAATCTTCATGTCACCCGTCACCTCCCATCAAGTTCAATCCGACTTTCTGTTTGGGAAATGTTGTTTAAAGAACTTCAAGATGACTGCCATCTTGGATATCGAAATGAAAAGAATTGGGAAATTCTGGATTTCCATATCGCAATGATACCTTCCATCAAGTTTCAGCTCAATCTGTCGTTTAAAGAATTTTAGGATGGCCGCCATCTTGGATATCGAAACAGAACGAATTTAGCAATTCTTAATCTCCATATTGCCCTGATACCCCTACCAAGTTTTAGTTCAATCTGACTCTCAGTTCAGGAGGAGATGTCGTTTAAAGTAGTTCAAGAAGGCCATCTTAGGAATGATTTTAGCAATTCTTAATCTCCATGTCACCCTGATACCTCCCATCAAGTGTCAGCTAAATCCCATTTCTGCTAGAGAGGAGATGTCGTTTAAATAATTTCAAGATGGCTGCCATGGGCCATTTTGGATATCTGAACAAAATGATTTTAGCAATTCCAAATCTCCATGTCGTCCCGGTACCTCACATAAGGTTTCAGCTCAGTCTGACTTTCTGTCCTGGGTAAGACGTTGTCTAAAGAATTTCAAGATGGCCACCATCTTGGATATTGAAATGTAACAAAATGAGCAATTCTGAGTCTCCATGTCATCCCGATACCTCCCATCAAGTTTCAGCTCAATCTGACTTTCTTTCGGGAGATGTCGTTTAAAGAATTTCAAGATGGCCGCCATCTTGGATATGGAAACAGAACAAATTTAGCAATTATTAATCTTCATGTTGCCTTGATACCTCCCACAAAATTTTAGCTAAATCAGACTTTCCGTTTGGGAGGAGATGTCGTTTAAAGTATTTCAAGATGACCGCCATCTTGGATATTGAAAAGAAACAAATTGAGCAGTTCTGATTCACCATGTTGCCCCAATACCGCCCATTAAGTATCAGCTCAATCCAACTTTCCTTTCGGGAGTTGTCGTTTAAAGAATTTCAAGATGGCCGCTATCTTGGATTGAATTGGGAAATTCTGAATTTCCATATCGCACCGATACCGCCCATCAAATTTCAGCTCAATCTGACTTTCCGTTTGTGAGATGTCGTTTAAAGAATTTCAAGATGGCCGCCATCTTGGATATCGGAACGCAACGATTTTAGCAATTCTAAATATACATGTTGCCCTAATGCCTCCTACCAAGTATCAGTTCCATCAGACTTACGGTTTTGGAGGAGATGTCGAAAATGTGAAAAGATAACAACGGACGATGGATGGATGGACCATGGACGACGGATAGCAGTCCAGGGCATAAGCTTCTCTGGAGCTAGTAATTCATCATGAACTAACAATATGCTTTTTTGGAAGCAAATTGTAATCTAAAAGTCTTTGACATTAACAGCGGTCTGCATCTCCAAGGACAGTATTAGCATCCAACATAAAAACAGCCGAGGTCAGTATTAGCATTTTCTGCAAATATAATCCACGGTCGGATTAGCAGAAAGGATATGTGCGCCGAGGGTAGTAACACACCACCGCGGAGAAAATCAACATTTGTAAGTATAGGTACCTAATTAAACGACTTCAACTACAAAATGCTTTGTGCAATAATAGTAAAATTTTGAGAAATTAAACAATAATTATCTGGCATTACAGATATTTAGGTGGAAAAAGTATCGATGTCAAGATTATACAGATATAGGCCCCTGAATTCAATCTTAGCCGTTCTGAACAGCTTCCTCAATTTTAAAATTCATTTTGCTGATGAACAAATAGGTTTCCTATGCTTCTGGTGTTTTCAGTGGAAAGGTGGTTCATTTCTGACATTTATGCACAAAGTGTTTGATTTTTTCAAATACTCTACACATTTTCATTTACCCTTTGTCCCAAGCACCCTTCCTCTCAGTTGTACATAAATTCTGCTCCGAGACAAGATTAGCAGGAAAAATCTGAGACCAGGGATCGGTATGATACCTGTGTAAACATGTATATATGACAATTAGAAGTTACTTGTATTAAGATAAAATATGTCAATGTGTAATAAACAGTAGTATAGTTGTCACACCCATATTTGTTCATCATGTTTGCTTACTCTATTGTAAGGTACATGTATATCAAGGAATGGTCTTCCCCGACCCTTGATATATCATTTGACAGGGAGAATAAATGGCTTACTGAATAGTAACTGAAAAAAAAAGGAAATGAAAAATATATTAAAGAAAAAAAACCCAAAAAACTCTAAAAATGTATAGACAAGAGTTAACAGTTGCATGTCATCTAATATTTCTTTATACGTCTATGAAGTTTCACGAAAATATCTTGAACGGTTTTCAAGTTATAGAGGGGACACAAATTTACCATTGTCGAATTTCAAGGGGGAATAACTCCAAAAATGTACTGACTATAGTTATGGTTCTTGTGCTCTGCATGTTGTCTGTTGATGCTTTATATTTCTATGAAATTTCATTAAAATGTCTTAAATGGTTTTCGAGTTATAGAGCTGACACAAAATTACCATTGTTATAGAGCGGACACAAAATTACCATTTTTGAATTTCAAAGGGGAATAACTCCAAAAATGTATAGATAAGAGTTACAGTTCTTGAAAATATCTTTAGCGGTTTTCAAGTTATGGAGCGGACACAAATTCACCATTGTCAGATTTCAAAGGGGAATAACTCCAAAACAATACAGACAAGAGTTACAATATTTGTGTTCTGCACGTTGTCTGATGATGCTTTATAATTCTACTAATTTTCATGAAAATATCTTGAAAGTTTTTCAACTTATAGATCGGAAAATACATGTATTGTGCTGGATGGACCGACAGACGGATAGACAACCAAGGCAAAGGGTTTTACTGCCTAGTCAAAGGGTTTTACTGCCTAGTCAACCTATAAGGGTCATGTCGAACATGGTTTACCTAACCACACTTTTCCAGGGCAGGCTTAGCTTTCTAATCAATCATCAAGTAAAAATACCTATTTTGACCCCTTAAACCCACTTTTATATATTAAAACTGGGGTTTACAGGGGTACATTATTTTTCTTATTTCTGTTCAAAAACATAGATTATGGGTACTCATTAGAACCGTCTTGGCTAGGCAGTTCTAGTGAGTACCCACATTCTTTTGCAGGGGTAAGGGTATACTGAATAAACTATGGACCATTATATATATATATATATATATATACTAACAGACCAACTATGAAGTAAATCCCACAAAGGGTTTATATATATAAGAAATATGACTTTTTAACCCTTTTTAGACTGCAGACCCAAAAAGAGTATTTGCCAAAAGTGCAGATCCAGATCAGATGCCAAATTGCCAATATGCCATGCAACAGCTCTTTCTGTAAGTATACAGATGAAAAAAAAAAAACGAAAAAAAAATGTGAAATGTGTTTGAAAATACTTTCAGAAGGCCTCTTTACCACAGACATCCCATATGTCAGATCAGTCTGTTTATCACAACCGAATTTTTCCTTTGGAATATATCATCACGAAAACATGCCTATATAATTTTGACCTCCTTAAACCCCACTTTTATATAGTAAAACTGGGGTTTACAGGGGTATACATTATTTTTCTTATTTCTGATCAAAACATAGGTTGTGGGTATTTGTTAGACCCGCCTGGTCGAGGCGGTTCTAACGAGTACCCACAATCTATGTTTTGAGCAGAAACATGAAAAATATCAGAATTTTTTATCTGAAAATTTTCATTTTTGGTGATAAAAATTGCAGTATGTTTGAATAGGCATGTTTTCGTAATGTGGCAGAAGGACAAAATGTAGACTTGCTTTAAAAATTATTTGAGTTTAAAACAATTAAAGAGGAGACACAAAAACACATAAGGACGGCTAAAACAAGACACAGTCGGCATTAGTATAAACTGCTAGAGCGTTTGTTTTTTTGTGTTTTTTTGTTGTTGTTTTTTTTAAGCTAAATCTTGTCAATACCAATGCTTGTGGGTGGCTAAATTTAGAATGCAAACGAAAATTACAATTACACAAATAAAATTTAAACTTCTTACTTACATAAGAATATAATACTGTCAAAGTATCAGTTTTGAAGCCAAGACAAAGAAATCACAGAAAAATGTTATCACTTACAAAACTGAAGTAGAATTATGCGTCACATTTTCGGTAATTCAAAGGAAATTCCTTCCAAGTAATTGGGTTTTCCAATTTCCATGAAAAATGTCTTGGCTTTCTTCTTCATACATGCTCATTATAGGTAACGGGAAACCAGGTAAAAAATATCTATAGTACAGTTCACGAAAATAATTCACGGTCCAAAATCACACAATCAACTGACAGTAATTAGATCTTGACATTGTGAAAAAGTGTGTGTGTGTGTGTGTGTGTGTGTGTTTGTGTGTTTGTGTGTCGGGGGGGGGGGGGGGGGGGGGGGGCAGGGGGCTGGACAGGGCTGTGCTGGGAATCTCCTGAATTTGCCAAGAGAGTACTAAAGGTTAAATTATTAATCAATATGAAATAAAGAAATATTTCCTCTTTTTCCCAGATAAAAGGTTTTGTTATTTCATGCCAATCGTCTCCAGTGGAAACAATTTGCATGAAATGTCAAATGCTGTTTTCTTGGAAAAGTAAGAAAAATATCATCAAGATCTATGTGTTGTCTGCTGAATTATCCTACTGTGCTTTCGACATCCTACAGAAAGTCATTTTTTGCTTGGCGCTTTATACAGAAGTAAATTTGCAAACTTTTGTCATGATTTAATGCAAAACCATTTGTCGTAAGTACCTATGCACAAAAAGTTTTATTATAGTCATTGGTTTTTAAAAAATCAAATATTTTCACTTTTTCCCATAGTAAAAATGAATGCAAATTATGCTGAAATCTGTAGGGTAGGTAACTTGAAGGCAGATTTTCAACAAGTTAGGTTTGTTCAATTTTTTTCTGAAATTTTCACAATATTATTGCAAAACTTCAAAAATTCAAATTCAGCAAAGAAAAGTAAAAATATTTTCTAAGACAAAAATTAAAAAAAAAAAAAAAAAAAATCACTTTACTATAGAAATGGCATACGTCAGACCAATTTATGACCGTAAATTTAAGTTTAGAGTAAAAATTTGAGAACAAAACACAGAAACAGTAAAGACAAATGGTTTCTGATAAGATAGGGTCAATCAGAACAAAATAGTTTCATTTAATATAAAATGCCAAGCAAAAACCGTCTTTCTGAATGATGTCGGAAGGACAGTAGAGAGTGGTAACGGTTACATCAGGTGGTACTATTGATACTTATAGAATTCTGTTCAGTTAAATTCAGTAAAATTAATGCTTTAGTTTAAGCATATACAGACTGAGTATACAGACAGCATACAATTGCCATAAAAGCAGATTTTGAGGGATGCGTGACATACATCGGATACTCGGCCTCTGACAAAGTCGGCCCCTGACCAACTCGGCCCCCACAAACTCGCCCCCCTAATATTTGTTAATGATCATTAATTATGTTTTAACTTGAACCTCGAGACTTGAACATACATGTATTATGAATCCGCATATTTTAAATATAACACATGTATCTATATGTATTATCTCTAATGTTATTTTGTTATTTTAAGTTAGATCTTATACGAGTTCATGATTGAGTGTCATCAAAGACTCTTAATATAAGACTGCACTGAAGTACAGGCTGATCTGAGTCTTTGACTGGCGCAATTTTATTTTAATCTGTTGTTTTGTTTGTTTTGTTGTTTTGTTTTTTTTTTCATTTTCACAGCCACATCTTTATTGTAAACATTTTGTGTTTAAATACAGAGCAACTATCCACCAAATAAAACAATATTTTTAGGGACCGAATTGGTCGGGGTCGAGTTGGTTGGGGGCGAGTTGGTAAGGGCCGAATTTGCTAGGGGCCGAGTTTATTAGGGGCCGAGATGTCCCGGAATCCATCCACTTGAAACACAATCTGCCGAATGACCATTTCGCCTTCAAACACATTTGACACATTTTTTCGCCAAAATGTCATTTAATGGAAGGGAAATAACTCTGACAATACCACGATTACGTATTCGATTAGATACGTGAAATTTCGACAAAATGTCACACTTAGATCACTTTTTTTTTTTTTTTTTTTTTTTTTTTTTTAAATTTTAGACAAAATGTCACATCGGCAAAATGGTCATTGAAGGAATCCGACAATTGGAGAATTGTAATTAGATGAAATGCTCATTCAATGAATTCAGTTGTCTGTAGGCGAAATGGTTTTAGGGGTTGGAAGAGATTCAGAAATTTACGGTATTTATCAATATTATTAACATTATTAATCTTAAATTTAAGTCTACTGGACTGCCACCTGATGTGTCTGACAACTGCCAAATCAGTGGTAAACAGTGTAGGTATGGACCAGATTTGAGACTTCTCATCTAAACCTCGGACCTAACTTGGACCCAATATGGAGGGGGTGGACAGGGGGGTAGGCATTCCCCACTTCCCCCCCCCCCTTACTCCCACTTCCCTCCCCCTTGTTCCCCACTTCCCTCCCCCTTATTCCCCACTTCCCTCCCCTTTACCCCCACTTCCCTCCCACAAGCAAACTATTCCCTCCCCTAAATCAAAATTTTTAATATCCCAACGGTATAATTAAATTCTAACATGACTATGCAATCTACATTCATGCAGATTTTGATCCCAAACTCACTTTACACCCCTAAGTTTAGCCCCCAAATCGGTATTTCCGTAGCATTTGCACCCCTTTACAGAATAGCTAAAGAGTCATAGGAAAAACAGATATCACAAGGGGGTGCGCCTTGATCCGGTCCTAAATTGGTCAAGAAAAAAATGCGGTGGGCCTGGGTTCGGGCCTAAACTGATCCACATTGGCACAAAAACAGTCGTATTATTTACTGAAATCAAAACTCAAGAATACCCTGTAAATTACTCTCTTGCACAGAGATTTGCTAATTCAATTCTTTCGTAGACAAACGGAGTGGAAAGTTTAAGCGCTGATAATTGAGCGTACCTGTAAATCTGCATCTTCTAATAATATTTTTGATAAGCATGGTTCCACACTTGCGGGTCTGTGAGAACAATAATCTTTTTCGTGGTTTTTCTCAAAACCTGAGAGTTGAATGTCGAACGTGTGCTGGTTGACAAAACACGGACCACTACGGACACGGATTCAAGGGCTTACGAATCTATTGACAATACACGGACTGCATAACAAAATACGGACCAATTATTCACGTACCACTTGACAAAGCATGGACCTACAATTCACGGACTTGACAAACCACAGACCTAGTATTCACGGACTTGATAATTACATTCCCTCTAAGACAAGTAGATCGGTAGCTAGTGTCCTTTGGATTACATAAAATATTAGAAGGAATAATCGAAAAAGAAATGAAACCCATGCAAAAGCAAAAAAGACTGGCAGAAGTAAACTCAGATCTAAGTTTCAGAACGGAGACAGCAAATCAAAGCTGATATCAAGAAGCAGCATGATTTGTATGTTAACAAACTGATTGGTGACATTAAGGTTTACCAACAGTCAAAGGAAAGAGACAACCAGGGTATCCCTCCTCTCAAAATGAGAAAAGGTAGTGGTTTGGCTGAGTCTGAAACTGAGCAGGCTGAGGAGTTCAATGGTCAGTTTACAGATGTATTCTCCAAAACTTCGGAAAGTGAGGTCCCTCTACTTGAGAAGGCAGCTCCACCTATGAGTGACATTCACATTTCAAATGAAGGTGTTATAAAAATGATGAAAGGTTTGAATCCCTCAAAGGCTTTGGGACCTGATGAACATCCTAGAGTCCTTAAAGAATTTGGTCACAGTAATAAATGATTGGGCAAAAGTTTTTGGATGCAGGAGGTCAAGTAGATTCATTTATATTGGACTTCGAGAAGGCCTGTGACACTCCTCCTCATGAACTTCTGAAATGCAAACTTCATGTATATGGCATAAGTGAAAAAACTTTAATATGGACTGATTCATTTCCGTGCAATAGGCAACAAAGTTGTAGTCAATGGAGCAAAATCGCAATGGGCACCTGTTTTGTCTGGTGCGCCGCAGGGCACTGTTCTCGGTCTACTGTTGTTTTCCTTATATATAAATGACATTATGGTTAGAATATGAGATTCGTTTATTCGCTGATGACTGTGTCTGCTATCGTCAGAATGATAGCACTGAAGACACATCGAAACTTCAAAAGGACATTGAGCAACTGGGCAAATGGGCCAGGAAATGGGGTATGAGATTTGTGAAATGTAACATTATGCAGCTTACTAGGAAGCGAATCAAAAAAAGATCAATGCAGTTTACTCCTTAGAAGGAACAGTCATCGAAAATGTGGATAATATTAAATACCTTGGTGTGACAATTTCTAAGGATTTGAAATGGAATACTCAAGTAAGCAATGTTTGCACAAACGCAAACAAAACTCTTGGATTCTTAAGACGTAACCTATCGTCATGCCCCCCCCAATATGTTAAGGAAATGGCATACAAGGGGTTGGTGCAACCAATCCTGGAGTATGCTAGCCCTGTTTGGGCCCCACATGGAATAGTAGTCCGGGAAGAATT
Organism: Anodontia alba; assembly: GCA_964016985.1. NCBI lineage: Eukaryota > Metazoa > Mollusca > Bivalvia > Lucinida > Lucinidae > Anodontia > Anodontia alba. Next base: position 110,103,643 of record OZ024825.1, on the reverse strand, counting down.
GGAAAAGGTTCAGAAATTCAGCTAGGTTTGTGGCTGGAAACTACAACTTTGAAACTGGCAGTATGACTAGCATCCTTGAACAGTTAGGATGGGAGTCTCTTCACGAGAAACGCAAAGGCAGTAAACTCGTGTTGCTATTCAAAGGTCTGAAAGGTAGAGCTGTATACCTTCTAACGACCTTCAACCCCCAAATAGGCGCAGTAGGAATCAGCATCCAATGGCATTTCAAGTCTCATATTCTAGAACTGACATTCATAAGTACAGTTTCTTCCCAGACACCATTAGGGATTGGAATGCACTCCCTGAATCTATAATCTCCTCTGCTGAATGTTCTGAGGACCCCGTCTCTAGATTCACATCACTTGTGAGATCTAGAGACTAGTCTTTGTAATCGTTGGCCCTGGTGAATGCATGTCTAATGATGTATCAATAGTAAAATATTCTGATTCTGATTCTGACAAAGCACGGACCATTGTTTAAATTACGGACGCTACTTATGATATATGAAAAACTAGGAGTGATATCAAAATCAGAAAAAAAACATTACGTTACGTTATGGATAACGTGACGTTATATTGTCATAGATACCTACATGTACGTTGAAGTAATCCAATCGTACAGATTGTTGATGCCCATCCTAATGATGTAGGTCTGCACTGGATTTGTTTCTCAAAATTCAACTGCGACGATGATGCTGTCAACTTGTATTATAGTGCAGGCGGTACTTACATTTCAAGTGCCGCTGAAATGGCAATTGCAAACATGACGTTTAGCCCTGTGCCGAAAATCTTTGTTAGACACTTTAAATGCTCTGTACAAACGAATACAAATGACTGTAGTTTTACACCAGTGCAAATATGGTCAGCATCCTCAATGGAATTGATCCTAGTGGCATAACATATACTGTCTCTAAAATGAGAGATCATCTTATCAAAGGACTTGAGAATCAAAACATAATTAACAGTTTTCCATCACGAAAACAGGCCTATATAATTTCGACCCCCTTAAATCCCGCTTTTATATAGTAAAACTGGGGTTTACAGGGGTATACTTTATTTTTCTTATTTCTACTCAAAAACATAGATTGTGGGTACTCGTTAGAACCGCCTCGCCGAGGTGGCTCTAACGAGTACCCACAATCTATGTTTTGAGCAGAAATATGAAAAAATATAGAGTTTTTTATCTCAAAATTTTCAGTTTTTGGAAGTGAAATTGTCTGTATATATTTGAATAGGCGTGTTTTCGTAATGAAACACAGAAAATTATCAGTTGAGCTTCATTATAAGCTTTATCTGCGATTCGTTTGTTGTCCGTAATGATAAATGGATGAGTTAGAAGACCTCTACACGGACCGAACAAATATATATTTTTACCACAATGGAAGCTGAGGGCGAGGGTTAGGATCCCGTAAAGCTAGCTTAAGCCATCCACCCACCCTAGCCTCTAGTAATTCATTACTGACCGTTCCGAGGCGGTATTTTGTTGATTGTTATGTAGCGTTTCACTTTCTAATGTTTTACTTTTAACAATTTTGTATGGTTAAGATAATTCAGTTAAGTTTAGTATGTTTAAGTTCAGTAACAGAGTTGACATCCTTTTAAGAAAAAGTTGCCAACTCTGCTCGCCATCTGTTCATTTTGTGGCTGTTTAATTGTATTTTCTGTCTTTTCCTTTGGTGTTGGGGGCTAGATGTGGATCTGACTGTATCAGTTCCTGTGTTTACTTATGTACTTTGCTTAAACACTGTTAAAGTGACCGGAATTCCACTACTTTGTATCTGCCGCATGCCGGATTCTGGCTACTCACGGATCAATTAGCAGTTAAGTTTACAATATTTTGCAATTAATACAGACTATTCACGGACACAGAATTTTTATTGGTCCGTAAGTCCGTGAATGGTCAGTGTTTTGTCAACGGGCATAGGTATTCCATGTTTGGAACGCCTATCAGAAAATTCATCTTGGATCTTGAAGTTTTTTTTTGAACAGCGCAAAAGTCCTTATCCAACAATAAGTAAATAAAATAATTGTCTACGGCAGACGGATAATTATTTCTAAAAATGTGGATTGTCACCGAAACAACGACTATTTTGTGAACTTTCGGAATCAAAGGGATGTCATCAACTAGAGATAAACCGAAATAGGACGCTAACCGAAATCAGACGGGAAAGAAGTGAATGCAAACCACGGTTGGCGGAACACTCCTCGTTGATGAAGTAAAATCAACGTGGGATACATTGTAAATATACCTGAATTTACTTCATACGTCTAGCAGACACTTCTGATACCCAGTTAATGCACAGAAGTACATAAAAATAGATAAAATCAGTAAAATACGACCAATTTTGGTATAACCCCCGCCCCAAAAATCTCCCTACCCCGCCTCCTCTTCCCCCGTCCCCTTTACCCCCGTTCCCCGCCCTCATTAGCCCCGTTCCCCGCCCCTTTATCCCCGTATCCCCACCCCTTGATCTCCGTATCCCCGACCCCCCTGTCCACCCTGTCAGTATATCGAGGACCTAATAATGGTCGGGTATAAAAGCTAAAAAGGTAAGAGAAAAGTCCAGGGAGTGCCACAATCACAAACCGCAGCCCTTCCCAGATCACCTAAGTCTGATCCGATCTGCCGATCGTTCGATCCTCCCTGGGGCTGCCCTTTTTTTGGCGCTGCCTCTATGTGCCTCTGGTGCCTGGTAGCGTTAAAAATCTGCTTGATTGATTGATTGATCCGCCGATCATTTTTCGGCCGATCATAAATTTTATTTTTGTCAGTATATCAAAACTATGATTCAAATGTCTTGTATCTCAGTTTCATATGATCATATAACATGATTGTAATTTACAACAATGATATTGTTGAAATAATTGTTCCAATTTTTGTTTGACAATGATTTTTTCTCATTTCAGGGGTATAAAAGCCAAGCTCAAAAGAATCAAAGCGCCAAAAGGCACTGAAATGACAGATTCTATCAGAAATTCATGAAAAAAAAAAATCTTAATTTGTATAAAACCTTCACAAGAAGAACGCGTAACGGCATTATGGACGGGTTTATCAGAAAGGTTAACCAAAATGTAAACCTGCCGGGGTTCTCTATTTTAAAGGACGGATTTTTGAAAACCCGTCCAATAAAAAGGTTTCAAATTTGTTTAAAAATGTAGTACTACAAATTCAGTTATCAAATGCTTGCAGATGTTTATATATATTTAGTGCTATGAAGTTCACTTGATGTTTTGAAGTTTCCAAAAAAATATTTTGTCTCAAAATGTTGCAAAAAGCCAGTTATCACAATGCACAACATGCAATATAGAGCTAAAATTGAGATAAATTTTCTTCAATAACTTAATACCTGTAGCTAAAAATTGGTTGCAAATGACGTCATTAAATTTGCTGTGCAAACCTGCAAATTTAAAACAAGATGCGGACCTTTCGTTGGGTTCTTTTTAAAGAAGTCAACTTGTTGTCTACTTTCACTTTCACAATCGAGCATTCAATAAGAGGACTTGAGTAGTTAACGTTGCGCTGCCGATAGCAATGGAGATTTTCAACACTTTCCTTTTTTTCTGACAAATAGTTACACTTTAAACCCAAGCATCCTTTTTATTAAAATGCCGCAGATAAAATTTTAATGTTAAGCAAATCAACAGCAGCGAGAATACATCTTGTAATGTTTGACTGTCCCTTTAATTCGACAGTATGAATTTTTTACACACGTCAAACAAATGGGCAAGTGCTCTGTGTAAAAGTTTTATCATACCATATTTTGAAATATTGTCTTTATTTTCCCAAGGAGACAGCATTTGACATTTCATGCTAGCTGATTCCTCATTTGAGACAATTTGCATGAAATTATGTTTTACGGTAAAAAATATCTGCTAATTTTTGACACGCGGATTATGAGGCAGCGCCTGTTCTATTAATAGCTAACAACAAATTGCGCAGATCAACCTTACAACCTATATATCTAACGCACTCAGATAATATCGGAGAAAACACTTTGCAGCATGATTATGAGCACAGCCTTTTTTTCTTTTATTATCAAGCATAAAAAATCTTCAGAATCTAATTTGGACAGTAATAGCTGATTAGACAGTGTTTATATTGCTGGTAACAGTGGCTTACGGTCTAGTTTCTCGCGCCACGTCTTTAGTCCAGCGCAGGCGTATTGATACACAAGTATTTTGATATGTTAACCCTTAGACTGCATACTACGTCTGTAGCCGTTTATCAGAGAATTATATGCGATTCGTCCGCTGGCAAATAATTCATATGAAATGCTTAGTCTGGTTTTCTCTGCAAAATAAAGGAGAATTCTGAATATCGTCTGCTTTAAAAATTGCTCGGCGCTATAGAGATATTAATAGCATCGGACTACATTTTGAGCGGACACATATTTCAGTGGTAGTGAAAGCCGGAAGCAACTTGAGAGCCGGAAGCAACTTGAGAACGCTTCTGCCAGCAAGGAATGACAGATAGAAATCTGTCATTAAAAACTAGCCGAGAGAGCATTTCTTATATTTTTGTCTCAATTATGTCCATTTTAGGACACTCTTAACTTGAAATGCTGAAATTTGTGTTCATATGCTATACGATTCATCCAATATATGCATATGTTTCAATAAAATCCGTGTTTTCCCCCGTTTGTTTACCAAATTAGAGGCATCTATAAATAGACTAGCCTTCTTCTGATTCATATAAGCCTCATCTTTAAAGGAGCACCCCCGCCAGGCGACTATTAAAAATAGACTATCGAGCTGCTATCGGGCTGCGCAAGGAACTGGACTATAAATAGACCTGCAAACAGTGACACAACTTACAACAACGTCCTAAAACGAGACGAAAGGGCAAAGTTTTCTGACATAAGAATATTTAAATACATATTGTTATCAGTCTTCTTATTGGGTTCAGGACAACTCGGCCCAAAGACAAGTCGGCCCAGGACAACTCGGCCCAGAAAAAAGTCGGCCCAAGACAACTCGGCCCAAGTCGTCCCTATTTCAGAAGACAACTCGGCCCAAATTGCAAAAGACCACTCGGCCCATAAAAATCACACAAGACACCTCTTAATGTATTGTGGCATTTTTATTGCGCTGTACCTGATGAATTCATGTAGCGAAACAAATATGATCACAAGCTAAGGAAGATAAATTTACATATAACCGCATCCTACCCATCACGCACACATGCAAATTGCATGTAACTCAACAGTCTCAAATTAAATGAGCCACGCCAGTAGCCATTTCCTTAAAAATAATTGAAGCGTTTCGTTACATTTTTTAACATTTAACGTTATTTCTTTCCTTTTACTATTCAATAAAGGTTAAAAAATGCATCCAGGCCACACCACGGGGAGGCGCTTCAAGTCATGGCCCAAAAGTTTTATGTATTTTAGCCTTATTTCTTTATAATTTTGTTAAATTCAGCCACATCTTTTGTCACTTTTATGAGCATATCGAAAAGTATCCTTTAATTTTACATACTCCAAACAGAATTCACATGAAAAAAATACATCCATTAAAATTGTTAATACTATTTTACCTTCGTCACGTTTAAGAAAATATTATAAACCAGAAACTGTCACTTATACTCGACAGCACACAATTAGACATCAGTGTTTATATTTTCCAAAGATATTACGCCCCCGGTCCATATATTCCACCACACTTCTTCAGCAAACCATTCACACTTACAGTCCCTGTTTCATAATCACTCCAGAGGCGAAACAGTTTCCCTTGTATAGCTCTACTGTTCTTTCTCTGGTAGCGACGCAATTTTCCTTCCGATACCATCTTGTTTTGTGTTGGTAGTAAGCTTGCTTCTTTGTAGAGGAGACTAATGAGGAGATAAAACTGTAAATTTCCCTTCTGCGCCCGTCTGTTAATTCTGTGATGCCATCCCTCGCAGTCATTATTTGTTCGTATAGTCTGGCCGAATACACACCACGATTTGATCTCCCATACAGTACTGGACAACCAGGTGTCTTCAACATATATCATTAATGCTGTAACTTGTTCGCCGCCTGCTTTCTCTCGCAAATTCCTGAAGCTTGGCTCGATGTGTTCAGCAGGTAGGAAGGGGAGAGCAAAGACCTTTCTAATGAACTTGTAAACGTCATCTTGTTGCGCGTACGCTACCTGAAACATATCAATATTGGCTTCACAATATTACTCAATAAAAACGTAAAACGATAATACCTCGCCATTATCATGTCATACATTACGAAAACATGCCTATTCAAAACTATTGATAATTTCCCCACGAAAAAAGGAAAATGTTCAGATAAAAAATTATGATATTTTTCACATTTCTGCTCAAAACATAGATTGTGGGTACTCGATGAGGCGGTTCTAACGAGTACCCACAATTTATGTCTTGAGAAGAAATAAGAAAAATAATGTATACCCCTGTAAACCCCGGTTTTACTATATAACAGTGGGGTTTAAGGGGGTCAGAATAATATAGGCGTGTTTTCGTGATGAGGCAGATACCCAGCCAACAAAACACGTGGGACCCACACGGGCCCCAGATGGGGTTTTACATGGGTCCTATATGTGCAACCCATTTGGGTCACATTTTTTTATGCAACAGGGATCCAAATGGGACCCACATGGGTAAGCCATATGGATCACATATGGGAACCTAATGGGTCCAAAATAGGCTTCATATGGGAACCCTTTGTGTCTTCCCAGCAATATAGTTTCAGACATTTATCTTCCAGAAATAGACTTTAGGCCAGCAATAATTGGCCAATTGTCTCTGACTGTAGCCTGAGTAAATGGTCTATTCATTTCTTTAACACGCGGTTTACATTCATCGGTCAATGATAATCACGAAAACAACTACCTTAAGGAAATCTTGGTGCATGCATACTCTGGATCGATTGTAAACAACGTACGCCAAAACAATAAATCGTGTTTAAATACGCAATTCATGCATCAGTGCAGCAAACATGTAGCAGACCAATACCTGTACATATAAGACTTGTGTCAGAAATGTTATGACAACTAGTGATGGTATTTTTAAACTGGTGTGGCCTTGAAAATTAGATAATCTAATAAATTCTTTGTTGTGTCTCAATGACTTGTCACTCAAATTTTTGGTCTGAATCTAACCCCTCGTTCACAAGACTAGCTAATTAATTACACAGCTTACCTCAAAATCCATATCTTTAGGATCTTCGGGCCTTTGCTTTTGTCTAATCCGGTTACAGTTGCGTAGTAAGTTCTGGTAGGCTGGTCTTGACGCCTCTGGTTCTCGCGGGTCAGCGCCTTCTTCAAGTAACTAGTCTACAATGACATGTGCAGGCTCAAATACATGGGCTACTGCAACCTCTTTCACCTGAAAGACAATATGGATGAAACCACGTAAGTAAACAACATTTTATATCCAGGAGTATGCGTAGTTCAGCCCTAATCTTACATGGCCATGAATATTTCTTGTCACAAACTCAGATTAGTTCCCTTTACCTAAGATCCAGTCAATCAATGGGAGCTGGTCAGGTTACCTAAACACACCTTCTGAGCAGGTTTATAGTTAAGCGGTAATCAGTACAGTGAATATTCTTTCGCCAGAAACTGACAATTCCTGAAGGGAGATTACTGTAGAATATTTGCATGAAGTGTCAGATTTTCTATTTTCTAAAAAAAAATAGAATCAAAATGTCGTCTACCGAAAATTTTTAACCACAATATATATATATATATATATATATACTATATATATATATATATATATATATATATATATAATATATATATATATATATATATATAAAACTTAATATTTTCACACCTTCGGCAGTCATGAAATATACATTTTTTCACTTCACTCGATGAAATAAAAGTCATATTCACTCAAAACATTTGAATATCCTCTCTCTCTCTCTCTCTCTCTCTCTCTCTCTCTCTCTCTATATATATATATATATATATATATATATATAGAGAGAGAGAGAGAGAGAGAAAAATATATATATATAGAGAGAGAGAGAGAGAGAGAGAGAGAGAGAGAGAGATAGAGAGAGAGAGAGAGAGAGAGAGAGAGATTGATCGGACTCCGCTTTGACTACGCGGCGTCAGATCTGATCTAGAATAAAATTTGATAAGGTCGATCTGTCCTGATACTGAGTGTAAATACTGTTAGTCGCATGTACCTATTTAACACGAATTGCTACCGTTCTGAGAAATGTGCAAGCTCACCTGGGCGCTACATTACGTAATTTGTGTATGTGAAATCAGTTGTTTTCTTCGTGTCATTGTTCCGTTCAAAAAAACTGTAATTAATCTGAATAGTAGAATACATCAGCGAAGTGAAACTCACCTTCTTCTGGATTTCAACGGCTCTCAAAATACCCGGTCTGGCTGCATGCTGGTGGTCTTTGTGCTGTGCGAAGCAATTTCCACGCTGTTGGATGGTTACAGGGCATGTCACCGTCTTGTGTCTAATAGCACATCGCCACTCAACTGTCCCCCCTCTGTTTTGTCTCTTCAAAGTGAATGTAAACCCATCACTAGACACTAGCGTCCTTTTTTCCTCGCTGAGTACTACTCTCGACGACTTGGAACGTTACTTCTGCCTCATCAGGTCCTTCCATGTGTACCGTGCTGTCTATCAGCGACCTGTTTTAAAATATATTTAAACTAATCTTAAAGAAAGTTTAGTATAAACTTCTAATTAGCGTCTCAAAAATACAAACAGTATAGACCCAGGTAAGACGCCACATAATGCGATTCTGATCAGGATCTACAATTATTTTACACTAAATACCAGATTTCCGTAAAACATGGCCATCGACCATTCCAAAATGTAGAGACAGAAGAGTCCACACGGCATAAACAGGTAAAAAGTGAAAGTTTTTTTTTTTTTTTTTTTTTTTTTTTTTTGCTGTTGTTCTAGCCATTTCGCATAAATCTGATCTGGTTCAGTGTGTACATGCGCATAATGTTGGACAATCAGACGAAGTACATTTTAAATCTGTATAAAATAGAATGCGCGTTAAAAATGCCTAAGTAGATGATAATCCGCCTGACGTCGCATGCAGAGCTACGTCTGCGCAGTAAGTGACAATCAGGACAAGTACATTTTAAATCGACACAAAACAAAATACGCACACTGAGAAAATGCCTAAGTAGATGATAATCCGCCTGACGTCGCATGCAGATCTACGTTAGCGCAGTAGGTGACGTCAGTGATTCGAGTGCGGAACGTTAAGCATTTCACATAATATCAGAGCCTTTTGCGAAATTTTAGACTCAAGAAAATTCTAATTTTAAATGGGATTATTGATTGCAATTTCACAGGAAAATCACAGTAATTCGTTGACACGCATAAAATATAAATATGTTACACTTACTCTTCTGCAAGCTGTCTAGGACGGGCGTATGTAATGTCCCCAATATCAAAGGAAGATGTATCAACGGCCGGTTGTACCACGGTTGTTTCATTCTGTCTAGCTGTCTCTGATGAGGCTGAAGTTTCCAATGCCTGAAATAAATTGCATTTCTGAAAAACTGTGTACCAGGAATAAACTCCAGATCGCACCCTGAGTAAACAAACAAACAACACCATTGCATTGTAAAGGCTATAATAGGATCATTATGAACATACAATTACATGTACCAAAAAATGCATGTTATCGTATTTTACCATTATGACTTTATCTTTATTTATTTTTATAGATATTTTTCTTATTACATTTCGGAATACACCGGTAGTCTTCATCGTTACCTGAGCAGACGCAAAAGGAAAATACCACTTTTAAACTAAATACCATAAATAATTTCATTTCTTCTAATGAAACGTAATTTCACTCGTGCCTCGCACTCGTGAAATTACTAATATTTCAGAACATTTGATGAATGTATTTCTGGTATTCACATCGGAAGAGTAAGTATCTTCTATTTATTCCCTTTTCAAAGCTGAGCAAGTAGTAATAAAAAGGTTTTGATGGAAATGTTGACACATATGTTGTGTAAAAAAACTTGAATAGAAACGTTTCTAAAATATCCTCCTTATTCCGCCTGAGATGAAAGTATGCTAATATTAAAACTATATTTCTATATATATGCATATGTAAGATTTGATAATGCACTTAAAAAGGTAAAATATGGAAGATGTTTGATTTTTTTTTTTTTCAGTGTAAGATCGTATATTATTTTCGCGAGTGGCGTTCATCAGTGAAATAAAATTCGATCTTACTTTGAAAAAAAATTCTGTTGCTTTTATGTATTTACTTTTTCCTAGCCATTTCGCGCCAGTTTGTCTTCTCACCCAAAATTCCAACAAAGGTGGCCTTGCCTCATCATCAGTCTCATCTCTCTCATCAGCTGGGGTAATGAGTTCCAGGATAGGAGGCACATCAAAGATGGTTGCTTCACTCTCATCATCAGTCTCATCTCTCTCATCGGCCGGAGTAATGAGTTCCAGGATAGGAGGCACGTCAAAGACGGTTGCTTCAGTAACTTCTTCTGCAACCTGGAAAAAAGAATACAAACTGTGTGTGTGTGTGTGTGTGTGTGTGTGTGTGTGTGTGTGTGTGTGTGTGTGACGAAAACATGCGTATATAATATTGACCATCTTAAACCCCACTGTTATATAGTAAAACTAAGGTTTATAGGGGTATACATTATTTTTCTAATTTCTGCTCAAAAACATAGAATGTGTGTACGCGTAAGATCCGTTCGAATGAGTACCCACAATCTATGTTTGGAGCATAAATATGAAGAATATCAGAATTTTTATCTGATTTTTATTCATTTTTTATACAACTGTAGTTTTTATTATTATTATTATTATTTTTATAATTTCTGCTCAAAACATAGATTGTGGTACGCATTCAAACCGCCTCGCCGAGTACCCACAATCAATGTTTGGAGCAGAAATATGAAGAATATCAGATTTTTTTTATCTGACAGTTTTCATTTTTTTATGGTAAAATTATCAATATATTTGAATAGGCATGTTTTCAAGTGTTACTGGTGTGTGTGTGAAACAGAGATTCTTATCATGGCGTCTGTTGGTGCTTTGTTTCTTGTATAAATGTTCTTCGAAGAGAGAGAGAGAGAGAGAGAGAGAGAGAGAGAGAGAGAGAGAGAGAGAGAGATTCTTACTCTAAAAGAAGCAATTGCTCCTATGGAGCGAATTCATTCCTTTTATAGAGTATTTCTATTGTGACAGAACATTTTTGACAGTTAACCATCTTCACTGTGTATTCATTCCCCTTAAATCATTATAAAATACACGTTTAATGTTTGCTTACATGGGTCATCGTCTCAAAACGTTTTCTCAATCAAATGAGAGAGAGAGAGAGAGAGAGAGAGAGAGAGAGAGAGAGAGAGAGAGAGAGAGATGTCGTTATCATTAATATTGAAGATGATTATTCATGAACGTACCTCAATCTCGGCTTCTTCTGCTTTGTGGGCGCAGGTTATACAAGTGAAACTAAGGTCTTTCTTCCTTCGGGTCGCCGCAAGATATTCTTCTTTGGTTATTCCTGAAACATTTTATCATATTTGCAATGCGCTAGAATAAAAAAAAAAAAAAAAAAAAAAAAAGAAACGTGCGCTTGTACAGTCAACAAAAGTCATCGTACTTTCTAAAACCAACAGAAGCCTCGAACGGATATCGAAGAATAAGATCAGATTACGCGAATGCGCAGGGTAATATAAGCTTTTGATAGTTACAAGTTATAACTGCTCTCCGCGTGACATGCCTGAAATGATATATTCCAAAGTGTAATGTTTGAAATAAGAACAGTCGCTTTATGCGAACATGTAACGGACGGACGGCTCATGTTGGAGCAGTCTGATTCGGATCGATAATATTTGCCTATGCCATTTTGTCGGAGACTGGTGTGTGGGATTTAGGGGCATTTGCCAGGGTATATGAGAAATGATATTAAACCTGTATCATGTTGTATGAGTAGTACTATTTTAAGCATTGTAAACTAGAATGCTTGCTTACATTTTTTTTTTTTTTCAAAAATAAATATGTTTTGTGTATATCGCATATTATATATAGAAAGAAGCGTCCCTCTGATGCTCTGCTATATTCGATTTATTAGGAATTTACATTCTGGCATAAAATATATTATATAAACGCAACAAATATATAAATTTCCATGCTATTTACCCAACACTTTTCCAAAATATCCTCATTTTCGGACCCTGACTTAACTTTTATGTGATGTTATCTGATAAGAGTATGCATCTTAGAAATCTGTACTTTAGCATAAAAATGCGAACTACCTTTAATACAAAATATTAGAGTGATAAGTAAAATATTTACCAGTATTACACCTCAGATGCTGCCAAGCCTCGCACAGATCACAGGAAACGGCATGGTGACCACCACGAACGATCTTACTACACGCAACGCAAAAAACAGGCATAATGACTGTCAATATTCGAGTTTAAGACACTGTATGTACGTATTGTACGCAATAGATGCCAAAACTGGATTAGAAGCTTCTGGTCATTTGGCTTGTCTTTATACAGATCATGTCGGCAAATCAAAGAAATAATTTAAACAAAGTTGGCAATTTGTTATTGCTCAAACTTACTAATAATTAACCTTTGTCGGTTAAAGGATGACAATTAACACTTTTGTTGCGAATTCACTCTTAGTAAATTTCAGTGCTTGCCGTTAATTGATCAATTAGCTTAACATGTAATTAAATCAAACATTGAAATAGTTTAAGTTTGAATTAAATGATTAAAGGAGATTAACCGCTGATCAAAAGGTGATCAGCCGACTTTTGGTCTCGACTTTTCAGCCGCTGATTACCACCGTTCATGAAAGTCTCTAATAATTTTAACTTCGTTTTTTTAAGAGTCCGATTTCTTTTTTCACTTTTTTTTCATGACTGAATACAGAGATAGATAGATAGATGGGTGAGTTTGATGGATCTCACGCACTTTTATTTTCAATATTGAATAACGTTTTTTCGGTCACTTTCATTATGCTGCTTTAACAATCAGATGTCATTTAAGTTAGAATATGTACTTTAGCGATCTGATCTAAGACATCTGCATATGCTTTTCCTTCATCAGGTGCAGAGCAATAAATGTACCATCATCCAATCATTTTTAATACATTAAGAGGTGTCTGATTTTCATGGGCCGAGAGGTCTTCAAAAATTGGGGCGATTTGGGTCGAGTTGTCTTCTGAAATTGGGACGACTTGGGCCGAGTTGTCTTGGGCCGACTTTTTTCTCGGCCGAGTTGTCTTGGGCCGACTTGTCTTTGGGCCGAGTTGTCCGTAATTCTTCTTATTCCCCTTTTTGGTGGCGGTTTACCGCCGCCAAATTTACTATACGGAATTTCTACAATCCGTTTTCTCAAAAATGCAAACCTAATAACTGCCTAAAAAGTAGTTCCATACTGGAGCTGATGTCGCTTAATTCTGCATTCAAACATGTAAGCCTTCTACACTCTGATTCGTCTTCTCCCGCCCCTGCCGCCCCCCGACCCCGCCCCCCCCCCCCCCCCTTTTCGATAACAGTAGCAAACAGTAGCAAATTATTAAAACATTTTCGTCCGCTTGCCATTTACCACAGTATCTATTTTAGTACGCGAGCCAAACAGAGAGAGAAAAGGGATAAAACGGCTAGTCTATGACAAAATTTTCATATGTAAGAAATTGGTTATGTTCTAGTGATCAGTAATTCTCTGAGACAGAGCTGGTCACTACATATATTAGCTTTACGACTTTGAAAACTAAGAATTTGTATATTTTACTGGGCTTGGCTTGTATCCTATCTATATTGGGTCGGGCAATCTTGGTCTTCTAAGTTTGCATATGTATTTCAGCCAGACCTGTCGCCAGACAGGAAAACTCACCTGATATTGCATGTTTTCTTTCTGGAAAATTCTAAGTCTGTGACCTTGATTTTGACATGATCTGGGGTTGGGTGGGGTGGTGGATGGAGAGGAAATCAATTCAGTGACAAGGTTATGAAATAATTAGGTCTCAAAATCTTAAACAAAAACTTTAAGATCTTTAAAAATTCTAAGTCTGTGACATCGACCCCAAGGTCACAGTCATGAGTGCTGATGGTGCTGATAAAGACTTTGGACCAGTATCTATCATGATACCAAATATAAATTAAATCCATTGTTTGGTTTAGAAGTAATGAGGTCCTAAAAACTTTGACATAATATTTTAACATGAAAATGTTGACATGACTGTGACCTTGACCTTAATATGGACTAGGGGGATGAGGATGGAACTGGGCAAAACTTTGGACCAATATGTATCATCATACCAAAGATGAATCAAATCAGTGATAAGGTTAGGTTCAGTATTGATGGGTCCGAGGGTTAGGAAATAATGGGGTCTTAAAAACTTTAAGGAAAACTTTAACATTTAAATTCTAAGTCTGTGACCTCGACCTCAAGGTCACGGTCATGAGTGATGATGGTGCTGTTAAAAACTTTTGACCAGTATCTATCATGATACCAAATAAGAACTAAATCCATCGTGTAGCTTAGAAGTAATGAGATCCTAAAAACTTCGACTTAAAATATTAACATGAAAGTTCTAAGTCTGTGACCTTGACCTCGACATGACCTAGGGGGTGGGGATGGTACTATGCAAAATTTTAGACCAATATGTATCATCATACCAAAGATGAATCAAATCCGTGGTAAGGTTAGGAAATAATGAGGTCTTAAAAACTTTAACAAAAACTTTAACATTTGTGGATGCCAACGCCGCTGCCGCCGGCGGGGGTAGTACAATAGCTCTCCATGAGCGTTGTTCAGATGAGCTAATAATGAGTAAAATGCCGAACCAGTATGTCATTAGACTGGCTCCAGACTCTAGTGACTAAATATTTTGTTCTTATAATTCTGTTTGACAATGCACTAAAATAAAACCAAAATAATATCATGACTGTAAAGGATGGTTACTAGTGACTAGTATGCCATATGCTGACAGAACACTTCCTCATACTTTCTCACCCCTCCCCTAGTCCCCCTTACTACATAAAGTGCTGAATTACAGTATTCACCCTGAGTATTAGGACACCTTATCTACTTACCATACTTTTCCTCAAATTTGAACTAGTACATTCTACTACCTCTCGATGTGTATAAAATGTTGATGTCTGTAAGGCAAACAATATAGACCCTGATCAGACGCCGCATTCTGCAGCGTCTGATCTGCATCTACACAGTTTGCAAAGGCCTATCTATCCTAAAAGGGTTTTTATGGTAGGTTTTTTCCCCTGATTTCTGAATGAATGAAGCATTTCTTTTTATGGTTGTGTTTAAAACCTCAGAAATGTTTTTGTTTATTAAACAGCACAATGAAAAGGAGCAGAGCCCAATTTTGTGCAAGCACAATAGAGGTGATTCACTTTTAGTTGAGTAGTGAGTTTCGAGTAAGAAAAGTGAGTTTCGAGCAAGAAAAGTGAGTTTTGAGTAAAAAAAGTGAGTTTCGAGTAAGAAAAGTGAGTTTCGAGTAAGAAAAGTGAGTTACAGAATAATCATTATAGAATAAATTCTGAACATGCATATGCATCAAACTGATGCCAGAGGTAACTAATGTAAGATTCACTACGCTCCCTGGACGCAATTTGCATTCACGTCACATTGTTTATACCCACAAGGGCACTAAGGGTTCCCAAATAAAGATGGTATGCCCAAAACCAATTTTCAATAGGGATTTCGCATTGGCAGGGGAGATAATATAAACGCTGTTTACTGCGCATGGCATATGCAATTCATATCAGCTTGTCAAAAAACACATACGTTATTTCCATCGTGTACACAGTCATCCATTAATTTATTAGTTTTAATAGAACTTTCTCTTTTATATCTGAACGGACAGTGCGCTCTTCTCTACATTCACATATGTCTGATCACTGAAAAATCAGTGAAAAGATGCAGTCGATGTGAGGTTTGTCAGGGTCTTCATTGCATGGTCTCGTTCACGTGATGTAAAACATTTAAATGATGATTTCAGTCGGTGCATTAAAGTTTGATGTTATAACTTAGCAGTATCCGAATTCCCTAGCCATATTCTCCAGAATTGAACAATGGGAAGTTCATAAATTTAGACTGACTTATTTAGCGGAATAAACAAGCCATGTGTAACCAATGCCCCCACCACCTCTAACCCACCTACTAGAATGGGAGGGGGATAGCGGGAATAATGTGCAGGGCAGCTCCCGCAGTGCCGGGCTTGTGCTGTTGCACAAATATACCCCAGTGGAATTTACTGTATGAAAAGCACGGTGCTATGACTGTCAGCAGGTCCCCGCAGTGCAGGGCTTTCAGCAGGGCTGTATTGAATAAAAAGTTTATCCTTCTCGTTGTGTCCAGCTGAGTCTGGTTGCTCTCTCAGACTTGTAGACACAAGATTCCCCTGTTGACAATACTTTCCAAAATTTCGGGTAAGAAAAGTGAGTTTTGAGTAAGAAAAGTAAGTTTCGAGTTAAAAAGTGAGTTTCGAGTAAGAAAAGTAAGTTTCGAGTAAGAAAAGCGAGTTTCGAGTAAGAAAAGTGAGTTTCGATTTAAAAAAGTGAGTTTCTAGTAAGAAAAGTGTGTTTCGAGTAAGAAAAGTGAGTTTCGAGTTAAAAAGTGAGCTTCGAGTAAGAAAAGCGAGTTTCGAGTAAGAAAAGTGAGTTTTGAGTTTTAAAAAAAGTGAGTTTCGAGTAAGAAAAGTGAGTTACAGAATAATCATTACAGAATGAATTCTGAACATGCATATGCATCAACCTGACGTCAGAGGTACCTAAAGTACGATTCATTATGGGTCAACTAAAACACATGCTCCCTTGATCCTATTTGTGTTCAAGTCACATTGTTTACACCCACAAGGGCACTAAGGGTTCCCAAATAAAGATGTGATGCCCAAAACCAATTTTCAATAGGGATTTCGCGTTGGCAGGAGAGATAATATAAATGCTGTTTACTGCACACGGCATACGCAATTCATATCAGCTTGTCAAAAAAAAACCCCCAAAAGAACACATTTCCATTTTGTACATAGTAATCCATTAATTAATTGGATTTAATTTATTGTGGCTGCAGAACTGTCTCTTTTACATCTGAATGGACAGTGCACTCTCCTCCACCATGCCCACATTCACATGTGTCTGATCACTGCAAAATCGGTGTAAAGATGCACTCGATGTGAAGTTTGCAAGGGTCTTCATGGCCTGGTCTAGTTCACGTGATGTAAAGCATTTAAATGATGATTTCAACCAGGGCTCAATCCAGAAGGTCTGATGACGGAGGGAGGGTGTGGGCGGGGGTATTGAATGCCAAAGGCATGAATCGAGCGGCGTAAGCCGCGAGATGGGGAGGGTATAAGAGGGGTGATCTCCCCCTCTAATAGGGAGGTGGGGTTCGGGGTCTCCCACGATATTTTTTTTTAATTGGATTACCTGAGAGTGGATTTCAAAGCTATTTTTAAGCCAATTTCAGTAATTTTGCAAGCTTTTTTGTTTCTGTCATTTTCAGGAGGTTGTGGGTTCGATACCTGCTGCATGGGGTCGGCAACATTCCTTTGTGGGTCATTCTCTCCCTTCCTCTGATTCAAGAAGGGCAGTTGTCAGTTTCTGGCGAAAGAATATGCACAGTACTGGTTAACCACTAATGTATAAGCCTGCCCAGGAAGTGTGGTTTAGGTAAATTGACTGACTCAAAAATGACCTAAATAGTGTTGACTGGGCCGTAAAACTAAAAAATAAACAAACAAAACCGTCCGCCTTATGAAGGCAATTTCTAAGCTGCGAAATTAATTCTGGCTAGTTTGATAATTACCAGGGCTAGTCATGCAGAATCCTGGACACCCTTCCTGCCCCTTCAGCTACTACTACACCCACACGAATATTGGGTGGGTTGGGGTGGAGGGGATGGGGGCAGATTGCCATCCCCTCACTCAACCCACCTACTCAACGCTAAAAAAAATCACTCATTATTCTGCGATGCCATTGCTGGTTAGGACGGCCATTTTTTTCAGTTTGTGTGTTGTAATTTAAAGGCAGATAGCGAGAAAAGGGAAATTGGCACCAGCAATATCGAAGTGAATTGTGGGTAATCATGAGGTCACTTCATGATCGATAATATGAAATCCAATACCGTATTTACTCACCAGCCGTTTAGTTTCCCAAAAGAGATTCTACCTGTATTTCTCGTAATACAAAATATCGAAAAATACCGGGGCAAGGTATGACTAGCGGTAGCTTCGGGGAGGGCGGGTTGGCGAGGGGGGAGGGGGAACATGTGCCCCTTTCGCCAACCCCTGGATCCAGACCTGTCAAAGGTGCATAAAAGTTTGATGTTATAACTCAGCAGTATCCGGATTCCCGTGCCGTATTCTTCAGAATTGAACAACATGGAAAATTCATAAATTTAGACTGACTTATTTAGCGGAATGCACAAGCCATTTGTAAACACTGCCCCCACCACCTCTAACCCACCTACAGGGATTAGAGAGGGATAGCGGGGACAATGTGTTGTTGCACAAATATACCCCCGGTGGAATTTACTTTATGAAAAGAGCGGTGCTATGACTGTCAGCAGGTCCCCGCAGTGCAGGGCTTTCAGCAGGGCTGTAATCATACATGTGATAATTTTTTTAACTGTATGAGGGAGATTTGCCATTGTGATGAGGGAGATTCTTAACAAATGTAAAGAATATATAGGAAAATTCTCAGTTCAAATGAGGGAGACTCCAAAATTTTGGCATAATTTGGGCAAAAATTAGCGTCAAAATGAGGGAGTCTCCCTCCTGATGAGGGAGGTATCACATATATGTGTAATGAATAAAAAATTTATCCTTTTCTTTGTGTCCAGCCGAGTCTACATGCTCTCTCAGACTTGTGTAGACGCAAGATTCCCCTGCTGACAATACTTTCCAAAATTTCGAGTAAGAAAAGTGAGTTTCAAGAAAGAAAAGTGAGTTTTGAGTTAAAAAAGTGAGTTTCGAGTAAGAAAAGTAAGTTTCAAGTAAGAAAAGCGAGTTTCGAGTAAGAAAAGTGAGTTTCGAGTTAAAAAAGTGAGTTTCGAGTAAGAAAAGCGAGTTTCAAGTAAGAAAAGTGAGTTTCGAGTAAGAAAAGTGAGTTTCGAGTAAGAAAAGTGAGTTTCGAGTTAAAAACAGTGAGTTTCGAGTAAAAAAAGCGAGTTTCGAGTAAGAAAAGTAAGTTTCGAGTAAGAAAAGTGAGTTACAGAATAATAATTATTACAGAATAAATTCGGAACATGCATATGCATCAAACTGATGTCAGAGGTAACTAAAGTAAGATTCTCTATGGGTCCACTAAAACGCATGCTCCTTTGATGCGATTTGCATTCACGTGACATTATTTACACCTATAAGAGCACTATTGACTAAGGGTTCCCAAATAAAGATGGTATGCCGAAAAAAAACAATTTTGAATAGGTATTTAGCATTGACAGGGGAGATAATATAAACGCTGTTTACTGCACACGGCGTATGCGATTCAGGAAAGCAGATTACTATTACTTTATCCAGGAAATCAGATTTTGTAGTGTAGCGTTTTCACTTTTGCTCGGTGTATTTGTAGTGTGATTCGTATTTCGTGACTTATATGCAACACCTAGACTTAATTTGGACAAGAGATTCAGCAGCAATTGCTATATGATATTGGCAGAGGTGGCAATAGCACTGCACGTCAGAGCTTTCAAAACGGCATCTTAGTGTTTAAAGAAGCATTATTCGTTAACAAACTATATGCATCTTCTAGAATAGGAGAATGACGGAAGAATAATTCATGACCACTCTATAAATATTCCACGAAAGTATGTTGCAGGATCGAACCCGCGTCTTCCTGATCTCCAGTTGAATGGGCATGTGAGCTACCGAGTCCGGCCTAGGTAGGCTTACAGTTAATGTTTGTTTGTGTTGAGGTTTTACGGCCCAGTCAACCGAATGGGGTCATGTCGAGCGCGGTCAGTTTACCTAACCACACGTTTACTGGGCAGGCATAGTCCTCTAAGCGGTTAACCAGTATTGTGCACATTCTTTCGCCAGAAACTGACAACTGCCCTTCTTGAATCAGCAGAAGGGAGAGGCTTACAGTTTATTGTAGACCTTTTATATAAAGTGTATCACTAGTACTCAATGTCCATCCTTTCGCCAGTCTGGATAGAACCCACGTCTAGTCGAACGTGCATCTGACTGAGCCACTTGGCTGGCACTTGGGGCATGTAGTGATCTGTTTTGGTCAACACTATGGCACAGATTTTCTTATCTTTAGTTAGTTCTGTATAATAAGCTGAGGAACAGCAATTGCTACAAAATTACATGTGCGCCCCAGCAAAGACTCAAATCAGCCTGCACATCAGTCTTGGTTGTCCGCATCAATTAGCTTTGGGTCATTAGCTTTTGATAGAGTGCATGGACGAGCGAGTGCACGGATGTGCAGTCTTTGCTGAGTGCACATGCATTTTGCTACAAAAAATCCGACTTTTCGTATGTGTTTATTTAACGTAGTCGGGCATTAAGTTTTACCCATGTCCGGGTGTCCATTGGTCATATCCCGTCCAGTTCATGGCATTTAATAAGGCTACATTGCATTTTATATGGAAACTAAGGTCACAGGCAAAATTTGAAAAAAATGGAATGTTTCCTGAAACTCGACCGACCCTGCCTCAACTCACTCCGCCACTCTTACCATGCTATGAGCTAATTCAGCAAATGACAAACTGATGACAGTTTTCTAATTTTTCCTAGAAAATAGGATCCCACACTGCATGGAAATAGTCTCCTCAGGAGACCATCTACATGAAATGTCAAGTTGTGTATACTAGAAAAAAAAAAAGGAAGAAAAATGTCATCAATTTGTTGTCTGCTGAATTGGTAAAGGTTAACAGAGATACAGTGGCCACATGATGACGTGTGAGCAAAAATCTAACCTGCAAAAGAAAAACGGATCTTACACGAATTTCTCGCGACCCGATCGGCTGCGCAGGCTATTCAAAATAATAAAACTGCTAATATTGTGCGTAAAGAATGTCCGTCCTTGTAAGTATGCACTATAAATAAAATAGACCCTATCGGACCGTGCAGACTTGTCTGGATCAGCTATTTTCGCATTTACAAACAGGTACGCTTTTTACTACTCGGAACACTGTATGGGATTAACCGGTGGACTCGTGAACCGCAAAATAGTTACTTCTTGGGCAAGATACGATGATAGATCAGCCTGCGCCTAAAAATGTTTCTAGGTCCTGTTAACGCTGTCAAGCACACTAGGTCCTGATCGGACAGCCAGCTGTCCTATCATAAATTTTGGCTACTTTTTTTGTAGCTGGTAAGGTACCTTTTTGAGTGACCGCCTTCCGTTACGCAAGGGATTAGTCTGCTGTTTTGTGGACGTGTTTTGATCAAGGTATGCGGCAATGCTTCTGAAATTGGCCACCGTTGGATAGCTGTCATGTGTCACGTCGGCACCAATGTCGTAGTATAACACTGGAAATTCCTTCAACAATATGTTTGCTTGAATAATAATGCTCAGTTTGATGCATATGCATGTTTAGAATTTATTCTGTAATCATTATTCTGCAACACCATTCTTACTCGAAACTCACTTTTTTAACTCAAAACTCACTTTTCTTACTCAAAACTCGCTTTTCTTACTCGAAACTTGTTTTTTTTAACTCGAAACTCACTTTTCTTACTCGAAACTCACCACTCGAAAAACAGAAACCCTCACAATAGAGAGGTTTCAAAGTTCTAAGCTTAAATTTAATCAGCGGATTATAAATAAAAGCAGAAAGCTTAGAAGAATGAATCCGATGAAATTAGCCTTATTTTCTCTCAAAAATAACACGAATAGAATTGGGCTGTCATCTGCTGCAATTTATACCTCTGTACGTGGCATATCCATCTATAAATCTGTCAAGCTGTGTGGAGGGAAAATCATGTCTAAACAAATCTACTGGTGACAGGTTCCAAAAGAATTCTAGTATCATAATTGTTGCAATAAGCCATAAAATGAAACGTGATATCCTTGATTAAATACATGATCGGTGTACACTGTGGTCAGTCTCATTATGGCATCTGCGAGATACAGTCCTAAAGGGTTATTGCGACAAGTCGGTTATTTCATGTTTTAAATTTCTCGCCTAACGGCTCAAAATTTAAAATCATACAATAACCTATACTTAAGGCATGTAAGTATAGGTTGTTGAAGTGCTTAAATTTCGAGCCGATAGGCCAGAAATTTAAAGCACTTCAACAACCTATTTGTCGCTTCTTAGTTGCATTGTTTTTACTGACAGAATCAATTAAGTTTTGATTGGCTTATCTAAACACACTGCAGCTTTGGGGTTACAGGGTCATTTAACTGTAATAAACACACCAGTATAAAAATATAATTAACATTTACCATGAATGCTAAACTGTCAGAAAAGGAATGTATATTTTGTTTGTTTTTGTTTGTTTCCTTTCTTAGTTTCCTCTATTTTTGTCGTTGCTAAAGTTGATTTTCATTACCTTTTATATTCGAAATAAATAACTACCCTTTTTCAAAAAGAAAAAGCAACAAACTACATTTTGATACCTTGTAGTTAGCTACTATGTACATTTTGCTTGTTAAAGTGGTAAATTTTATAACACTCATCAGTTGAGTTCCAGCTATATGCAGGAAAATAGATGAATAATAATTGAATTAGGCTGGCACAGTTTCTAGTTGCCACATTGCTGTCATAGAGATTTTCTGCTTTTTATTGTCTTAGTGTAGCACACTCACTTTCTGCACAAACAGTGACAAGTATAGGTTGTTGAAGCGCCTAAATTTCGAGCCGATAGGCAGAAATTTAAAGCACTTCAACAACCTATTTGTCGCTTCTTAGTTGCATTGTTTTTACTGACAGAATCAATTAAGTTTTGATTGGCTTATCTAAACACACTGCAGCTTTGGGGTTACAGGGTCATTTGTAATAAACACACCAGTATAAAAATATAATTAACATTTACCATGAATGCTAAACTGTCAGAAAAGGAATGTATATTTTGTTTGTTTTGTTTGTTTCCTTTCTTAGTTTCTTCTACTTTTGTGGTTGCGAAAGTTGATTTTCATTACCTTTTATATTTGAAATAAATAACCATCCTTTTTCAAAAAGAAAAAGCAACAAACTATATATATTTTGATACCTTGTAGTCAGCTACTATGTAAATTTTGCTTGTTAAAGTGGTAAATTTTTTAACACTCATCAGTTGAGTTCCAGCTATATACAGGAAAATAGATGAATTATAATTGAATTAGGCTGGCACAGTTTCTAGTTGCCACATTGCTGTCATAGAGATTTTCTGCTTTTTATTGTGTTAGTGTAGCACACTCATTTTCTGCAAAAACAGCAACAAGTATAGGTTATTGCATCGTTTTAAATTTCGAGCCGTGAGGCGAGAAATTTAAAACATGCAATAACCGACTTGTCGCTTCTTGCTGGCATTGTTTTAACTGAGAGAAATAATTAAATTTTGATTTGCTTATCTAAACACACTGCTGTTTTCGGGTTACAGGGTCATTTAGCTGTTTCAGCAGACATACTGGTATGAAAATATTACTGACGTTTACCATGATGTAGACAAATTTGCCAGACAAAAATGTTTTTTTTTTTTTTTTTTTGTTTTTTTTTGTTTTTTTTTTTTTGTTTTGTTTGTGTTCTTCCTTAGTTTCGTCTATATTTATGCTTTCTAAAATTAATTTTCATTACTGTTTTTTTTTTTTTTTTTTTTTTTTTTTTTTTGTATTTGATTTTTTTTTAAACAAAAAACTAAAAAAAAAAACTAAAAAAAAAAAAAAAAAAAAAAGGTACTTTAATATACTGCAGTCTACTTATATGTAAAATTTTGCTTTTTAATGTTGTAAATTTTACAACACTGAGCAGTTGACTCTCAGCTATACAATAAAAGGGATCAACAAAGATTTCGCTTTGTGTTCTCTCAATACGTAGATAGGAGAATAAGGGACCTCTTGCTCCTCATTCTTATGTATTTAAATGGCACATTTAGCATGCTTAAAGAACAAAAACGCAGATTGAACACATATTCCTTTCTTGATTTATGTAGGGACGGTAAGACAGAGGTCACTGGGAACACTTTCCAAAAGAAATGTTTTAAATGCAAAGAAAAAATAAAATACCAAGCTCTTTGTTTAAAGTCAAAGTAAGAAAGACTTAAATGTCTGTTTCATTTTAAAATTCAGTATGCTAAATGTCTTCCATCCTCTGTACTGTTTACACGGCAGTGTGATTTATCACTGCAGGAGGTCAATTATAATTGAATTAGGCTGGCACAGTTTCTAGTTGCTGCATTTCTGTCATGGAGATTTTCTGCTTTTTATTGTTTTAGTCTACCGCACTCATTTTCTGCACAAATAGCGACAAGTAAGGGTTGTTGCAGTGCTTAAATTTCGAGCCTGAAAGGCGAGAAATTTAAGCACTGCAACAACCCACTTGTCGCATCTTGCTGGCATTGTTTTAACTGAGAGAAATAAGTATAGGTTATTGCATCGTTTTAAATTTCGAGCCGTGAGGCGAGAAACTTAAAACATGCAATAACCGACTTGTCGCTTCTTGCTTACATTGTTTTAACTGAGAGAAATAATTAAGTTTTGATTTGCTTATCTAAACACACTGCTGTTTTCGGGTTACAGGGTCATTCAGCTGTTTCAGACATACTGGTATGAAAATATTATTAACGTTTACCATGATGTAGGCTAATTTGCCAGACAAAAATGTTTTTTTTTTTTTTCTTTTGTTTTGTTTGTGTTCTTCCTTAGTTTCCTCTATATTTGTGCTTTCTAAAATTGATTTTCATTTCTGTTTTTGTATTTTATTTCTTTTAAATACGTAGATAGTCGAATAAGAGACTTCTTGCTCCTCATTCTTATGTATGTAAATGGTACATTTAGCATGCTTAAAAAACAAAAACGCAGATTGCACACATATACCTTTCTTGATTTATGTAGGGAAGGTAAGGCAGAGGTCACTTGGAAATACCAAGCTCTTCGTTTAAAGTCAAAGTAAGAAAGTTTCATTTTAAAATACTGTTTCATTTTAAAATAAACATGCTAAATGTTTTCCATCATCTATACTGTTTACACGACAGTGTGATTGATCACTGCAGGAGGTCGATTATAATTGAATTAGGCTGGCACAGTTTCTAGTTGCCGCATTTCTGTCATGGAGATTTTCTGCTTTTATTGTTTTAGTCTACTGCACTCATTTTCTGCACAAATAGCGACAATTAAGTTTTGATTTGCTTATCTAAACACACTGCTGTTTTCGGGACACAGGGTCATTTAGCCGTTTCAGACATACTGGTATGAAAATATTGTTGACGTTTACCATTATGTAGGCTAATTTGCCAGACAAAATTGTTTTTTTTTTTTTTCTTTTGTTTTGTTTGTGTTCTTCCTTAGTTTCCTCTATATTTCGTGCTTTTTAAAATTGATTTTCATTACCGTTTTTTGTATTTGATTTTTTAAACAATAAAACAAAACAAACAAAAAACAAAAAAAAAAAAAAAAAACAATACTTTAATATACTGCAGTCTACTTATATGTAAATTTTGCTTGTTAATGTTGTAAATTTTACAATTTTACAACACTGAGCTGTTGACTTTCAGCTATGCACATTTAGCATGCTTAAAAAAAACCAAAAACGCAGATATACCTTTCTTGATTTATCTAGAGAAGGTAAGGCAGAGGTCACTTGGAACACTTTTGAGAAGAAATGTTTTAAATGCAAAGAAAACTGAAATACCAAGCTCTTTGTTTAAAGTGAAAGTAAGAAAGACTTAAATGTATATTTCATTTTAAAATTCAGCATGCTAAATGTCTTCCATCATCTATACTGTTTACATGGCATCACTGCAGAAGGTTGATTATAATAGAATTAGGCTGGCACAGTCTGTAGCTGCTGCATTTCTGTCATGGAGATTTTCTGCTTTTTATTGTTTTAGTTTTACCGCACTCATTTTCTGCACAAATAGCGATGCAGAATAATTATGCATAGATGAGAAGCTAACTGCAGTATAGTTATGCTTAGCATCATATGCTGTGATATATATGGGTAAAAGTTTCAGCCAATGACATTCTGAAATGTTTTTCTTGTTTTTCCCAGAAAAAAAGGATTTAGCATTTCATGCAGATTGTTTCCTCAGGAAACAATATGCATGCTTAGGAAACAATCTGCATGAAATGCCAAATCCTATTGTCTGGAAAAAAAATAAGGAATTTATTATATCAATTTGTTTTCTGCTGAATTTTCCATAGCGAGCTAAGTGTTATAATATTTAAATAAATATTTAAACAATGAAGAATTACAGAAAGAATTGATTTTCAAACGACTCAATTACATCTGACAAAGATAAAAGGAACTATTCAAGCATAGGCTGATTCTATTGTTTACAGTTTGGCATAATACACCAGCTAACACACAATGTCGTATACTTGTATGAGAACTTTATTGAGAAGTGATAAGGCCCAGACCAGACTGTGTAGTTTGGTAGGTGTGCAGTCTGGTTAGGATTATCACTATTTAATTATCTGAGCCTATAAAGTCCAGATCTTGTGTGTAAAAAGCTAATGCCCAGGTCACAATGCACAAATTTGCTGGCTGGTGTCAGGCTGCAAGACATTGTCACGACCAGGTCCACTGAGCTACTTGCGCGGCTTGGGATTGAGGATCTGGACCTCATTCTGAAGGTGAGAAGGCTCCGCTGGTATGGATATGTGGAACGCTCCAATGGTGCAGTCAGCCATTCACATGCAGATTGAGGGAAAGCGTAGGCCTGGGGGGCTCAAGATGACATGGAAACAGCTGACAGAGAGGGATTGCAGAGAGTGGAAGCTCTTGGCCATCAACCCTCATGATAGACATACCTGGAGATCTGGTGTGAGCTCTGCCGTGCGTGCAGCAAGCCAGCTATCTGGAAGGGGGCTCACTGATGTGGATGTTGCCCCTGTACCTGCACGTTAATCAAAAATCTGATTATGGTATATATGATATGATGCTGAGGCTAGGCATAAAAAAATACTTTGTTTGCAGTTGTCGACCCTTGATTTTTTCTTTGGGTAGGTAGGTCGGCCTATTTTTTTTTTTTTTTTTTTTTTTTTTTCTGCAAAATGTAAAAAATAGCCAAAATACGGTGATCAATAGCCAGTGAATTTTACATTGTTCTCCGTGTGTACATACGATAGTCCTACGTATATAGACACAATCTTTGCGCCGAAGGTAGCCAAATACGTAGATGTCATCGACCAATGTTTAAAGTTGCTCCAATGGATGGAGGTTAGTATACCCGAGATGCCCGGCCAAGTAGTTGAATGGGACATTTGCAGGACTTCATTTTTTGTCTGAAGCATTTTAGGTTTTCCCAGTATCTGCCTCTAAACACAGCATGCATTGTTCCAGATAAGGAGCATGAAGATAAATATTGACCACCTTAAACCCTACTTTTATATAGTAAAACTGGGGTTTACAGGGGTAAACATTATTTTTCTTATTTCTGATCAAAAAACATAGATTGTGGGTACTCGTTAGAACCACCTCAGCAAGGCAGTTCTAACAAGTACCCACAATCTATGTTTTCAGCAGAAATATGAAAAAATGTCAGAATTTTTACCTGAAAACTCCCAGTTTTTAATTGTTTGTGAAATTTTCAAAATACATGTATTTAAATAGGCGTATTTTGGTAATGTGATAAAATCACCTCATAAGGACAAATGGGCTGATGTCATAGCTGCAATTGTTTTCCCTCCACGGAGGTACCTGCCTCAGTTTTTATCGTGGTAGATTAATCATTTATCAGCTGACAAAACTTGAAAAATTATCAAGATATTTAAAAAGCAATTACTTTTTCTGAAAAAGAATAAGCTGTTCTTATGCTCATTATAAGGATTTAATGAATCTAAACATATTCTTTAAAATATTCCAGCTAAAATTTGGTTACTGTAGGAGAAAAAACCTGAGATTATCACCTCCGTCGAAAGAGACAAAATGGCGGATTTCATAACTTTTTAGGGTTTCTTTTGCCTGAAGAGTTCCATGCCGATAGTCCTATCTGGAGCTTTAAGTATGGAGGACTGTCTATTGTTTTACCATAATTACTCTAAATATTTAAGAATTAATGTTAAGAGGAATGGATATACTTTTGGGGAAGTAATTCTGTCTAAATTGTTTTTGTCCCCTTCTGAAAAAGGGGCCTAAACTAAAAGGAAAGAATTTGCTCTCCTTGGGAGCAAATTTTTCCTTTTTAGAGTAAATCCCTTTACAGAACGGGCTGGATGTACAGGAAGGCAAACAGGAAGTCACAAAAGTTATCCCTTGTGAAACATGGCAGAAAATCAACTTAGTGTATCTAGTTCCCTTAAATCCTTACTGTTTGTTTTTTCTTAAAATTGGAATAAGGGCATGTAGTGACCCCAGGATCTAAAATGTAGTTACTGATGGATGAAAAAGGAATAGACCCTGATCAAACCTCCTTTTGGAACAGTTTAGTCTGGATCTCTTGTTTTCATCTGTTCACTCTGGTTGGGCACCGGGATAATTCAGTCAGTAGCAAAGTTTGTCTCAAGACTATATAGCTACACACCTCTGCCATGTAGGTTCACGTCCTGTTGGGAACATGATGACGTGAAATGTGTGAACAGTTGGCAGTTATCTCCTGGTTGCGGTAGTTTCACAGGGTATTTCCCAATCCCTATATAACTGGAAACTACCCAGGCTTTCCTCCGACATGTGTTAGTTTCAGAGTAAATGATAGAAAGAAAGCCTGCCTGCCTGTCTGTCCAAATATTGAGGATAAAAATATAGTGACATTCATCCCAGTAGCACCCACTCCTCCTGGGATAACAATGAGGTAGTAGTAAGATGAAAGTTAACTAAAGTAAAATTCATCCCAGTGATATCCCTCATCCTGGGATAACAGTGAGGGAGCAATAAGATAAGGGTTAACAATAGTAAAAAAACATCCAAGTAATATCCCCTCATCCTGGGACAACAATGATCGAGGTAGCAGTTAGATGAGGGTTTTAGTAACATTAATCCCAGTAATAGTCCCTCATCCTGGGATAACAATGAGGTAGAACTAAGGCGAGGATAATCTATAGTAACATTCATCCAAGTAATATCCTCTCATCCTGGGATAACAATAAGGTAGTAGTAAGATGAGGGTTAATTATAGTAACATTCATCCCAGTAATAGTCCCTCATCCTGAGATAACAATGAGGTAGTAGTAAGGCGAGGATTAACTATAGTAACATTCATCCAAGTAATATCCCCTCCTCCTGGGAAAACAGTGAGGTAGTAGTAAGATGAGGGTTAATTATAGTAACATTCATCCCAGTAATAGTCCCTCATCCTGGGATAACAATGAGGTAGTAGAAAGGCGAGGATTAATCATAGTAACATTCATCCAAGTAATATCCCCTCATCCTGGGATAACAATGTAGTAGTAAGATGAGGATTAATTATATTAACATTCATCCCAGTAATAGTCCCTCATCTTGGGATAACAATGAGGTAGTAGTAAGGCAAGTATTAACTCTAGTAACAATCATCCCAGTAATATCCCCTCATTCTGGGATAAAAAATGAGGTAGTAGTTAGATGAGGGTTAATTATAGTAACATTCATCCCAGTGATATCCCCTTATCCTGGGATAACAATGAGGTAATAGTAAGACAAGGGTTAATTATAGTAACATTTATCCCAGTGATAACCCCTCATCTTGGGATAACAATGAGGTAGTAGTAAGATGAGGATTAATTATGGTAACATTCATCCCAGTAATATCCCCTCACCCTGAGATAACAATGAGGTAGTAGTAAGTTGAGGGTTAACTTTAGTAACATTCATCACAATAATATCTCCTCATCCTGGGATAACAATGAGGTAGTAAGATGTGGATGCTGTGTAAAAGAAACCCATGTAATGATGTCTGTTTTGACAGCTCTTCACCCACAACCTCTTATAAGTAGCAGGTATGATCTAGAACCCTAACTGTACTCACTCTATTTTTTTTTACTCTTAACACTTAACATCCTGGGTAAAGAAAACATTTTTCTTATTTTCCCCAGAAAACAGGTGTCATTATGAGACAATTTGGATGAACTGTCAAAGCCTATTTTCTGGTGAAAATATGAGGGTCGTGCAAAAAGTTTTGTCACTAATATTCTTCCTTGGTTTATCCCAGGTATATTTTAAAATGCTTCACTGCACTTGAATGGTGTGTTGAATAGCTAACGATACCCGTTTATTTCGTGCAAATTGCTTTCCAACTGACCGAATTATTTCAAATTGAAATAGATGCAGTCATATACACTGACCAATTTACATGTTACATTGGAACATGGACCAGAAGACTGAAATTCGTAGCTATATTAAATGCCGCATTAGGCTTTATATATATTCAAAGCAGATATTTAATGAATTGTGTGGTATATCATATTCGACCTAATTACTGCACTGTGTGCTTAGGTTTTTCAAAAGCACTGGGAAAACTTGTGGTAAAAAAACACCTAATAAGGGCACACTTTAAAGAAAGATCAACAGAGGACTTCATGAGGAGCGTATTTAATAATGCTTATAGAAGTAGATGTTGTGTGTACTCATTTGAATTGCCTCGACTTGTCGAAGCAATTCAAATGGGTACCGATATGTTTTTTATAAGTAGATAAAAGTACACTGGTTGTAATCTTTTAAATTTCTAAACTGTTTGACTGTGCGCTTATAGGAGCATGTGCGGTAATTAGGTCGAATACGGTATATGAACCTCAGACCATTTCAATGCACACAGTTTTTAGGTGGGTTAAAGCATTTAAAGCTGGGAAATTTTCTGTTGAAGATGATACCCGTCCTGAAGGCCTAAAACCTCTGTTACCAAGGCTAACATCGCTGCTGTAAAGATTGTGGTCGAACAGGATGCGCGATTGTCTGTCAAAGATATAGCTAGTTGTACTGGCATATCAGAAGGCAGTGTGCAAACAATTCTGAAAAAGTGTTTGGACCTGAGAAAGGTTTGCGCTAGGTGGGTATTTCATTTACTCACTGAGAAGCAAAAGACACAACACCTTAAATCTGCTCGGGAACTTTTGAAAATATACAAAGGCTGTAATAGTCGCGTTATTTCTAACTTGCTAACAGGTGATGAAAGCTGGGTGCACATTTTTGAGCCACAAAGAAGGGCTGATAATAAGCAAAGGAAGCGAAAAGATCAAAAACGCCCATGTATTGCCAAGAGAACCATAAGTTCGAAAAAGATGTATGCAATTTTCAAGTGGGCCAGTCGTTCAAGTGCCTTGTCCATCTGGTCATACAGTCACTGGCTGATTCTACAAGAATTCTGTACTGAAGAAAGTGAAAGAGTTTTACAATAAGAAATGACCAAGCAAAGGATGGTCAGGAGTCCACCTTTTACATGACAATGCCTCCTCTCATAAGTGTGAGGTTGTTAAGTCTTTTGGCTTCTGAAAAGGTGAAAGTTTTAAACCATCCACCTTATTCACCTGACCTGAGTCCCTGTGACTTCTTTTTATTTCCAAGGCTTAAGAAAATGCTTTCTCAAAATAAGTATATGTCGTATAGCCTGGTAGTCAGGGCAGACAAAGAAAACGAAGACTCTTTACAAATCTCGGTTTTAAAAAGGTGTCCTACAAATAAAATACACGAACACATAGAACAAGACCTTACACAAAATACAAATGTACAGATACAAATACATAGGACATAACTTGCACATCTTGACAGACATGTAATTAAATTTGGTTCTAGCGACCTTAATAGTTAGACATGGGTTTGCTTATGACGGATGGAAGTCATGAATATTTATAGATTATGCATGTACCTTTGTGCATAAATTAAGTGATGAAACTGTGCAGAATTACTCTATTAATGTAATACTAACACCGATGCATATCAATACTATGACCTGATACAGGAAAGCGCATTTCTTCACAAGACGTTTGTTTACATTCAGCACGAAGACGGACATGTATGACAAAGGTCTGTAAAATAATAAATACCGACGGAACATAAACAAACAACCCTTATCAACATACCTGGCTGTATAATAAATTCATTCTGTGAATATCAGTGAAGATATAAACTTCAGAAGGTGAATTTTATAAATAATTTCTCCGTTGAATAGAGGGTGACCTTCTGCCACTAAGAGGCCACCAGAGCGCGCATAAAAATACAGGTGCATAAACAACAGGTAAATGCATTGGTTATTTGTGTTAGTAATCACCCTGACGTCACACACACTAAGAATAGAGAGAATTATAGAGTAAGAAAAGTTATCATTGGACCGCTATTTACATGCGAGTAAAAATACTACATAGAGGAATCCCGGGTTTCCCTTATGTAGGTGAAGGTTACTTTCACTTTACACTTTAAGGTAGCGTATCACAGATTGTTAAATAGAAACTACCTAAATTTAAGTAAAATAATTATTTGTCATGAAATGACCTGTGTGACATTCTCCCCTGCTAGGGAAAATGTCTCCCGACAGTTCCTTAAAACACGGACACAGCTGATTCTATTTACATTACATCATATGATATCATGTATGTATATTGCTATACATGAAACATCATATATATGCTTGAATTATTCCACTATATTATATCACGTATGCATAATGCTATACATGAAACATCATGTATATGCTTACAATACATGACAAACAACTACATTTTACTTCATCTGCTTTTGGACCCACATTGTCATATATGTTTCTCATACATGAACATTCATGTACATACGTCTCACAATACGACAAACAAACGATATACACAATAAAGAATCTCAGACTACAGCTTTACACGTGTACATCTTAACTTCCTGTGTATATACTTTGAAACTATAATAAATGGCATATACACATATAAATCATGAAGAAACAATAATTACACTACTACAATATTGCCATTTTATCAGCTGTAAATGTATTGTCTGAATTACAGGAAAGTATTTTATTTACAATTAAAAACTTCTGTGACATTCTCCCCTGTATAGGTCAAAATAAAATACTGACATTCAGAAAATAAAGCAAAGTTAAACATCAAATATAACCGTAGAGTCATCATAGATGAACTCTGGGGACCAATATAATTCTGTCGGCATATCAGCTGTTTGTTGACTGCATACCCAGTCACCATATCTGTCAGGTGACTTCCGAGCTCGACCTGTTCGACGGGGCGCTTGTACAACATTCGGAGACTCATGGAGAGACGGCATATTTACGTTTGACTGATACCGAGTACTACGGTCAACACTAGTTAACAGGGTAGGTAATACTGAATAACCTGACTCTGTACTGCTAATATTAGCAGTTGGTTCACTGGAATTAACAGAAATATGTTTCCGTGAGGAAATATTGTTACCAGTTGGAACAGAAACATGTCTATTCTTAGTCCGTCTTTGCGGAATAACATATCTGGCTATGCTGTCTGAGTCGGTATCAGAATCAGATGTTTCATCAGATTTTGATGATGGAGCTGGAATATGCTTCCTTAATTGTTTGCATCTTTTTCTGAGGTATCTTTTCCTTGTTCGACAACAAAGACTCATTTACCTCAGAAATTGAAGGAATTGAAGAAAATGGCAGAAGCATATTTCTGTGTAAAGTTTTTACAGTGCCATCACCAAATTCCTGTTTCACTTTGAAAGCTGGGATATTTTTATCAGGTTTGTCAATGACAATATATGGATGTCTATCCCATTTGTCGGCTAATTTATTTTTACCTTTGAGGCCGACATTTCTGATCAGAACTCTGTCTCCAATATCTAAAGTCGATTCTCTGACTTTAGTATCATAACGAGCTTTATGTCGTTGGGCTGATTTTTGAGCCTCCTTTGAAGCTACTTTATAAGCAAATTGCAACCTTTTTCTTAGTTTGGTTGCATAATGGTCTTTACCTTTGACTGACGCTTCCTCTGATGATTTAAGCCCTAGATATGCATCAACTACTAGTCTAGGATGACGTCCAAACATTAAAAAGTACGGAGAATATCCAGTACTGTCATGCCTAGTAGCATTATATGAATGCACTAAAAGTGCTACATATGACTTCCAGTCTTCTTTCTTATGATCTTCAAGAGTCCCTAACATATTTAAAAGTGTCTGATTAAAACGCTCCACCATACAATTCCCCATAGGGTGATATGGCGTAGTGCGTGTCTTTTCAACACCAGCCAAAGAACATAATTCTTTTATGACACTGCTTTCAAAATTTCTTCCCTGATCGCTATGTAAACGAGCAGGGAAGCCATAATGAACAATGAAATTGTCAAAAAGAATTCTTGCAGTGGTCTTTGCAAGTTAATTTCTTGTAGGGAAAGCCTGAGCATATCTGGTGAAGTGATCTGTAATTACCAGAATATTCTCAAACCCTCCTTTGGATCTTTCCGAAGACAAGAAATCAATACAGACAAGTTCCATTGGCTCACTGCTTACTATATTTACAAGTTCCGTACTGGTTTTTGGAAAGGTTTTGCGTTTGATACACCTTTCACACGTTTTAACCTTCTTCTCAACATCGGACTCAAAACCTGGCCAAAAGAAACGGGATCTTACTAAAGAAAGAATTCTATCTTGACCTTGATGGCCAACATTATCATGAAGTTGTTTTAATACAAATTCACGATAAGAATATGGTAAAACTAGCTGTTTTACATTCTCACCATTTAAAACTGTATTCCGGTATAAAATACCGTTTTCTAAAGACATACTTTTCCAGTGGCGCAAATATTTGCTAACCTCTGGATGCTCAGCCTTTAACTCTTCTTTCTGTGGACAATATCCACTTTTGACAAAATAAATTACTCTGTCAATAAATTGATCTCTACTTTGTTCTTTGGCCCAGTCTACAGTATTTATATTTGTAGACTCTATGTCTGTTCTAATATCAGGATCAACAGATTCTATATTGGAATCAACAGATTCCGCAAGTTGAGAAGCACTAGTAACAACTAGAGTTTCAGCGTAGGGACATGTCTCTCTTTTGACTGTATAGGCATCACAAATAGCCTTTACAACTTCAGGAAAGATCTCAGTCTTCTCCTGTGGTCTCCTTGAAAAACCATCAGCATCACAGTTAGATTTTCCTGTCTTGTACTTCAATGTAAAATTGTAAGTACCAAGAGCTGCAAGCCAACGATGACCTGTAGCATCTAACTTTGCTGAAGTAAGTACATATGCAAGCGGATTGTTATCCGTTAAAACTGTAAAATTATTACCATATAGGTAATCATGAAATTTATCCGTAAAAGCCCATTTTAAGCACAAAAATTCAAGTTTGTGGGCAGGATAATTTCTTTCACTTTTACGTAGTCCACGACTAGCATATGCAATGACCCTTTCAATACCATCTTGTTCCTGATATAGCACCGCACCAAGCCCTTCTACAGACGCATCGGTATGTAGGATAAAAGGTTTGTTAAAATCGGCATATGCCAAAACTGGAGGTGTACTCAGTTTAATTTAAGCATATCGAAAGCATCTTGCTGTGCTTTCCCCCATTGCCAGGGTATACTCTTCTTCTTCTTTTTCTTACCTTCAGGGGTATATCCATTTGTAGAGTGACCAACAAGCAGATCATTCAATGGTTTTACAATTCTGGCATAATCTTTGATATAGCGCCGGTAATAACCGGTAAATCCAAGGAATGACCTGGGTGTTTTAACATTATGAGGGACTGGCCATTCGGACAAAGCTTTAATTTTATCCGGGTCCGTTTCCACGCCTCGGTCACTGACTATATGACCAAGGTATGCAACGCTGGTTTTAAAAAACTCACATTTTGACGGCTTGAGTTTGAGGCCATGTTCCTGCAAACGACTGAAAACTGCCTCTATCCTTTTTTATATGTTCCTCAAACGTAACAGAAAAAATAAGAATATCATCTAGAAAAATTAAACATTCCTTAAGATTTAACTCGCCCATGCAACGTTCCATCAAACGCTGAAATGTTGCAGGCGCATTAGTCAAACCGAAAGCCATTCTGTTACATTCGAAGAACCCGAGATTACCAACAGTGAAAGCCGTTTTATGTTTATCTTCTTCGCTCATTTCCACCTGCCAGTAACCACTTTTCAAATCTAATTTTGAAAAGTATTTTGCACCTATCAAGGTATCAATGGTATCGTCTATACGTGGGAATGTATAAGCATCCTTGATAGTGCGATTATTCAACTTTCTTAAGTCCATGCAAAACTTTAAACTACCGACCTTTTTTCTTACTAACACTACGTTAGAAGAATACGGACTTTGTGAAGGTCTAATAGCATCTGACTCCAGCATTTCCTTCAAATGTTGGCGGACCTCTTCAAACATGGCAGGTGGAATTCTTCTGTACGGTTCCTTGAAGGGAGTGCTGTCAGTTAATTTGATTTCGTGCTTGACAGTATTTGTTTTCCTAAGATCGGTGGGTCCCTTGGAAAATATATGTGACCATTTACCAAGCACTTCTTGTACTTCCTGAAATTGTTCATGTGATAAATTATTTTTATCAACTGAAATACCCAAGTCTTCAAGTGTAAAAAATGAGGACTTATTACCTGGCTTTTGTGTTAAATCAGGAGTCCAAGAGTCAATAACTGAAACACTGTTAAGGGATCATAAAACTGATTTGGGTGGTATTTCTATTGTATGTGCTGACAGGTTACACACTCGAACGGGAACACATACAGTATTTCCAGGGGATTTTAGGGAAACAACTCTGGGACAAATGGTCAAGTCTCTTGGCAATGAGGTATCCCTATGTTCAGTAACAGCTGTTTCATAATCACCTGTTTTTCGTACTATACCATGTACAATTTTAAATTCATTTGGAGCAATACGTATTGCAAAATTGTTTTTTGTTTTTACAGGTATAGCATCATCACACATGCTATCAAAAGCAGTCTGCCATTCAACCGGCACGTCACTTGTGGGAACACTAGCCTTACAAAGGCGAATCACATTTGTCCCTACAATTATGGGAACATCTTTGTTGTATTCTGTATCAGAAACAACTAACAAAGGTACATTAAAAACACTGTTTGATAAAAATGGAGCTGGAATTTAAGCTTCTATATAACCTTTGTATGGTAACTTTGCTCCACCAGCACTTTGAATTGATAGGCCAAATTCAGTAATATTACGAAGCTCAGGCAAAGGATTTAACGAGTGATAAAAACTCTCAGAAATGGAGGTTATCATAGATCCGGAATCGATCAAACCTGAGGTTTTAACACCATTTACAATAATATAACTTTCATTGGAAGAACCCACCATTCTCTCCAACAAAGTAGGCTTAACAGATTTACTCATATTTGGGCGATATTCAAAACCAACTTGGCACTCTTACTCTGTTTGCCCTACAACAGAGGAAGTTAGTGGTTTAAATGCTGAGAGCTATTCCCACGACCTCTAGCACGGTTAGCCACCCCGGCCGGTAGTGCCACCGCGATAACTGCCGTAAGTGTTGCCAGCTTTATAACCATCTGAAGATTGGCTCTGATCACTATTACTACTATAGAAATTCCTACCATAATTACCTCTATTAGGTTGTCTTACATAGCCTCTATTATAACCTCTGCCTCTACCTCGGCTGTACTGTGGTCTAAAGGACTGTTGGACAGAAGCATGGCTATCAGCACCCAAACTGGATTGCTGACTGTCAAACCTCTGTTCCAAAGCTTCCGTACGACCCATCAATTCAGACATTTGTTTTAAAAATTGTTTATTTGTATCATCTGCTTCTGCTGAAGCTTGGCCTATATGTTGTTGAGCAACTTTCTGCTTTGGGTCAGGTCTGCTATTACTGGCTTCTTCTTGCTCAACCTTTCTAATTTCTTTCAATAATAGCTGAAAATCTTTAATGCTATCATATAAATGCCGTGTTGAATGTTTTAACTGTTGGCTTTTCAGACCTGTCCAAAATCAAAATTTGCTTCTTAACATGGCATCTTTTGCGACAAAGTCAATGTGTCCATAGCGAACTGCTCTTGATAGAGTTTGTTCTAATCTAGAACCATACTCTACGATAGATTCACTATCTTTTTGATAGTCACTATAAAATGTTTGAATGTGAGTCACTATAACTCACATTCCCATAAAAACCATCAAGTTTATTTAATATGTCAGCTACAGTAGCATTTTCCCCTAAAGGACTAGCATAGCTCTGGCTGACCCTTTAAGTAAATGTAGGTGAAGGTTACTTTCACTTTACACTTCAAGGTATCGTATCACAGATTGTTAAATAGAAACTACCTAAATTTAAGTAAAATAATTATTTGTCATGAAATGACCTGTGTGACATATAGTATTGTGGAAGTTCTCTTGGCAGTGCTATTTATCAGTGTCTCCAACAGATACCAAAAGAATACTACCATATTTATCTGCTTTTTGTGACTGGGTAAAAAGGTTACAAAAATGTGCTTCAGTAAAGGGGGAATACTTTGAAGGTTTGTAATAAAAATATGTTTGATAAAACGTAGCACTGAAGTTATCCGAATTCAGTGACAAAACTTTTTGCAGGACCCTCGTAAGAGGACCAAGATGGCCCTGTATCGCCCACCTGATTAGCAGGTAAAGTGGCTATTCGATTCAGGAGAAGAAGTGCAAAATAGATTTCTAAGATGGCAGCCATTTTGGATTTCTTATTGGAACAATTTTATCTACAAGTCACCCTGATGTTTTCCACCAAACCAGGAGTCAACTGACCTTTTGGTTCAGGTGAAAAAGCAAAACATAGATATTCAAGATGGCAGCCATGGCAGCCATCTAAGATTTCCCATTAGAATGGTTTAAGTTATTTTGATCTACAAGTCACTCCGATGCTTCCTATCAAGTTTCAAGACAATAGGCCTTTTGTTTCAGAAGAAGAAGTGAAAAATAGATTTTCAAGATGGTGGCCATCTTGGATTTCCCATCAGAACAATTTTAGCTATTTTTTTTTTTATCTACAATTAACCCCAATGTTTCCTACCAAGTTTCATGTCAGTTGGCTTTTTGTTTGAGGAGAAGAAGCGAAAAATATCTCTTCAAGATGGTGGCTATGGAGGCCATCTTGGATTTCAGATCGGAACAAGTTTAGCTATTTTTGCTCCACAAGACACCCCAGTGCTTCCTACCAAGTTTCGTCAATTGCCCTTTAGTTTGAGGAGAAGAAGCAATAAATAGATTTCAAGATAGCAGCCATGGTGGCCATCTTGAATTTCCAATCAGAACGATTTTAGCTGTTTTTGATCGACAAGTTACCTTGATGCTTTCTACCAAGACCCAAGTCAATTGGCCTTCCGGTTCAGGAGAAGAAGTGAAAAGTAGATTTTCAAGATGGCGGCCACTGGGGCCATCTTGGATATCCGAATGGAACGATTTTAGCTACTTTTGATCTACAAGTCACCCCAATGCTTTCTACCAAGACCCAAGTCAATTGGCTCTTGGCTTCAGGAGAAGAAGCGATAAATAGATTTTCAAGATGGCAACCAT
Source organism: Anodontia alba (assembly GCA_964016985.1). Taxonomy (NCBI): domain Eukaryota; kingdom Metazoa; phylum Mollusca; class Bivalvia; order Lucinida; family Lucinidae; genus Anodontia; species Anodontia alba. Next base: position 110,064,184 of record OZ024825.1, on the reverse strand, counting down.
AGTGGCCTTCTTGGATTTCAGATCAGAACGATTTTAGCTATAGTTGATCTGCAAGTCACCCCGATGCTTTCTACCAAGTTTCAAGTCAACTGGCCCAGGGTGTAGGAGGAGTAGGCTTTTAACCTTTACCACTCTCTGGGCATTTTCAGCAGAAGGCAAATTGATGATATTTTCTTATTTTTCCCAGAAAACAGGATTTGACATTTCATGCAAATTGTCTCCTCAGGAGACAATTTGCATGAAATGTCAAATCCTGTTTATTGGGAAAAATAAGAAAAATATTTCAAAATGTCGTCTGCTGAAAATTTTACCCAGAGTGCTAAGCGTTAAAGCAATTGTTGACGCTGCACAATGGAAGATAAATGACAAATGGCAGACAACAGACATGGACTCACCACAACAGCTCACCTTGAGCATTTCGTGCTCAGGTGAGCTAAAAATATCATCAGTTTATTGCCTGCTGAATCAGCCCAGCCCAGAGAATGATAAAGGGTATTTGGCATTCATTTTTTCCAGAGAAAACATAACGGCATTTCATGTGAATTGTCAGCTAGGCAGATGATTCAGATAAAATGCCAAACCTCATTTTCTCTGAAAAATAAAAAAATGCTGTCTGCTGCAGTTGTGATTATAACTTTAAGGATTAAAGAGTCAGTCACAGAAGTAGCAGACAACAATAATTTATTGAAAATATTTCTTTAACTCTTTGCATGCTGCTGGGTAATTTTGCATGCTTTTTTGTAGTCTGTGGATTTTTTTTTTTTTTTTTAAATTAACTTCTTCAAAAACATCTTTTAGGATATTCAGAGCGGAAACAGTTTGGATTTTGTCGGGCCTGATCTGGGTCCAAACTGTTTGCAAAGTTTATCAGCAGATGATAGAAGTCGCCACTTGCGGGGAAAGGGTTAAAGTCTTTTCGTAAATATTTGTTTATTTTTTCTGAGAAAAGTAAGGTAAGACACAGTTATTTCAAATTCAATACATCAGGATTAGAATCTCTTAATCAGTCGAATATCAACTCTCAATCCAAACAGGTTGTCTTCAACTTAAGAAAAAAGTCCAACATCAACATCCCTGGTATTTTTTTTTTTCCAAACTTTTACTAACAAGATTGCATTTTACAGTTTGAAAAAAAGGAGAGTAATGTGCCAAAAAATAAATCAAAGTGAAAAGGAAAAAGATGTGTGTGATTTTTTTTTTTTTTTAAGAATAATCAATAAATAGATTTTCAGCCATTATCTAACTTCTGAATAATATATTTATAATTTGTTAGATTTGGCATTAAACTTAATAGACAAAATGTGGATATATTGTGCTGCCCTTGTTGCTGATGTATAATTTGCTTCTGATTCATGTGACAGCTATGATCTCACAATCAGCAGCCAAAAGACTGAGGTAGTATATCAGCCAGCACCTGGAAATCCTTACAAGGAGCCTTCCATCACAGTGAAAGGTCAACAACTGCAAGTGGTAGACAAGTTCACCTACCTTGGAAGCACATTGTCTAGAGTTGTGCACATTGATGATGAAGTCAATGCTAGAATTGCCAAAGCTAGTGCATTATTTGGCCGACTACGTGGAAGTATTTGGGACTGAAGTGGAATCAGACTTGACACAAAGCTGAAAGTATATAGATCAGTAGTGCTGCCAACACTATTATACACATGCGAAACTTGGACAGTTTACCAACGGCATGCCAAAAGACTGAACCACTTCCATACAAACTGTCTTAGAAAACTTCTAAAGATCAAGTGACAAGACAGGATTCCAGACACAGAAGTCCTGAAAAGGGCAGGGATGCGGAGTGTACATACTCTTCTGAAATTGGCACAGTTAAGATGGACAGGCCATGTTACCTGAATGCCTGATGAATGTTTGCCAAAGAAAATCCTCTATGGAGAACTACAAGTTGGAAAACGCTCCCATGGTGGTCAGAAGAAGCGATACAAGGACACCCTCAAAGCCTTGCTTAAAGACTTCAACATACCAACAGATATTTTCTACGATCATTCTCTCCCTTCCCCCGATTCAAGAAGGGCAGATGTCAGTTTCTGGTGAAAGAATGTGCACAATACTGGTTAACCGCTTAGACGACTAAGCCTGCCCAGTAAACATGTGGTTAGGTAAACTGACTGCGCTCGACATGACCCCATTGGGTTGACTGGGCCGTAAAACCTCAACACAATCTAACATACCAACAGAGTCATGGGAAGAGATTGCACAGGATCGAACAAAGTGGCGAGGCCTCCTAAGAAGGGGAGCTGGTGAATACGAAGCAAAAAGAACCAGCGAAGCCAAGCAGAAACCTGCACAGCGGAAAGCCAGAGCTAAGGCATCACCAACAGAGCTTTCATCCTCAGACCTCTCTTGTTCTATCTGCAACAGGCAGATTAGAGCTAAGATTGGTTTCATCAGCCATCTTAGAACACACAAATAATAACACATCACACAGTTGATTAAGATTGGTCATTGTCAGTAATGACAGATGAACAAGATATTTTGTTATGAGAGAGACTTCATGTTATCTCCTTTTGATGAAAATCAAGCTGATATAAGTTTTCATGAGCCCTCATCCTTGTTTCCTCACAATTAGTTTGGTTTATACATTTTTGTTTCCTGTAATATTTCACTGATTGAGTTAACCCTTGTCCTGCTGAATAAATTAAGAAGCCACACCCATTTCTAATTTTCAGCCAATCAGATTACTTGATCAAGATTGTTGATATAGATTCACATACTAAATGGCAAACAGTGCAGATCCAGATCAGCTGGCTTCTAGGAAGCCAGCTGATCTGGATCTACACTGTTTGCAAAGACGGATTATATCCGGGCTCAGCAGGACAAGGGTTAAGGAGCCTTCATCATTTTGTATTTTTTAGCTCCCCTGAGCCAATGGCAATGGGGGGGAGCTTACAGGATGGTAGGCCTCTGTCCAACATCCACCATTTTCAAATTTCTTCTCTATAACCGCTGGGCCAATTTCGGTTAGATTTCATAGCAGCCTCCTGACAATTGGGAAGGGAAAGTTTGTCTGAACAGTCCCGGTCATATGACCAAGATGGCTGCCATGCCCAAATATCATAAGAAAAATGCCTAACCACATTATGGACAGGTTTTTCTACTAAGGAATAAAGGTAACATATTACGTTGAAAAAAGGTTAACCAAAAGATGAATCTTAGACAACGCCTGACCGCCTGGATATTGCTATTTTAAAGGACAGAATTTTTCTGAGAAAAACCTGTCAAAAAATACAATTTTATCCAAAAAGTGCTGGTAACTGTTGTGGTCACTGGAAAGTATATAGAAGAAACTTTAACCTGAATAATTTCAAAATATTTCAAACCATTAAGAAGTTATGGATTGCACTAGAAATTTTGGCTTAGAAATTTGTTCAGGGGAGATAACTAGAAAAAGAACAAAGCAAGAGAAGTTTCTTATGTGCGACACTCCTACTTGACCTGATATATGTCCCTACCAAATATTATCAAATAGCTCTAACAGTATGGGAGTTATGGCCTGCACAAGATTTTGTTTCAGGGGAGTTAAGTAGATAACAAGAAAGTATGAGTTGTCTTGTTTGCACACATCTACTGGTCCTTCTTTTCATCCTTACCAAATATGAAAGTAATAAAGGTAAAATAACACTTTGAAAAAAGGTTAACCAAAAGGTAAACCTTGGACAACTTCTGGGGAGACAGTATATAAAAAAGAAAGTGAGAGTTGTCTCTCTTGCAGGCAACATGCCTACTGGTCCTCCTCTTTATCCCTTTCAAATGTGAAAGAAATCCACTGAAGAATTAAGGTAATATATCACTTTGAAAAAAGGTTAAACAATAGGTAAACTTGGTTGACGACTGCCCGCCCAGACATGGCTATTTTGAAGGACAAATTTTTGAAAACCCCGTCCAAAAACCTTAAAAAATTTCTTCTCCAGAACGGCTAGGCCGATTGCCATAAAATTTGGTATGAAGCATCAGGTGACTGAGGTCATGCCAAAATATCATAAAAATCATTAAAAATCTTCTTCTCCAGAACAGCTAGGTGAATTACCTTGAAACTCGGTATGTAGAATCAGGTGACTGAGTACTTTGTTCAAATGATGAACCTGCATTGACCTTGACTATTTTTATGGCAAGGTCAAATTCCTTAGGCTTTTGAATGGGCAAAATGGTAAACAGTGCATTTTTCCAAAACTATTGTAGTCTGTGACACTAATATGTACTACATGAATGTCTATGAATACCAAAGGTCAAGGTTATTCAGGACATTGATCCCTGGTCACTAGATTGAATGTCTGTCAACATTTCAAAGGACTTCTTATCTTAAACCACTGGGCCGATTTCAATTAAATTTCATACACAGCCCCAAAGACAATAGGCAAACAAAATATTGTTCGAATGGTCTAGGTCATCTGACCAATATAGCCACCAGTCCTAAATATGGTTAAAACCTTAAAAAAATCTTTTCCAGAACTGCCTGGCCTATTGCACTGAAACATAGTATGTGGCATCAGGTCAAGTTTGTTCAAATGATGACCCTAGGTTGACCTTCACCTATTTTACAGCAAGGTCTTTTGAATGGGAAATGGTAAAACAATGTATTTCCCCAAAACTATTGTAGTCTGTGACATGAGAGTAAGTAGTGCATGAATGTCTATGAACACCAAAGATCAAGGTCATTCAGTGACCTTGGCCCCAGGTCACTAGGATTGCATGTTCATCAACACTTCAAAAGATTTCTTATCTTTAACTGTTGGGCCAATTTTGAGTAAATTTCATACGCACCACCCTGGCAGTAGGAAAACAAGTCTGTTTGAAAGGTCCAGGTCACATTACCAAAATGACTGCCATGTCCAAATATGGTGACAAGAGCTCTGCCAAGTGGGGCATTATACGCCCATGGCAAGTAATAAGATGTAGCACATAAACTGGCTCCTGTATAATTCAGTGCTCCGGATATAAACTGTAAGTGGAATTACAAAAAAAAAAATTAAAAATTTTTTATTGGGGCATATCTCTGCTGATATTTGGTGAACTGTAACTTAAGGGTCCAAGCTGGCCCAGAAATTAAGGGAGAAGTGACTTCTCCCTCCTTGGAAAATAGGGAGAAGTTTGCTGCATCTAGGGAGTTCTTCCGGATGGAGGACACACGACAGCAGCATGGCTATATTATAAGCTCATATGAGCTTTTGATTTGTGTTTTTCCTATACTTCAATATCAGACCAAACAATAACAAAACAAAAAAAAACAACAAAAAAAAAAAAAAAAAAAAAAAAAAAAATGGCATCCTTTCCTTGCAAATCTAATAAAAGAAGGTGTAAAAAAAATAATAACTTGCCCATATGGCCATAACTTAAGTTATTTGCAAATAAAAATTTGCACACTATTACCATAAACAATGTGATGCAAAAAGTTTAAAAAAAACTTTCAAAGGGCCATAACTCTGCCAATATTTGGTGCACTGTAACCTCGAAATAATATGCGCTGCTCTACATCATCATGCAACTATTTATGAAGTTTCAGCTTGATTGGATGTAAACTGTAGAAGGATTTAGCCAGAAACGAAAAAAATCAATAGAAATTTTCAACTCTGCTAATATTTGGTGGACTGTAACCTTGAAACAATATGTGCTGCTCCACATCATGGTCTAACTAAAAATCAAGTTTCAGCTTGATCGGATGTAAACTGTAGGAGGAGTTAACCGGAAACAAAAAGTTTACTGAAATTTTCAAAGGGGCATAACTCTGCCAATATTTTGTGCACTATAACCTCCAAATAATATGCACTGCTCCACATCATCGTGTATCTATTTATGAAGTTTCAGCTTCAATTATCAAGGGAACCTGAATGTCAAGGAGGAATACTTTTGAACAAAGATTGCGCTACTTTTCGATTGTATCCAACAGGTTTTGTACATGTACAAAATTAATATTGACATATAAACTTTTACAAGGTGTTTTTGGAATGAAAGCACCAATTTCATATGTTTTGAGACACGTTGTCCCTCAAGAAGAGGTTGAAGTTTCAGTATGTGAATTCATATCAGCTACCTAGATCAAGTCATCTGATTTGCTGAAAATTGGAAGTGGGCATCTTAATTTATTCAGCATGACAAGGTGAATGTTTTGCTTTTGTTAAGGTGAAGATAACCTGTTTAGATCGAGATTTGATATTTGAAGGTTTCAGAGAGCTTTACTATTGTTCTATACATGGTGGTTGTGGTGTTGTATAGGCAGTTGTTTTGGTGTTGTATAGGTGGTGATTGTGGTGTTGTATAGGCAATTGTTGAATTGTATAGACAGTGGTTGTAGTGTTGTATAGGCAGCAGTTGTGGTATTGTATAGGAGGTGGTTGTTGTGTTGTATAGGCGGTGGTTGTAGTGTTGTTTTGAGGATGGTTGTGTTGTATAGGCGGTGGTTGTGGTGTTGTATAGGCAGTGGTTGTGGTGTTGTATATAGGTTGGTTGTGGTGTTGTATAGGCAGTGGTTCTGGTGCTGTTTGTTCTTTGTATTTGCGATTGCTCGCCGTAGGACTCTTATCATGATTTGCCCTGTAAGTTGTCTTATTAGCTCACCTGGAGTCAGCTTATGCCATGGCCTGTTGTCCGTAGTCCGTCCTTCGTTAGCTTTTCACATTTTCGACATCTCCTCCAGAACCATGTTGGATTGAGCTGAAACTTAGTGGGAGGCATTGTGGCAACATGGAGATTCAGAATTGCTAAAATCATTCCGTTCCGATATCCAAGATGGCCATCTTGAAATTCTTTAAATGACAGCTCCCCACAAACCGTAAGTCAGATTGAGCTGAAACTAGATGAGAGGCATCACAGTGACACAGAGATTCAGAATTGCTAAAATCATTCCGTTCCAATAGCAGCCATCTTGAATTTCTTCAAACGACATCTCCTCCCAAACCATAAGTCGGATTGAGCCAAAACTTGATGGGAGGTATCACAGTGATACAGAGATTCAGAATTGCTAAAATGGTTCCGTTCCGATATCCAAGAAAATCTTGAAAATCTTTAAATGACATCTCCTCCTGAACCTTAAGTCAGATTGAGCTGAAATTTGATGGGAGGCATCAAGGGGACATTGAGATGTAGAATTGCTAAAATCGTTCCGTTGATATCCAAGATGGCTGCCATGGTGGCCATCTTGAAAATCTTTAAACAATATCTCCTCCTGAATGGTAGGTCGGATTGAGGTGAAATTTTGTGGGCGGCATTGGGGTGACATGGTGATTCAGAATTGCTAAATCGTTCCGTTCCGATATCCAAGATGGCTGCCATGGCAGCCATTTTGAAAATCTTTAAACGACATCTCCTCTGAACGGTAGGTCAGATTGAGGTGAAACTTTGTGGGCAGCATTGGGGTGACATGGAGACTCGGAATTGCTAATATCATTCCGTTCCGATATCCAAGATGGTGGCCATTATGAAAATTTTTAAAGGACATCTCCGCCCGAACTGTAAGTCAGACTGAGCTGAAATTTGATGGGAGGCATCAAGCGGACATGGAGATGCAGAATTGCTGAAATCGTTCCGTTCTGATATCCAAGTTGGCCGCCATCTGAATTTCTTCAAACATCTCCTCCTGAACCTCAAGTCAGATTGAGCTGAAATTTGATGTGAGGCATCAAGCGGACATGGAGATGCAGAATTGCTAAATTCGTTCCGTTCTGATAGCCAAGATGGCGGCCATCTTGAAAATCTTTAAACATCTCCTAAACATTGAGCTGAAATTTGATGGGAGGCATCAAGGGGACAGGAAGATTCAGAAATGCTAAAATTGTTCCGTTCCGATGTCCAAGATGGCCGCTATGGTGGCCATCTTGAAATTCTTTAAACAACATCTCCTCCTGAATGGTAGGTCGCATTTAGTTGAAGCTTTGAGGGCGGCATTTAGGTGAAACTTTGAGGGCGGCATTGGGGTGACATGGAGATTCAGAATTTCGTTCCATTCCAATATCCAAGATGGCCGCCATGGTGGCCATTTTGAAAATCTTTAAACGACATCTCCTCCTGAATGGTAGGTCGGATTGAGTTGAAACTTTGTGGGTGGCATTGGGGTGACATGGAGATTCCGAATTGCGAAAATTGTTCCGTTCCAATATCGAAGATGGCCAAGGGCGGCCATTATGAAAATCTTTAAACGACATCTCCTCCTGAACCTTAAGTGGGAATGAGCTGAAATTTGATGGGAGGCATCAAGGGGACATGGAGATTCAGAATTGCTAAAATCATTCTGTTCCAAGATGGCTGCCGTGGTGGCCATTTTGAAAATCTTTAAATGACATCTCCTCCTGAACGGTAGGTCGGATTGAGGTGAAACTTTATGGGCAGCATTGGGGTGACATGGAGATTCAGAATTGCTTAAATTGTTCTATTCCGATATCCATGATGGCCGCCATGGTGGCCATCTTTAATTTCTTCAAACGGCATCTCCTCCTGAACTGTAAGTCGGATTGAGCCAAAACTTGATGGGAGGCATCACAGTGACACGGAGATTCAGAATTGCTAAAATGGTTCTGTTCTGATATCCAAGATGGCCGCCACAGTGGCCATCTTGAATTTTCTTCAAACGACATCTCCTCCTGATGTCAGATTGAGCTGAAATTTGATGGGAGGCATCAAGTGGACATGGAGATGCAGAATTGCTAAAATCATTCCGTTCTGATATAACTAGGCTCTAGCTTCAATACTTTTTGAGATATTTTCTGAATGCCTGATGAATGTAAAACAAATATTATCAAATAGCTCTAACAGTATGGGAGTTATGGCCTGCACAAGATTTTGTTTCAGGGGAGTTAAGTAGATAACAAGAAAGTATGAGTTGTCTTGTTTGCACACATCTACTGGTCCTTCTTTTCATCCTTACCAAATATGAAAGTAATAAAGGTAAAATAACACTTTGAAAAAAGGTTAACCAAAAGGTAAACCTTGGACAACTTCTGGGGAGACAGTATATAAAAAAGAAAGTGAGAGTTGTCTCTCTTGCAGGCAACATGCCTACTGGTCCTCCTCTTTATCCCTTTCAAATGTGAAAGAAATCCACTGAAGAATTAAGGTAATATATCACTTTGAAAAAAGGTTAAACAATAGGTAAACTTGGTTGACGACTGCCCGCCCAGACATGGCTATTTTGAAGGACAAATTTTTGAAAACCCCGTCCAAAAACCAAATTTCTTCTCCAGAACGGCTAGGCCGATTGCCATAAAATTTGGTATGAAGCATCAGGTGACTGAGGTCATGCCAAAATATCATAAAAATCATTAAAAATCTTCTTCTCCAGAACAGCTAGGTGAATTACCTTGAAACTCGGTATGTAGAATCAGGTGACTGAGTACTTTGTTCAAATGATGAACCTGCATTGACCTTGACTATTTTTATGGCAAGGTCAAATTCCTTAGGCTTTTGAATGGGCAAAATGGTAAACAGTGCATTTTTCCAAAACTATTGTAGTCTGTGACACTAATATGTACTACATGAATGTCTATGAATACCAAAGGTCAAGGTTATTCAGGACATTGATCCCTGGTCACTAGATTGAATGTCTGTCAACATTTCAAAGGACTTCTTATCTTAAACCACTGGGCCGATTTCAATTAAATTTCATACACAGCCCCAAAGACAATAGGCAAACAAAATATTGTTCGAATGGTCTAGGTCATCTGACCAATATAGCCACCAGTCCTAAATATGGTTAAAACCTTAAAAAAATCTTTTCCAGAACTGCCTGGCCTATTGCACTGAAACATAGTATGTGGCATCAGGTCAAGTTTGTTCAAATGATGACCCTAGGTTAACCTTCACCTATTTTACAGCAAGGTCTTTTGAATGGGAAATGGTAAAACAATGTATTTCCCCAAAACTATTGTAGTCTGTGACATGAGAGTAAGTAGTGCATGATGGTCTATGAACACCAAAGATCAAGGTCATTCAGTGACCTTGGCCCCAGGTCACTAGGATTGCATGTTCATCAACACTTCAAAAGATTTCTTATCTTTAACTGTTGGGCCAATTTTGAGTAAATTTCATACGCACCACCCTGGCAGTAGGAAAACAAGTCTGTTTGAAAGGTCCAGGTCACATTACCAAAATGACTGCCATGTCCAAATATGGTGACAAGAGCTCTGCCAAGTGGGGCATTATACGCCCATGGCAAGTAATAAGATGTAGCACATAAACTGGCTCCTGTATAATTCAGTGCTCCGGATATAAACTGTAAGTGGAATTACAAAAAAAAAAATTAAAAATTTTTTATTGGGGCATATCTCTGCTGATATTTGGTGAACTGTAACTTAAGGGTCCAAGCTGGCCCAGAAATTAAGGGAGAAGTGACTTCTCCCTCCTTGGAAAATAGGGAGAAGTTTGCTGCATCTAGGGAGTTCTTCCGGATGGAGGACACACGACAGCAGCATGGCTATATTATAAGCTCATATGAGCTTTTGATTTGTGTTTTTCCTATACTTCAATATCAGACCAAACAATAACAAAACAAAAATAAACAACAACAAAAAAAAAAAAAAAAAAAAAAAAAATGGCATCCTTTCCTTGCAAATCTAATAAAAGAAGGTGTAAAAAAAATAATAACTTGCCCATATGGCCATAACTTAAGTTATTTGCAAATAAAAATTTGCACACTATTACCATAAACAATGTGATGCAAAAAGTTTAAAAAAAACTTTCAAAGGGCCATAACTCTGCCAATATTTGGTGCACTGTAACCTCGAAATAATATGCGCTGCTCTACATCATCATGCAACTATTTATAAAGTTTCAGCTTGATTGGATGTAAACTGTAGAAGGATTTAGCCAGAAACGAAAAAAATCAATAGAAATTTTCAACTCTGCTAATATTTGGTGGACCGTAACCTTGAAACAATATGTGCTGCTCCACATCATGGTCTAACTAAAAATCAAGTTTCAGCTTGATCGGATGTAAACTGTAGGAGGAGTTAACCGGAAACAAAAAGTTTACTGAAATTTTCAAAGGGGCATAACTCTGCCAATATTTTGTGCACTATAACCTCCAAATAATATGCACTGCTCCACATCATCGTGTATCTATTTATGAAGTTTCAGCTTCAATTATCAAGGGAACCTGAATGTCAAGGAGGAATACTTTTGAACAAAGATTGCGCTACTTTTCGATTGTATCCAACAGGTTTTGTACATGTACAAAATTAATATTGACATATAAACTTTTACAAGGTGTTTTTGGAATGAAAGCACCAATTTCATATGTTTTGAGACACGTTGTCCCTCAAGAAGAGGTTGAAGTTTCAGTATGTGAATTCATATCAGCTACCTAGATCAAGTCATCTGATTTGCTGAAAATTGGAAGTGGGCATCTTAATTTATTCAGCATGACAAGGTGAATGTTTTGCTTTTGTTAAGGTGAAGATAACCTGTTTAGATCGAGATTTGATATTTGAAGGTTTCAGAGAGCTTTACTATTGTTCTATACATGGTGGTTGTGGTGTTGTATAGGCAGTTGTTTTGGTGTTGTATAGGTGGTGATTGTGGTGTTGTATAGGCAATTGTTGAATTGTATAGACAGTGGTTGTAGTGTTGTATAGGCAGCGGTTGTGGTATTGTATAGGAGGTGGTTGTTGTGTTGTATAGGCGGTGGTTGTAGTGTTGTTTTGAGGATGGTTGTGTTGTATAGGCGGTGGTTGTGGTGTTGTATAGGCAGTGGTTGTGGTGTTGTATATAGGTTGGTTGTGGTGTTGTATAGGCAGTGGTTCTGGTGCTGTTTGTTCTTTGTATTTGCGATTGCTCGCCGTAGGACTCTTATCATGATTTGCCCTGTTAGTTGTCTTATTAGCTCACCTGGAGTCAGCTTATGCCATGGCCTGTTGTCCGTAGTCCGTCCTTCGTTAGCTTTTCACATTTTCGACATCTCCTCCAGAACCATGTTGGATTGAGCTGAAACTTAGTGGGAGGCATTGTGGCAACATAGAGATTCAGAATTGCTAAAATCATTCCGTTCCGATATCCAAGATGGCCATCTTGAAATTCTTTAAATGACAGCTCCCCACAAACCGTAAGTCAGATTGAGCTGAAACTAGATGAGAGGCATCACAGTGACACAGAGATTCAGAATTGCTAAAATCATTCCGTTCCAATAGCAGCCATCTTGAATTTCTTCAAACGACATCTCCTCCCAAACCATAAGTTGGATTGAGCCAAAACTTGATGGGAGGTATCACAGTGATACAGAGATTCAGAATTGCTAAAATGGTTCCGTTCCGATATCCAAGAAAATCTTGAAAATCTTTAAATGACATCTCCTCCTGAACCTTAAGTCAGATTGAGCTGAAATTTGATGGGAGGCATCAAGGGGACATTGAGATGTAGAATTGCTAAAATCGTTCCGTTGATATCCAAGATGGCTGCCATGGTGGCCATCTTGAAAATCTTTAAACAATATCTCCTCCTGAATGGTAGGTCGGATTGAGGTGAAATTTTGTGGGCGGCATTGGGGTGACATGGTGATTCAGAATTGCTAAATCGTTCCGTTCCGATATCCAAGATGGCTGCCATGGCAGCCATTTTGAAAATCTTTAAACAACATCTCCTCTGAACGGTAGGTCAGATTGAGGTGAAACTTTGTGGGCAGCATTGGGGTGACATGGAGACTCGGAATTGCTAATATCATTCCGTTCCGATATCCAAGATGGTGGCCATTATGAAAATTTTTAAAGGACATCTCCGCCCGAACTGTAAGTCAGACTGAGCTGAAATTTGATGGGAGGCATCAAGCGGACATGGAGATGCAGAATTGCTGAAATCGTTCCGTTCTGATATCCAAGTTGGCCGCCATCTGAATTTCTTCAAACATCTCCTCCTGAACCTCAAGTCAGATTGAGCTGAAATTTGATGTGAGGCATCAAGCGGACATGGAGATGCAGAATTGCTAAATTCGTTCCGTTCTGATAGCCAAGATGGCGGCCATCTTGAAAATCTTTAAACATCTCCTAAACATTGAGCTGAAATTTGATGGGAGGCATCAAGGGGACAGGAAGATTCAGAAATGCTAAAATTGTTCCGTTCCGATGTCCAAGATGGCCGCTATGGTGGCCATCTTGAAATTCTTTAAACAACATCTCCTGAACGGTAGGTCGCATTTAGGTGAAGCTTTGAGGGCGGCATTTAGGTGAAACTTTGAGGGCGGCATTGGGGTGACATGGAGATTCAGAATTTCGTTCCATTCCAATATCCAAGATGGCCGCCATGGTGGCCATTTTGAAAATCTTTAAACGACATCTCCTCCTGAATGGTAGGTCGGATTGAGTTGAAACTTTGTGGGTGGCATTGGGGTGACATGGAGATTCCGAATTGCGAAAATTGTTCCGTTCCAATATCGAAGATGGCCAAGGGCGGCCATTATGAAAATCTTTAAACGACATCTCCTCCTGAACCTTAAGTGGGAATGAGCTGAAATTTGATGGGAGGCATCAAGGGGACATGGAGATTCAGAATTGCTAAAATCATTCTGTTCCAAGATGGCTGCCGTGGTGGCCATTTTGAAAATCTTTAAATGACATCTCCTCCTGAACGGTAGGTCGGATTGAGGTGAAACTTTGTGGGCAGCATTGGGGTGACATGGAGATTCAGAATTGCTTAAATTGTTCTATTCCGATATCCAAGATGGCCGCCATGGTGGCCATCTTTAATTTCTTCAAACGGCATCTCCTCCTGAACTGTAAGTCGGATTGAGCCAAAACTTGATGGGAGGCATCACAGTGACACGGAGATTCAGAATTGCTAAAATGGTTCTGTTCTGATATCCAAGATGGCCGCCACAGTGGCCATCTTGAATTTTCTTCAAACGACATCTCCTCCTGATGTCAGATTGAGCTGAAATTTGATGGGAGGCATCAAGTGGACATGGAGATGCAGAATTGCTAAAATCATTCCGTTCTGATATAACTAGGCTCTAGCTTCAATACTTTTTGAGATATTTTGCTGACAAGATGGTGTCCATATTTTTTCAAAGGGCCATAACTCAGAAAAGGGGCATAATCCTGTCAAGAAAAAAAATACATGTCAGCTATTTTTTCATGAGGAATCCATATAAGAAATTTCAAAACAGTAACATTCACGGTTCTAAAGTTATGCTATGCATCAAAAAGCGTGACGAACGGACGGACAAACAACCCAGAAGCAATATGCTCCCCCCAACTTCTTTGAAGTTGGGGGCATAATTATTGATCACAATGGCAGGACTGATAATCGATTATCTTTTCAGCTCTAATTAGTCAGCCCTATCTTCTATACTATTCTTCAGAGCCTGAACATTTACGGCTCTTTGGTTACTGGTACACCAAGTAACGAAAGTGTCATGGACATGGGAATATGCAAGGACAACTTGCAACCCCTGGAACTGCAGTCGTATGCACTGCCCGATGCTAAGGAACCCAGCAAAATGATGGAAGATGAAAAAGATAAACAAAAGTCAGTGGTTCAAGAAATGATATCAGATTTTTTATATATTTTAATTAAGTAACAACACGGTACACTTTTGCATGCTTTTTTAATCACCCTTCAAACAAGTACATTTTCTCATCCATATTTAATTTTGTCAAGACAATCAATATACTTACTCATAAATATAGAGAAATTATAAACTGTAACTTATAAGGAATGTAAAACAAAAGTGGAATGTTGCTTATACATAGTCAAACTTCAATGGTTCAAACATCTTTGGGACCATGGAAATTTGTTTAAGAAATTTTGTATCAGACATGGGTAGTTCATGCCACTGATGGTTAATAAAAGTACCTGGCCAGGAGGCAAATGGGGACAATTTAGGGAGGTCTTTTCAATCTTCCATAAAAATAATGGTATGTTGAGTGTACTCATTAGAATTGCCCTAATAAGGCATTTCTAATGAGTACACTCAACATATATTTCTTGATAAAATTTTCCCTTACATATCCCTAAATATTTTTTTTTTTTTTGCACTGTCACTAGAATTTCCTTGGGACTGAAAGAAGAGTTCGATTGTGCCATGGTAAACGAGCTCTTCAGTTCCATTGAGTACACTCAACATTATATTGCTTGGTAAAATTTTCCTTCACATATCCCTAAATATGTTGTTGTTTTTTTTTGTTTTTTTTTTTATTGCACTAGGGACTCAAAGAAAAGTTTGATTAATTAACCCTTGTCCTGCTGAATAAATTAAGATGCCATGCCCATTTCTAGTTTTCAGCCAATCAGATTACTTGATCCAGATTGTTGCTATAAATTCACATACTTAATGGCAAACTGAGCAGATCCAGATCAGTTGGCTTCTTCAGAAGCCAACTGATCTGGATCTACACTGTTTGCAAAGGCAGGATATATCCGGATTCAGCAGGACAATGGTTAAGCCAGGGTAAACAGCTATGTTCTAGTCAAAGAAATTTTACTGTTATTTATATGCAAAAGTAGAATTACAGCATTGTATTAAAGACTGTGCTTATTCTATTATTAGGTTGCCCCTTACCATGAAGGATACACTTGGTAGATTTTCTGTCATTTTTGACAAGGGGGACAGCTTGTGACTTTCTGCTTGCTTTCATGTTTATCAAAAAGGTCTACTCTAAATGGAATAAATTCTTTTTAGAATAGACCCCTTTTCTAACTCTTTCCCCACCAGTGGCTACTTTTGTGGTCTGCTGATAACCTTTGCGAACAGTTTGGATCCAGATCAGGCCCGATAAAATGTCGGGCCTGATCTGGATCCAAACTGTTTGATACTCTGATGGTATTCTTGAAAGATATTTTTGAAAAAGTTAATAAAAAAAAAACATCCACAGACGACAAAAAAGCATGCAAAATTACCCAGCATGCAAAGAGCTAAAGAAACTTAGTGTGCAGGGAAGCAAAAAAACTGCCTCCTTTGTAAAACAACGGCAAAAACCATCCAAGTATCTTTTTCCCTTAAATGCTCTTTAACTCTTTGCATGCTTTTTTGTCGTCTGTGGATTTTTTTTTAAAAGTAACTTTTCAAAAAAATCTCTTTCAGGAATACTGTCAGAGTGTCAAATAGTTTGGATCAAGATTAGGCCCCACATTTAGTCAGGCCTGATCTGGATCCAAACTGTTTGCAAAGGTATTAGCAGACGACAAAATTCGCCATGAGTGGGGAAAGAGTAAAGTATTCACAACATACAGTAAACATCCTAAAATTTTGTACAATGAAATTTCTGAATAAATGGCAATGCAAAGGAGTAGTCTGATTAGGATGTGCACTGTTTGCCATTTCACTACGTATTTTAAGAAACAACTGCATAAAAAGCAAGACTTAGGGGAAAAAAAAAGTATGGGATAAAGTGTTGGAAATTTTCAACATTTACAGTTGTTTTGTAAATGAGGTCCTAAATACTCATCAAAATTATCATCACACCCGACCAGAAGATACAAATGTCAGAAGTGTAGATCCAGATCAGAGGTTTCATACCAAGGTGACTCATCAGAATCTAGACTGCCATTCCATTTCTGAAATTTTATTCAACATCTCTATTTGTTTGTTTGTGTTGAGGTTTTACGGCCCAGTCAACCCAATGGGGTCAAGTCGAGCGCAGTCAGTTTACCTAACCACATGTTTACTGGGCAGGCTTAGTCCTCTAAGCGGTTAACCAGTATTGTGCACATTCTTTCGCCAGAAACTGACAACTGCCCTTCTAGAATCAGCGGAAGGGAAAGAATGACCGTAGAAAATATTTCACGATCAATCTGCAAGAAAGAATGTTGCCGACCTCGGTGGGGGTTGAACCCGCAACCTCCTAGTCTCCAGTTGGACGGCGCATCCAACTGAGCCACCGAGGCCGGCACATCTCTATTTGTAACAGAGGAAATGTCCAAAGTCAAAGACAGAAGAGTCAATTTCAGAAACTCACGAGTGAATGGGTTAATATGCTATGAAAAAAAGTTGGGATTTAGAATTCTGATTTAGTTGCCTATGCACTGGCCCCAAAAAACACCTTGAATCCTTACCATACTTAACATAATAATCATATGTTTTGGGACAGACAGGCCAGAGCAAACAGTGTAGACCCAGATCAGACACCGCATATTGTGGTGTCTGATCAGTGTCCACAATGTTTGACACTCGATCTTAAACTCATAAACAGGTACTGGAACAGACTTTTACAAGTTAAAAGACAAGGAATTAAGGGTGTCCCAATATTTAGAGTAAATACGGTATCCAAAATCTTAACCCTTGTCCTGCTGAATAAATTAAGATGCCATGCCCATTTCTAATTTTCAGCCAATCAGATTACTTGATCCAGATTGCTGATATAAATTCACATACTTAATGGCAAACAGAGCAGATCCAGATCAGTTGGCTTCTTCAGATCTGGACCTACACTGTTTGCAAAGGCAAGGTATATCCAGGTTCAACAGGACAAGGGTTAAAGTCCATTTGACTATCTAGTGCTGTTTAAAAGGTGCAGACTCAATGACAAACAGTGTGGACTGATCAAACAGCTCCTAAAGGAACAGTTTGATCTGGGTTTACGCTGTTGCTCAGGCAACGCCTGTCTAAAAATTAAGGGTGAATATAGTGAACAACAAAAGCAAAGAGAAAATGTGCCGAGGAAGAGCAAAACAACGTTCTGCCTGGGATTCCGTACAGTCTAGTCAGTGCTTTAATTATTTTGCAAATGATGTAGACCCTGATCAGACATTACACTATGCTGCATCTCATTATGAAAACTCGCCTATTCAAATATATAGAAAATTTCACCTCCAAAAACCAAAAATTTTCAGGTAAATAACTCTATTTTTTTTATATTTCTGCTCAAAACATAGATTGTGGGTACTCGTTAGAACTGCCTCGGCAAGGTGGTTCTAACGAGTACCCACAATCTATGTTTTTTGAGCAGAAATAAGAAAAATAATGTATACCCCTGTAAACCCCAGTTTTACTATATAAAAATTATATAGGCATGGTTTCGTGATGTGATGTGTATCTACAGTTTGCTCAGGACTGTATGTTTGAAAATATGGAAAACAGGAAGTGTTTGAAGACACATTTTCATTTTGCATGTCACATCTCATAAATTGCACAGTTTGTTAGGCCCTGGCTCATACATGCATATATATGAAGAAAACAGTCGGAAAACAGTTAGAAAATGCAGATTTCATTTGGTATGTAATTACTAAATATATATTTAATGCCCCAAATCTAAAAGAAAATCATCCTTTCTAAAATATTCATAAAAATGAAACTTAACTTTACAATATAAATATTGTACAAATACAGGTGACTCGCATTATCTCGAATTCCAAGGGACTCTCTGAAATACTTCGAGATATCCATACCTTTACATATCAGATTTGCAGAATTGAGGAAAAAATAATTCGAACAACCACATTTAACAAATTTATATGTAACTGAACTCTTGAATTTAGAGATATATCGAAAATATTGTGGAAAAGAGGAAAAATTGCTCCTGAAAAGCAATTTCTCCTCTTTTCCACAGTATTGTTCACCTGTTGTTAGATTTTCATGTTTAGGCAGGGACAAGATTTTCACTTCAAGATAAGCAGTTATTCGAGATAAGAGAGGTTGAGATAACGAGAGTCGGCTGTATTACCATAATAGCCCTAAGTACTGGGACAGACAGGACAAACAGTCTAGGCCCAAATCAGATGCCACAGAATGCGATGTCTGATAGGGTCTACACTGTTTGTCACTTGTCCAGCTACACTTAAGACATCAGCAGATAGTAAAATGGTCTTGTTTTAGGACAAGTATGGTAAAGAGCTTGTGTCCTGATTCTTAGGGTAAATATGGTAGTCTTGAAAAAAACATAATGTGGGAAAAGATAAACCACAATCTCTTTATAACACTGTTGTTGGGGTCCATAGCATAAACCATGTTAGTTAAAAAAAAGTGTTATATCCAAACAAAAAGTATAGATTATATTGAAAAATGACCATTTATGGTATGGTCATTTTTCAATATAATCTATACATTTTTGGGATCCATCTTTGAACCGTGTTATATCCTAAACTTGTTATAACAAACCATGTTATAAAGAGGTTGTAGTATAGATGTATTCCACAGTATCTACTGAACCAGCGAGAAGGCAATGAAGACCCTGATCAGTCTGTGAAAACTCAGGCTCCCTTTGACCTTTATTGCCTAGCATAAGAACCAATTTTCTTGTAGTTTACATCATTCAGCTGGATGATAAAACTGAGTAAATGCTTAGCACGTTGGGTAAAATTTTCAGCAGGCAACATTTTATAATAGTTTTCTTACTTTTCTCACAAAATAGGTTTTGATATTTCATGCCAATTGTCTCCATAGGAGACTATTGGCATGAAATATCAAAACCCTATTTTCTGGGAAAAATTAGAAAAATATCGATTTGTTTTCTGCTGAAATTGACCAGTGAATATTTTCCTGTGTACATTACATAGCTTCAGATAAGAAAGTACCCAAAAAATATTTTTATTTCTCCATGAAAACACATGTTGTATGTTCCCATTAGAAGCACTCAGCAGTGTGCTTTTAATGAGTACCCCTTCATACATTTTCGTGGAGTTTCTCTCCTATCTACTGCTGGGGAATCTGAAAAGTAGTGAGATTTGTAACAAATAGAAAAATGAACAAAACAACTGAAACAAAATAATAATAATAATAATAATAATAATAATATTATTATAATAATAATAATAATAATAGTTATAGTTTTCTGCCACAAGATTGAACATTCAGGGTTTGTGTACTTAACCTTAACCCTTGTCCTGCTGAACCCGGATATACCCTGCCTTTGCAAACAGTGTAGATCCAGATCAGTTGGCTTCTGAAGAAGCCAACTGATCTG
The DNA here is from genome assembly GCA_964016985.1 of Anodontia alba. Classification (NCBI taxonomy): domain Eukaryota; kingdom Metazoa; phylum Mollusca; class Bivalvia; order Lucinida; family Lucinidae; genus Anodontia; species Anodontia alba. The sequence goes on along the minus strand of OZ024825.1, from coordinate 110,044,349 downwards.
GATCTGCACTGTTTGCCATTAAGTATTCTATTTTGTATCAACAAGCTGGATCAAGTAATCCGATTGGCTGAAAATTAGAAGTGGGTGTGGCATCTTAATTCATTCAGCAGGACAAGGGTTAAAGTGCTAAGTAAAAATGCAGCAGACAACATTCTTATTTTTTCATAATTATTACTTTTCAGAGGCAGTAAAGCATTGACATTTCATGTCTAGCATCTGCCTAGCAGAAGATTCACATGAAATGTCAAGACATATTTTCTCTGAAAAAAAAAAAAAAAAAAAAAAAATCAAAATATCGTCTGCTGCAGTTGTGACTGATTCTTTAAAGGTTAAAGTAAATATAGTAAGCTGATGTGAGACTTTGCTGTCTGCAGACGAGATGAAATGTGAGAAAATGTTCCATGTCTAGCCTAGGCTTTGATCAGTCTGAACATCCAGAAGTCTGATCAGAGTCTTCCCTGACAGCCTTTAGGTACTTTGGTTCTTTGGCTATCCACAGATCATCCACCTGCCTTGACTCAATGGATACACAGGCTGATCTATGTTTGTTGTGCATGTCCCCACATGGCACCTGATATACCAAAGGATGGCAGTCTCTGAGCAAAATTTGAGCAGACAACATTCAAAATTTTATTTTTATTTTTCTGAGAAAACAAGCCTTGACATTTCATGTGAATTGTCTGCCAAGCAGACAATTCACATGAAATGTCAAGACTTGTTTTCTCTGAAAAATAAAGATAAATAAAAAATTGTCGTCTGCTGCAGTTGTGCTTTATGGGTTAAGCTTAGCATGTTGAGTAAAAATTTCAGCAGATGATATTATGAAAATATTTTTCTTATTTTTCCCAGGAAATAGGCTCTGACATTTCAAGCAAATTGTCTCCTTGCATAAAATGTCAAAGCCTAGTGTCTGAAAAAAAAATATTTTAAAATGTCATCTGCTGAATTTGCCCAGAGAGTGGTAAGAACTTAATCATTCATCTGTTTCTTCACTGAACACTCATAATTTAGCACTATACAATAACAACATGATAGTCATATAAATATAGCAAAGTGACCTTGACCTCCAGCTATAGTTAGGCTACCTACTTCATTAATCCTTGCCATGCTGAATAAATTGAGAAGCCATGCCTACTTCTAATTTTCAGCCAATCAAATTACCGGTACTTCTTCAGACGCCAACAGATCTGGATCTACACTGTTTGCAAAGGCAGGGTATATCTGGGTTCAGCAGGACAAGGGTTAAGCAAATTATTTTAGATCCAACACTCTAAAAACCATTCCAACTCAACTAAATTTGATTGGTCCAGTGCAAATTTTACATCTCTTTCAACATTATCTAAGTCATATCGAGATGATGGAAAGGGGATAATGAAAGACTCTGTGAAAAGAAGCGCCATACAACCATGAGCTAAATTCTGCCACTAGTGGGTTTTGAGCCCCAGACCGTGTGATCCGAAGTCAGGAGCGCTAACCACTCAACCACCTGGGCCCAGTTGTTCAAAGCTAACGATGTTGTTAGTTAATGATTCGTTAAAATATACATCGAGTGATACGCAAATATTCTGAAATTTTTTGCTGAAAAAATGTGAGTAGCTTTTGCAGTGCAAAAGCTACTCACATTTTTTCAGCAAAAAATATCAGAATATTGTATATTGAATCTGCTAAAACAGTTAACGAAATGACCCTTAACGAGATCGTTAAGCTAACGACGCTTTGAACAACTGGGCCCAGGATGCAGATTGGGCTGATGCTCAGGCTTGTCTGGGTCTTTGCTGATTACATGTCATAACCCTTGTCCTGCTTTGCCTTTGCTAACAGAGTAGATATAGATCAGTTCACTTCTTAAGAAGTTAAGTGATCTCGATCTGCACTGTCTGTCCTTAAGTATGTATCAGCAACCTGGATCAAGTAATCTGATTGGCGGAAAAAGTGGGCATGGCATCTCAACCCTTGTCCTGCTGAACCCGGATATACACAGTCTTTGCAAACAGTGTAGATCCAGATCAGTTGGCTTCTGATCTGGATCTGCAGTTTGTCATTCAGTATGTGAATTTGTGTCAACAATCTGGGCCTGGTTGTTCAAAGCGTCGTTAGCTTAACGAGCTCGTTAAGGGTCATTTCGTTAACTATTTTAGCAGATTCAATATACAATATTCTGATATTTTTTGCTGAAAAAATGTGAGTAGCTTTTGCACTGCAAAAGCTACTCACATTTTTTCAGCAAAAAATTTCAGCATATTTGCGTATCACTTGATGTAAATTTTAACGAATCGTTAACTAACGACATCGTTAGCTTTGAACAACTGGGCCCTGGTTAAAATAATCTGATTGTCAGAAAATTAGAAGTAGGCATGGCAATTTATTCAACAGGATAAGGGTTAATTTAATCAGCATGGCAAAGGATAAGATACCTTACGCACTGGTCCTTATACCTGTCATTTCATAACTAGAAGGTGACTTCAGTCTAACCACTGCTATAACTGGACCCCAGGTCAAACTCACTTTTTCAACATAATGCTTAGCATGCTGGGTAAAATTTTCAGCAGACGACATTATAAAATATTTTTCTTATTTTCCAAGAAAAAAAGGCTATGACATTTCTTGCAAACAGTTTCCTTCTGAGACAATTTGCATAAAATGTCAAAGCCTATTTTCTGAGAAAAATGAGAAAATATAATCAATTTGACATCTCTGTATTTACCCCGAGACTGGTAAAGGTTAAACAATAGTCACAACCATGAAATATTTGATTGTATAATGCTGATAATAACTTCTCACAGACAACAAAAACTACCAATAGAATTACAATAGGCAAAAAGGAATCCATATGGAAACTGCTGATCTGGTGTTTTACATTTCTTTCAACATTATTTAACCCTTAAAGCGCCAAGAAAACCTGCATCTGAAAATGTCATCTGTTTATGTCGTCTGCTGAATATTCTTGCAGACTTTTCAAACCTATTTTTGCATACAGGCAAACAATGTGGACCCTGATCAGTCTGATCTGGGTCCACACTGTTTGCAAAAATGACTTTTAAAATCACAAGCAGATGACAAAGCAGACGACAATAGTTGTGACTGGCGCTTTAAGTTTTAAGTCATACTGAGATGATGGGAGGGTGATAATGACTGGCTCTGTGCAATGAAGCCCTGTACATGTACAATCCTGAGCTGTATTCCTCCTCCAATGGGAATCAAACCCGGGACCATGTGATCCAAAGTTGGGAACGTTAACCACTTGGCCACCCAGGCACTTCCCATATGGAAACAATTGGCCACCTGGATGCTTTAATGGGCAAAAGGAATTCATATGGAAACACAGAACCTAGTAAACATAGGCAGTCATGGCAATGGGGCATCACAATGCTGCTACAACATTGTTGCAACATTGCGTGTTTTCCCAGAAGGCCCAAGCACACCTTTTGAAGCTCATCAGGTTTTGTTTGTTCGAGCTGAGGTTTTACGGCCAGTCAACCCAATGGGGTCATGTAGAGCGTGGTCAGTTTACCTAACCACATGTTTACTGGGCAGGCTTAGTCCTCTAAGCGGTTAACCATTATTGTGCACATTCTTTTGCCAGAAACTGACAACTGCCCTTCTTGAATCAGCGGAAGGGAGAGAATGACCGTAGAAAATATTTCATGATCAATCTCCATGAAAGAATGTTGCCGACCTCGGCTGGCTTCTAACCCGCGACCTCTTGGTCTCCACTCGGACACGCATCTAGCTGAACCACCGAGGCAGGCGAAGCTCATCAGGTCCATCATTGACCGTCAATACTACTAAGATTCTAGGGAAGCCATAATTAATTAACACTTAGCATGTTGGGTAAAAAATTCAGCAGTCATTTTGAAGTATTTCTCTTATTTTTTCCAGAAAATAGGATGGCATTTCATGCAAATTGTTTCCTTAAGAGATAATCTGCATGAAATGTCAAAGCCCATTTTCTGGGGGAAAAAAAAGTTCCTTCATTGTCTGCTGAATTTGCCCAGAGAAAGGAGGGGGCAAATTCTTTCCTTTTAGAGGACAGTAAATGTTCTAAAATTTGGTACACCAAAGTGCCTGAAAAAATTGCATATGCAAACAGTGTAGACCCAGATCAAACTGCTCCTGAAGGGTCTATACTGTTTGCCATTCAACTAAGTATTTTAAGAAATGAAACAACTGCACAAAAAGCAAAAATTAGGCCAAAAAATACTGGAAAAAGTGTTCAAAACTTTAGGACATTTACAGTAAAACCCTTTTTGGAACTCCCCTGAACATGATTCCATTCTCCTTAAACATGCACCTTACTAAAGTGAAAATGGCTGATGACGGTTTAAGGTAAAATGTCCTTTTCAACATTATTCAAATCATATTGAGATGATGGAAGGCCAATTATAAAAGGCTTTGTGCAAGCAAGCCCCATACGGTCATGTGCTAAATTCTGCCTTCAGTGCGAATGGAACCTTGGACCAGAATTCAGTAGTGTTCAGTTGTTAACCATTCACCTCCTGAACACCTCAGGTGAAAATGGCTGACAATTCAAAATTCTTTCACTTCTCTGAATACAAGACCACATGTAATTTCTCATAAAAAAATCTTATGCCATGAATGCCTGAATATCTTCCATGGACTCTTCCATCATGAATGTTGGAAGGGTCCACATCTAATTATAGGGGTGTTATACATAAATTGACCTCAAAGGACTGGATGCACTTGATAGAGTTTCTGCCAATTTTTTTACAAGGGAGACAACTTGTGACTTCCTGTTTGCTTTCCTGCACATCAAACCCTTATGAAAAGGGGTCTACTCTAAAAGGAAAGAATTTGCACCCCAAGGGGTCTACTCTTAAAGAAAAGAATTTGGTCCCCTTCAGGAAGCATTTTTTTTCCTTTTAGAGTAGACCCATTTTCAAAAAGGGGGCAAAAACAATTTGACAAAGTTACCTCCCCTGAAAGAGTATCCATTGCCCTAAAGTATACAGAAAAAAGCATACACTACAGTAACAATACCATGCTATTCAAGGCATTAAAAAATCTGAATTCTTATTAATGGGAATGGATATACTTTCAAAGGAGACAACTCTTGTCAACATTGCATTGCCTCCCTTCTGAAAAGGTCTACTCTAAAAGGAAAGAAGAGGTCTACTCTAAACCGGAAAAAGAAAATTATTTTATTGTATTGGTTTTACGGCCCAGTCACCCATTAGGGTCATGCTGAGCATAGCCAGTTTACCTAATCACACTTTTCCTGAACAAGCTTAGTCCTCTGAGTGGTAAACCAGTACCTGTGCACATTCTTTTGCCAGAAACTGACAACTATGCTTCTTGAATCAGTGGAAGGGAGAGAATGACTAGTAAATATTTCATGATATCCCCATGTAAGAATGTTGCTGGACCCTGCAGAAACTGAACCCACAACCACTGGTTACCAGTCAGATGTGCATCCCAATGAGCCACTGAAGAAAGAAGAGGTTTGTTTACTCTAGCAGGAAAGAAAACATCTACTATGAAAGAGGTCTACTCTAAATTGAAAGAACTTTGCTCCCAGTGGAAGCAAATTCTTTCCTCTTCGAGTAGACCTCTTTTCAGAGCAGGCATCATGTACAGGAGAGCAAACAGGAAGTCACAAAAGTTCTTCCTTTGTTAAAAATGGCAGAAAATTTACCAAGTGTATACAGCTGCTTTTTAGAAAAATATGTATTTTCAAAACGGGAGATAAAAAAAAACAGATAGACAGTTACATTACTTAAAAATATATCCATTTCCTTACTATAGAATAAAGCATGCTCTACATCTAATAACAATACCATGCTAGGCATGGCATTAAAAAATGTGAATTCATATTAATCTTTACATGGTATTAAAAATCTGAATTCATATTAACCTATAAAGCGCTAAGCACAATTATGGCAGACAACTTTCTGAATTTTTCTTTTTTATTATTTTTTTTTTTCCCGAAAAAAGAAAAACTTGCATTTCATGTGAACTGTCTGCATAGCAGACAATTCACATGAAATGTGTTATTTTCTCTAAAAATATATAAAATCAAAATGTCATCTGCTGCAATTGATTGGCACTTTAAAGAAGAAACGAATGCAACTGATGCACAATACATGTAAAATATAATAAACAATAGATTTAGAGATTTCATTTTTAAATTATGGTGTGTTTCTACAAAATATTTATGATCTGGCATGCAAACAAAGGATCCGCAAATATATACTTTGTATCTTTTAACTCAGATCTTTTTATACAGCCATTAAATCTGATCAGTCCGCAGTTTCCAAAACGGGAAGTCTGACCCTTGCACAATTTATACTCACTGATGTAAAAGCCCACTCTGTACAAGAAATACAAAATCTATGCTCTAAACAATTGGAAGAGAAAAATATACTGGTTTTATTGTAAATATTGGGATACTATAACTGCTTACCATATTTGTCCTACAATTTGAAAAAGTCCATTTTATTGATGAGGATGATAAGTTCAGGTTTAGTGACGCATATAAAATTCAAATTATGAAAACACGCCTATTCAAATATATAGAAAACTTCACCTTCAAAAACTGAAAAATTTCAGATAAAAAAAATCTGAAAAAAAAAAAAAAAATCTGCTCAATACATAGATTGTGGGTACTCATTAGAACCACCTCAGTGAGGTTGTTATAATGAGTACCCAAAATCTATGTTTTTGAGCAGAAATATGAAAAATAATGTATACCCCTGTAAACCCCAGTTTTACTATATAAAAATGGGGTTTTAGGGGGTCAAAATTATACAGGTTTGTTTTCGTGATGATTTTACAAACCTTTGATGTGTCTAAAAAACTTGCTGGATGAGTAGCAAACAGTGTAGATGTTGAGCATACTGCACATTCTGTAGCATTTTATCTGAGTCTACCTTGTTTGCTCAGGCATGTCTGTCTCAGGCTTATTACAATAATGAGTCCTAAATTTATTCTCTCTCCTCATCAATGAAACAAAGGGAAATAACCAATGGTGCTAAGGGAGGCAATTTAAATGCCTCCCTTTGCAAAATTAGTAATTTCTGTCAAAGATTTTTTCTTGAAACCTTAAAGTGCCAAGCAAAATTTGTAGCAGACAACATTCTAAAATTATTTTTTTTTTATGTTTTAGAGAAAACATGGCTTAACATTTCACCTGAATCATCTGCCAGGACGATTCCCATGAAATGTTTTCATCTGCTGCAGTTGTGATCGGTGCTTTAAAGACAGGTTTCACCATTTGAACTTGAACTTTTAACATATTTACTACTGTTGTCTTTGACTGTATCCTGATCATATCACATGTATGTGTCAGCCAATCTAAGGTATGTTCAAACACCTTTTTCCTTTCTCACTGCCTTTATGGCAAGCCATTTTACTATTTATTCTAAAAAACAGATATCTTATTTAATATATCAGATATCTTATTTAATATATAAGATATCTAATACATAATATCCGATATCTAATATAAATAAGATATATGCCAATTAAGATATCTTATATGCTATATAAGATATCTGATATGCTATATAAGATATCTTAATTGACATATGATATCTTATATGCTATATAAGATATCTGATATGCTATATAAGATATCTTATATAGGATATAAGATATCTTATTTACTAAAGAAGGTATCTCCTTTATTCAATTAAATAAGATATCTTATTTAGTATATCAGGTATCTTATTTAGTATATCAGATATCTATATTAAGACATAAGATATCTTATTTAACAAATGAGTTATATGATAAATAAGATATCTTATATGGGAATTAATATATCTAATATATATTATATAGGATATAAGATTCAGATATCTTATATCTTCTATTAGATATCTTATATCCTATATAAGATATCTGATATAATGCATAATTAATAGCAAAACGGCTCAGATATCTGATTAAGTATATCAGATAACTTATATAAGATATCTGATATATTATATCAGATATGTCATATAAATACGATATCTTGTATGTCAATTAAGATATCTAATTTGCTATATTAGATATCTCATATGCTATAGAAGATATCTTAATTGACATGTAAGATATCTGATATGCTATATAAGATATCTGATCTGCTATATAAGATATCTTATATTGGATATAAGATATCTTATATTGGATATAAGATATCTTATTTCTAAAGAAGATATCTAATTTATTCAATCAAATAAGATATCTAATTTAGTATATCAGATATCTATATCAATATATAAGATATCTTTTTTAACAAACAAGATATCTTATATGGTAAATTAGATATCTAATATGTGGAATTAAATAAGATATCTCATATATTATATTAGATATCTTATATAGGATATAAGATATCTAATATAGGATATAAGATATCTGAATTAGTATATTAGCTATCTTACTTCCTATTTTAGATATCTTTAGATATCTTTTATCCTATATAAGATATCTGATATAATATATGATATCTATTTTGCATAATAAATAGTAAAACAGCTTGCCATACTGCCTACCTATATTACCCTGAATATTCACACACATTTACCTATTGTATTCTCAATGAACTCCCACACTATAAATTGGAAGATTCTAATTTTGATTTTAGGTATGTTGGGCTATGTGATTTAGATATTCTGAGAGAAAAAATGGTTGACCTATTTGCAAACAATGGAGACCCTGATCAGATGTTGCATTTTGCCATGTCTGATCTGGGTCTGCACTGTTTGCTAATTACCCTTTAAGAGGTCTCCAGACTAATTGATGAGTTAACTCCTCATCATACTTAAACAGCTCCAGACAAGAGGGGTATCATGAAAATATTTTTCTTACTTGTCAATGAAAACGTATGTTGTGGGTACTCATAAAAGCACCTTGGCAAGACACTTCTATTGAGAACCCACAATATATGTTTCTTGGACAAATAAAAAAAATATCAATACTTTCCAGTTGTAAAAAATGCCTTATCTGGAGCAATGATACTTATCCTTCGATTTCAACAAGATCATTGGGCTATCTGTTTTAACAGAATGGCAATTAGCCTACTATGCTTTCAATATCTTTCAGAAAGTCATTTTTTGCTTGGTGCTTTACACAGAAGAAGTAAAGTTGCAAACTTTTGTCATGATTTAATGCAAAACCATTTGTCCTAACTACCTATGTACAAAAAAATTATTCTAGTCGCTGATTTTTAAGAAATCAAATATTTCACTTGTTCCCATGATAAAATGAATGCAAATTACACAGAAATCTGTGGGGTAGGTAACTTAAAGGTAAATTTACAACAAGTTTGGCTGGTTCAGTTTTTCTGAAATTTTCAGAATATAGTTGTGAAACATCAATAATGCAAATTAAGCATATTAAGTAGAAAATACTTTCTTGGGCAAAAATTTCAAATAATCACTTTACAATAGAAATTGCATAGGTCAGACCAATTTTTGGCCATAAATTTAATTTTAGGTAAATAAATGAGAACAAAACACAGAAACTGAAAAGACAAATGGTTTCTGATAAGATATGGTCAATCAGAACAAAATATTTTCATTTATAATAAAACGCCAAGCAAAAATAAACGTCTTACAAGTGATGTCGAAGGACAGCAGTTTTATCTTGGTTTACACTGTTTGCTCAGGCCACTCTGTCTGAATACTTAGGGTAAATATGGTACAGACTTTAAAATCCATCACTTACCCCTTATGAATTGGGTGATGATGATGGTTTACTGTTTTTTGTTCCTTTCAATATTATTTTAGTCATAAAGAGATGCTTAGAAAATGGGGCAAATTTATTTATTTACAAAGCAATTGACATAATTTATTGCAACAAATTTTCAAAACAACATTATACATTATACACACATATAGCACTTCTTGCAATATTCCTAAAACGCCATAATTATTACTCTTTTTTTTTTTTTTTTTTTTTTCCTCAGTTGAGCGGCAACACGAGACAAGAGTCTTGAAGCACTAATCACAACCACAGCAGATGACCCTTTGAAATCTTTTTTTTGTTTTTATAGAGAAATTTGTGTTTGTATTGAGGTTTTACGGCCCAGTCAAGCCAATGGGGTCATGTCGAGCGTGATCAATTTACCTAACCACATTTACTGGGCAGGCGTAGTCCTCTAAGCGGTTAACCAGTATTGTGCACATTCTCTTGCCAGAAACTGACAACTGCCCTTCTTGAATCAGCGGAAGCGAGAGAATAACCATAGGCCCTTCTTGAATCAGCGGAAGCGAGAGAATGACCATAGAAAATATTTCATGATCAAACTCCACGAAAGAATGTTGCCGACCTCGGCGGGGGCTGAACCCGAGACCTCCTGGTCTCCAGTTGGACGGCGCATCCAACTGAGCCACCGAGGCCCGCGCTTTTAGAGAAATTAAAACTTGACATTTCTTGTGAATTGTCTGCTAGGCAGACAATTCACATGAACTGCCAAGTCTTATTTTCTCTGAAAAATAATAAAATCAATTTAAGAACTGGTCTTCTCAAATTTGCTTAGTGTTTTAAAGGTTATGGCATATGCAGTCAGGAAAAGTCCTCATTAGCTGATCATAAGTACGGCAGATGACTTTTCTTTTATTTTTCAGGGAAAATTAAGCTTTACATTTCATGTGAAGATTCTCTGAAATAATAATAATACCGTATTTACCATAAGTATTTGGACAGACAGGCCTGAGCAAACAGTGTAGACCTAGATGAGACGCCGTAGAACGCGGCGTCTCATCTGGGTCTACACTGTTTGCCACTCAGCCAGCAATTTTTAGACACAACATCGGGTAGTGAATTGTACTGGTTCAAATTTTAGAAGATAAATGGTAAGGAGTTGAGGTGTCCGAATACTTAGGGTAAATACAGTAATAAAAAAAATTAGAATGTCGTCTGCTACCATTTCGCTTAGTGTTTCAAGTCAAGGCTTATTTTGAATGTCATCTTCTGCAGTTGTGACTGGCACTTTAAATATTAAGATATTGCTGGCTAGACATATAGCTTAAGAAAAGGTAAAATGTTCTTTGAGGTAATTAAAAAATTGAAGCAATTCTAATGAGTACCTGCAACATACATACTTTTCAGGGAGAAATAAGGAAAAATATTTATCTAGGTTCTTCTTTCACCTGTAACTAAGGTAAACCCATACCTCCTAATACCCTAAGATGCTTTTTTCAATCAAAAAGTATTGACATTTGGCAATGCCCTTCTAATGAGTACCCACAACATATGTTTTTGTGAAGAAATGAGAAAAATATTTACCTGATACCCATCTTATCTAGACCTAAGTAAACCCATTTTAAAAAAGCATCAGTGAAACATACCTATATAATTTTGACCCCCTTAAACCGGATTTTTATATAGTAAAACCGGGATTACAGGGGTATACATTATTTTTCTTATTTCTGCACAAAAACATAGATTGTGGGTACTTGAGAGAACTGCCTAACTGCTGAGGATGTTCTAATGAGTACCCACAATCTATGTTTTGAGCAGAAATATAAAAACATCAGAATTTTTATCTTTATTTATTTTTTTCATTTTTTGATGGTGAAATTTTCAATATTTGAATAGGCATGTTTTCATAATGGAAAAATAAACTCAAGGGGATTGGATTCACTTGACAGAATTTCTGCCTTTTGTAAGCAAGGAAGACAACTTTTGTGATGCACTATTTGCTTTCCCGCACAAAAATTTCCTTTTAAAATAGGTCTAAATTAAAAGGAAAGAATTTGCTTCCCTTGGGCTTTTTAGCAAATTCTTTCCTTTTTGAGAAGACCCCTTTTCAGAAGGGAGGCAAAACCTTTTTGAAAGAGTAGCCTCCCTTGAAAGTGTATCCATTTCCCTGAAACTGAAGACTGCTCTGTTATCAATCTGTGCCCAATATTGTTGGGGAGTTAGAAAGTCGAGCAGCCTGACATTACTTAATTATTCACGAAGGTCAAGTGAGTAGCCACTAGGAAAAGAGCCAAATATTTTATAATTTTTTTATGTTATATAAAAAACAAGGAACAGCCATATTCTTATGTTTTGTATTAACTGAAGATATGGCACAAGAAGTTTTGCTGTAGTTCACTGATATGGCTAAACAAAGTGTTTTTTTTTTTTTTTTTCTTTATCAAGAATGATGATGACGATTAGAGTTTTACACCCATTTCATCATTTAAGTCATATTAACCCTAGTCCTGTTGAACCCGGATAGGTCCTGCCTTTGCAAACAGTGTAGATCCAGATCAGCTGGCTTCTGAAGAAGCCAACTGATCTTGATCTGCACTGTTTGCCATTAAGTATGTGAATTCATATCAACAATCTGGATCAAGTAATCTGATTGGCTGAAAATTGGAAGTAGGCATGGCATCTTAATTTATTCAGCATGAGAAGGGTTAAGATGGTGGATGGGTGATAACAAAAGGTTCTGTGTAGACTGGCTCCAGTCTCTAGTGACTAAATATTTTTCTCATAATCCTGTTTGATAATCCACCAAAATAAAACCAAAAAAATATCATGACTATAAAGGCCGGTCACTAGTGACCAGCCTTTATAGTCATGATATTACTTTGGTTTTATTTTAGTGGATTATTAAACAGATTATAAGAAAAAATATTTTGTCACTAGAGGCTGGAGCCAGTCTTGGTTCTGTGCAATGAAGTGTCATACAGTCACAAGCTGAAGTCTGCCTCCAGTCCAAGTCATACCTGGAACCTCCCGATCGGAAGTCTTGAGCGCTAACTACTCTGCCACCTGGGCCCAGCTGTTCAAACTTAACAAAGTTGTTTGCTAACATGAAGTTAAAATTTCTATCTTGAAATATGGCAAATACATTGATATTTTTTGCTGAAAAAATAGGAGTAACTCACATTTTTGCAGCAAAATATCAATGTATTTGAAAATACCTCAGCTACAACAGTTAACAGTTAACGAGTTTGTAATTAACAAACTTGTTAAGCCAACGATGCTTTGAACATTTGGGCCCTGAATGCTTCTCTTTCTCAAGAAGAATACATTTACTCTAAGTATTCAGACAGAAATGCCTAAGCAAACAGAGTAGAGCCAGATGGTGCAAACTGCTTTCATTCTTATCCTGTTGATTGTGTATATTATTGTATTTACATATTAACCCTAGTCCTGTTGAACCTAGATATGCTCTACCTTTGCAAACAGTGCAGATACAGATCAGTTGGCTTCTGAAGAAGCCAATTAATCTGGATCTGACCTGTTTGTCATTTAGTATGTGAATTTGAATAAAAAAAACCTTAAGCAAACTGACTGGCTGACAAGAGAAGTAGGCATGACATCTTTATTCAGCATAATGAGGGTTAAAGTATTGAAATATGTTTAAACCAATGAGTACCTACAAAATATGTTTTCATGGAAAAATAAAAAAAATATATACCTGGAAACTTCTCTTACTTGGAGCTGTCTGCAGCTTTTATGACTGAGGTAGACATTCCAAAAAGTGATCTACATGATACAAGTTTTGATATGTTTGTTTGTCTTGAGGTTTTATGGCCCAGTCAACCCAATGGGGTCATGATGAGCACGGTCATTTTACCTAACCACACTTTTAATAGTCCTCTAGTCGGTTAACCAGTGTTATGCATTCTTTAGCCAGAAACTGACAACTACCCTTCTTGAATCAGCGGAAGAGAGAGAATGCCCGTAGAAAATATTTCATGATCAAATCTCCACAAAAGAATGTTGCCGAACTGGCAGGGTCCACAACCTCCTGATCACCAGTTGGATGCGCATCCAACCGATCCACTGAGGCGTCCCAAATTTTGATGATGCTAACTTTTATGTCAAAATGCACACAGTCATATCCTAACAAAACTACTCTGGTTTTACACTCTTTGCTGAGGTATACTTGTCTGATATAGGGATAAATATATTAATTCTAGGATGCATTGAACATTTGCAAGAAATGAGGTATCCAAAAGAAACAAATGTTTCTTTCTGGTCCAATCTAAGTAAATGGAACTAAGTTCTTGGATAAACATACATCATGTAAAAAGAATATAATGCCCCTTATTGAGAGAAAAAATATCTCAATCACAAAACATACATAAATTATGCATTATTTCAAATATATACAAATAATAACAGATCCCTGCTTCTCAGCACTGTCAGTTTCATAGCTCTAGGTAAGAGGAGTATTCGAATGAATATTTTTCTTATTTCTTCATAAACATATGTTGTTGGTACTCAGCAGAAGCACCTCTGCGAGGTCCTTCTAATAAGTACCCACAATATATGTCTTCATGAAGAAATAAGAAAACTATCTATGTTTTGGTTCAAACAATGTCTTATCTAAAGTTATGCCATTTCTTTCAAACTGTCTCTACTGATCTGAACCATGAGCAACAAAACTGCCTTATGGTCAGAGAAAATTTATAATTAGATTCTCATTCAACTTTTAGAAAAAAAAAAAATGGAGTGGGCGAGTGGATTTCATTTTTCATTTCTGGGCCATGCCCTGAAGAGACAAAGCAAAAAAAAACAAAACAAAAAAAAACTGACACTAACTGTCATGTAAGTTACTAAAATGGAGCTTATTTTTTACTTTTTATTCCTGGGACATCTAGTGATGAGGTAAATCATAGCAAAACAAAATAACTGACACCATCATGTACAAAAAGAAGAAAACCTTATTTTAATACTCTCTTCATAACAAATGATTCATTTTCAGTTCTTAAAACTGTTATAAAATATGTTTTCATCACAAGTTCAACTGTCTCTGCAAAAGTTTTCCTCCTCAAATTCTTTATTTGGTCAGGGCCCAGTCATTCAAAACTTTTTTTTTTTATTTTTATTTAGATTTTATGGCCCTTTCAAGAATATTTCACTTACATCGAGCCAATCGTTCATCAAAGGTGGGCGAAAACCGGAGGACCCGGGGAAAAACCACCTGATCATCCGTAAGCAGAACTTGGCTTTCTCACATGTGACCCAAGCGAGGCTCGGACCACAGTGATGAGAAACCTAATGGATTAAGAGTCAACTCTCCTATCCACTAGGCTACGGGGGCCTGCTCGTTCAAAACTAACGATGTCGTTAGTTAACGTATTGTTAAACCTTTGATCATTAAATATGGCATATATGCTAATATATTTGCTGAAAAATGTGAGTTACATTTTTTCAGCAAACATACCTGTGAATTAGATATTGTACTTACTAGAACAGTTAACATTCTGACCACTAACAAGCTTGTTAAGCTAACTGGGTCCAGATTTTTTAGGGGTGGATGGGGATGAGAATCTAATAACCAATTTTCTCTGGCCAAAGTCATATGCAAACAGTGACATTCCATATATTCCCATATATTTGCAAAGTCTACCCTAAATATTTGGACAGACATGCCCAATGAAACAGACATGCTTGAGCAGTGTAGAGCTACATCTGATCACACATGCCTCAACAGAAAGTGCAAAACCTAGATCAGATGCTTAACCCATAAAGTGCTCAGCAAAATTGCTGCAGGTGAAATTCTATTTCTTTTTTTTTTTATTATTTTTTCAGAGAAAATTCAGTTTTACATTTCATGTGAATCTTCTGCCTAGCAGGTGATTCACATGAAATACTTGTCTTATTTTCTCTGTAATAAAATCAATTTTAGAATGTCTTCTGTTATAAAATTTGCTTTAAGCACTTTAAGGGTTAATGCAACCATGCACTCTGATCAGTATCTTAGCTGTGGGCTTACAGAACCAATGGATATTGTAGAATTGCTTATACTTATTTTGTGCAATCTGATTGGTCGAGAACAATTTAAGAGCAGCATTTATACTCTGATAAATCCATTGAAAAGAAATCATGGAATTTTTTCTTTGCCATCACGAAAACACGCCTATATAATTTTGACCCCCTTAAACCCCACTTTTATATAGTAAAACTGGGGTTTAAAGGGGTATACATTATTTTTCTTATTTCTGCTCAAAAACATAGATTGTGGGTACTCATTAGAACTGCCTCGCCAGTTTTACTGAAAATTTTCATTTTTTTTTGGTGGTAAAATTTTCAATATATTTGAATAGGCGTGTTTTCGTAATGCACAGATTTTAAAGTAAGCTATTTAAAATTGCGATTTCAAAGTAGACAAAGCCTAGTTAGAATTGAAAAAAAAAAATGTATTTTTGTGGATTCTATCGATGTGTAAATGTCAGTAATTTCTGTCTTTATTTGACTGAATTAAAGTTAAACATAAAGCACTAACCAAACAAAAAGTGTGTTCATTTTACAACAGGAAAAAAAGACAAAGCCTGACAGAGGACATATTAAGGAGGAGTATTTGATGATAATTTTCTCAATTTCTCCATAAAAACACACATTGTGGGTAAGCATTAGAAGGTGCATCTATTGAGTAATAACCGGAACATATGATTATGTAGCGAAATAAGACAAATTATCCTAGAATTATCATCAAATACTCTCCCTTAATAAGCCCTCTCACCAGGGTCACTCATAATCAAGATAAATGAGAATTACGCAGACTGTAAGTAAGCTAAACAACAATAAAAACTTCCTCAGTATTTCTGAGCTTTTAACCCATTTTAGACTGAATAAATAGTAGAGACACTGATCACGAGGCATTCTGTGTCTAGAATGCAGCATCTGATCTGGATCTGCACTGTTTGCCAATTACCCATTTGAGGGTCTCTAGACTAAAATGGGTTAAACACAAGGATAAAAAGGAATGCTTCATCTACTCAGATTTCAGGCCAACTCCATAATTCACTTTATATTTTAAAACAGGGAATCAGGTGGAGTCAGAAGTTATGAGGAAATTCACATTATGCAGGATTTTAGGGTGACTGGAAACATTTGGTAGATTTTCTGCCATTTTTGACAAGGGAGACAAATTTTGTGACTTCCTCTTTCTTTCCTGTACATCAGTCCCTTTCTGAAAAGGAGTCTACTCTAGGAAAGAATTTGCTCCCATGGGGTGCAAATTCTTTCCTTCTAGAGTAGACCCCTTTACAAAAGGGAACAAAACAATTAAGCATCAGGAAAACATACCTATATAAGTTTGACCCTGTAAACCCCACTTTTATATAGTAAACCTCGGGTTTACAGGGGTATATATTAGTTTTCTTATTTCTACTCAAAAACATAGCAAGGCGGTTCTAACGAGTACCCACAATCTATGTTTTGAGCAGAAATATGAAAAATATCACAATTTTTTTCTGAAAATTTCTAGCCTTTGGTGGTGAAATTTTCAATATATTTGAACAGGTGTGTTTTCGTAATGAATAAGAGTTGTCTTTTCTTGAAATTGTATGAATTGCCTTTAATTTATCACAGTTCTGTAGTGTTAGAAGGGTCAACTGGGACAGTACTCATTGAACCGAAGAAATGTGGTGGGAAATTAAGCACTTGACTAACGGGCCGTAAACTAGAGTTGATTATCTCTTCATCCTGAACTATGTCAGCTGGGTGATAATTGTCCTCATTGTTTCTATAGGTTTGTTCACCCTTCCTACATATACAGTCATGTGCCATCTGCTTCAGAGCTGCCTCAGTTAGATACCCGTCTGCAGTCAGTATCGGCAGATTTGGTTTACATTTGCAGTCACAGATAACGGCAAATTTAGGTAGAGCACTTTTAGTACAGTCATTATGTGGTCCGAGTGTGTCTCCATCTGTGAATTTTATATATGATGTCATGGGTGGCTGAACAGCATCTCCAGAACTGCTGGTTTCATGCTCAATGTCTCCTACACTGTCCAGGGTACCATCCTCTGAATAGACATCACTCGACTCATACTCTTTTGTCTCTGACATACAGCTCAGTTTCCGTTCCTCAAAGTCTAACTTATTATCAGCACTTTTTGTTCTAAAATCTAGTGACTGTGATATTAATCCTGGTTCTTTGTGACAAGCTGGGGGCAAGGAAAGGGTACTGCCATTATTTAACTGTTTCACACCAGGAGAATCATTACACAACTGATTTGTTATTTCTCCTGCAGAAATTTTCCGCTTAAGTTTCTCAGAGGCTGAGTTTATTTGATCCACAATATTGACACAGCTGTAAGGATTTACCTCCCCTGTATTTGAACCAGTCTGATTAATGTCACCCATTTTTGACTGGTTACCATTACAAATAACTGCTTTTGATTGGTCATTGATGCACATACCTGAATGTGATTGGTAATCATCTTGGTAATATTCCTGGAAGCCAGAATTTGATTGGTTGTTATATACTACTGTGTTAGCATTATTATTGGAGTAATTGATTGCCACCTGCCCACGGCTTGAAGAATTATGAGAATCTGTTATCACACCGGAATCACTTTCTGACTTTATTTTCTCTTTTGTCTTTTTACTTTTTCGGAGATGAGATGGATGCAGTCTCATAAGTAGAGTGTCTGCAGAATGGCTTAAACTCCCACGTCCACTGTCATTACTCTGCCGCTGTTCCTTCTTTGAACCATAAATGTGATTCTAAAAATAAATAAAGAAAGGTAAAATGACTACCTTGGCACATATGCTCACAGGGAAGGTCCAGATCATTCTTTACATTTGTCATTACGAAAACATGCCTATTCAAATATACTGAAAATTTTACCACCAAAAATGAAATTTTTCAGATAAAAAAATCTGATATTTTTCATATTTCTGTGCAAAACATAGATTGTGGGTACTCGTTAGAACTGCCTCAATGAGGCGGTTCTAATGAGTACCCACAATCTATGTTTTGAGCAGAAATAAGAGAAACTAGAGCTGGTGTTTGTAAAACACTATGCCCCCAACTGCCTGACTCTAACACTGCTTGACTCCAACACTGCTTGCCCATGACAGTAACAAGAGTACAAATATACAAGATTTCAATGTTATTTTATTAAAAGGGAAATAACTCTAAAACGGGAGATAATTCGGATAGGAAAAAAAATATGGGTCACCTACTTTTTCATGAGGAATCCATATATGAAATTTCAAAACCCTAGCATGCACATTTCAAAACTTATGCTATGCATCAAAAAGTGTGCAATGTAAAAATGCCCAAAATGACAAAGGACCATAACTCAAGAAGTACTTTTCAGAATTTATTCAAAGGTTAATCAGGTCATCTACTTATCGCTACCAATCTATTCCTTAAATTTCAAGGCTCTAGCTTCAATAGTTTTGAGATATTTTGCTGACAAGATTCCATCCATATTTCTTCAAAGGGCCATAACTCAGGAAAGGGGCATAATCCTGACGGGAAAAAAATATGTGTCAGCTATTTTTTCATGAGGAATCCATACATGAAATTTCAAAACCCTAGCATCAAAACCTATGCTAAGCATCAAGAAGTGTGCAATGTAAAAACGCCCAAAATGACAAAGGGCCATACCTCAAGAAGTACTTTTCAGAATTTATTCAAAAGTTAATCAGGTCATCTACTCATCGCTACCAATTTATTTCTTAAATTTCAAGGCTCTAGCCTCAATAGTTTTTGAGATATTTTGCTGACAAGACTTCATCCATATTTTTTTCAAAGGGCTGTAACTCAGGTAAGGGGCAAAATCCTCATAAAAACAAGAGGGCCATGATGGCCCTGCAATGCTCACCTGAGCAACATAGCACTTTGAGAGCCTGATCTAGAACTGATCAAGGCAAACATTCTGATCAAAGTTCAAAATGATTATATTAACAAGTAAGACAATGTAGCATGTCTAATGGACTGTGAAGTAAAGGTCAAGGTCAAATATGGATGACTGCACTCAAGAGGCCATGCTAAGATGTATGCATGTACTAAGTATCACTGGCTGTAGGAGCAATAGTTACTGAGAAAGGGACCTAAACACAAACACTTCACAAGTACCAAATATCACTCTGTAGGACCAATAATTACTGAGAAACTGACCTAAATGGAAAAACTTAAGAGACAGAAAACTATACATCACCTTGAAATCATCAAGACAAACATTTTGAGCAAGATTCCTGATGATCACTTCAAAAATGTGGCCTCCAGAGCATCAACAAGGTTTTCCTTTGATTTGGCTAGGTGAAATAGTTTTTGATATCAAGTGACCCAGTTTTAAACTAGACCTAGAAATCATCAAGACAAACATTTTGAGCAATATTTATGATGATTATTTCAAAAATGTGACCTCTGGAGTGTTAACAGTTTTCTGCTGATTTGGCCAGGTCACCTAGTTTTTGACCCCATGTGACCCAGTTTCAAACTTGACCTAGAAATCATCAAGACAAACATTTTGAGCAGGATTCATGATGATTGCTTGAAAAATGTGACCGGTAAAGTGTTAACAAGGTTTTCTGCTGATCTGGCCAGGTGACCTAGTTTTTGACCCCAAGTGACCCAGTTTCAAACGACCTAGAAATCATCAAGACAAACACGTTGAGCAAGATTCATGATGATTACTTGAAAAAATGTGACCACTAGAGTGTTAACAAGGTTTTCTGCTGATCTGGCCAGGTGACCTAGTTTTTGACCCCAGGTGACCCAGTTTTGAACCTGACCTAAAAATCATCAAGACAAACATTTTGATCAAGATTCATGATGATTGCTTAAAAAATGTGACGGCTAGAGTGTTAAGAAAGTTTTCTGCTGATTTGGCCCGGTGACCTAGTTTTTGACTCCAAGTGGCCCAGTTTCAAACTTGACCTAGAACTCATCAAGACAAACATTTTGAGCAAGATTCATGATGATTGCTTGAAAAATGGGACCGCTAGAGTGATAAGATTTTACGCTGATCTGGCCAGGTGACCTAGTTTTTGACCCCGGGTGTTCCAGTTTCGAATTTGACCTAGAAAAACATTTTGAGCCAGATTCATGATGATTGCTTCAAAAATGTGACCGCTAGAGTGTTAACAAGGTTTTCTGCTGATTTGGCCCGGTGACCTAGTATTTGACCCCACGTGACCCATTTTCAAACATATCCTAGAACTCATCAAGACAAACATTTTGAGCAAGATTCATGATTATTGCTTGAAAAATGTGACCGCTAGAGATTACAAGGTTTTCTGCTGATTTGGCCCAGTGACCTAGCTTTTGACTCCAAGTGACCCAGTTTCGAACTTGACCTAGGAAACATCAAGACAAACATTTTGAGCAAGATTCATGATGATTGCTTGAAAAATGTGACCATTAGAGTGTTAACAAGGTTTTCTGCTGATTTGGCCCGGTGACCTAGTTTTTGACTCCAAGTGACCCAGTTTCAAACTTGACCTAGAACTCATCAAGACAAACATTTTGAGCAAGAATAATGATGATTGCTTCAAAAATTTGACCGCTAGAGTGTTAACAAGGTTTTCTGCTGATTTGGCCCGGTGACCTAGTTTTTGACCTCAAGTGACCCAGTTTCGAACTTGACTTTGAAATCATCAAGACAAACATATTGAGCAAGATTCATGAAGATTGCTTCAAAAATGTGACCGCTAGAGTGTTAACAAGGTTTTCTGCTGATCTGGCCCGGTGACCTAGTTTTTGACCCAAGTGACCCAAATTTGAACCTGACCTAGATTTAATCAAGGCAAACATTTTGAGCAAGTTTCATCAAGATTGGGTCAAAACTATGACCTCTAGAGTGTTAACAAGTTTTTCCTTTGATTTGACCTGGTGACCTAGTTTTTAACCCCAAGTAACCCAGTATCAAACTTGACCTAGATTTCATAGAGGCAAACATTCTGACCAAGTTTCATCAAGATTGGGTCAAAACTGTGAACTCTAGAGTGTTAACAAACTAATTGTTGACGACGAATGACGGACGACGACGGACGACAGACATAGGGTGATGACAATAGCTCACCCTGAGCTTATGCTCAGGTGAGCTAAAAAAAAAAAAAAAATATGTGTCAGCTATTTTTTCATGAGCAATCTAAATATGAAATTTCAAAACCCTAACATGCATAGTTCAAAACTTATGCTATGCATCAAAAAGTGTGCAATGTAAAAATACCCAAAATAACTCAAGAAGTACTTTTCAGAATTTATTCAAAAGTGAATGAGGTCATCTACTCATCGCTACCAATCTATTCCTCAAATTTCAAGGCTCTAACTTCAATAGCTTTTGAGATAGCTTGCTGAAAAGATTCCATTCATATTTTTTCAAAGGGCCATAATTCTGGAAAGGGGCATAATCCTGATCGGAAAAAAAATATGTGTCAGCTATTTTTTCATGAGGAATCCATATATGATATTTCAAAACCGTAGCATGCACAGTTCAAAACATATGCTATGCATCAAAAAGTGTGCAACGTAAAAATGCCCAAAGTTATAAAGGGCCATAACTCATGAAGTAATTTTCTGAATTTATTCAAAAGTTAATCAGGTCATCTACTCATCAATACCA
This sequence comes from Anodontia alba, assembly GCA_964016985.1. NCBI lineage: Eukaryota > Metazoa > Mollusca > Bivalvia > Lucinida > Lucinidae > Anodontia > Anodontia alba. Next base: position 110,022,084 of record OZ024825.1, on the reverse strand, counting down.
ATCTATTCACCAGGTTTCAAGGCTCTAGCTTCAATAGCTTTTGAGATATTTTGCTGACAAGAATTCATCCATATTGTTTCAAAGGGCCATAACTCAGGAAAGGGGCATAATCCTGATAAGAAAAAAAATATGTGTCAGCTATTTTTTCTTGAGGAATCCATATATGAAATTTCAAAGCCCTAGCATGCACAGTTAAAAACTTATGCTATGCATCAAAAAGTGTGCAATTGTAAAATTGCCCAAAGTTATAAAGGGCCATAACTCATGAAGTAATTTTCAGAATTTATTCAAAAGTTAATCAGGTCATCTACTCATCAATACCAATCTTTTCACCAGGTTTCAAGGCTCTAGCTTCAATAGCTTTTGAGATATTTTGCTGACAAGATTTCATCTATATTTTTTCAAAGGGCCATAACTCAGGAAAGGGGCATAATCCTAATGAGAAAAAAAATACGTGTCAGCTATTTTTTCATGAAGAATCCATATATAAAATTTCAAAACCCTAGCATGCATGCTTCAGAAGTTATGCTATGCATCAAAAATTGTAACGGACAGACTTACGGACGGACGGACGGACACACGCCCGCACAAACGTCCCAGAAGCAATATGCCCCTCCAACTTCTTCGAAGTTGGGGGCATAATAATTTATACCTCTATAAACCCCAGTTTTCCTATATAAAAGTGGGGTTTAAGGGGGTTAAAATTATATAGGCATGTTTCCGTGATGAGTCTCATAGGACCTTCACATTTCTGACTGCATGTTTGTGTAGGCTGATCAGGGTCTACACTGTTTGCATTAAAAACAGGAATTTCTGTAAAACATGGAATATTAAAATAACCAGATACCCCTTCTATTGGAAATGGACTGGACCAAAGAGTTAAGGCAGAAGAGTCCACTTGGCGTACATGGGTGAAATGAGAATAAATGATACAATCTACAGTCGACCCTTAATAACTCAAACCCGGATGGCATGTTTAACATGGCTGATTCAAACATACTTTTGAGTCCCTATGAAATTCTTCCGATAGCTCCATAAAACAAATATTTAAGGAAATTTTCTTATTTTATCATGAAATTGTATGTTGTGTGTACTCATTAGAATCACTTCATCAAGGCAATTCTAATGAGTACAGTGAACATACCATATTGTAGAGAAGGTCGAAAAGACATCTCTAATTGCCATTTGCTTCCTGACCTGGCATTGTGATTAACCCTCAGTGGCTTGAACTACCCATATCTCGAACTTTCTGTGGTCCCAACAATGTTCGAGCCATTGAAGATTGACTGTACATTATAGAGTCAACTCTCGTTATCTCGAATTCCAAGGGACTCTCTGAAATACTTTGAGATATACGTACCTCGACATATCAGATTTGCAGAATTGAGGAAAAAATAATTTGAACAACCACATGTAACAAATATATATGTAATTGGACTCTTGAAGTTTAAGATATAGTGAAAATATTGTGTAATAGAGGAGAAATTGCTCCTTAGGAGCAATCTCCTTAGGAGCAATTTCTCCTCTTTTTTACATTATTTTTCACCTGTTGTTAGATTTTCATGTTTAGGCAGGGACAAGATTTTCACTTCGAGATAAGCGGTTATTCGAGAAGCGAGGTTGAGATAACGAGAGTCAACTGTGAAAGAGGATATGGTATGGACTGAAAAATGGTGAAATTTTCAGAGCATACAACAAAGATAATAGCTGCTTACAATGTCTTGCAGATGAACTGAACTACAATGAGATGATAATGATTTAGTGTTTTACATACCTTACAACATTATTGGTCATATCAAGATGATGGAAGGGTGATAATGAAAGTGGGTTTGGCTGTGTACTAAGGCCACATACCTTTATATTTGACAACTTCCACTTATGATGAATCAGTGGGGCCTCTACCCCTGCATTGGAATCTGTAGAAGAGCAGGGGCTTGGGGGACCATCTATCTTCTCATAGATTGTATCAGAACTGTCTGAACTGTTGGAGGATTGACGAGGAGGCATGGGCTGCAATATACATACATCACAATCTCTTTATTATAACACTATTGCTGGGATCCAAAGTGAAACTATTTAGCTAAACAACTGCCTTGTATTCAAACAAAGATGTATAGTTATATAGTAAAATGAACATAAATGGTCAAACATGTATAGATTAAATAGAAAAATGACCATTTATGGTCATTCTCCTATATAATCTATACATTTTTGTCTCTGTACAATCTATACATTTTTGTTTCTATATAACCTATACATTTTTGTTTGAATACAACATTTTTAGGGTTCATCTTTAAACTGTATTATATCCGAATCCATTATAAAGAGATTGGAGTGTAGTCATAATATGTGAAATGTTTCATTACGAAAACATACCTATTCAAATATACTGAAAATTTTACCACCCCAAAAAAAAAAGAAAATTTTCAGATAAAAAAATTCTGATATTTTTCATATTTCTGCTCAAAACATAGATTGTGGGTACTTGTTTGAACTGCCTCGCTGAGGTGGTTCTAATGAGTACCCACAATCTACATTTTTGAACGGAAATAAAAAAAATAATGTATTCCCCTGTAAACCCCAGTTTTACTATATAAAACTGGGGTTTAAGGGGGTCAAAATCATATAGGCATGTTTTCATGATGCTTACATTAAACAGTTATTAAATGCCAACCTAGCATAATGGTTTTGGGGACTGGATACACTTGGTAGTTTTTCTGCAGCGTTTTAAAAGGGAGACAACTTTTGTGTCAAAAGAATGGATTGACTATTAAGGGGACTTATACACTTGATAGATTTCCACTATTTTTGGTAAAACAATTTTTGTGATTTCCTGTTTGCTTTCCCTTCCGAAAAGGGATCTACTTTCAAAGGAAGGAATTTGCTTCCAAGAACCATTAACTACAAAACAAATTTGACGGATTTGTCTACCCTGAAAGTGTATTAATTCTCTTAAATGTGTCTGAAAGAGATGACAGAAGATTCATCATAGCTTTGACTGAGACATAAAACTATTTTACCCATTTTAGACTGACATTACGAAAACACGCCTATTCAAATAGAAAGAAAATTTCACCACCAAAAACTGAAAATTTTCAGATAATAAACTCAGATATTTTTCATATTCCAGCTCAAAACATGGATTGTAGGTACTCATTACAACCGCCTCGCCGAGGCAGTTCTAACAAGTACCCACAATCTATGTTTTGAGCAGAAATAAAAAAAATAATGTATATCCCAGTTTTACTAAATAAAAGTGGGGTTGAAGGGGGTCAATATTACCGGTATATATAGGCATGTTTTCATGATGAATAACTGGAAGAGTCAAATTTCTCTTAAAGGCATGTCAGGCCAGGTGATTTAGATATTCATTGAAGAAAATGGCTAAACTATTTGCAAACAGTGGAGACTGTGGTGTCTGATCTGGGTATGCACTGTTTGCCTGTTACCCTTCTGGGGTCTCCAGACTAAAATGGGTTAAATTATCACTCCCATGGATAGTGAATGACAACAATTTTTAGGTGGATCAAAAAAGAAAAAAAAAATAAATAAAATAAAAAATAAAAATAAATAAACAAATTAATAAATAAATAAATAAATAAATAAATAAATAAATAAATAAATAAAAAAAATCTTAATTCACATGAAATGTCAAGCCTTATTTTCTTTGAAATTTTTCAAAGTTTTGTTTGCTGTAGTTGTGATTAATGCCTTAAGGATTAATCCTTTCAATTTTTTGTTAGTTATACTGGGTTGGTGTAAATATTTGTGTGTCTATTTGTACAGTCTTGCTTTCATGGCTCATATATGCAGGGTTGAGCGCAAGACTAGCGTAAGTCAGATGGTTGTTTTTCTCCAAACCTAATCTCCTCACCATGAAGGCGTTATGAAGATTACAACATTTCTTTCTGTAAACAATGAAAATTTAGGTGCCATTGCTCGTATGAGCAATGGCACCTAAATTTGCATTGTTTACAAAGGGGTCCAAGTTGCCCCTAAACAAGGGTTTCAAAAAATATGTTTGAGTTACCATAGTCTTGCGCTCAACCCTCGATATGCAGACCTAGAGTTCTTTCGACATCACTCAGAAAGATATTTTTGCTTGGCGTTTTATTTTAAATGAACATATTTTGTTCGGATTGACCATATCTTACCAGAAATCATTTGTTTTTTCTGTTCCTGTGTTTTGTTCTCAAATATTGACACTAAAATTAAATTTGTGGCAAAATATGGTCCAACCTATGCAAATTCTATTGTAAAGTAATTTTTAGTAATTTTTAGAAATCTTTTGCTTTCTTTACTGGGCCCAATTGTTCAAAGCTAACGATGTCGTTAGTTAACAATTCGTTAAAATTTAAATCGAGTGATACACAAATATGCTGAAATTTTTTGCTGAAAAAATGTGAGTAGCTTTTGCAGTGCAAAAGCTACTCACATTTTTTCAGCAAAAAATATCAGAATATTGTGTAATGAATCCGCTAAAACAGTTAACGAAATGACCCTTAACGAGCTCATTAAGCTAACGATGCTTTGAACAACTGGGCCCTGATCTTTACTGAAGTTTCATGACAATATTGTAAAAAATTCAGAAAATTTGAACAAGTGAGAACTTGCATTCAATTTACCTATCCTACTGATTTCTGCACAATGTGCAGGCAATTATTACTAATGGGAAAATGACAATATTTTTTTCTTAACCAATGACTAGCATAATACTGTTTGTGCATAGGTAGTTATGACAAATGCTTTTGCATTACATTATAATAAAAGTTAACTTCTTCTGTGTAAAAATCAGCCAAAAGATGTCAAAACGAGAGTACGGTAAATGTCCTAGAATTTCGTACCCCAAAGTGTCTGACAAAATTGCATGTGCAAACAGTGCAGATGCAGATCAGACTGCTCCTGAAATAAAAAAAAAATAATGAGGCCCTAAAAACTTTGACATAAAATTTAACATGAAAATTCTAGTCTGTGACCTTGACCTTGACAAGACCTAGGGTGGTGGGGATGGTATTGTGCAAAGTTTTGGACCAATATGTATGAATCAAATCGGTAATAAGGTTAGGAAATAATGAGGTCTTAGAAACTTAAACAAAAACTTTAATATCTGTGGACGCCAACACCAACACCAATGCCACCGAGGGTAGTACAATAGCTCTCCGTGAACGTTGTTCAGGTGAACTAAAACGTATGGAATAAAGTGTAAAATTTTTTAGCACATTTACTGTAGTGTCACTGTCTATCACCTAGTGCTCTCAAATCTATTTTACACCATATTTAACCAAAGTATCGTAGTAATGGGACACCTTAACTCCTTACCACACTAAATTAGTCTTGTTCTAAAATTTGAAATCGTCCATTCTACTACCTCTTGATGTGTCTAATTATTGCTGTATGTATGGCAAACCGCGTAGACCCTGATCAGAAGCCACATTCTGCTGCATCTGATCTGGGTCTACATTGTTTGGAAAGGCCTATTTTTCCTAATACTTAAGATTATTACAGTATTCCGGCACCGTATTAACTCCTTACTATACTTCTCAACTTTGAACAAATTTACCCTTATCCTGCCGATTTGTTTGTGTTGAGGTTTTATGGCCTAGTCAACCCAATGGGGTCATGTCGAGCATGGTCAGTTTACCTAACCACACTTTTACTGGGCAGGCTTAGTCCTCTAAGCAGTTAACCAGTACTGTGCACATTCTTTAGCCAGAAATTGACAACTGCCCTTCTTGAATCACAGAAGGGAGAGAATGACTATAGAAAATATTTCATGATCAAAACTCCAAGAAACATTGTTGCCGATCCGGCAGGGGTCGAACCAGCAACCTCCTGATTGTACTCAATTCAGGACATGTCCCGTATTAACCCTTGCTAAGCTGATTAAAATAAGCTGCAAAGCCCACTTATAATTTTCAGCCTATCAGATTTCTTATTCAGGTTGTTGATATAAATTCACATATTCACATACTTAACAACAAACAGTGCAGACCCATATTAGTTGGCTTCTTCAGAAGCAAATGCAAAGGTAGGGTATCCAGGTTCAGCAGGACCACAGTTAATGTTTAGAAAAATTCTCATAATCTGAGTGGGGTTCAAATCATCATCTGGAGAACAAGAAAAGAATGGACTTACTATTGGAGGAAGAGGTGGCAGTGTGTTTGGTATATCTATCGGTACTGGCTCAAAATAGCGCTGTTTCACAAACCGGAAAATGCGTCTGCAAAATAAAGATCACAAGTCACAACAAAAAATTGCAGGTACCATAACAACCTGAAGTATTGAAGGCATCTGATCAGGGTCTTCACTGTTTGCCATACATACAGCAATATTTCAGACACATCAAGAGGTAGTAGAATGGACTATTTCAAATTTTAGGGCAAGTATGGTAAGTAGATAAGGTATCCCAATACTTCTGGTTATTACTGTAGGCCATACCCATGCACGCACGCATACATGTGAACGCACACACACACACACACACACACACACACACACACACACACACACACACACACACACACACACACACACACACACACACACACACACACATTGTAATAAAAAAACAAGAACAGAATGATATTTAACAGAACGATATTTTTCTCTATACTGCTATGCTGTGGGCTGGTACGGACTTTTTGTATCAGGAGAAAAGGCTGGCTTTCTGATGTCAGACTTTAGTGATCAAATGAACCTCATCACAGGCTCACATCAACCTGAGCATGAAGTATTTGCTGAACATTCTCTGGACAGTATGTTTGGATAAATGTCAAGCCATTTTCAATCATGCAAAGACTGATCAGCGTTTGAAGATGTACAGAATGATCAGACTTGGCAGCACCATGCTAAAACATGTCTTACGACATTATATGGTTAGTTGTACCCATGCAGTCTGGGAGTTGTAGAGTTGTATGGATATGTGTTCTTGTTGATCAGACTGCATGGGTATGTGGATTTGTAGATCAGACTTGATTTGGGTTTTACAGCCCTTTCAAGAGTATTTTACTTATATCGAAGGTTCCTCAAAGGTGGGAGAAAACTGGAGAACCCAGGGAAAAACCACCTGACCATCCGTAAGCAGAACTTGGCTTTCCCACATATGACCCGAGCAAGGCTCGAACCACAGCGGCGAGATACCTAATGGATTAAGAGTCAACTCTCCTATCCACTAGGCTATGGGGGCCTGCATAGAACAGACTGCATGGATATTTGTATTTGTAGATGAGACTGCATAGGTATGTGAACTCGTAGATCAGAATGCATGGATGTGTGGACTTGTAGATCCAACTGCACGGGTATGTGTACTTGTAGACCAGACTGCATGGGTATGTGGACTTGTAAATCAGACTGCATGGGTATGTGGACTTGTAGATCAGACTGCATGGGTATGTGGACTTGTAGATCAGACTGCATGGGTATGTGGACTTGTAAATCAGACTGCATGGGTATGTGGACTTGTAGATCAGACTGCATGGGTATGTGTACTTGTAGACCAGACTGCATGGGTATGTGGACTTGTAAATCAGACTGCATGGGTATGTGGACTTGTAGATCAGACTGCATGGGTATGTGGACTTGTAGATCAGACTGCATGGGTATGTGGACTTGTAGACCAGACTGCATGGATATGTGGACTTGTAGACCAGACTGCATGGGTATGTGGACTTGTAAATCAGACTGCATGGGTATGTGGACTTGTAGATCCGACTCTGCAGGGTATGTGGACGTAGACCAGACTGCATGGGTATGTGGACTTGTAGATCAGACTGCATGGATATGTTGACTTGTAGATCAAACTGTATGTATATGTAGTCTTGTAGACCAGACTGCATGGGTATGTGGTAGACCAGACTGCATAAATATGTGGCCTTGTTGATCAGACTGCATGGATATGTGGATTTGTAGATCAGACTGCATGGACATGTGAACTTGTAGATCAAACTGCATGGGTATGAGGACTTGTAGATCAGACTGCATGGATATGTGGACTTGTAGATCCGACTGCATGGGTATGTGTTCTTGTAGATCAGACTGCATGGATATGTTGACTTGTAGATTAAACTGTATGTATATGTGGACTTGTAGACCAAACTGCATGGGTATGTGGACGTAGATCCGACTGCATGGGAAAGTGTAGGTCTGACTGCATGGATATGTGGACTTGTAGACTAGACTACATAGATATGTGGACTTGTAGATCTGACTCCATGGATATGTGGACTTGTAGATCAGACTGCATGGATATGTGGACTTGTAGATTGATCATCAGACTACATCACCATATTGACTAATAAACAAGACTGTAGGGAGATTATCTTACCTAGAACACAAGATAATGCCAAAGAGAAAAATGATGATCACAAATAATGCCCCTATGACAATGCCACCAATCTCTCCTGCCTTCAAACCTGGAAAAAAACAACATGTCAATAAGAAAAAGGGTTAAGAAAAACAATCAGTTTTGTGCTACAATGCATATGCATTAACCCTTGCCATGCTGAGTAAATTAAGATGCCATGCCCACTTCTTTCAGCCATTCGGATTACTTGATCCAGGTTGTTGATACTTAATAACAAACAGTGCAGATCCAGATCAGTTGGCTTCTTCAGAAGCCAACTGATCTGAATTTACACTGTTTGCAAAGGCAGGGTATATCTGGGCTCAGCAGGACCAGGATTAAGAATAAAAACAAACTGATGAATATTGCATTATATTTGTGTAGTTTCACATTTACTGCTTGAAGTTGCACATGTCAAATGTCAAGTTTGTTTGAGTTGGAGTTTTATGGCTCAGTCAACTCTGTTAAGTCCAGGTTGAGCTGGTCAGTTAACCTACCAGGACTTTTCCTGGGCAGGCTTAGTCCTCAAAGCAGTTAACCAGTACTCTATGCACATGATGATGATTTGGTATTTTATAGACTTCAATATTATTTAAGTCATATCGAGACGACGGAAGTGTGGAAATGAAAGGTTTTGTGCAAGGAAGCGGCGTTTTGACATGAGCAGAATTACGCCTCCAGTGAGATTTCAACATGGGACCTTGGCCATCTGGACGATTCCCTGTCTGTCCAAATCCTTAGGGAAAAATACAGACATCATATGAGACCCAGTATGAGAAAAGGTGTCTTTGCAGGCTTGCAGCATATACAAACAGTAAAGATCAGTTTAAACAGTTTAAACTAAACAGTAAAGATGAAGATCAGTAAGTGAGTGCCAGTCTGATCAGGGTCTTTTCAATACATTGCTTCTATAGATCTACTGATTCTGTGAGCAGACAGTCATGGTGCTGATCAGACAGGCGAATGTGCATGCTTACCTGGGCATATTTCTTAAGACACATTTTCAAGTGGCATGGCTCATTTATGGGTTGGTTTGGAGTTAAATGGCTCAGTAAATTTATTCAGGTCATGTCAAGCCATTCAGTTAACTTAACCATACTTTTCCTGGTCAGGTTTACTCCTTTAAGCCATTAACCAGTACTTGTACACATTCTTTCTCCTTATCAGAAACTGACAACTGCCCTTCTTAAATCAGCGGAAGGGAGAGAATGACCACAGAAAATACTGCACGATCAAATTCCACAAAAGAATGTTTCCAGACCCAGCAGGGATCAAACCTGCAATCTCCTGGGCCCAGTTGTTCAAAGCTAATGATGTCGTTAGTTAACGATTCATTAAAATTTATATCGAGTGATAAGCAAATATGCTGAAATTTTTTGCTGAAAAAATGTGAGTAGCTTCTGCAGTGCAAAAGCTACTCACATTTTTTCAGCAAAAAATATCAGAATATTGTGTATTAAATCTGCTAAAACAGTTAATGAAATGACCCTTAATGAGCTCGTTAAGCTAACGACGCTTTGAACAACTGGGCCCTGATCACCAGTTGGACACACCTCCAACAAGAGCCACCGAGGCCAGAAAGGCATGGCTCCAGTTAAATCAGCCCTTTTTGTTTGAAAACATCACTTGTTTTACAAAAGTCAGTGTACCATAATTATCCTAATTATATCTCTCTTAAAGTTTAAAAAAAAATGTGTTAGACATGTGCGCTTGTTAAAATACAATATCCCTATCTATACTGTAGATCCAATATATCGCCGTACTAGGGGTCCAAGGTCCGTTATTGTGATATAACTGGATCACAATATAAGTCAAGATATGTACCATGCATACATAATGGCATGTATGACACTCGCTTGTTTTGTTGCTGTGGTAGTTTGCTGAGACATGGCTGATAAATGGCATTCAGTTTGACTATCAGCCATATTTCCCAATTAAAATAGGATAAGAATTGCTCAGTGGCAATATATACAATGGGGCCTTCAGTCTAGCAAGAAATTTTTTTCTGAAACCAACTGATAACCTACATTTGAAAACAAATCTCCAAGTTGACAATTTAGAATGCCTTTTTGGATGTTCTGGTTCCCTGGAACAGTGAAGGGAAGCAACTCAAATTGCCCAAGTTGTGCTTGTGAAATTTGAGTTGCTTCCCTTTACTTACTAGTTATGTTGCGAGCCCAGATCACTTGTCAATGGTTTTTTTTTTTGTTTTTTTTTTTAATGTGCTTTTCTTCTAAAATGAGAAGTGAGAAGTATAAAATAAGAGGACTAAGTTTTCATAGTTTGAAATATCAAGAATCAACTCTATTTTAGGTAAATGAGGTAACTTGTGTAGACTGAACCTACTTCTGTCCACAACAACACCAAAAAGAAGTTCACTCCTGGGACTAACACCTCCCTCTGAGACAGCGTTTATCCACAATTTGTAACGGCCATCCCGCCTCAGATCAGAAACAACATAATGACTTGCAGTCTTCTCAACTGTAAATGTTGTCCGTGCCGCTGGAAAACAAAGATTACTATGTGCCGTAAGAAAATAAATGTGATGCAAGCAAGAAAAAGTCCTTAATACTTAGCATGTCGTGTAAATTTTTCAGCAGACAACATTCTGAAATAATTTTATTTTCACAAGACAATAGGCTTTGACATTTCATGCAAATTGTCTCCTGAGGAGACAATTTGCATGAAGTGTCAAAGCCTATTTTTTGGGGAGAATAAGAACAATATCATATAATTGTTGCTTGCTAATTAGCTACAATATCATATATTTGTTGCCTGCTGATAAGCCCAGAGAATGGTGAAGATAAACAGTTATGTGGGCAACGGAGATTGTATTCAGCCTGCACATTTGCATAGTCTGATCAGGGTCTCCAGTGCCCACTTCCAGATAAGAGGAGTATTCACATAATAAGTTTTCCTTATTTCGCTATTAAAACATATGATGTGGGCACACATTAGAAGTGCCTTAGTTTGTTTGTGTTGAGGTTTTACAGCCCAGTCAACCAAATGAGGTCATGTCGAGCGCGGTCAGTTTACCTAACCACACGTTTACTGGGCAGGCTTTGTCCTCTAAGCGGTTAACCAGTATTGTGCACATTCTTTCACCAGAAACTGACAACTTTCCTTCTTGAATCAGCAGAGGGGAAAGAATGACCGTAGAAATATTTCATGATCAATCTCCACGAAAAACTGTTGCTGACCTCGGCAGGGGTTGAACCCGCGACCTCCTGGTCTCAAGTCGGGCAGCGCATCCAACTGAGCCACCGAGGCCGGCAGAAGTGCCTTGGTGACAGAAGTGCCTTGGTGAGGCACTTCTAATGGGTACCAACAACATATGTTGAAGAAATAAGGAAAATTTTACAACTTTTCTGTTGAAATGTGTTTTATCAGGAACTACTGTGTTTACCCTAAGTATTCGGACAGCTCAACTCCTTATCGTACTTGTTCTTAACCCTTAAACTGCCAATCACAACAATTGTCATCTGCTTTGTCATCTGCTGTGATTTTAAAAGTAATTTTTGCAAACAGTGTGGATTTATTTGTGTTGAGGTTTTACGGCCCAGTCAACCCAATGGGGTCATGTCGAGCTCGGTCAGTTAACCTAATCACATGTTTACCGAGTAGGCTTAGTCCTCTAAGATGTTAACCAGTATTGCGCACATTCTTTTGCCAGAAACTGACAACTGCTCTTCTTGAATCAGCGGAAGGGAGAGAATGACCGTAGAAAATATTTCATGATCAATCTCCACGAAAGAATGTTGCAGACCTCAGCGGGGGTGAACCCGAGATCTCCTGGTCTCCAGTCGGACGGCGCATCCAACTGAGCCACTGAGGCCGGCAAAAACAGTGTAGACCCAGATCAGACTGCTCCTCTAGAGCAGTCTGATCTGGGTCCACATAGAGGAGCAGTCTGATCTGGGTCTACACTATTTGTCTGTATGCAAAAATGGGTTTGAAAAGTTTGCAAGAATATTCAGCAGACGACATAAACAGACAACATTTTCAGATGCAGGTTTTCTTGGCATTTTAACACTTTCACTGCCATCTCCCTCAAAAAACCAATAGCTCAGTGCCAAGCATTTTTGCTGATAAGCCCTCCTTACTAGAGTTCTGTCTTTAAATGACTGTATCTCAATAACCTGTTAATGGATTCTTTTGAAATTTTCAGTGAATACTATACAGATTTTGTTTGTTAAAATAAATTAATAATTATTGTCTAATCAATAATTTTGGCGGCCATATTTGTCAGCCATCTTGGATCTATTTTTAGAAATAATGGAATTTCACTGAATTATTGCTTGTTTGTGGGAGAAATGGATTGAAATGTTGGTTATTGGAACTATTGTTCCAAATATCACTATAAAAGACATAATAGTAGACAGATTAAACTAAATTTAATATTAAAAGTGATTTTTTTTTCAGAAATATTGCAACATGGATTTGTGTTGTTTCATTCCATAAAATTTCTGAAATGAGTCACAATTTTGGTAATTTGCAACATTTGTTTTTCCATCATCAGTCCCATTTCAGGTTTGTTTTCTGTCGATCATTTCAATAACTGTAAGATAACAATACTATGCTTGGTTTTGAAGATCTTCCCGGGCCCTTTTGAAGTCCTTATAGGTGTGAAATATTTCAAAACAAGGCACAATACACAGTGGAGTATCACATTCCAGACAGTAGAAACTTGTTTGTTTGCGCAACCTCGGTCTCATAGACCCACATACTTCACAGTCAGGTTTGTATTTTGGATTGTCATACCTCTTGATGAAATGTCTTTCTTTCAACCTGGTATATTCATTTGGCACATGTGTGCATTGTTGAATAGTTTTTCTGTCAAAATTTTCCAACAGTCCATCAAAAACAGTTTTTCGGAAATTTACTGTTGACAAAATTTTATCGGCCTCCTCACGTGATTCACGATACACAATATAACCATTTACAAGGGCAGTTTCCATGATGTTGTGAAAAATTGCATGGTACCATTTCTGTACTTTATGTGGATAGCTGTAAGACCCTAACATTTGGTCATACAGATCAACCCCTGCCATATTTGTGTTGTACCTGTCTGCAATGACAGGCTTCTCAATTTGTCTGAATCCAGTAGGATCTCTGCGCGTCCGTAGCCGTTTATCTATAGTATTGTTAGTATGTATGGTACTAAGAAATGTTACTCTTTTAGTATCGTGCCAAGCACAAGCAACTAGATTATTGCTCCGATAAAATACTGGGTCATCACCTTTCCTAAGTGCAAGTGCTCGCGGTTTCAGACCTTCAGGCATAAACTTCCGCAGTGGCTGTACAGTGCCACATGCACCTATCTGCTTGTCTTGTAGTTTTCTGAATAACTGAGGACTAGAATAGAAATTATCCATGTAGAGAATATGTCCTTTGTTTTCAAAACCATCCATAAGGTCCAGTACAATCTGTTTGGCTAAACCAATATCACGTTCACGAGGAAATGCTTCGCGCCCTGTGTAAATCTTGTGCCGTAAGGCATACCCAGTTTTAGAGTCACTCACGACAAAGTTTTTGAAGCCCCATTTCGTTGGCTTGGCAGGCATATACTGCCGCATGAAAATTCTCCCTTTGAATTTTATCATGGATTCATCAATTGAAAGATTTTTTCCCGGACAGAAATATTGTCGATATGTTGGCTCTGTTATATCAAGGAGGGTCTGAACCTTGAATAATGGGTTATATCCATCTTCTCCCCGTTCCACTCTGTTACTATTGTCATTCAAATGCATAAATGTCTGCAGAAGTTGGAACCTATTCCTGCTCATAACAGAAGGGAAGTCTGTTCGAGTGAGCCAAAACCCACTCCAGTATTCTGGGAGTGATGGTTTTGAACATATACCCATGGTTATTTTCATCGCAAGCATCGCAGATATTTCTTCAAATGTAGTGTCAGTCCATTTATGAAATCGGCTGTGTGAATCAAAATCATGAGGGGCATCAAAGAACTGTTCTGCATAACGGTTTGTTTCATTGGAAATCAATTCTATCGCTTCATCCGGAAAGTATAATTTGAAGAAATCAACAGGGGAAAAGTCACGTGTCAACCAGTACTGACTGCCTTCTGTCATACACTGGTAGCCAATCTGGTTCATAGGGATCTTCTATGTCATAATAGTGCCAAACAAAGTTATTTCCAGCATCCTGTGTTGCCCCATCTCTGACATTTTGTGGTGCTTGTTGAACTTGTGGCCGAAAACCAGGAACATTATTTCTAGCCGGGTGGGGTACATCACCGGCCTCGTCAGCATCTTCTGACGCTTCTGACTCGCTGTCAGATGAAGAAGCAGACATATCTGAGTCTGTATCATTCAGAACTTGTTCTAGAACGTCTTCTGCTCGCAGTTTTCTCCGAGGGGGATTTGTCTTACCGGTTTGTTTTTACCTCGAAACGTCAAACTTTTTTTCAGATTTTCTACTTTCGGTTTTATGAAGAAACAACCGAAAATATCCGCATGTTATATATCAAAATGTCGCTTATGATCTCAATAATAAATTTAGACTAAGCCCGGATGAGTTTCTTCCCTTATATAGTTACAGCGATATAGCAAATATAACGTGTGCGAATTTTCGACTTTTGTCGCGCGTGGCAGCGTATGGTAAATTCGACAAAAGTCGCGCGTGGCAGCGAAAGTGTTAAGGGTTAAGTTTGAACAAGTACAATTTACTACCCAAAGAATGTCTAAAAATTGCTGGATGAGTGGCAAACAGTGTCTCATCTGGGTCTACATTGTTTGCTCAGGCCTGTCTGCCCGAATACATATGGTCAATATGGTATACTTACAGAATCAATGGATAGTGTATTGTGATGAAAGCGGAAAGCCTGATCAGACTTTGCAGCTGCAGCAGGTTGACCTTGACCTATGTTTGATTCAAAATTGCTCATCATTAGCAGGAGTAATGAAGGGTTTGACATCCTGGAAGGTTTATACTATCGTAAGTGGAATCCACTCAACTACACTTGGTAGATTTTCTGTCATTTTTCAAAAGGGAGACAACTTTTTGTGACAGCCTGTTTACTTTCTTGCATACCAAGCCCCTTCTGAAAAGGGGTCTACTGTAATAGGAAACATTTTGCTCCCAATGAGTTAACAGTTTGCATGTGGCTTTGAGATGCATTTTCATGTTGTGTAACTAATTTGACAAAGACCCAGACCAGACTATTCATATCTTGTAATTTGGATTCTTACTGTTCAAGCTTACAATACCCTTGCTCAGGCCTATCCATCCAAATGTTCAGGGTATATACAGTATACATGTAAGTAAAGGTTAAGTTGAGTTGGAGTTTTATGGCCAAGTCAACACTGTTAAGGTCATATGGAGCTGGTCAGTTAACCTACTCACACTTTTTCTAGCTAAGCTTAGTCCTCTAAGCAGTTAACCATTACTTTGTGCACATACTTCCATCAGTAACTGAGAACTGCCCTTCTTGAATCAGCTGAAGGGATTGATTGTAGAAATGTAGAAATGCTTTCAAGATGAATCTCTAATGTTGTTATGTGGCCAAGCTGGGATTTGGATGTGACCCCTGGATCTGTAATGAGACTTGCTTTGCACTGCACTATGAAGCCCGACTATAAGTAAAGGTATGCTGAGATTAACCCTTGTCCTGCTGAACCCAGATATACCCTGGCTTTACAAACAGTGTAGATCCAGATCAGTTGGCTTCTGAAGAAGCCAACTGATCTGAATCTGCACTGTTTGTCATTAAGTATTTGAATTTGTATGAACAACTTGGATCAAGCAATCTGATTGGCTGAAAATTAGAAGTGGGTGTGGCATCTTAATTTAGTCAGCATGACAAGGGTTAAACTTTATTTTATTTCAATTACAAAGCTCAGCATTCCAGCAGGAGCAGACGTTGATGTTTTGTGGTTATGCATCATGGAGGAAACCCAGGAGTTTTTACAAGAGACCTAATGTCATTAAATTTAAAGAACTGCTCTCTACTGATAATGTAAAAGACCTTATTCAGTTATCTAAATTTGTAGATATAATAATGAAAAAGTTTTCATCTGTCATTTAAGTACTGTGTATTTTGGTGGGTGCGTCTGTGTGTGTGTATTCTTCAATTTCTCCTTTAGTTTACACATTTGTATGTTTGTATGCATTGTATATATGTTCTTTTAAGCCACGTGTGGCCTGAACTTAGTCAAATAATGTTTAGCTCAGTTCGGTCCAGTTCTGCTGGTTTCATATTTGTTCATGGAAGATGGTTAACCTCCTGTTGAACTGGTGTAAAGTCAGTGGAGGGGATAGGATAATGTGTGGGTTTTTTTTTTTTGTTGTTTTATTTCCTGCTTAGTTATTGCGTGTACATGGGGCTGCACCCTGGTGGGCATGGGGTTGGCTGCGTTTAGACGTGGTGTTCATTCCATGTCTGGACGTAGTTGACACCTGGTGCGCTGGGTGTAGCCTTTGGTCTTGGCACTACTGTATGTATGTACCTGCACACATGCACATGTGTGTATGTATGTATTTATGTGTGTGGACAGAATGTAACGCGAGCAATGTTTGTTTGTAAACTTTGTTACTTGCTTTGTTCATTATGTAGTTTCTTCCTTCTCTTACGCCTCCTGTGTGTGGCCTGAGAAGTAGTTAGATTAATAAAGTTTTGTTCTGTTCTGTTCAGTACCCAGGGAAAACTACCAACCATGGATAGGTGATCAGTGCCCTGTCACATGTCAGTCCCAGGAACTGAATCCGGGCTGCTGCAGTAATAAGTGAGAGACATGCCTCAGGTGCTATCCTGGCACCATTATCCCGACCCTGGTGTGAGTGGGGTAAGAGGAGGTAACTTACCTGTACAATTAGTGCCATGACTAGATGGACAGATGTTCACAATATAATGTTGTATGTAGGCATGGGTATCACCACAGGTCAACCTGTCCCACTCCACACTGAGTCCCTTGTCAGGCTGGTATGTAGAAAATCTCACATTACTGGGGGCAAGTTCAGGTTCTAGAAAAGTTGATATTTCTTTAGAATCTTAACCCTTAAAGTGTCAATCACAACTACAGCAGACATTCTGAAATATTATTACTTTTCAAAAGAAAATAAGTTTTGACATTTTGTGTGAATTGTCTGCTTGTCAGAAAATTCACATGAAGTTTCAAGACTTATTTTCTCTGAAAAAAACACACAAAAAAACACCATAAAATAGAAGTTGTCGCTACAAGTTTTGCTTGGCACTTTAAAAGATATATATAATTTAAATATTGATAGATACTATTTCCGTAGTATCCTCCAGAAAATTGGGCTTGACAGTCCATTCAATTTATCTGGGATAGAGAAGACTTGAAAATTCAAGTATAATGGCTTATTTGTCACCTACATATTTGCCTAGAGAATACAAAAATATGATTTCAGAGTCACACACTGATCATTATTTGTGCAGGACCCGAAATGTATGACTGTACCCCCTGTGCCCCAAAAACCGCTCAAAAAAAAAAAAAAAAAAAAAAATGTTTTTCTTGTTTTTCCACTTAAAAGGACAAAGAAGATAATTTTCATGGGAACACTGAGATAAATATTAATTTATCATCTGCTAAATTAGCCTAGAGAGTGGTAAAAGTTTAACAGTACATTCAAGTACCACTTGTTTTCTTTTGTCTGGGTTTTGAGTACCCTGTTATTAACGCTTAGCACTCTGGGTAAAATTTTCAGCAGACGACATTTTGAAATATTTTTCTTATTTTTCCCAGAAAACAGGATTTGACATTTCATGCAAATTGTCTCCTAAGGAGACAATTTGCATGAAATGTCAAATCCTGTTTTCTGGGAAAAATAAGAAAAATAACATCATTTTGTCGTCTGCTGAAAATGCCCAGAGAGTGGTAAAGGTTAAGTAAATGGACCAATAGATAAAATACGTTACATTCACAAAGGTACAGTGGTAAAAAAATGTCTAAATTTATAACTGTCAAAGTATGTCAGAAATGAAAGAAACCATACTTTAACATTTAACTCCCCCCTCACACACACCCAAAAACCAAATTTTTATCTAAAAAACAAAACAAAAAACTATTGCCAAATAAGCAGCTCTAGGATACACTTGGTGCACTTTCGTCTTATCCCTTTCAGCTCTGCAGACAAAAACAAATACCTGTGCAAACAAAGTAGATCCAGATGAGAAGGCTCATTACGAGCTGTCTCATCAGGATCCACACTGTTTGCCATTCTGCTGCTGATTTTTGTCTAAAGCCCTCATTTGCAACAATAGATGTGTCCAAATTCAGAGATGGAAGAGTCCATTTCAGAAACTCAGGGATGAAAGGGTTAACAAATGAGCCACAATGTGAGAAAACATACTCTCTGACATGTGCGGCCATCAACCACCCAAATTAACCTGTGCATCTGTGTAGTTTGATAAGACTCTTCATTTAGAGGATAACTGCTTTCAAATTTGGCATTTGGGGACATAAATCGGCGGTTTTACAGTCGGAAATTTCGTTTTACGGCGACGCGTCAGCGGAGCCGTAAAACATAATTTGCGACCGTAAAACTGCCGATTTACCTCCCCAAATGACAAATTTGATGCAGTTATCCTCATTCTAATGCATTTATTCATTTTTTTTCTATTGAAAAATATACTATTTGCACAAAACGACAAGTGCTGTGAGCTGCGTAAAACCAAATGCCAGCCAATGAGAAGCGATGTTACGTGATGACGTCGGATTTGCGACAGTATATCGCAGAATATACCGTCGCAAATTTTTGACGTTATCCAATCAGACGTCGCGTTACATACGCAAGTGCATTAGAATGTTCATTTGTTTGTGTTGAGGCTTTAGGGCCCAGTCAACCCAATGGGTCATGTCGAGTGTGATCTATTTACCTAACCACTCTTTTACTGGGCAGACTTAGTCCTCTAAATAATTAACCAGTATTATGCACATTCTTGTGCCAGACACTGACCACTGCCCTTCATGAATCAGCGGAAGGGAGACAATGACCGTAGAAAATATTTCATGATAAATCCCCACCAAAGAAGGTCACCGACCTGGCGGGGCTTCATTGTCTGCATGAAGAAACATAGCATTCTTGGCTATCCAAAGTGCCGCCAATAAACATTATGATCAGACCATCACGAAAACATGCCTATATAATTTTGACCCCTTTAAACCCCACTTTTATATAGTAAGACTGGGGTTTACAGGTATATACATTATTTTTCTTATTCTGCTCAAAAACATAGATTGTGGGTACTCGTTAGAACCACCTCGCAGAGTACCCACAATCAATGTTTTGAGCAGAAATATGAAAAATATCCAAGTTTTTTATCCGAAAATTTTCATTTTTTTGGTGGTAAAATGTTCAGTATATTTGAATAGGCTTGTTTTTGTAATGCTGCGGGAATGTACAGGCTGATCTGAATCTTCGCTAGGTGCACATGTTCGAAAGTAAGTTTTCTCATGTTCCAATTCAAATATAGTAGTGTGAGACAAAACACAGTTTTTAGAGTTTCGACTCTTTGCCTTCTTTGGAAAATGAACACTATCCGCTAATGTTCATTTTCCAAAGAGGACAAAGAGTCAAAATGTTGAAAACTGTTTTGTCTTATTTCTTTGAATTTATATGGGTAAACATGGTAAATCCTTACTTAGATTCTTGATGTAGACACAAGAGTTCCAGTGTATTCCACTACTGATCCTCACTCCGGCCCAGTTCATCGTGTTCACTGCAACGCCGAACAGGTATGTATCCAGAGAATCAACCAACACTTCACAACTCCGCTCAGTAATGGAAACTTCTCGCCACTGAATAGATTCCTGGTGAAAAAATGATGATGATGATGATGATGATTATGATGATTTGGTGTTTTACATCCCTTTTAACATTATTCAAGTCATACCGAGATGATGGAAGGATAATAATGAAAGGCTCTGTGGAATGAAGCACTGTACAGTTACGAGCTAAATTCCATCTGGGAACTCGAACCTGGGGCCTGGTGACCCAAAGTCAGGAGCGCTAACCACTTGGCCACAGTTGTTCAAAGCCATTACGAAAACACGCCTATTCAAATACATTGAAAATTTCACCACCAAAAACTGAAAGTTTTTAGATAAAAATTCTGATATTCTTCACATTTCTGCTCAAAACATAGATTGTGGGTACTCGTTAGAACCGCCTCTATGAGGCGGTTCTAACGAGTATCCACAATCTATGTTTTTGAGCAGAAATCAGAAAAATAATGTATACCCCTGTAAACCTCAGTTTAACTATATAAAAGTGGGGTTTAAGGGGGTCAAAATTATATAGGTATGTTTTCGTGATGCGTTGTTAGCTTAACGAGCTCATTAGTGGACAAAATGTTAACTGTTCTAGTAAGTACAATATCTAATTCACAGGTATTTTCGCTGAAAAAATGTGAGTAGCTTTTGCAACATTACTGCACTCTCAAATATCAGCTTTGCCACCATTTTAATAAACATTTTTTGCAAAGCAGAAGTCCTTTTTATTCATACTTTGTTAGTTTAGACTAGAAAAAAGCTTCAGAATGGTATTACAGAAGCAGAAAATCTAAACTATCAATAGCTGAAGAGACTATTGGTGATAGTTATTGATAGTTGAAAACACTAAGAGGGCATGTCAATAAATAATCAGCCTATCCCATTCCCGATGGACCGAGACGGTCACGATTTTCATGCTTTGTTTTAATGTATGATTTATACATGGGTACAAAATTACACGTGTATCCAGTCATTCTTTAATAAGATATTGAATGTCAAACATGGCTAGTGATGCAAAGGCATGCTTTTCATCTAAAGTTGAGTACCTTGCTGTAATTCGGTACTTGTATTTAAAAGGTAAAACAGGCAAGGTAAAACAGGCAAGGAAATACACGGCGAGTTAGTTGATGTTTATGGTCTTCTGCACCATCTTATGCTCAAGTTAAATTCTGGGTAGAGGAATTCAAATGCGGTAGAACGTTTTTAGAAGATGAAGCCAGGTCTGGACGCCCACTGGATGCCACTGATGAAGAAATGTGTAAGAAAGGTCGGGATCTGGTATACTCTGATAGGCGAATTCAGGTGGAAGAAATAGCCCAGGCATTAGGCATTTCACATGGTAGCGTTTCAACAATCTTACGTGATCGTTTAGGTATGCGCAAGCTAACAGCCCGTTGGGTCCCCGAATCCCTTAGCGATGAGCAAATGGCAACCAGAGCATCAGTATGCAGCCCCTTGTTGAAGCCTTTTAGATCAAAACTATAGTTACCAGTCTGGGTATTGATGGGTCCGAGACAAGAACACAGTATAAGATGTGAGATTTCTCACTAACAAATCAACTTGACATATCTGGTAAATCTGGAATCCTCTTTACCAGAACAGGCAAGATGTGAGGTTTCTCATAAACAAACTAACCTGACATAACTGAACACAGTATAAGATATTCGATGAGATTTCTCACCAACAAACTAACCTTACTATCTCACTAACAAACTAACCTGACATAACTGGTCAATCTTGTATCCTCTGCACCAGAACACAGTATAAGATGTGAGATTTCTCCAATGTTGTGACGTCCAGACATGTGGATGTTCCCAGCTGACTGTGACCACTGTGCTGTGTGACCTGTTGTGACCTTCAACAATGAACTCTGGTACAGATGGTTCTGCAAGTTGTAAACAAAATGCTATGGCCAGTTGTTCAAAGCATTATTGGCTTAAAGAGACTGTTAAACAAATGGAATATTAAATTTTTTGAAACAAAAATTTTAAAAGTACTGATATAATTCTATGAAAAGATCCTCTAAATATACATACTTTTTGCATCAAAAATATCAGTTTATAAGAACTTAAAACCTTTACTAAAATACTAAATGTAACTGTTTGCCTAAGGCCAAAAAAATTAATTATTAGATTCTCAGGCCATTTTTGGCAAAAACAGATGAGGCAGGCAGGAATTTTTTTTTTTTTTTTTTTTACTCATGGAACAGGCGAGGAAACTTTTTTTTTTTTTTTATTACATGAACCCTTAAAAGGACTCTCTTCATGAAATGCGTTTTATAATATTATTACCATAAAAATACTTAATTTTTGAACACCTAGACATAGCTCAAGATAAGGAGAAGTACTGAGGATAACTTTTTTATATGTCCCTATAATTATTATATATAAAGGATACTATAAAAATCAGTTTGTGCAGCTCCAGTTTAAAATATCTACCAAAGGTTTATATAGCTTCAAAGAGGGATGTGTTGACAGAAATTCTGTCGAATGTGTCCACTGTGGGGTGTCCGATCGACGCACTTACATCGTGGTTTGATAATTCATCCGAGAAGGACCAGAAGTCGATACTTCAGATCCCGATTTTATGCCGTTATACAACTCGGCAATTGTGCCGTCTTTTTCGTAACCGCCTATAATGTTCCAGGACAGATGCACCGTAGCCCCAGATGAAATCTGGGTGGAAATCTGAGACATCTGCTTTGAAAACAAAGGAAACACAAGTTTTGTTTACACAACTTGCGCTTCGGCAGACATTTTGATCAATGATGGTGCTAAAACGCTTACTTGCAAGGTTCAATCCAATGAAAAAATCAATAATTCAAGCATTTACGTGACCTAAAACTAGGATTTTAAAAACCGCGACGCACCGGCATGCTGTATCTAGACGCTGATGTGTTTTTTTTATTGGACACGGAAAAAAAGGCTTATGCGCAGACTTTTTGGTACATGCGGCGGGGCCTAAGAATCTAATGATTATTTTTTTTTGGCCTAAGACGACTTGAAACACTCGGTAGATTTTTTGTGCTACTTTTTTCAAGAGAAAAAAACTTTTGTGACTTCCTGTTTGCATTCCTGCACACCAATCTCCTTCTGAAAAAGGATCTACTCTAAAACGAAAGAATTTGCTCCATTGGGGAGGTGATCCTTGAACAAAAATAAAAAAAAAAAGATCATCACGAAAACACGCCTATATAATTTTGACACCCTTAAACCCCACTTTTATATAGTAAAACTGGGGTTTACAGGGGTAAACATTATTTTTCTTATTTCTGCTCAAAAACATAGATTGTGGGTACTCGAACGAGTACCCACAATCTATGTTTTGAGAAGAAACATGAAAAATATCAGTTTTTTATCTGAAAATTTTCAGTACATTTGAATAGGCGTGTTTTCCTAATGTAGCATTTTGAGTGTGCAAGATATCTGCACAGTCTGATCAAGGCCTTCCCTGTCTGCTAACAGAATGATTGGATACTATAGAATGTACGAATAGAGAGCAATGCGTCGATGATACTTTGCACATGCGCAGGATGATCTGAATCTGTGCATTTTGACCAGGTTCAAAGGCACTTTTTCACTCCATACTGCCCAAATTATATAAATAAGAATTCCGTCAAAGGTCCATGTCGTGCCAAACAAATTTACAAAGATGGTGAACCGTGAAATATCGGTTGAATATGGATACTGCTGTCTGAGTTGTCATCCCCAAGTGCAAGCTTATACCAAGTATCATCACTGTAGCCTTTATAGTTCTTGGGAAATGAACTTGAATATTAGGGTCAAGTCAGAGTTGACGCAAATGTTGACGGACTGATGGATGAACGGCAGAAAATGGTCATTTATCTATATTATCTTTGCAATTTTGATTGGATAAACTGTATTTGAACAAAAATGTTCAGATTATGTAGAATAATGACCATTTAAAGTCATTTTTCTACATAATCTATACATTTTAGTCTGATTACAATGTATTTTTTTTAGCTAAAATGGATTTTACTTTGGATCCTATCAACAGAGCTAAAAAGATTTATTGTGAGTATATGCAAACTTACTGCGTTCTTTCGCTGGTATGAGTATCTGTGAGAAGACACCTGACACACCCACTTTTGTCGCAGCTCTTATCTGTACCATGTATGAATTTCCAGCCATTAAGAGTAATGTCCCTTCATAATTGTTTCCCGCCACAGACAGGGAGTCCCAGGCCTGACCGGTATCCAAGTTACGATAGTCCAACCTATAGCGTACAACTTCTCCACCTGCATTGCTTGTATCTAGTGGCTGTAATTTTGAAGTAAAAATATTATAATAACAAAAGTACCTGTAAAGAGATAAATAAAGGGATAACCAGGAAAGGCTACTAATTATGGAACGCAGCCCTCCCAAGGCACAAATGAACTACAGTTGAATCTCGTTATCTCGAATTGCAAGGGACTCCTTGAAATACTTTGAGATATCCGTACTTCAACATATCAGATTTGCAGAATTTTGGAAAAAGTAATTCGAAAAAACCACATTTAACAAATTTATATGTAATTGGACTCATGAAGTTAGAGATATTTATGTAAAAAATATTGTGGAAAAGAGGAGAAATTGCTCCTTAGGGGGCAATTTCTCCTCTTTTCCACAATATTTTCACCTATTGTTAGATTTTCATGTTTAGGCAGGGACAAGATTTTCACTTCGAGATAAGCTGTTACTCGAGATAAGCGAGGTCGAGATAACACGAGTCAACTATAATTTCTTTGTTTGATGGAGTTTTATTGCCTAGTTAACACTGTTAAGGTGATGTTGAGCCAGTCAGTTAATCTACTCACAATTTTTCCTGGGCAGGCTTAATCCTCTAAGCAGTTAACCAGTATTTTTGCATATACATGTACTTTTGCCAGTAACTGAAAACTGCCCTCCTTGAATCCGTGGAAGGGGGAGAATGACCATAGAAATGATTTCATGATCAATCTGCATGAAAGTTATCTGGCGGAACTTGCAATCCCTGCATCTCCAGCAAAATGTGCTACCAACTGGGTTATGTAGCCCAGCAGCAAATAAGTCACACTTACCATTTTTGTGTAGAGACATTTCATGCCTTCCATGGTGTGTGAACATTTCAGTAGATGGCATTTTGAAATAGTTTTCTAATTTTTCCCAGAAAACAGATTTGACATTTCATGCAAACTGTCTCCTTAAGAGACAATTTGCCTGAAAAGTCAAACCCTATTTTCTGAGAAAAAAAAAAAAAAAAAAAAAAAAAATGATTTCCGTGTTTTTTTTTTTCAAGAATTTTATTTCTCCCAGAAAACATGGATTGACATTTCATGTAAATTGTCTTCTAATATGTACGAAATATTAAGCCTTATTTTCTGGGAAAAACTATCAGTGTTCTGCCAAGATATTTTATAGAAGGGGACAAACCTCCCAGATCCACAAAAAAAAAAAATGTGGGATAGTGCCATAAAAACAGGGACAAATTACTAAAACATTACAAAATAGGCACAGATTTCCCACTTAAGTCAAGTAAACCTTTACCATTTTTTTTCTCTGGGCTAATTAAGCACACAACAAACAGAAAACATTTTTCTTATTTTTCACAGAAAATATGCTTTGATATTTCAAGCAAATTGTCTTCTTAGGAGAAAATTTGAATGAAAAGTCAAAGCCTTTTTTCTAGAAACAACAAGAGAATATTTCAAAATGTTGTCTGCTGAAATTGTTTTACACAGCATTTCAAAATGTTGTCTGCTGAATTTTTTTCACCTTTTTACCCAGCATGCAGAGAGTTAACCCATTTTATTCTGAATAGACTCTCCCACACTATATATTGGAAGAGTCCAATTTCAATTTTAGGTATGTCAAGCTATATAATGTATATATTTCTAGATAAAAAGGCAAAACTATTTGCACATAGTGGAGACATTGATCAGATGCCGCATTCAGCAGCGACTGATCTGGGTCTGCACTGTTTGCCAATTACCTATTAGTGGTCTACAGAATATAATGGCTTAAGCAAGACATTTTGAAATTTCATGTGTTGAAAGCTGCCAAAGTGCTGCCTCAGCAGAACACTGGTTACCTTGAATACACCACAACCTCTTTATAACACTATTGTTGGGCTCCATACCATAAACCGTGTTAGTTAAACAACCGTGTTATGTCCAAACAAAAATGTATAGATTATATTGAAAAATGACCATTTATGGTCATTTTTCAATATAATCTATACATTTTTTGGGATCCCTCTTTGAACCGTGTTATATACAAAACAGTGTTATAACAAACCGTGTTATAGAGGTTGTGGTCAAATATGTCATCTGATGCAAAGGTTAAATCATTCTGGCAAATGGAAACAATTAAAAACAAGCGAATTCAGAGAATTTATGTCCCCGCCTATTAAAAAACTTCCAAACAAGAGCATCAGTGAAACTGAAGAATGCTCCCCAAAGATGCGCAGTAGTGGGAGGGTTATGTTAGTGAAAGAGTAAAATACTTTAAGAGATATGCTACGGACAAGATTATTATTGCAATCAAAGCGCTGTAGATGCTGGTGGCTTGGGCATCAGAAGGCCCAATGACAAATGACTAAAGATCCATTTGAAAGCCTGTAAAATGTACAAACAAAAAAGCTGTGGGAGGAGTTGTGCTCACAAGTTACCTACTACTATATGCACTTTCAAGCATGAAAAAAAGTCTATGTTAAAAGTTAAAAATGTGAAGAAAGTAAAAAAAAGTAATTTCAAGATTCTGTAAAAAACATATGCATATCTTCAGGCTATGGTTAAAACATCTATACAGTTTCAGTGAAAATGGTATAAAACTGTAGGAAGAGTTGCACTCACAAGGTACCTACTACATATACACTTCCATAGTATTGATGCATCAAAAAAAGTCTAAATTAAAAATGTGAAAAATCTGAAAAAAATTATTTCAGGATTCTGTAAAAAGTATGTGCACATCTTCAAACCATGATTAAGATACCTGCGAAGTTTCAGAAGGATCGGTATAAAACTGTAGGAGGAGTTGCGCTCACAAGGTTCCCACTACAAATTCGGGACCATGCAAAATTCTTAAGTTAAAAATGTGAAAAAAGTGAAAAAAAAATAAATTAAGGATTCTGTAAAGAGCACATGCATATCTTCAGATCATGATTAAAACACCTGTAAAGTTTCAAAAGGATCAGTTCAAAACTGTAGGAGGAGTTGCGCTCACAAGGTACCAACTACAAACTCAGAACCAAGCACCAAGCATCACACTTCACGCACCACAGAAAGCCAAAATTCCATGTCGCCTCGCTTTTCTTCGAAAAGGTGGGGGACAATAAAAGCCTTTGCAAAACTGATCATTTCACTTTTGTCTCTAGGCAATTAATCCTTAATGCTTAGCACACAGAGTAAAATTTTCAACAGCTGACATACTGAAACATTTTTCTGATGTTTACCCCCCCACCCCACACACAAAAAAAAAATAAAAAATGAAAAATATCAATTTGTGATCTGCTGAATTAGCCCAGACAATTGTTAAGGTTGAAATGCTGTTAAAACTATAGCATAAATCAATCTAAATTTATTCATTTGTTTTTTTCTGTTTTGTTTTGTTTTAAATATCTTTTTATACTTTCTGAGGAAATCTGGTTTGACATTTCATTGTCTAACATGTTGTGGTGTGTGATCTGTATCACTGTTTGCACAGGCCTGTCGGTCCAAATACTTACAGTAAATACAGTAAGGTACATTGTTTTAAATATCTTTTTATACTTTCTGAGGAAATCTGGTTTGACATTTCATTGTCTAACATGTTGTGGTGTGTGATCTGTATCACTGTTTGCACAGGCCTGTCGGTCCAAATACTTACAGTAAATACAGTAAGGTACATGTACAGTTAAAACTTACCTCCCAGAACAACTTGACTTTTTTACAAGTCTGGTGACATGGCTGTTCTAAGTAACCCCCTGGTTCAATTTTTGGGGCCCGAGTTGGAACTGCAAAAATAAAATTTATCAGAATGACAAATAAAGATTCAAAGTCATCTATGCCATGATTTAAGCAAAGTAAACCCTTGACATGCTAATAAATTAAGATGCCATGCCTACTTCTAATTGTCAGCCAATCAGATTTCTTGAGCCAGGTTGTTGATACAATATCACATACTGAATGACAAATACTGCAGATCCAGATCAGCTTGCTTCTTCAGAAGCAAACTGATCTGGGTCTACACTGTTTGCAAGGACAGGGCATATCTGGGATCAATGTGTAAATGGAAAACATCAGTTTTATGTTCTATTTCTGTATTTTTTCTGCCAAAAGGGTGTTTATAATTAATGCTGGGTAGAATTTCACCAGACATCATTTTGCAAAATTTTTACATATTGATTTTATTCAGAAAATAGGGTTTGACAATTTGCATAAAATTTTTGTAATAAGTTGGTAAAATATTAAAGGACTTGTTAAGGCAGAATATTAGGTGATAATTCTGGACTAATTTCTCTATTTCTCTATAAAAACGTGTTGTGGATACTCATTTGAAGTGCCTCAACAAGGCTTAAGAAAAGTGTCACTCATTCACTCAACTGCTCATTACCGTAATAACCAGAGGAAGTAGAATGGACTATTTCAAATTTTAGGAAAAGTATGGTGAGTAAATAAGGTATCCCAATGCATAGGGTTAATATGGTAGTTATCATCTAGAATGTACTCAAGGTTTAAATCAGGGCTCTAGAAAACAGGGAAATAGCCGGTCTGGACCAAAACTAAGAATCCCGGACTGGTTTTCAAACACCCAAAAACGCTAATAATTCGGTCCAACAGGTGTGTTCCTTGAACACCATTTTTTCCCCCAACCAACCAATTTTCACGAATCAATGATGTCTAAAAAATCACAAACGGTCAAGTCTTCCCAAACTGATAACATCCGCGCACCTTTTAAATGCGTAATTATGATAAATAAATGGCTCTAAATGGTCATTTGACATGTATATTGGGGAGGTCAGATGAATAACAGCAACCTACCGCAACACAAATGAATTACGTCATTATCCAAACATTGTCAAAAAATCAAGACTTCACTGTCCTTTTTGCAGTAAACAAGCCATTAACACAAATCATCAATGATAGTAGTCTGATAATTAATCCATTTGTGTGAAACGTGTGAATACACTGAGACTGCAAAACACCAGGTGCAGTCGGCGTGTCCAAAAGATCAAAGGTTGCTTTAATCCCAACTGAGAGTGATTAAAGACGCACCTGTTTTTTTTTTTTTGTTTTTTTTGTATTGTTTTGTTCAACACGGTTTGCGGTTTGGTGGTCCCCGATATGACAAATTAATTCACAAACCGTATAGGTCCTGATCAGACTCGCATACAACGGCATCTGATCTGGGTCTTATTGTTTGCTTTTTTTTTTGTTTTGACGGCCTAACACGCGAGTATAATTCAAGGTAGATTTCACAGTAAAAATAAGTAATGCACCACTTGCACTAGACAAAGATTGGTCAGTGCTTAAAATTTAAGCAGTCTGGTCAGATCTTGAAAGTTTGAACACTGCAAAACTGCCCGTGGCGCAGGCCTTTTATATTAGACCTGATTAGGTCCAGAAAAGTTGTTTCATTCCGTCTCTCCTGTTTCCCGCCGTCTTTGCGCTTACACACATAAGACGGATATCAGTTGTTTATAAATAGTTAATCTAGGAAAACCCTGCGGAGGTGGAAATAACAAAACAATTGTTCGTTTTTCTTTTTTCTTTCTTTTTACATACCTGTCTGTATTTATTGATGACGCCTGCTTTGATCACCCTTGTTATACCCAGACTTCTGTGATATAACGGAGTTGAGGTGTATTATTCAGCATTCCCATTCACGTACTGCAGTACGTAATTCACGTAGAGAATCTGCCATGAGCGTACAGAACTGTTGGTATCTACGTACATAAACGTACCAAAAATTTGGTGCACGTATAAATTGCAACATGCGTATGTCCTACTGAGTCAGTTTTCGCTCAATAGCATATCATTTTAAATATTAATAAAGCATCAAAACACTGCGGTTGCTGGTGGACAATAACGAATGCGTTCGACGACTGCACAGGACGGAAATCCCGGAATGTATTTATATTCTTACCGAGAGGGATAAGATTATTGTTCATTGGTTATTGTGTATGATCTTTTTTGCATTATCCAATCACTGACGACCATTACAATGTATCCCGGTTCAGTGGACACCTCTTTTTCTCCGAGTTTCGATACGGCTCGGTCCGCTGAAGCGTATACAGAAGTTGTCAATTAGATCAGTAATTACTGCATGCAAAAGAAATATTTTGTTTCATTTAGATTAATTTAGGATAGTTGTACCGCTGCATGACTACTTTAGCCAAGTTTTTAATGACTGTTATCAACAAAAACATGTACTTATTGCCGTAAAATCTACATGTCATAAGTTTTCGCGACTTCCTAATTTCCCGAAAAAGTTTAATTATTCAGTCAATAAACACTGTTATGAATATTAAAAGCGCTCAGAACTCCCAGGAAAATGTCATACACTCTTTCATAGAATTTCCAATCTTTCATGCCATTTTGCAGTAGCGATTTTCTATAAAATCAGTATGTCCGGCTCACACTGAATGAAAGGAATAACATTCTGGACAGAACCTGTTTTACCTGTTTTTAAACATTGTATATCTAAGAAGCTTGAATAGTACTTGAACTTCGCTGTTAGTATTAGGTTCTTTTGACTGAAGAATATGTTTTGGAAAAGTGACGTCTTGATATGATTGAAGCACAGTTTTCCTTTTATTTAAAATACTAAGACAAAGTACCTAACACTGACCACAATGACATTTAAAGTATAAAGTCTTCCCAGTGCTTAACAAGGCATTTAATTACCCACAAAAATGTGTACCCTCAAAAAGTGATCTGTACCCGCAAATGCTAAACCCAAGGGGTACATGTACCCCTAAATCAAAATGTGAGTGGGAATGCTGTTATTTAAAAGGATTTATAGGACTGCCAATTGTCATTACTTTTCGTGACAGGTGATATAATATTTTCACTTTGGAAATTGGCTCATTGATGACGTCATCGTCATCAGCTGGACCGATTCAGATTTCAGAATTTCTAGAGCCCTGGTTTAAATCTTCAGCATGCTGACGAAAATAAGTGATAAATAAATGAAAAATTGAGCCATAAAACAATAAAATAAACATTTGGCCATGTATGCCCAGTGACCTCAGATCAGTCTGTGTATCTGAACATACATTTTCTCATACTACTGGGCCCAGTTGTTCAAAGCTTCGTTAGCTTAACGAGCTTATCAAGGTTCATTTCGTTAACTGTTTTAGCGGATTCAATACACAATATTTTGATATTTTTTGCTGAAAAAATGTGAAAGCTACTCACATTTTTTCAGCAAAAAATTTCAGCATATTTGCGTATCACTCAATTAAAATTTTAACGAATCGTTAACTAATGACATCATTAGTTTTGAACAACTAGGCCCTGTTTATTGTGTTACAATGCAAGTTCAGCTACCTAAAGGTTCAGTGTTTTCAAATCATGGTTCTGATTCCTAATAATCAATTTTTATTTCTACTGTAAGAAGAACATATATGAAAACTTCATAACACATACAACAATAGACCCTAAAAGGAATGTCCCTTCAGAGCAATGAACACACTCACAAAGCTGAAAACAGTTGAAGTGTCAAGTTTTCTAGGCCAGACTAGCTAGTTTTGACTATCTAGGCCTCATCCTTGACCCTTGTATACATCACGAAAACAAGCCTATAATATGTTGACCCCCTTAAACCCCACTTTTAAATAGGAAAACTGGGGTTTACAGGGGTATACACTGCTTTTCTTATTTCTGCTCAAAAACATAGATTGTGGGTACTCATTAGAACCGCCTTGGCAAGGAGGTTCTAACGAGTACCCACAATCTATGTTTTGAGCATAAATATAAAAAATATCAGAATTTCTATCTGAAAATTTACATTTTTTCATGGTAAAATTTTCAGTATATTTGAATAGGCTTGTTTTTCGTAATGAATTTTCAAAACCTTGGAATAGGCCCAATGATCTCAGAGGACCAAAAATATAAACTACACTATAGTGAAGTACAGTGAGAAGTTTTACGGCCGCCAAACCACACTCACTAAAGTTTTACTTACTGTCTTCTTTTGTTTTGACAGTGATGATAACTCCTTTACTCCAGAACCCTCGTACTTTATCCATAATTCTTGGCTTACATGTGACGTTGAAGAGGTATGTGGTATGGGGCATCAGTCCACAGAGGATCAGATTCTCAGCATCTCCTACATGTTTTGTCTGTGGAAAAATTATAAATTGTAATGCTAAAGTTATAGCTCTAGGTAAGGATTACTCAGGTATATCCCATATGAAAATGAAAAGAATCAAAATATATAATGCGCTATCAAGACACACTTTTGTGTCTTGTTATGTGTGTTGTTGCGATGCGCTAAACAAAACACTTTCAAGATGCAACCTGAAAAGATGCCTTGTTTGCGTCTTGTTTCTCTTAGTATTTACAGTAGTAAAATATTCGTGCATTGTTTTACTTAGGCAAAATCTAAAATATCTTGATAGTGTTTTGTTTCACTTAACTTTTCAAAAAGTGCTTTATTTGAGTTTTGGTTATACTATATTAAGTTTCTGGCTGTATATGTTGTGTGTCTTGATAGGATTTGGTTCACATAGCAACAGATAAGGCACTTTTTTCATCCGAAAAATGCTCATATATTTCTTATTTCTCAACAAAAACATATGTTGTGGGTACTCATTAGAAGTGCCTTGGTGAGGCGCTTCTAATGAGTACCCACAACATATGTTTTTGTTGATAAATAAGAAAACTATTATGTGGATACCCTCTCTTATCTGTAGCTATGGAACCATTCAGATATATTTCTAGCCAACAGATATGATTTTGGCAGTATGTGACAACTCATTTCCTGCTTTTCAAATACTGGAGGGAATCATTAAGAACCTCAGGTAGTGATCAATGTCCTATGTTTTGAGGTCAGAATTAAGTTCTTTATCTTAAATGTAAATGAAATTACAGAATTTGATTATCTTGACATAATTCAAACTAAAATGAGTATTTTTTTATATTTACTTTAATGACATAGGCTTTTAAATTAGTAAACAGTGTATAATCATCTCAAATTATTCTTATTTACATATCAATGCATTCCATCTATACTGACCAAAAATATTTAATTTAATCATAAATCTGAATCCTGCACCAGTGGTTGGGGCCACTAGAATTTACCAGTAATGATACAGACAATGTTAATATATATATTTTGAGGCACAATTAATATTATCTGTATCATATATATATATAAATGTAGCCTAGGTTCTTCAGAAAGATCTTGATGAACTGTGATGCATGTTAATGTTTAGAAAACGTACAGTTTACAATGGAAACACCAGATTTAAGATTTACGTTCTGAATCAGAATGACAAAATAAAAGAAGAGTTTAAAAAGCTGGTTAACACAGGTCAAGGACATATATTTGTGTTATGCAAGCTCTATTGACATATTAACCCTTATTTCACCTTTTAGTAACTTGTAAGTGTATTGGTACAATGCTCACTGTTTGTGTTTTGTAAAGCATCTTATTAGTGTATTGTTTCTACAGTGCATTGTTTGCGTTTTGTTTCAAAGCACTTTATTTCTGTTTTGTTAAAGTGTCTTGATTGTGTTTTGCTTAGTGTTTTGTTTCCGTTTCTTATAGTGTTGTGACCGTATTTTGCTTAGCGGCTTGTTAGTTCATTTGCATACCAATTTCTGCACTATTAAGACACAAACAGAACACTGTGTCTTATAATTATTAGTTGTGCGTTTAATTCTCTTCTTTTTTTCATACGGGATATTTTTCATATTACTCCATGAAAATATATGTTGTGGGTATGGCAAGCCATTTTACTATTTATTCTATAAATCAGATATCTTATTTAATATATCAGATATCTTATATAATATATAAGATATCTGATATATTATATCAGATATCTTATATAAATAAGATATCTTATATGTCAATTAAGATATCTTATATGCTATATAAGATATCTAATACACTATATAAGATATCTTAATTGGCATATCAGATATCTTATATGCTATTTAAGATATCTGATATGCTATATAAGATATCTTATACAGGATATAAGATATCTTATTTACTAAAGAAGATATCTCATTTATTCAATTAAATAAGAAATCTCATTTAGTATATCAGATATTTAGTATATCAGATTTCTATATTAATATATTAGATATCTTATTTAACAAATAAGATATTTTATATGGTAAATAAGATATCTTATATGTAAAATTAAATAAGATATCTAATATGATGTATCAGATATCATATAAAGGATATAAGATATCTTATATAGGATATAAGACATCTGATATACTAATTCAGATATCTTATATCCTATATAAGATATCTGATATAATGCCAGCAAGCCGTTTTACTATTCTATAAATCAGATATCTGATGTAATATATCAGATATCTTATAATATATACAAGATATCTGATATATCAGCTATCTTATATAAAACAGATATCTTATATGTCAATTAAAATATCTATTATGCTATATAAGATATCTGAATTGACATATAAGATATCTAATATGCTATATAAGGTATCTGATACACTATATAAGATATCTGATATGCTATATACGATATTTCATATAGGATATAAGATATCTTATTTACTTAAGAAGATATCTCATTAATTCAATCAAATAAGATATCTCATTTAGTATATCAGATATCTTATTTAGTACATTAGATATCTATATTGGTAAATAAGATATCTTACTTAACAAATAAGATATCTTATATGGTAAATTAGATATCTTATATGCAGAAATAAATAAGATATCTCATATATTATATCAGATATCTAATATAGGATATAAGATATCTGAATTAGTATATCAGATATCTTATATCCTATATTAGATATCTTATATCCTATATAAGATATTTGATATAATATACAAGATATCTATTTTGCTTAATAAATAGTAAAACGGCTTGCCATATGTGGGGTACTCATTAGAAGTGCCTCACAGAGGCACTTCTAATGAGTACCCCACAGCATACATTTTTGTGGAGAAATAAAAATATATCAAAACAATTCAGGTGAAAAAGTGAGTTATCTGGACTTGTGTGACCTCTTTTTTAAAGTGAACCAATACACCTTCAAGGGGGATCATTCTTATCATCTGATCAGAAAGCATTTGCCTCCTTTCTCAAAGTCAACTTTTAAAGGAAAAAGTTTGCTCCCAGAAGAATTTCAAGCCCCCTTCTTTCCTCTAAGACAAGATCCCTTCAAGAAGGGATTCATGTATCTGGCAAGCAAATTTCTTTCAGCTGCAGTGATCTTCCTATGAAAATGGAGACAAGGGAGGCAAACACTTTCACCTTAAAGTGTATGTTGTTTGTTTTATTTGAGTTCTATGTTGCTCTCAACAATCTTTCAGTCATATCATGATGGCGTCTGGATGTGGCTGAGAGCTCAATGCTCAAATCTAGAATGGTGCCTCATTCAAATATCATGCCAGCCTCAGTGGCTCAATTGTATGTGCGTCTGACTGGTGATCAGGAGGTTACTGGTTTGACCTCTGCCGGATGGCAACTTTCTTTCATGCAGATTTGATGATGAAATACTTTCTATGGTCATTCTCTCCCTTCTGCTGATCTCAAGAAGGGCAGTTGTCAGTTTCTGGCAAAAGAATGTGCACAATACTGGTTAACCGCTTAGAAGACTAAGCCTGCCCATTAAAGTGTGGTTAGGTAAACTGACCGCGCTTGACATGACCCCATTGGGTTGAATGGACCGTAAAACCTCAACAAAAACACAAACAAAATCAGGCCCCAGACACATGACATGATATTCAACCCAGTGACATTATACTGACACTGAGCTGACCAGTTCTCGCTTTACTTTCTAAATGCTGATTGACAAGCTGAAGAGCAGCTATTACTATTTTTAAAGTCTTTGGTATGAATCAACCGCAGTTCAAACCAAGAACCTCCCAGTCACAAAGGGGACGCTCTATCCATTGCGCAGCCGACATTTGAAATACGTTTTTTCTTCTTTTTTCATTATTTTTCTGAGAAAACAAGGCATGGCATTTTATGTGAATAACCTGCCTAGCCTGATCAGGGTCTACACTGTTTGCCACTCATCCAGCAGTTTTTAAAACACATCAAGAGATAGCAAATATATAGTTAACCCTTAAAGCGCCAATCACAACAATTGTCGTCTGCTTTGACTTATGCTTGTGATTTTAAAATGCATTTGAAAAGTTTGCAAGAATATTCAGCATACGACATAAACAGACTACATTTTCAGATGCAGATTTGCTTGGCACTTTAAGGGTTAAAGGAACCACACTTGACAGTCATGAGCATATAAGGTTGTTTTTTTTTTCAAATTTTAGGACAATTACTGTAACTGTCCTAAAATTTAGAATACTTTATTCCATATTTTTTTGGACTAAATTTGCTTTTTATGTAGTTGCTTCTTAAAATACTTAATGGAATGGCAAACTGTGTAGACCCTGGTTAGACTGCAATCTGATCTGGGTATGTACTGTTTGCATAATAATGCCATTTTATCAGAAACTTTTAGATATGAAATTTTAGGACATTAACCGTACCCCACTATTCAGCCTAAATATAATATTTATAAGACATGAACAACAAATTCCCTCTAAGTAGCTTAAAGATGTTGGTGGCTCAGATGTTGGCATTCAAACATTGAGTTGAGGTTTTACAGCCAAGTCAATTCATCACGGTCATATCTAGCCAGTCAATTTAACTAACCACACTTTTCCTGGATGGGCTTAGTCCTCTAAAGGTTAACCAGTACTTCTGCACATAACTTTGTCAAACATCTGTTGTAAGCCAATGAAAGTCTGAATAATGCAGAGGACTTGTTAAAGGGGAGTACCGTATTTGATCTAATTACCGCACATACCCCTATAAGCGCACAGTCGAGAAATTCCGTAGTCTTCAGATTACAGCCAGTGTATTTTTTCTTTACTTCTTTATAAAGGCATATGTTGTGGGTACTCATTTGAATTGCATCGACTTGTCGATGCAATTCAAATGAGTATCCACAACATATGCCTTTAAAAATAAAATTAGAAAAAAACCCGCAGAATTATCATCAAACAAGGCCTTTTCTGACCTTTTTTTAATAGTGTATCCTTAGCAGATAGAAACGTATTTTACCACAGCCGAGTGTTCCCTGTAATTTTGAAAAACCTAAGCGCACAGTGCGGTAATTAGGTCGAATACGGTATCTGGTGATAATTCTGGGATAATTTTCTCTAGTTCTTCATATAAATGTATGTTGCAGGTACTCATTAGAAGCTCCTCTCTGGGGCGCTTCTCGCAAATGTCTGTAAGATATGTTTTTATGACGAAATAAAAAAGATTATCCCAGAATTATCATAAAAAACTCCTCTTTAACAAGTTATGTGATGGTATCAGTGAACTGTATGAGTATATTGAACTCGATTTGTGTAATACATGTATTGTGTCTGCATAATTTCTTTTCATTATAAAGCAAAATGTAGCTATTTCGACAGCTGTCAGCTATTTGTTATACAGGATCATTAGAATGCATGTTGAAAAATATAAAAAAAACTTTGTTGACTTTTATGTCACCTGCATATCAAACTGTAAACAAGAGGGCCAAGATGGCCCTGTATCGCTTACCTGATTACCAGACAAGTTTGAGTCAAATGGCCTTTTGGTTCAAGAAAAGAAGTTCAATATACATTTTCAGTTTCCAATCAGAACAATTTTATCTACTTTTGATCTACAAGTCATCTCGATACTTCCAAAGAAGTTTCAAGTCAATTGCCCATTTGGTTCAGGAGAAAAAGTTCAAAATAGATTTTCAACATGGCTGCTATGGCGACCATCTTGGATTTCCAATCAGTGTGATTTTAGCTATTTTTGGTCTACAAGTCACCCCGATACTTCCTATCAAGTTTCGAGTCAATGGTTCTATCTAATCAAGTTTCTATTCAGGAGAAGAAGAGAAAAACAGATTTTCAAGATGGCAATTGTGATGGCCATCTTGTATTTCTGATTGGAATGATTTTAGCTTTTTTGATCTACAAGTCACCCTGATGATTTCTACCAAGTTTTGAGTCAGTTGGCCTCCCGGTTCAGGAGAAGAAGTGCAAAATCAATTTCCAAGATAACGGCCATGGAGGCCATCTTGGATTTCAGATTGGAATGATTTTAGCAATTTTTTATCCACAAGTCATCTTGATGTTTCCTACCAAGTTTCCAGTCAATTAGCCCTTTGGTCTACGAGAAGAAGCAAAAAATTGATTTTCAAAGTGGCAGCAATGGCTACAAGTCACCCCGATGCTTTCTGCTTCCTACCAAGTTTCAAGTCAGTTGGCCTTTCGGTTCATGAGAAGAAGTGAAAAACTGATTTTCAAGATGGCGGCCATGGCGTCTATCTTGGAATTCCAACTGGAACAAGTTTTAGCTTTTTTTTTTTATTAACATGTCACCCCGATGCTTCCTACCAATTTTTTAGTCAATTGGCCTTTCGGTTCAGGAGAAGAAGTGAAAAATATATTTTCAAGATGGAGGCCATGACCACCATGTTGGATTTCCAATCATGAATGAATTTAGCTATTTTTGATTTGCAAGTAACCCTGATGCTTCCTTTTCTAGTCAATTGGCCTTTTGGTTCAGGAGAAGTGAAAAATAGATTTTCAAGGTGGCGGCCATGGTGGCCATCTTGGATTTCAGATCAGAACAATTTTAGCTATTTTTGATCTACAAGTCACCCTGATGCTTCCTACCAAGTTTCAAGTCAATTTGTTATTCGGTTCGGGAGAAGAAGTTAAAAATAAATGTTCAAGATTGCTGCCAATGCAGCCATCTTTGATTTCCAATCGGAACAATTTTAGCTATTTTTGACCTACAAGTGACCCCGATGCTTCCTACCAAGTTTCAAGTCAATTGGCCCCCTGGTTCAGGACAAGAAGCGAAAAATAGATTTTCAAGATGGCCACCATAGCGGCCATCATGGATTTCCGATCGGAAAAATTTAAACTTTTTTTTTTATTTATAAGTCACCCTGATGCTTCCTACCCAGCTTTGAGTCAAGTGGACTTTCAGTTCAGGAGAAGAAGTGAAAAATAGATTTTCAAGCTGGCCACCATTGCAGCCATCTTGGATTTTGGATTGAAACGATTTTCGCAATATTTAATCTACAAGTCACCCCTATGCTTCCTACTAAGTTTTGAGTCAATTTGCCTTTTGGTCAGGAGAAGAAGCGAAAAATAGATTTTCAAGATTTTCGTGGATTTCTGGTTGGAAGGAATTTAGCTTTTTTTGATCTACCAATCACCCCCATGCTTCCTACCAAGTTTTGAGTCATTTGGCCTTTCAGTACAGGAGAAGAAGCCAAAAATAGATTTTGAAGATGGCGGCCATGGTGGCCATCTTGGATTTCCAATCGGAACAATTTTAGCTATTTTTGATCTACGAGTCACCCCGAAGCTTCCTACTAAGTTTTGACTCAACTGACCTTTTGGTTCAGGAGAAGAAGCAAAAAACAGATTTTCAAGATGGCACCCATGGCTGTGGCAGCCATCACTAGCAATCCCAAAGCAGATCTCCACAATATCAATGCACTTACCAAGTTTGGTGAAAATCCATTGATATTTACTGAGGTTATCATCCAGAAATGAAAATATGGACATGTCACGGGCAGATAACTCTGTCAAAATTTGATGAAATTATCCCATCAGCAATCCCAAACCAGGTCTCCACAATAGCAATACACATACTAAGTCTGGTGAAAATCCATTGACATTTACTAAAATTATCATCCAGCAATGAAAATACAGACATATCGTGGGCAGAAATTTGTCAAAAATTGATGAAATTTGCCCATTAACAATACCAAACCAGAACTCCACAATATCAATGCTACCATTGAGTCTGGGTAAAAATTTCAGCAGATGCCATTTTGAAATATTTTATCTTACTTTTCCCAGAAAACAGGATTTGATATTCCATGCAAATTGCCTCCTTAGAAGACAACGCATAAAATGTCAAATCCTATTTTCTAGTTCTACCAAGCTAATCAGCCAACAGTCCTGCCAATCACCACAGGTTGTAAACCTTTTGTTCAGGCCTGTCTGTCTGAATACTTAGGGTAAATGACACAGTATATAGTCAATAGGTCAAAATGGAATGACCCTTGACAGCAATGAACACTAACACAACAAGACCTGTCAGCAGACAGGATTGCTCGCCTGAACTCACGCTTGTCAATCAAATAAAAAAACAAGACCTGTCGCTAGATAGGATAGCTCGCCTGAACTTGCGCTTATCAATTAAGTAAATAAAACAAGAGGTCCATGGGCCACAACTCGCTCAACTGAGTGACATAACCACTGCAGATATGCAAGTCACTTCGATACTTGCAAAATAAATGTATATGGCCCATACAAATGCAAGGGGAAGCAAATTTCAACATAGAACCATCATTTTAGCAATTTTGGTAGATCTCCTTTCCCCCATAATTTGTGCAAAGATTAGGGCCCAGGGCTTATTTGGTTCTGGAGAAGAAGATTTTTAAAGGTTTTTACCATATATGGGCATGGCAGCCATTTTGATCAATGGACCATGCCCATTTTAGCAATCTTTCATTCTCCTGCCCAAGAAGGCTCTGCATGAAATTTGAGCAACACTGGCCTAGAGGCTTCAGAGGAAAAATCATCTGAAATTATCAACATTTTTTCCATACAAATGTACACGGCCCATACATATGCATACATAGCAAACTGACCTCACCGTAAAAAGGTCAAATTTCAATGTATGACAATTATTTTAGCAACTTTGGTAGATCGCATGTTCCTAATGATATATGCAAAGATTCAGCCATAAGGCATCCTCTGTTTTGGAGAATAAGATTTTTAAATGTTTCTTCCCATACAAACGCATAGGGAAGCAAACTTGACCTTGCCGTAAAAAGGTCAAATGTCAATGTACAACCATTATCTTATCAACTTTGGTAGATCCCCAGTCCCCGATGACT
This sequence comes from Anodontia alba, assembly GCA_964016985.1. Lineage (NCBI taxonomy): Eukaryota > Metazoa > Mollusca > Bivalvia > Lucinida > Lucinidae > Anodontia > Anodontia alba. Next base: position 109,980,878 of record OZ024825.1, on the reverse strand, counting down.
TAAGCAAAGATTCAGCCCCAAGGCGTCCTCGGTTCTGGAGGAGAAAATTTTTTAAAGATTTTTACCATATATGGGCATGGCTGCCATCTTGGTCAATGAACCGTGGCCATTTTAGCAATCTTTCATTCCCCCAACCTACGGAGGCTCCATATGAAATTTGAGCAAAATTGGCCAAGAGCCTCCAGAGGAGAAGTCGTTTGAAATTCTGAATATTTTTCCCATACAAATGCATAAGGAAGCAAAACTGAGCTCACCGTAAAAAGGTCAAATGTCAATGCACGACCATTATTTTAGCAAATTTGGTAGATCTCCAGTTTCATATGATATATGTAAAGATTCAGCCATAAGGCATCCTCGGTTTTGGAGAACAAGATTTTTAAAGGTTTTTCCCATACAAATGCAGAGAGAAGTAAACTTGACCTTGCTGTAAAAAGGTCAAATGTCAATATACGACATTTATTTTAGCAATTTTGGTAGATCTCCTGTCCCCAATGACTTATGCAAAGATTCAGCCCTAAGGCATCCTGGGTTCTGGAGAAGAAGATTTTTAAAGGTTTTTACCATATATGGGCATGGTGGCCATCTTGGTCAACGAACCGCAACCATTTTAGCAATCTTTCATTCCGCCAACCTAAGGAGGTGCCATATGAAATTTGAGCAAAATTGGCCCAGAGGCTCCAGAGAAGAAGTTGTTTGAAATTCTAAACATTTTTCCCATACAAATGCACAAGGAACCAAAATTGACCTTACCATAAAAAAGTCAAATGTCAATGTACGACCATTATTTTAGCAACTTTGGTAGACCTCCTGTTTCCGATGATATATATAAAGGTTCAGCCATAAGGCATCCTCAGTTTTGGAGAACAAGATGTTTAAAGTTTTTTTCCATACAAATGCATAGGGAAGCAAACTTGACCTTGCTGTAAAAAGGTCAAATGTCAATATACGACCTTTATTTTAGCAATGTTGGTAGATCTCCCGTCCCCAATGACTTACGCAAAGATTCAGCCCCAAGGCATCCTTGGTTCTGGAGAAGAAGATTTTTAAAGGTTTTTACCATATATGGGCATGGGGGCCATCTTGGTCAATGGACCACGACCATTTTAGCAATTTTTCGTTCCCCCAACCTAAGGAGGCTCCATATGAAATTTGAGCAAAATTGGCTCAGGGGCTTCAGAGGAGAAGTCGTTTGAAAATGTTAATGGACGGACGCACGGACAGACGAAAAGTGATCACAATAGCTCATCCTGAGCATAGCTCAGGTGAGCTAAAAATAAGACTATGACTTTAAAATCCTGATCATGGTAAGTGTGTGTGTGTGTGTGGGGGGGGGGGGGGGGGGGCAGGGGGGGGAGGGCTGGGGGGGAGGAGAGTGGAAAACGGAGGAAGACATGGTACTGGATATAATTTATGATGAACCTCTTCCATAGCTGCTATCTGTATACCAAATATAAATAATATGATTTTGAAAAGTAGCTGAGTAAATTAAAGATCTTAAGAGCTTTGAGGTAAAACTTTAACATAAAATTTTTAAGTCCATGACCTTGACCTGTATAAGTCATAAGCAGGGGTGGGAATAGTGCCAAATAAAACTGGATCAATATCTATAATCATGCCAAATATAAAGTAATTCCATGCAGGATTTAGAAGTTAAGAGATCCTAAAAACTTTGACGCAAAACTTTAACATAAATTTCTAAGTCTGTGACCTTGACCTCTAAGTCATAAGCAGGGGTGGGAATGGTGCTGAATAAAATTTTGGATCAATATCTATAATCATGCCAAATATAAAGTAACTCCAAGGCAGGCTTAGTCCTCTGAGTGGTTAACCAGTACTTGTGCACATTCTTTTGCCAGAAAATGTTTTGGCATTTTTAAACCTTTTCTATTTGTTCATTATGTGTAGTAACCTTTTTTTTTTTTTATATAATTTTGTCTTAAAATGCTTAATAGACAAATCTTTCTCATTCATCAATATAGGGATCAAACATGGTGTTTCATGCATTAACATTTGCCTGGTCCCATCTGAGGTGCTGGAAACCGTGGCCAAAGGCCGCGGTTTTCAACACCTCCTAAGGGACCTGGCAAATGTTAATGCACTGAAAAATCATGTTTGACTGCTATTATTGCATAAAACCTGAAAACATTTGCTACATTTCACATTATTTCTTGCACTATTTTGTTTCGCCTTTTCACCAATGTGTCGCGAACGTAATTTCCACAGACTATGCTCCTTCTTGGGCTGGACAGTAGACATCTCATGGCGGCAACAAATCTGTGGCCCCAGTACAATCATACTGAAAGTTGCGTAGCCGTGCACTAACAGCATGTGAATTGCATTGTTAATACACAGCTTTTTGTCAGTTAATGCACGGCTGTTAATAACGTGCGCCACTGCTTTTTATGCAATGATATATAGTGAAAATGTCATGGCTTATATAGCTCTAGTCAAATTGGGTACAAAAATAAATATTTTTTCTTATTTCTCCTCAAAATGTATGCTGTGGGTAGTCATCAGAAGCAACTCTGCAGGCACTTTAATCAGTACCCATAATATGTTTTTTGCAGAGAAATAAGAAAAGTATCAGTAATTTTTAGTTGAAAAATTGCTTTATCTAGACTGTGGCTGAGAAGTATAGAGTTAACCCTTGTCATGCTGAATAAAAGGATTGCAGACACTGCATGATACCCCACAACTGCAACGTAATAAAACATGTAGAGAAAATGGCTGTATTTGATGTGTAATAAAAAACTCTACCAAAAAACTGGTGTACCATAACCTCAAAATATTATGTGCTGTAGCACATCATAGTCTTAACTGGTACTGGTGAAAACTGTAGGAAGAGTTAGCCTGAAATGAAATGAGGATGCTTTAATAAGCAATAACTATGAAACTTTGGTGTACTGTAACCTTGAAAGACTGTAGGAGGAGTTATCCAGAAATGAAGTACGGACGGACGGATGACATCAGAGGGTATACCACTACCACTACTGTGTGGTGGGGTATAACAAATTAAGATGTCAACTGATTTGGATCTTCACTAATTGCTAAGGTGGGGCATTTCAGGGTTCAGCAGGAGCAGGGTTAAACAATGTACTGTAAGAATTATAGTTACCTTCCAGTTTTCATCAGAATCGGACCTGAAGTTCACTTTGTAGACTTTGTCTCTCCCCACTTTCTCATGTTTCCAGCTCAGTGTCGTACAGGAACTGTTACCATCTGCTTTCAACTGGGACACTGGAGCAGGTTCCACTGTGAACACATATACAGGACGTTCTTGATAGCACATTATAACATTGTTTCAGATATAGTTTAAAGATAGACCAAAAATGTTGTATCCAAACAAAAAAGTATATATATATATATATATATACACACAGAGGAACTGTTAAGGGGGAGTATTTAGTGATAATTATGGGATAATTTTCTCCAGTTCTCCATAAAAACATATGTTGTGGGTACTCATTAGAAGCGCCTCAGCGAGGCACTTCTAATGAGTACCCACAACATATGTTTTCATGGAGAAATAAGAAAAATTATCCCAGAATTATCACTAAATACGCCTCCTTAACAATTCCTCTGTATGTATATATATATATATATATATATACAGGACGTTCTTGATAGCACATTATAACATTATTTCAGATATAGTTTAAAGATAGACCAAAAATGTTGTATCCAAACAAAAAAGTATATATATATATATATATATATATATATATATATATATATATATATATATATATATATATATATATATATATATATATATATATATATATATATATATATACACACAGAGGAACTGTTAAGGGGGAGTATTGAGTGATAATTATGGGATAATTTTCTCCAGTTCTCCATAAAAACATATGTTGTGGGTACTCATTAGAAGCGCCTCAGCGAGGCACTTCTAATGAGTACCCACAACATATGTTTTCATGGAGAAATAAGAAAAATTATCCCAGAATTATCACTAAATACGCCTCCTTAACAATTCCTCTGTATGTATATATATATATATATATATATATATATATATATATATATATATATATATATATATATATATATATATATATATATAAAATGTTCATAAATGGTAATTTTTCATCTAAACAAATACATATAGATTATATAGTAAAGTGATCATACATGAAATGGTCATTTTGGGTCCAAATAAAAAGGTATAGATTATACAGAAAGGCCATTTTGTATCAAACAAAAATGTATAGATTAAGTAGTCATTTTTCTATAGAATCTATACATTTTGGATGCAACATGTCTGTTTAGCTAACATGGAACCATTACTGTCTGCTTTCAACTCTGACACTGCAGCAGGTTCCATTCAGACCAAATATACAGGAACTTCTTATAAAATGTCAGGCTCCACTAATATACAGGAACTTCTTATAGCATGTCAGGTTCCATTCAGAACAAATATGCAGGAACTTCTTATAACATGTCAGGTTCCATTAAGAATAAGTGTACAGGAACTTCTTATAACATGTCAGGTTTCATTTAGAACAAATATGCAGGATCTTCTTATAAAATGTCAGTTTCTACTGAGAACAAATATACAGGAACTTCTTATAACATGTCAGGTTCCATTTAGAACAAATATACAGGAACTTCTTATAACATGTCAGGTTCCATTTAGAACAAATATACAGGAACTTCTTATAACATGACAGGTTCAAATGAGACCAAATATACAGGAACTTCTTATAACATTTCTTACTTTGTTTGTATCAAACTAAGTCCACATCATTGTTTATTTTATCATATCTATTTTCTTCACTTTCTATGTACACTTTATTCATTTATAAGAGACATAAATGTATCATGGCAGTGGGCAGAGCCCCTGCTAAATGTTAATATGTTATCTGGTCACACAATGTCCTTTCTACACAGTCAGACAAAGTATAGATGTTGACCCTTTGAAGGCTAACCTAAAACTGAATTTGTTGATCAGACTATTTTTTTGATGATTTCCTTGAATGCTAAATTAGCCTATCAAATTTTTGTGTTGTTTATAAATTGTCCAATCAACATGAATTTTAAATCTAATTTTCAATCTTTTTGATGTTATTTAAATATTGACAGCAATTGATCTCTGCCATCTTAATGCATAGACTGGAGGAAATACATTTAATAAAATATACATCAATAATAAAATAATAATCAATAATAAAATGAAACATAAATCTGTTAAGCAAATGTAGTAAATTATAAACCAGTTCCTTGTGAAAACTTTAGGCTATTGAAACACATTAACACAACAAAATTATTGGTAAGTATTGATAAAGATATGAAATAATTATAATTTATCACATAGTAGCCTGAATTCCCAACATTCAGCATGAAATATCTCGCGATTCAGATGATCTACATGCATGCAAATGTGATAAATCCGTTATACCATGGTTCTGCGCATGTACGTGCGATAATGCACTCGCTCACGCTCGTGCATTATCGCATCGTACATGCGCACGAACCATGGTATAACTAAGACTTAACCAATGGATGTTCCATTGTCTCTATGTAAATAAAACTAAGGTTAAATCTCAAAATGACATTTTTTGTTGAATAAAACACATGAAACCAGACAGTCTGTGTGGAGTATATTATAATGATCAAAGCTACAGCTGACCAACCAGATTGCAACAAAGTTTGACCAAATTAAGATGCTTATGTAATTTCTTGTAATTGACAAGATTGCAACCAATCAGATTTTAGCAGTAGTGCCTCAGTTAGTTTAATTCAGAAAAGGTGGGGTGTTTCATCCTTTTTTAGTACACAAGGTCAATTGGTACAGCATTTCATCAGACTGCCTGTTACCACTTTACCATAAAAATATAAAAAAAAGAGAAATAAAAGTAAAAAAGTAGAAAAAAGATATACCAAGTATATAAAAGTATAGTTTTTGTGAGAAAAAAACAAAAACAAAAACAGTCCCATACATTGGTTAAAACAGATAAACCATGTTATTGTCTCGGTTTTGGGAATACTGTAAATTATATCATAATTTGGTGACCTTTCACTGTCTGACCCAAACTCGGCTCCGCCTCATTTGGGGTCAAACAGTGAAAGGTCACCAAACTATGGTATAATTTACAGTATACCCAAAACCTCGACAATAACCATGGTTTATCTATAACTTAATTATCTATTTAACAAAACTCTAAAAGATCCAAAAATTCCTTATTACAGTTCCATTGACAGGAACAGGAAATATACAGGAACTTCTTATATCAAGTCAGGTTTAACTCAGACCAAATATACAGGAACTTTTTATAAATGTCAGGTTCCACTGAGACCAAATATGCGGGAACTTCTAATAACATGTCAGGTTCCACTGAGAACACTATACAGGAACTTCTTATAACATGTCAGGGACCACTGAGAGTTATTTTAGTTCAATCTTTACTTATTCATCAATCGTTACAGCATAGTGAAGGACAAGAATTCAATATTTTTATTTAGCAGCAAACTGAATTAGAGTAAAACAGAACCCTCTATTATCTAGGGCACTTGGCTATCTGACCACAGTGGATCTGCTGCCAAAAGCAAAGAAGTTCAAGTAATCTATACTATCTTAGAATTGGTTTGTAAGACAGGTTTACATCCCACACTTTCATAGGTGTTCCACAGGATGCAATTTAACTGTTTCTTTGATTTTCCACAGGTTGTAACAACCCGAAAAGGTGTTTCTAAGCAAGCTATTTATAATGGATGAAAAAAAAACAAAAAAAAAACAACCTAACCGGAATGAAAAAAACATCACCTGAATATAAATCAGTTATTGTATGTATTTTCTCATTTGCTGTAATCTGGATTGTAATATCTTATTTTCAAAAACACTATGTTACCATTTTTGATTTTTAAGAAATTTAGTGAAAAAAAATCCAGATATATATGGCCTATTTTAATATTAACATAACAGGTTGACAAAAACTGGAACTTCATTTAATCAAAGATCAAGCTTGTCAGAAAGTAATTACGCAGTTGAAATGTGGGGGCAGCTTGAAACTTTAAACATAAAAGTTCCAATGTCATACAAATAAGTTAATGTGTGCCATGAACATTTTTATCAGTGCATTACGAAAACACGCCTATTCAAATATATTGAAAATTTTACCACCAAAAAAAATGAAATTTTTCAGATAAAAATTCTGATATTTTTCATATTTCTGCTCAAAACATAGATTGTGGGTACTCGTTAGAACTGCCTCGGCAAGGCGGTTCTAACGAGTACCCACAATCTATGTTTTGAGCAGAAATATGAAAACTAATGTGTACCCCTGTAAACCCCAGTTTTACTATATAAAAGTGGGGTTTAAGGGGGTCAAAATTATATAGGCATGTTTTCGTGATGACTTACTATTTTTATCAGAAATCTGACATTCAAATAGCTGTGGAGTGTGTTTTTCAGGGGTATCCATGTTTTATGCAAAACCGTCCATTTAAGCAAGGCGAACAGATAAATGGGAATAAGTACCTTATATACAACAGTTATGTCCTAGGTAATAAATGTGCATAATATTATGAGATTCCATACAGCGGCAGAGTCCTGTGTAAATTCTCTATAGGCTGGAAATCCCCCTTTGTGGGCATAATAACTGTGACTCAGCCTTACCCAAACCTCCAGATAAAAGGGTGTTACTCTACATAATATTTATCCCTATGCTTTAGCGCTAAAACATACCGTAAGCACACAGTCAAGAAATTCCGTAGTCTTCAGATTACAGCCAGTGTACTTTTTCTTTACTTCTTTATAAAGGGATATGTTGTGGGTACTCATTTGAATTGCATCGACAAGTCGATGCAATTCAAATGAGTACCCTCAACATATGCCTTTATAAAGAAAATCAGAAAAAATCACATAATCATCATCAAATAAGTCTTTTTCTGACCTTTTTTTATAGTGTATCCTTAGTAGGTAGATACATATTTTACCACAACTGAGTGTTCCCAGTAATTTTGAAAAACCTAAGCACATGGTGCGGTAATTAGGTCAGATACGGTATGCTGTGGGTATATATTAAAAGCGCCTTGGTGAAAATGTTTTCACAGAGTAATAAGAAAACTTTGAGTACTATTTGAATGAAAAATGCACCTAATCTGGAGCTTTGCTTACCTATCCGTGTAGTGTCAATCTTGATTGCCTTAGTTTGAAGCGGGAACATTTCTCCGGTCCTCTTGTTTGTTATACTGACACCCATCATGTAAGTGATATCACTCATGAATGAATCTTCACCATCCACGGCCCACCAGGAACATTCGGTCATTGTCTGATGTGGACAGGCATACTGCTCACCCCTGAAAATAAAATCAACACTCCATGCAAAATTGTAGCAGACACCATTCTATTTTATTGTATCTTTCAGAGAAAAAAAGGCTTGACATTTCGAATGAATACTGCTAGGGCTAGCTCTTCTTCCTAATGTAGATTCAAAACAAAAAAGCAGCTAGTACCAATTTCAGAAAGTCCTCCATTGGCTGAATATTGAACATACAACCTCCTGACCCAAAACTCTACCAATGAGCCACTCAGACCGGTATCAAAGGTACACACACCCAGTAGTTTTTCCACACACCCAGCAGTTTTTTCCACACACCCAGCAGTTTTTTGACACATCAATTGAAATGAAGTTATCTAAATTTTAGGACAAGTATGATAATTGGTTTAACCTTCATTGTATAATGAATAGACTCTCCCAATCTATATATTGGAAGAGTCCAATTTCAATTTTAGGAATGTCAGGCTATGAGATTTACATATTTCTAGAGAAAAATGGCTAAACTATTTGCAAACCGTGGAGACCCTGATCAGATGCCACATCCTGCAGCATCTAATCTGGGTCTGCACTGTTTGCCAATTACCCTTTTACGGGTCTCCCAACTAAAATGGGTTAAAGTGTGTGAACTGTCTGCTAAGCAGAGGATTCATATGAAATGCAAAGTCTTATTTTCTTTGAAAACTAATTTCAACAACAACAAAAAAAAAAAAAAAAAAAAAATAAATAAATAAAATGAAATAAAATAAAATAAAATAAAATGTGGTCTGCTGCAATTTTGCTAAACACTTTAGTGCTTAGCGTGCTGGATAAAAATTTCAACATTCTGAAATATTTTTCTTGACTCTCGTTATCTCGAACTCGCTTATCTCACTTATGTCAAACTGATTTCTAAGTCCCGAATATTTTCCTTACGTATTTATTGTATTTCAGCTTCGCGTATGTCAGACTTCTTTTATGTTGACACTTCGGCTATCTTGTCCATCATTTTCAGTCCCAAAATATATTTTTCACAGTTTTTACTATTGTGTATCTCCAACTCAGACCATGATGGAGAGAAGAAAAAAATGAAACATGCAGTACTGCCGGTTTCTCAGTTAATGAAAATCATAACAGGCCATTGATAAATTAGTCAATACTTTTATTTTCCCCTTTGTCCAGGTAATTACAATCAACATAATCAATGCCTGAAATCCGCCATTATGAAATCACGGGTGTCGAGTTGGGTTTGACATGCGGCGCTCAACACTGTCTAGTGTAATTGATATGTAAGATCAAAAGGTGTTATGGAAGATTAGGCAACTAAGTTTCTTTAATTTTTTGTATGGATATACTCGTCAGTATTGAGTACTGTCATTTGAATGGTATACAGTCTACAAGAAAAGTCAGTGTGTGACAGGCTCCGACTCAGGTCTGTAATGATCAGATTAGCTAAGTCTGAATCTTCGCTTGTTACTCTTTGGTCAGGCAGTGCTCTTTGGTAAGCCCAGATAAGGCTCATGCGTACAATTAAAGAATCGTAGGCATGCAGGCTGATCCGAGTCTTTGATAGTCGCATAGTCTTCTAGTAGGTTTTGTCATGCACTGCCTCAAATAGACGAATCACATGTGGGTACCAATGTTAACCCTTTCGACCCTTTAGACTGGTATGGATACCCACACCAATAGTGTAGGTCCAGATGAGACTGTTCATAACAAGCTTTCTCCGCAGTATCTACAGTTTGCCATGCTGAAAGTTTGTATATGCCTGGGGAGATAATCCAAACTAGCTTACAGCTGCCGCTTACCAACATTCTAATCCTTCTATGCATATGCGAAAACCAGTCAACTCTTTATCAAGTTGTCTATGCGAAGGGAGCAAATCCAAACCAGTTCATGACGAATAGATACCGCAACCCGTAAACCAGTAAATTATTTATAGCTTATATGGAAAGCCAACTTTGCCGGAATTACAAGACAACAAAACATGTGAAAAATCTTACCATTTATTATAACTATTTATTGATAATATAATTCCAAGAGAAACATTGCCCATCCTAAAACAAACAGTAACAATGCAAAGTGAAGTACACGTAAATTATTTGACACCATATACATGTGCCTTCCAAGCACATTTGGGCAAACAGTCGTCATACCTATGATGTCACGATTTGGTTGTCTCCAACTACTGATAACTCGAACATTTCTATCAGGTCCCATGCAGTTCGAAATAATGAGAGTCGATTGTATTACCAATCAAAATAATTAGACCATGTGACTCCTGATGACCGTTTTTTACAACTTCAATAGACAAAGACATTAGTTTCGTTATCTTGAAAAAGGTATTGGATATATCAAAACCTGTTGATCTAAATAAATACCAAGTTAAAAGTACCGTTGTTGGTTATTCATTCTGTTGTCTACCCCTACTTTAGTGATTTAAAATAAAAGACAATTTGTATAAATGTCAAAGCCTATTTTATGGGAAAAATATGATCAATTTATCATCTGCTGAGTTGAAAAGGTTTTGGGCTCAATATTTAAGGTAAATACAGTAATGAAATGACATTATGACCATTTTTTTCTTATGGCTTTGTATAAAAGAGTCAAGGTTTGTATCTTATTTATCCGAACACTTATTTATCCGAACACTTTGCTTGCTGGGCAAAAATTTCAGCAGACGACATTTTGAAATATTTTTCTTATTCTTCCTGGAAAATAGGATTTGACAATTCAGGAGACAATTTGCATGAAATGTCAGATCCTATTTTCTATGAAAGATATCAGTTTGTCATCTGCTGAATAGCATGGTAAGTGTTAACCCTTGTCCTGCTAAACCCAAATATACCTGGCCTTTGCAAACAGTGTAGATCCAGATCAGTTGGCTAGCTGATCTGAATCTGCGCTGCTTGCCATCAGTATCTGAATTTGTACCAACAACCTGGATCAAGTAATCAGACTGGCTGGCAATTAATAGTGGGCATGGCATTTTATTTTTTCTGCATAACAAGGGTTAACATCCTTACTTGAACAAGTACATTTTACTAGCTATTGATGTGTCTAAAAACTGCTGGATGGCAAACGTAGATCCTGATTGGACACAGCATTTTGCAGCATCTGATCTACATCTACACTGTCTGCTCAGGGCTGAATATCTGGGACCAGTTGTTCAAAGTAAGTACAATATTAATTCATAAGTATTTTTCCTGAAAAAATGTGAAATGCAAAAGCTACTCACATTTTTTTCAGCAAAAATATTAGTGTATATGCCATATTTAATGATCAAAGTTTTAACGATATGTTAACTAACAACATCGTTAGTTTTGAACAACTGGGACCTGAATATTAGGGTAAATACGTCAATCACTTTGTTTGACAAATTAGGAGCTTCAAATATCAAAAATTGGAATCTCCAGTCACATTATCTTAAGAACAGGCTAGACCTATTCAACTTTTAGCACTCTGGGCAAATTTAGCAGATGATAAACCATAGACTTCGTCTAATTGTTCTAGCAAAAACGGGGTTTATGTATCAACCAAACTGTCTCCTATGAAGACAATTTGCATGAGATGAATTCTTTAAGATATATTTTGTTAGCGTTGAGCAACACAGATAGAGCTGTTTAACTTGACAAAAATTTCAGAAGAGGACATTTTGAAATATTTGTCTTATTTTTTCCAGAAAACAAGCTTTGGCATTTTAACCCTTGTCATGCTGAGCCCGGATAAACCCTGCCTATGCAAACAGTGTAGATCCAGATCAGTTGGTTTCTGAAGAAGCCAAATGATCTGGGTCTGCACTATTTGTCATTAAGTATGTGAATTTATAGCAACAATCAAGTTATCTGATTGGCTGAAAATTAGAAGTAGGCGTGGCATCTTAATTTATTCCAGCAAGTACATAAGGAATACATTTTTGCAGAGAACCCATACAACAAATAGCTGGATAGTCTTCTTCTTATTTAGTTGTGACTATAAAACCTACCTTGTGGTCCAAACCAGTTCAATATCAATGCTGTTCGGAGATACAAACTGTACGCCCAGGTCCCACTCACATGTCATGTTCTCCCAGTTATATACCCGGCAATTTACATCCGTCACAGGCCGAGGTTTGTCTGAAAATGCAATAAATATTTTGTCATCATTATTCTAAATATTCAGATGCCTTAACCCTGTCATTTCTACAGACCAATATGGACACCTTTGCAAACAGCGCAGATCCAGATGAGACGGCTCGTAACGAGCCATCTCATCAGGATCTACACTGTTTGTCATTCTATTATTGATTTTTGCCTGAAACCGCTACTTGATACAGTGGGAATGTCCAAATTCAGAGACTGAGTAGTCAATGTCAGTATTTCTGGGATGAAAGGTTTACTCTCTATTCATACCTACCCTAAAAAGTGTTAAAATTGCATATGGTGCAGACCCTGAACAAACTATTCCTTTGATCTTGATCTACACAATCATAGCTCCAAAAAAGATGTTGTTTTGTTTTAATAGTTTTCGAACAAAAAAGTGCTAGTATTTTTCTTATTTCTCCATGAAAAAATATAAGTTGTATATATACTCATTAGAAGCACCTCAGCCTGTGAAACACTTTTATTGAGTACCAACAAATATATGTTTACTCTCTCCTCTTCTCTCTCCCTTTCTCTTGGAAGCGGCCTGACATGACTGAAATACTGTTGACGACAACTCACAGGATCTTACTATTTACTATATGGGAACAGGGAACCAATTCATTCATGAATATTAATGCCAGCAAAAAAGGATGGGAAGCTCCTGGTAGTTATTTTCTGTAAGGAGGCCTCTGATTGGATAATAATGGAAACAAATTTTTGGTATTATTTCCAATTCAAGAAAAAGAGTATTTTGTGTAATTTCATACATCTTTCTGACAAATATTTGCTTCTGTTTGTGATTTTGAGAGCCCAAAGTGGAATTAGTAAAATTGTAGAATTCAAATTTTACTTTTCTGCTGAGCTAAGGGTTGCCACAACCAACTTCCAAAATGTCCCAGAAAGTGCTGGCGACCATGGTGTTTTTTGGTTTTTTTTGGCATTTCTGACTGTTCAGCTAAGGCTAAGCTTCAAATTAAAACCAACTTTGGAGGTTCAGCCATACCCTGAAAACACCTACACTTGGCTGAAAAAAGGGTACTTATGATGGAGGTCTACGGGAGAAATGAGTGAAGCTTAAACCAGTTTTACTCATTTGAAACCTCAACCTTAATTCTGTCGCAACACTCACCTCATTACAGTGGACCTTGAATTACACAGCTCCAGATATGATACGTTTTTCTACCAGGAACAATCAATGTTTTTCTTACCTCTCCAGGAAAGCATACATTGTGGCTACTCATTAGAAGTGCCTCAGTAAGGTACTTCTAATGAGTATCCAGATGAATTAAGGAGGAGTATTTGATGATAATTATGGGATAATTTTCTCTAGTTCTCTATGAAAACATTTGTTGTGGGTACTCATTAGAAGCACCTCGCTGAGGTGCTTCTAATGAGTACCCACAACATATGTTTTAATGGAAAAATAAGAAAAATTATCCCAGAATTATCATCAAATACTCCTCAACAATTCCCCTGAGTACCCACAACATATGTTTTAATGGAAAAATAAGAAAAATTATCCCAGAATTATCATCAAATACTCCTCAACAGTTCCCCTGAGTACCCACAACATATGTTTTAATGGAAAAATAAGAAAAATTATCCCAGAATTATCATCAAATACTCCTCAACAGTTCCCCTGAGTACCCACAACATATGTTTTAATGGAAAAATAAGAAAAATTATCCCAGAATTATCATCAAATACTCCTCAACAGTTCCCCTGAGTACCCACAACATATGTTTTAATGGAAAAATAAGAAAAATTATCCCAGAATTATCATCAAATACTCCTCAACAATTCCCCTGAGTACCCACAACATATGTTTTAATGGAAAAATAAGAAAAAATATCCCAGAATTATCATCAAATACTCCTCAACAATTCCCCTGAGTACCCACAACATATATGTTTTAATGGAAAAATAAGAAAAAATATCCCAGAATTATCATTAAATACTCCTCAACAGTTCCCCTGAGTACCCACAACATATGTTTTAATGGAAAAATAAGAAAAAATATCCCAGAATTATCATCAAATACTCCTCAACAATTCCCCTGAGTACCCACAACATATATGGAGATATAAGAAAAATACAAATGTATTTATCTGTATACACCTCTTATCTGGAGCTATGAATTACATAGAGGATATTCAAATGTTTGGAGTGAATAGATATTCAAATGTTTGGAGTGAATATAGAGACTTTTATTTCATCGAGTGAAGTGAAAAAATGTATATTTCATGAGTGCCAAAGGCACAAATGAAATATACATTTTTTCACTTCACCCGATGAAATAAAAGTCATATTCACGACAAACATTTGAATTTTCTTTTTATTATATACATCACTTTCGACAGAAGAGATGCAAATCATGCCATTAATGTAAATAAGAAAAAAAAGTAGTTCCAGAGCTTATATTTTTCACTACTCAGAGGAGTGAAAATATAAGTTTTATATTTTCACTAGTGAAAATATAACTTTTTCGAAATATGCATTTTATTTCATTAATAATTCTCTATATTTCATTACCTTTGTATATAATAAATCATTTTATTATTTCAAACAAAACTGATCATACATCAAGTGTCAGGTACAGACATTTTGACTACTGTAAGGTTAAACTAGAGCAAGTCGATGGCGCACCATCGCATATCACTCCCCGCCAGTGCCATCGCATATCTCCCTGCACATCAAAATTCCAAATGTGTTCCTCTAGTCCTCATCCATACGGCTTATTACCTGTGACAGTTTCAAGGTTCTAGCTAAAAAAAGCCTAAGAGGAATTGAGCTGGGTGACAATCAAAAAATAGGATCCCAAATCCTACTTTTTGACCTCTAGTGACACCCAGTCATGCTGCCGGGGCAAAATTTTTGCACCACTGTATTCT
Source organism: Anodontia alba (assembly GCA_964016985.1). Classification (NCBI taxonomy): domain Eukaryota; kingdom Metazoa; phylum Mollusca; class Bivalvia; order Lucinida; family Lucinidae; genus Anodontia; species Anodontia alba. Next base: position 109,965,584 of record OZ024825.1, on the reverse strand, counting down.
ACTTTTCATTACCTTCAATTTGATATGCAGTATGACTGTTTGTAAAAAATGGATTTTGGACCCTTCTGGGCCACACCCCCCTGGCCCTGCCCTCAGGGGTCACATCATAATTCTGAATGTGGTCCTCGTCCTCATACATAGAGCTATCGTCTGTTAAAGTTTCGAGATTCTAGTTTAATAGTCTAGGAGCAATGGAATTACAGATGGATGGATGGATGGATGGATATACTCATGAAGGAGCAGTTATGGGTTGCACCACACAAATATGCCCAAATATGCACTCCAGAATGTTGTCCATCATGGACAGAGATGTACAAACAGTACTATAAGGGTGATCACACCTCACAATTGCTCTCTGTACATCTAGACCCACAAGCAAAACAGACAGAACGTCTATAACCTGTGCAAAGAAACTAATTTCAAATGACCCCTAACCGCCTCAACCTACCTTTTAACCCTTAAAGTGCCAAGAAAAACTGCATCTGAAAATGTTGTCTGTTTATGTCGTCTGCTGTATATTCTTGCAGACTTTTCAAACCTAGTTTTGCATACAGGAAAACAGTGTGGACCCAGATCAGACTGCTCCTAAAAATGACTTTTAAAATCACAAGCAGATGACAAAGCAGACGGCAATAGTTGTGACTGGCGCTTTAAGATAAGGATTTTTCTTATTTCTCCCTAAAAGTAATTAGAAAATATTGACTTCTGAGGTGCAACTCACTACTTCTGAGGTGCAACTCACAAGTCGATTTTTCCCCACAAGTCTGGCTGGTACACATGAATCAACCCACAACTACCCTCTCCTGAGAGCGGACGGCCGGACGGGGGCGGGTATCACCATATCCCCGCTTTTTGTCCAAAAAGCTTGGGGATAACAACTGATATGAAGATAACAAGTCATGCAGTTTATGGCGACTAATGTGTCATTATCAGGGACCAAAAGACAATGACAACCTGTATTGTCATAAAAGGGCTATTCAGATAAGGATTTTTCTTATTTCTCCCTAAAATCATATCTATATGGTTCTCACTGCCATTGCCACAGAGAGACTAGAGCTATGAATACCACATGTTTCATGGAGCAGAGAGAAAAATATCAATATTCTTTAACTTGAAAAACAAACAAAACACACAAAAAAACAACAACAAATAAACAAATATCATCTTACATATCTCTTAACACTTAAAAGCTTATCACAACTGCAGCAGATGACATTTTAATTTTATTTATTTATTTTTTTTTTTTTATTATTTATTGTTGTAAGAAAATAAGGACTTGACTGTCAATATGAATCATCTGCATAGCAGATGATTCACATTTAATATCAAGTCTTATTTTGTTGGAAAAATAAGTTGATAAGTTTAGAATGTCGTCTGCTTCAATTAGTGCTTCAGTCAACTCTCTTTATACCAACACTTGCTACAAAGACAAAATTCGTTATACTGACAATTTGACCAGCACAGAAACCCTCTCTAAAGAGACGACAGTAAATCAGAAATTATGCAGAAATATTATAATTCAATATTTCAAAAGCAACATATGTTTTGGATACTTGTTAGAATTGCCTCACTGAGGTGATTCTAACAAATATCCAAACAATACGTTCTATGAAGGAAATAAGAATAAAACATGGCATTTGTTGCATATCATTCTGCTCATTAAGAATTCTTTACAATACCAAATTCATTTTAACCCTTGTCCTGCTGAACCCATATATACCCTGTTTTGCAAACAGTGTAGATACAGATCAGTTGGCTTCTGAAGAAGCCAACTGATCTGGATCTGCACTGTTTGCCATCAAGTATGTAAATTTATAGCAACAATCTCGATCAAGTAACCTGATTGGCTGAAAATTAGAAGTGGACGTGGCATCTTAATTTATTCAGCATGACAAGGGTTAATGGTAATATCTTTGGGAATAAATGATGTTGTTGTAATGAGGGTTCACTGTATAAGGGCTAACATATAGAAAGTACATAAAATCATTATTACTATCAATCGATCAGACAACCAATAGCTGACTTAGCCATGCTGTAGAGGTAAGTAAGATTGTTTGAAAAATATATCCTTGAAGACAAAGAAAAATCAATTCTGCTTGTAAGGAAAAGTAAAATTCATCACGAAAACACACCTATATAAAGTGGACCCCCTTAAACCCCAATTTTATATAGTAAAACTGGGGTTTACAGGGGTATTCATTATTTTCTTATTTCTGCTCAAAAACATAGATTGTGGGTACTCGTTAGAACCGCCTCGCAGAGGCAGTTCTAACAAATACCCACAATCTATGTTTTGAGCAGAAATATGAAAATATCAGAATTTTTTATCTGAAAATTTTCCTTTTTTGGTGGTAAAATTTTCAATATATTTGAATAGGCGTGTTTTCGTAATGTACACAAGAGGCCCTTAGGGTCAAACATCGCTCACCTTAATTCCCCATCAGAATGATTTTAGCTATTATTTGCTCCACATTTAAGTCACCCTGATACTTCCTATCAAGTTTTGAGTTAATTTGCCTTTGGGTTCAAAAGAAGAAGGGTAGAAACAGATTTTGAAGACTGCTGCCATCTTGGATTTCAAATCTGAACAATTTTAGCTATTTTTGACCAAAAAGTCTTAGTTAAGCACACTTATCAGAAAGTATGTTTTCTCACAGTGTGGTTCATTTGTTTAATGATTAGCATTCTGCATAAAATTTTCAGCAGACAACCTTTTGAAAATATTTTTCTTATTTTTCCAAGGAAACAGGATTTGGTTTAAACATATTTTATTGTATATATTTCATCCATACAGCAATATATTTACATTAACCCTTGTCCTGCTGACTAAACTAAGATGCCACGACCACTTCTAATTTTCAGCCAATCAAATTACTAGATCCTGATTGTTGCTCTAAATTCACACATTTAATAGCAAATAGTGCAGATCCAGATCAGTTGATAAGCCAGCTGATCTGGATCTACACTGTTTGCAAAGGCAGGGTATATCCGGGTTAAGCAGGATGAGGTTACATTACATGAGCTAAGCAAACATACAAAAGGGATTCAGGATTTGACATTTACTGCAAACTGTCTCCAATGGAGGCAATTTGCATGAAATGTCAAATGCTGGTTTCTGGAAAAAAAAAAATCATCAATTTGTTGTCTGCCGAATTTGCCCAGGGAGTGGTAAGGGTTACAAAGTGTGAATGGAGGAGGGACACCAGATACTAAGGGATCACTGTAGCTACTCCATTACGTAAACGCGCCTATTCAAATATATAGAAAATTTCACCTCTAAAAAATGAAAATTTTCAGATAAAAAACTCTGATATTTTTAATATTTCTGCTCAAAACATAGATTGTGGGTACTCGTTAGCACTGCCTCAGCTGGTACTCGTTAGAACTGCCCCACTGAGGCGGTTCTAACAAGTACCCACAATCTATGCTTTGAGCAGAAATAAGAAAAATAATATATACCCCTGTAAACCCCAGTTTTATTGTATAAAAGTGGGGTTTAAGGGGTCAATATTATATTGGCATGTTTTCATGATGCGGATCTCATTCAGGTGAGCTAAAAAGTGGTTTACCGTAAATGCCCTAAAATTTTGCACCAAATTTTCTGATAAAATTGCATATACAAACAGTGCAGACCCAGGGTCTACAATGTTTGCCATTTCCTATTTTAACCCTTAAAATGCCAAGAAAACCTGCATCTGAAAATGTTGTCTGTTTATGTCGTCTGCTGAATATATTCTTGCAACCTTTTCAAATCTATTTTTGCATACAGGCAAACAGTGTGGACCCAGATCAGACTGATCCTAGATGAGCAGTCTGATCTGGGTCCACACTGTTTGCAAAAATGACTTTTAAAATCACAAGCAGATGACAAAGCAGATGACAATTGTTGTGACTGGCAGTTTAAGGGTTAAGAAACAACTGCATAAAAAAGAAAACTTAGGCCCTAAAAAGTATGTAATGAAGTGTTCATAATTTTAGAACATTTATCATATAAAAGTGTGTCTACAAAAGAAAATGATATAGCAAAGCTAAGTGATACAAGAACAGTGTTTTCAGAGAAAACAGAATGTGCCCCCCCCCCCCCCCCCCCAACCAAATTTTGTACTGCTATGACATTGAAAAGTCCAGGTCACCAAAATCTAATCATTTCTTTGTTTCCCAGTTATATATCCATGAACATTTGGTAAGAATCCAATCATTGGTTGACAAGATATTTTGACAATGTAGTCTGCACCAAAAAGAGTATATCACACTCCCTGTAGGTGGGAGGACATAAAGATCAACTTACATTCTACAGCTACAGACTGGTATCCAATGATTTCTGGTCGCCCTGATGTTCGATTTAGTTTACAGATGTAATTTCCTCTATCATCTGGTGACTTGATTGGGTATCGAAGCACGATGGACCTCGTGCTGGTGATCTCAATATACTGGGAAGGTATAACCTCGTCATTTTTCCGAGAGAACGTCAGAAACTGTGAATGGTAATCTGTGTTGTAGCGGGTCAAGTTACACATCAGTGTCAAGTTGTTACCAATATAGATGTAAGGGTCATTCGGGAGCACAACTGCAACAGATAATAATATAGATGTCAGGGTCAACAGGGAGTACAATAATAACAAATGAATGACATAATTTTAACTCATCCAGAGTTTGAATTTAAGCATTAGACTTATTTCCCATAGAGATTTCAGTCGCATTTTTCTTTAACCCTAGTCCTGCTGAACCCTGATATGTCCCATCTTTGCAAACAGTGTAGATCCAGATCAGTTGGCTTTATCTGCACTGTTTGCCAATAAGAATGTGAATTTATATCAACAATCTGGATCAAGTAATTTGATTGGCTTAAAACTAGAAAAGGGCATTGCATCTTAATTTATTCAACAGGACATGGGTTAACTTTTGGATACTGTTAGCTGTTGAACTGCTGAGCCAATAAGCAGCAGACCACATTCTGAAAATGATTTTTCAGAGAATATCAGACTTGACATTTTATGTGAATTGTCTGCTAGGCAGATGATTCACATGAAATGTCAGTCTTATTTTCTCTGAAAGACAAACGTAAAAAAAAAAAAAAATAAATAAATGCTGTCTGCTGCTTTTATGATAAGCACTAGAATTCATGTCCCTGGTCTTATTGTTTGTTTAAACCGTGATCATCACTGGATACTGTATATTGATGGACAGAGACAGACCCGATCAGATTACATGGAAGGTACATGCTTTAAAACCTTTCATCCCTGATTTTTTTAACTGGATTCTTCCATAATTAAATTTGGACATGTCTGCTGATGCAGAAAAGGTTTCAGTCTAATATCAAAAACTGAATGGCAAACAATGTGAATCCTGATGAGACAGCTCGTTACGAGCTGTCTCATCTGGATCTACATTGTTTTGTTTGTGTTGGTTTTATGGCCCAGTCAACCCAATGGGGTCATGTCGAGCGTGGTTAGTTTACCTAACCACACGTTTACTGGGCAGGCTTAGTCCTCTAAGCGGTTAACCAGTATTGTGCACATTCTTTCGCCAGAAACTGACAACTGCCCTTCTTGAATCAACAGGAGGGAGAGAATGACTGTAGAAAATATTTCACGATCAATCTCCACGAAAGAATGTTGCAGACCTCGGCCGGGGTTGAACCCGCGACCTCCTGGTCTCCAGTCGGACTGCGCATCCAAATGAGCCACTGAGGCCAGCTCAGGATCTACATTGTTTGCAAAGGTATCTGCTTTGGTCTGCTAGGCTGAAGAATTAAACAAGTCATTGCCAAGCAAATGTCGAAAGTTATGTTTTTTTACCTTGTGGATCATACACATTTGTCAACTTTATTTACCCCAAATATTGGGACACCTTAACATCCTAAAATTGACACAAGTACAACCTCTTGATGTGTATAAAAACTGCCAGATGAGTGACAAACAGCAAAGATCCTGACTAGATGCTACATTCTGTGGCATCTGATCTGGGTCTGCTTGCTCAAGCCTCTCAGTCCCAAAACTTAGGGTAAATACGGAATAAGATTGCTAAGAAAGTAACTGTTAAAATCATCTTGCCTTTCAAAAATAAATGCTTAAAATGGTAAATCACAACTGCAGCAGACAGCATTTTGATTTTTTTTTTTTTTTTTTATTTTTTTTTTTTTTGGTAAAATAAACTTGACGTTTCATGTGAACTGTCTTGTTTTCTCTAAAAAATAATAAAAAATTTAGAATGTTGTCTGCAACAATTTTGCTGAGCACTATAAGGGTTAATGTTTAATTTGATTGATCATTATGGGTGCTGGGATAAATTTCCATATTTACCATAAGTAGTCAAAGAGATAAGCCTTAGCAAACAGTAAAGACCTAGATCAGATGCTATAAACCTGATCAGAGTCTATGCTATTGGCCGCCCATCCAGCAGTATTTCAGACATGGAAACAGTTAGCGAAATGAGGGCAAGTATTTTATGGAGTTAAGGTGTCTCAATAGTTAGTGTATTTATTGTCTCAATATGTACAGTAGATATCGTAAAGGTTTTTTAAAAACAGGTTTATTATATTTGATACAAAAAAACAAACATGTTTATTTCATCATCTACCGTATTCAACCTAATTACCGCACTGTGCGCTTAGGTTTTTCAAACTCATTCGTGGTAAACTATGACCTACTATAAAAAAGATCAGAAAAGGACTTATTTGATGATGATTATGAAATTTTTTTGATTTTCTTTATAAATGCATATGTTGTGGGTACTCATCTGAATTGCATGGACAAGTCAATGCAATTCAATTCAAATGAGTACCTATAACATATGCCTTCATAAAGAAGTAGACAAAAAGTACACTTCCTGTAATCTGAAGACTACAAAATCGCTCGACTGTGTGCTTATAGGAATATGTGCAGTAATTAGGTCGAATACAGTACATGTTCATCTTACACCCAAGGGCACAAAAGCGTACAAACTTTCAGGTGCTTCATTTCATTTGGATTTGAATCATCATTTAGGCCATGCCACGCAAAAACGTGTCTTCGGGCACATGCCGACAACGAAGGCCCAGATCAGCCTGCACATTCCTGCAGTCTTATCAGGACCATCACAGTTCCCTAACAGAATCATTGGATATTACTTAATGTATGAATGGAGAGCAAATGCCAGCATGATACCTAATGCATGTGCAGGCTGACCTGAATGCGCATTTTGTTCATGTTTGAAGTAGTGTTAGGAATCGGCCAGAATTTCATGGTCGATCATAGGTTTTGTAAAACTGACTGATCATCGATTAATAGACTTGTTGAAATATATTCACTCTAAATTCAGCCCTCTTCCAGGTACTTATTCACTGCTCTAGATCAATAACAGGAGTATCCAGATAATGATTTTCTTGTTTCTTCATGAAAACATATAATGTGTTACTCATTAGAAGCGCCTCCATGAGGCATGTCTAATAAGTACCCACAACATCTGTTTTCATGGAGAAATAATGTACTTTTGGGCTGACTTACTTAAGCGTAGTTATCATTTTTATTTATTTTTTTTTTCACTTTTATTGACCACAAATCTAGAATGACCCAAATATACAGCTTTGAATTTCATTTCTTTATAACTTGCCTATAAAAATAAAATGTGAGAAAAATATGTTTCTAAGAATAAAATTTTCCAATTAGTTGTCTAAAAAAATCTTTCCGATCATCAGTCACAAGAAACAAAAGTGACTGATGATCTATTATAATCGATCATCAGTGGCAACACTAGTTTGAAGACACTGTTTCACTTGATGCTGCCCATTTAATGTAAAATATCAGCATCTGTCCAAGTCAAACTTTATGAGCTCAAACAGTGTAAGTTTCTACCCACAATATATGCTTTTATAAAGAAGTAGATAGAAGTATAGGGGCTGTAATCTGAAGACTCAGAATTTTTTGTTGGTTTATAGGGGTATGTGGGGTAGATACAGTAATGATGTTGAGTTCAGGTTTAATGATGCGTCAACCCATGAGGGTCATTTGCGTCTAAATGGTGTACTAACTAAGCTCGGTATACCCTTACCATATCTGTCCTTAAAATTAAACAAGAGGCCCACGGGCCACGGGTCGCTCACCTGAGTGACATAGCCACTGCAGATACGCAGATGTTATGCAACATTTTTCCAATCCTGTCATCGCAACTAATGAAAAGATCATCATTTAAGCAGTTCTTTATTTTGAAGAAGATATATGGCATGCCAGTCATTTGAGCATGATCATTTGAACAAACTCTAAATGGCAGCCAGCTTGGATTTACGATCGGCACAATTTTAGCTATTTTTGATCTACGAGTCACCCCAATGCTTCCTACCAAGTTTCAAGTCAACTGGCCTTTCAGTTCAGGAGAAGAGGCGAAAAATAGATTTTCAAGATGGCTGCCATGGCGGCCATCTTGGATATCCGGTTAGCACAATTTTAGCTTTTTTTTTATCTACAAGTCACCCAAATGTCTCCTACGAAGTTTGGAGTCAATTGGCCTTTCGGTGCAGGAGCAGAAGCCAAATATAGATTTTCAAGATGGCGACCATGGTGGCCATCTGGGATTTCTGATCAGAACGATTTTAGCTATATTTGATCTACCAAGTCACCCTGATGCTTCCTACTAAGTTTCGAGTTAAGTGACTTTTGGGCTTAGGAGAAGAAGCGAAAAATAGATTTTCAAGATAGCTGCCATGGCGGCCATCTTGGATTTACGATCCGCATGATTTTAGCTATTTTTGTTCTACAAGTCACCCAAATGCTTCCTACCAAGTTTCAAGTCAACTGGCCTTTTGGTTCAGGAGAAGAAGCGAAAAATAGATTTTCAAGATAGCTGCCATGGCGCCCATCCTGGTTTTACGATCGGCATGATTTTAGCTATTTTTGATCTACAAGTCACCCCGATGCTTCCTACCAAGTTTGGAGTCAACTGGCCTTTCGGTTCAGGAGAAGAAGCGAAAAATAGATTTTCAAGATGGCTACCATGGCGGCCATCTTGGATTTCCAATAGGCAGGATTTTAGCTATTTTTGATCTATAAGTCACCCCAATGCCTCCTACCAAGTTTGGAGTCAATAGGCTTTTGGGTTTAGGAGAAGAAGCGAAAAATAGATTTTCAAGATGGCAGCCATGGCGGCCATCTTGGATTTCCGATCGGCACGATTTTAACTATTTTTGATCTACAAGTCATCCTGATGCTTCCTAGCAAGTTTGGAGTCAATTGGCCTTTCTGTTCAGGAGAAGAAGCAAAAAATAGATTTTCAAGATGGCCGCCATGGCGGCCATCTTGGATTTCCGATCGGCACGATTTTAGCTACTTTTGATCTACAAGTCACCCTGATGCTTACTAGCAAGTTTGAAGTCAATTGGCCTTTCGGTTCAGGAGAAGAAGCGAAAAATAGATTTTCAAGATGGCGGCCATGGCGGCCATCTTGGATTTCCGATCGGCACGATTTTAGCTATTTTTGATCCACAAGTCACCCTGATGCTTCCTAGCAAGTTTGGAGTCAAATGGCTTTTCGGTTCAGGAGAAGAAGCGAAAAATAGATTTTCAAGATGGCGGCCATGGCGGCCATCTTGGATTTCCGATCGGCACGATTTTAGCTATTTTTGATCTATAAGTCACCCTAATGGTTCCTAGCAAGTTTGGAGTCAATTGGCCTTTCGGTTCAGGAGAAGAAGCGAAAAATAGATTTTCAAGATGGCGGCCATGGCGGCCATCTTGGATATCCGATCGGAACGATTTTAGCTATTTTTGATCTACAAGTCACCCTGATGCTTCCTACCAAGTATCAAGTCAATTGGCCCAGGGGTACAGGAGGAGTAGGCTTTTAAAGCAATTGTTGACGCCGCACGACGGACGACGCACGACGGACGACGGACATTGACTGACCACAATAGCTCACCATGAGCACTTCGTGCTCAGGTGAGCTAATAAGACCACTGGACTAAGCCTACCTGTAGATATCTTCAAAAAGTGCTGACAGATCAGCAATGAGTATCCCTGAACAAAATGCTCCTTAGGAGCAGTTTGACCAGGGGCTGGACTGCTTGCACAAGCATAGTTGTCAAAATATTTAATTATTTGCTTATCATGTTTGGTATATTGATCTAGGGCGGAATTAACTTGTCAAGAGGAAAAACGTGGCCCATATCTGCGTATCACAACTGATGTCCAATGTGCAAAAAAGGTCCTTCAGCCATATATGAACAGCAATAGTTCAGATGAGCAGGAACATCCATGCAGTCTGATCTGGACATTCTCTACTCATTGACATTTACTACGTACAGATTCTGTAAGCAGTAAATGAAGGCCGTGATCAGCCGGTGTTGTCTGCAAATTGCATAAGGGCTTTTTTCATGCGTTGGGCATAACATCTGATAAGAATTATCAATACCAATGCCTACCACGATATGGGCAGATTCAGCAGACGACAAATTGGTGATATTTTTCTTATTTTTCCTAGAAAATTGGATATGACACTTCATACAAATTGTCTCCTAAGGAGACAATTTGTACGAAGTGTCATATCCAATTTTCTAGGAAAAATAACAAAAATATTTCAAAATGTCGTCTAATGAAATTTTTACCCAGCATGCAAAGCGTTAATAAATTTATAACCCTATTTCTAATGTTATCAGTATTTGTTTTTTAATATTAGGCAATTGTGAAATGTCTAATGATATAATGTCCTTATGTTCATAAGTTTTAGCCTTAAAGTGACAGTCACAACAGCAGAAGACAACATTCTAATTTGAAAAAAACAAAAATGTTCATCACGAAAACATGCCTATATAATTTTGACCCCCTTAAACCCCACTTTTATATAGTAAAACTGGGGTTTACAGGGGTATACATTATTTTCCTTATTTCTGCTCAAAAACATAGATTGTGGGTACTCGTTAGATTGATTGATTGTGTTGGGGTTTAACGACATGTCAACCCTTGAGGGTCATTTTGTGTCGTCTCCCAGAGAAAGGGAGAAAAGAGATAGAAGAGAGAGTAGAGGAGATGAAAGAGAGGGACAGGGAAGAAAGAGGAACAGGAATGAAAGTGAAGAAACAGAAGAAATAAAAACATTCCCCCTCTACCCTTACCCACTACAAGGATAGCAGGCCTTGCCCAACTGTAAGCCAATATCAGTTGGACGCCCCAGTGATGTAAGATACACAGCACCTTTGCACCACCCGACCACCCCCGGGGTACTCGTTAGAACCGAGGCGGTGAGGCGGTTCTAACGAGTACCCATAATCTATGTTTTGAGCAGAAATATGAAAAATATCAGAATATATTATCTGAAAATTTTCATTTTTTTGATGGTAAAATTTTCAGTGAATTAGAATAGGCGTGTTTTCGTAATGTTTTAGGCATTTAAGGCTTGACATTTTATAGAAATGTTCCACTAGGCAGACCATTCACATGCAATTTAAAGCCTTATTTTCTGTTTGATTTGTTTGAATTTTTATTTTACGACATCTCGACCCTTTTACGCTATTTTGTGTTGTCTCCCACAGAAAACCAAAAAAAGAGACAGACAAGCTAGAAGATGAGAGTAAAGAGACATGATGGAAAAAGTGAATGACAGGGCAAAAACAGAAGAAATACTAGCAATTCATAGGTCCAGATAAGAGTGGGGATCAGGTAAATATTTTTATTTCTCCATGAATACATATGTTGTGGGTACTCATTAGAAGTGCCTCGGTGAGGTGCTTCTAATGAGTACCCACAACATATGTTTTTGTGGAGAAATAAGGAAAATATAAATACTTTTAGACTGAAGAAAGCACCTTATCAACAGCTATGGAAAGAGTGAATGACAGTCCAGAAACAGAACTAATACTAATATAACATGCACATGCACTTGCACACTAACCTCCCATTGCTCAATGCTGCAAGTATAGCAGGCCTTTACTACCACCCTACCATGCATAGTTTTGAGAAATTAACCCATTTTATACTGAATAAATTCCCCCCTTATGTATATTGGAAGAGTCCAATTTAAATTTTAGGTATGTCAGGCCATGTGAATTAGATAGTCCTGGAGAAAAATGGCTAAACTTTTTGCAAACAGTGGATACCCTGATCAGATGCCTCATATTGTGGCTTCTGATCTGGGTCTACACTATTTGCCAATTACCCTTTTGGTGTCTCCAGACTAAAATGGGTTAAAAATGTTTTAGAATGGCAGACAAAATGCGAACAAAACATTGACATCTTCAACAACATGAACTTAGATAAACAGAAGGGCCTTGTATGTGTTTGTTTGCTTGTGTTGAGGTTTTATGGCCCAGTCAACTCTATGGGGTCATGTGGAGTGTGGTCAGTTTATCTAACCACAATTTTACTGGGCAGGCTTAGTCCTCTTGTGGTTAACCAGTATTGTGCACATTTTTTCACAACAAACTGACAACTGCCCTTCTTGAATCCCTTGTATGTGGTCACTGTACAGAACAGAATCATGGCCTACAATTTTACAAGCTACTGAGTCAGTTTCAGTCTTGCCCCAGATAATACAGTGAACCCTATTACAAAGATACTGCTATTAAAATGAATATGCCATAGCTCTTGATAAGATGCTTTTTTTTTTTTCAATTCAAAAGTATTGATATTTTTATTATTTCTTCACAAAAACATGTTGTGAGTACTCATTAGAAGTGCCTCACCAAGGCACTTCTAATGAGTACCCACTACATATTTTCATGGAGAAAAAGGAAAAATATTTACCTGATACCCACTCTTATCTAGACCATTGATTTGCTGCTGTTTTGTTTGTGTTGCGGGTTATTGCCCAATCAACCCATTACGGCCCATTCAACACCAGTTGGAGATTTGCTGTTAAAAAGAATCCTTAACCCTTCTCATGCTGAATAAATTAAGATGCCATGCCCACTTTAAATTACTTGATCCAAGTTTTTGATGAAAATTCACATATCTAATGGCAAACAGTGAAGATCCAGATCAGTTGGCTTCTTCAGAAGCCAACTGATCTGGATCTATTGATTGATTGTGTTGGGGTTTAACAACACGTCAACCCTTGAGGGTCATTTTGTGTCGTCTCCCAGAGAAAGGGAGAAAAGAGATAGAAGAGAGAGAAGAGGAGATGAAAGAGAGGGACAGGGAAGAAAGAGGAACAGGAATGAAAGTGAAGAAACAGAAGAAATAAAAACATTCCCCCTCTACCCTTACCCACTACAACGATAGCAGGCCTTGCCCAACTGTAAGCCAATATCAGTTGGACGCCCCAGTGATGTAAGATACACAGCACCTTCGCACCACCCGACCACCCCAGATCTGGATCTACACAATTTGCTAAGACAGGGCATCTACACTATTTGCTAAGACAGGGCATGTTGTGTTCAGCAAGAGAAGGGTTAACATGCAGAATGATAGAAAGGCATTTGTTTTATTCTTCATTCCTCATAGAAAATACATTTTAGATATTTGTTAGAATTGCCTCACTAGGGCAATTCTAACAAATGTCTAAAACATGTTTTTTGAAGTAGTACAATGTTCTCGTATAATTTCTGATTAATTGTCACTTCTTGAGCAAAGGTTTCATGCCAGTCAAATTATCGTTACATGTATAATGAATTTTCTTGTTGTCTATTACTTGTCTTGTATGTTGAGCGCCAGTATATATAACAGAAACAATTAATGCATACACCAACACCCTGGCCTACTGACCTCCATTTCCTATCGCCTGTATGGTATGTAGCATATACAACAGAAACAGCCCGGACACCAACACCCATTCCATATCGCCCCACTACCAGCTCCTCACACTGTCAAATATCTTTAATCCTCATACTTCCTATCTCCATCACTGAAAAACAACAAACAAACTGTTATACATCTTAATTCAAGGCCCAGTTGTCCAAAACTTAACGAAGTTGTAAACTAATGTAATGTTAACCCTTGTGTCGTCATGCTGAATAAATTAAGATGCCATGCCCATTTCTAATTTTCGGCCAATCAGATTATGTTATCCTAGTTGTTCATACAAATTCAAATACTTTATGACAAACAGTACAGATCCAGATCAGTTGGCTTCTTCAGAAGCCTACTGATCTGGATCTACACTGTTTGCAAAAGCAGGGTATATCCGGGTTCAGCAGGACAAGGGTTAAAATTTCTATCTTGAAATATGGCAAATACATCGATATTTTTGCTAAAAAATGTGAGTAGCTTTTGCATTGCAAAAGGTACTCATATTTTTGTAGCAAAAATATAGATGTATTTGAAAATACCTTAGCTACAATAGTTAAGTCTGTCATTAACAAGCTTGTTAAGCTAACAATGCTTTGAACAACTGGGCCTAGGTATATATTTTACATATTTCTTTTTGAAAACAGTTTTTTCTTATCCCTGGTCCTGTCGAACCCAGATATGCCTACCTTTGCAAACTGTGCAGATCCAGATCAGTTGACGTCAGAAGATTTTTTTTAGCTAACTGATCTGGATATGAACTGTTTGTCAATAAGTATGTGAATTTGTATCAACAACCTAGATCAAGTAATCAGATTGGCAGAAATTTAGAAGCGGGCATGGCATCTTAATTTATTCAGCATGGCAAAGGTTAACAGAGAAACTGTGGACATATGCAGTATTATGCACTGAAACGATGATATCAATGAATCAGTATTTTAATGCATTGCATGCCCGGTAAATATTTTAGCTGGCAGTATTTTTTTTATCTTATTTTGTCTTGAAAAAGGCTTTAACATTTCATGCAAATTGTCTCCTGTAGAGATGATTCCAGAAAAAATAAGAAAAAATATTTCAAAAGGTCATCTACTTGAATTTTAACGGAGCATCCTCATCATTAAATATTTTTTAAAGCTTGGAGCATGTGGAGAGAACCTAGACATGGACTAGAACAGTGACAATTTTACAATGGATATGAAACTTTTTGAAATGGCAAACTAAAAGGTTGACTAAAAGGCTAAAGTAGTTTGCATAGTCACACTATATCCTCAGAGGTACTGAAAGTAGTTTGCAGAGTCACACTATATCCTCAGAGGTAATGAAAGTAGTTTGCAGTCACACTATATCGTCAGAGGTACTGAAAGTAGTTTGCAGTCACACTATATCCTCAGAGGTACTAAAAGTAGTTTGCACACTATATCCTCAGAGGTATTGAAAGTAGTTTGCAGAGTCACACTATATCCTCAGAGGTACTAAAAGTAGTTTGCACACTTTATCCTCAGAGGTATTGAAAGTAGTTTGCTGAGTTACACTATATCCTCAGAGGTACTGGAAATAGTTTGCAGTCACACTATATCCTCAGAGGTATTGAAAGTAGTTTGCTGAGTCACACTATATTCTCAGGTGTACAGAAAATATTTTGCTGAGTCACACTATAGTCTCAGAGATAATGAAAGTATTTTGCAGTGACACTATATTCTCAGCAGTACTGATAAGTGTTTTGCTGAGTCACACTTTATCCTCAGAGGTACTGACAGTATTTTGCAGTCAGGCTTTATTCTCAGAAGTACTGGAAGTATTTTGCAGAGTCACAATATATTCTTAGAGTACTGAAAGTATTTTGCTGAGTCTGTATCCTCAGAGGTACTGAAAGTATTTTGCAGTGACACTTGAAAAAGTATTTTGCAGTTGCACTATAATATCCTCAGAGGTACTAAAAGTTTTTTTTGCTGACTGTAGCACCATATCCTCAGAGGAACTGGAAGTAATTTGCTGAGTCTCACTATACATTTATTTTCACTATACCTCAATGGTACTAATAGGAAATCCTTAACCCATTGTATACTGAATAAACTCTCCCACATAATATGTTGGAAGAGTCATATTTCAATTTTAGGTATGTCCGGCTACGAGATCTACATATTCCTACAGAAAAATGGCTATGCTATTTGCAAACAGTGGAGACCCTGGGTCTGGGTCTGCACTGTTTGCCAATTACCCTTTTACGGGTCTCCCGACTACAATGGGTTAAAGTGCCAAGTAAAAATAGATGATAATCTTTTCTGTTTTTATATTATTTTTCATAGAATATAATGCTTGACATTTTATGTGAATTGTATGCTAGGCCAGCAGATGATTCACACATGTCAAGCCATATTTTCTCTGAACAAATAAAAAAAAAACAAAAAAAAACTGTTTCCTGGGAAAAAATAAGAAAAAAATTTCACTAAGTGTTAAGGGTAACTACACCAACTGATGACTATCATAGATAGGAAAGACCTCATCTGCAGCCATAAAAATTCAGGCTAATTGACTAAATGACAGTCATTTCCTCTAAGTAAATTATAGTCAGTTACAAAGTAGACTGAAAAAATATTTATCATTAATGTACTGACCTATAAAAAAATACCTCACTATTTTCACATGGCTAATTTTGTGAAAAACAACATTTGCATTTGGATAATATTACTAAACTACATAATTACAGTATTATAAAATATTATCATAGCTGACAGATTCCTATGATAACATGCAAACTTCAGTAATTTGTACAAATGTGAGATTTTGTGCAAATCTCTTGTTATTTTTTAACCCTTAAAGCACCAGTCACAACTATTGTCATCTGCTTTGTCTTCTGCTTGTGATTTTAAAAGTCATTGTTGCAAAGAGTGTGGATCCAGATCAGACTGCTCCTCTAGGAGCAGTCTGATCTGGGTCCACACTGTTTGCTGGTATGCAAAAAATAGCTTTGAGAAGTTTGCAAGAATATTCAGCAGACGACATAAACAGACGACATTTTCAGATGCAGTTTTTCTTGGCGCTTTAAGGGTTAAGAGTATAAAGCAAACATCAGTTTATCATATTTTGTAGTCACATGACCTTGGCAGTTCTGCTAATATAGCCGCTTGTTAACCTTAACCACTCTCTGGGCTAATTCAGCAGATGAAACTTGAAATTGTGTTCGTAATATACTATGCCCCCAACCATATGCTTGCCTCTAAAGATAATACACGGTAAAAATGGCCCAATCTACAAAGGGCCATAACTCCTGAAATATTTTTCAGAATATTTTTATTCAAAAGTTAAGCAGGATATCTCCTCATCACTACCAATCTATTCATCAAGTTATTAGGCTCTAGCTCCAACATTTTTGAGATATTTTGCTGACAAAGGAAAATGCCAAAACTTACAAAGGGACATTACTCATACTCAGAAGCAATAGGCCCCTCCAACTTCCTTCTCATCACTATCAATCTATTTATCAAGTTATGAGGCTCTAGCTCCAACAGTATTTGAGATATTTCGCTTGAAATATTTTTCAGAATTTATTCAAAAGCTAAGCAGGTCATCTACTTGTCATTACCAATCAATTCACTAAGTTTCAAGGCTCTAGCTCCAACAGTTTTTGAGATTTTTGCTGACAAGGTAAAAATGCAAAAAATTACAAAGGGCCGTAACTCATGAAGTATTTTTTAGAATTTATTCAGCAGTTGATCGGGTCATCTACTCATCACTACCAATCTATTCATCAAGTTTCAAGGCTCTAGCTTCAATAGTTTTTGAAATAATTGCTGACAAGGGAAAAATGCCCAAATTTACAAAGGGCCATTACTCATGAAATATTGTTCAGAATTTATTCAAAAGTTAATCAGGTCATCTACTCATCATTACCAATAAATTCACCAAGTTTCAAGGCTCTAGCTACAACATTTTTGAGATTTTTGCTAAGGTAAAAAGGCCAAAAATTACAAAGGGCCATAACTCATTCAGCATTTTTCAGAATTTATTCAAAAGTTAATCAGGTCATCTACTCATCACTACCAATCTATTCATCAAGTTTCAAGGCTCTAGCTTCAATAGTTTTTGAGATAATTGCTGACAAGGGAAAATGCCCAAAAATAGAAAGGGCTATTACTCATGAAATATTTTTTCAGAATTTATTCAAAAGTTAATCAGGTCATCTACTCATCATTACCAATCAAATTACCAAGTTTCAAGGCTCTAGCTCCAACATTTTTTAAGAGATTTTGCTGACAAAGTAAAAATGCCCAAAATTACAAAGGGCCATAACTCATGAAGTATTTTTTAGAATTTTATTCAAAAGTTAATCAGGTCTACTTATCACTACCAGTCTATTCATCAAGTTTCAAGGCTCTAGCTTTAATAGTTTTTGAGATATTTTGCAGAAAAGAAAAACAAGAAAAATGCCTAATGGCATTATGGACTGATTTTTTAAATAACGGAGAAAGTAAGAGTTGTCTCTCTTGCATGTGAAACATCTACTGGTCCTCCTCCTCATCCCTACCAAATATGAAAGCAATCCATTAAAGAATAAAGGTAACATATAACTTTGGAAAAAAGGTTAACCAAAAGGTAAACCTCGGACGACGCCAGACGTCCGCTCGCCCGATGCCCGGACATCGCTATTTTAAAGGACAGACTTTTTAAAAACCCGTCCAAAAATACATGTCAGCTATTTTTTCATGAGGAATCCATATAAGAAATTTCAAAACAGTAGCATGCACGGTTCTAGATTGACAGACGGATGGACGAATGCCCCAGAAGCAATATGCCCCTCCAACTTCTTCAAAGTTGGGGGCATAAAAATGGTGATGCTTTTTCCCAGATAACAGGATGATCTGACACTTCATGCAAATTGTCTCCATTTGAGATGATTTGCATGAAATGTCAAATCCTGTTTCTGGGGAAAAAAAAACAACAACAACATTTCAATATGTCGTCTGTTGACAATTTTACCCAGAGTGCTCAGCTTAATTGTGACACCACGTTAGTTTTGGTAGTGAAAGGAGTCACATTGCATTGTAAAGATTAAATGTCCCATTTTGTGCTGCTGACAGGCTTTGAAACAAGATTAAAATTCTTAACCCCTGTCCTGCTGAACCTGGATATACCCTCCCTTTGCAAACAGTGCAGATCCAGATCAGTTGGCTTCTGAAGAAACCAACTGAGTTTGACATTAAATATTTGAATTTGTATGAATAACTTGGATCAAATATTCTGATTGGCTGAAAATTATGAGTGGATATGGCATCTTAATGTATTCACCATGACAAAATAATAATAATAAAAGCTTTTTTTTAATTTGATGAGGTATGCCTGAGGAAACAGTGTAGAGCCAGATCAGAAGAGGCAGTCTGATCTCTGAGGCACATAAACAGTTTGTCAAATACAGGGGACAAGTATGGTAAAGAGTTAAGCCTTAAAGGGTCTGCATATTTAGAGTAACTAGAAATATGTTTGTTAAACACTTTGCCCCTGCTTGTATGCCCCCAACTATACGTTATATGCCTCAAACTATCCGCTTGTCAATACAAAAGGACAAAGTTAGATAGTGACATAACTCTGACAAAATTAATCCATTTTTTTTTTGCAAAAATGAAGTTTTTTAAAAGTAAAACATATTTTAACGAGTAATACTTAACCTATAGATAATGTGCTATTCTATTCTGTTTTCACACCTTCCACAGAAAAAAAAACGACCTTTCAGTCGTTAATTAAAGTCTTAAACCAGAAGGTCCCTTAGGCAGTTACCTGTGTGACGTAACTCTTCCCGCTCAATTGACCACGTGTCAGTTTCTTTTATGTGTAAAACAATAGACACAATTAGGAGAGATAAGCGAGGGTGGGCGGAGGGAGATAATTGATTATCTATAGGTTAAGTATTACTCGTTAAAATATGTTTTACTTTTAAAAAACTTCATTT
This sequence comes from Anodontia alba, assembly GCA_964016985.1. Taxonomy (NCBI): domain Eukaryota; kingdom Metazoa; phylum Mollusca; class Bivalvia; order Lucinida; family Lucinidae; genus Anodontia; species Anodontia alba. The sequence goes on along the minus strand of OZ024825.1, from coordinate 109,945,952 downwards.
TAACTTCATAATACATTAACCTATAGATAATGTGCTAGAATTTGCAGAATAGGAGGGAGGTGCTCTCCTAATTCTAACACCAATAATATCTCACCACTTCTGGTTAAGACTCAGGAAACTCAAAGGAATCAGATACATTCTAATTCTATATTTAATAGAAAGAATGATCTAGATTCACAAAATAGCATATGATCTAACAACCTTATATATATTAGTAGACTCTAGAGGAAGCCAGTTCTTAAGTCTCAGAGACCTAACATTGGCCCCCCCCCCCCCCCCCCCCCCCCTCCTCTCCCTCTTTTTTTCTTTTTGGGAAAAAACAATTGGCTTCAAAAAGAAAAGGGAGTCATTGAGACATAACATAAATATTCCATCGCAAAGTAAGCTAGGAATATAGAAATATTTTCAAAACAAAATTTGTAAAACAAAAAGCCAAGACCATACACTGTAAGTAGTCTATGTAGGATCTTGAATAAATAAGGAAAAGTCTACTCGGTGGAGTTTCCTATAGATAACTGATATATGTAGATATTTTGGATAAAATTCTAGATATGTGAAGCTATGTAATTGTAATAGTCTAAGCTATTAGAATTATAAACTAATTAGATTCTGTTAATTGGAGCGACAGGACAGTTTCCGATGAACAGACACAGACTTAAAATAACCATAATGTGTAATTATTTCCCTTGATCAAATTAAAGAAGGGGAGATAATAAAAGTAGATGGAGTTAACTTAACTATAACTAAGTTATCCATCAGAAGAAAAAAGGTATAGACAAACATAATGGTTAAAACTATTGCTAGACTAATTGTATAACGAATTTTTAGTCAAGCAATAAAATAATACAGAGTTTGCATATAACTGCTGGGAAGAAAAAACAACCTAAACCATTGATAATTAGTTTTGTCATAGACATATAAAAGCGCTTGATGTCCTGACAAAAAAATAAAGAATAAACTGTCAACATCATAACTTAAGAGTTTGACAGAGAATAAGAGAGATAAGAATAAGGTTGATCGCAGCAAACTGTATGACGGTCATAGTTTGGCTAAATCTTACCGTATTGATAAGATTAAGCAATAATAAATAAGCTGGATAGAATCTTTCTATACCAGAAGATTGCCATGAAAAGTACTCCTGAGTAAATAATCATGGAAATCAAGAAATGTTAAAAAATCCACTTTGATACGAATCAAAATGTTCATAAAAAGAGAAGGACTCAGAGAAAAAGTAATAGTGTGATAATCTCTGAAGAAAGATTATACAATAATACTGATTAATAATCTCAAAAAACACTTAATTTAAAAGTTAAGAGATAGTATTACTATTCTATACGCATATTTAAGAATAGTAAGAAATATATTAATACTAAATAAAAATTATACTACTGAACAAAATTCCCGCTATAAATAATAGGTTAAGCGTAACTATTATTTAAGCAAGGAATTATTAAACATATAACTCTCTATAAAATTACTGCCCGGAAATTTTATAGATAAACATTCAATCAAATTTTTAGAATTGAATATTAATAGAATAAAATCTATGTCTGCATAATTGGTAATTCCTGAAATATCAAATAACGTACTCGCAAATGAGTTCAGGAAGAAAATACATATATATACTGTCGAGATCTATGTATAAACCATAGAGAGTAATAATATTATTACCGCGATCCCTGACGGAAGGGTAAAAACATGTATATGAAAGAGATAATAATTAATTTAACGTCATATAGGTTTAAGATAAAATTTGTTTAATCTTTAACCAATATGCAGCAACAGTGACTCGATATTCTGTATTCGTACGTTTTGTTTGATTTGGGCTTAACGTCGCTTTCAACCTTTTTCAGTCATATCGCGACGGTGTCTGGATGTGGCAGGGAGCTCAATGCTCACTTTTAGAGTGCTGCCTCACTGAAATATCACGCCCCAGACACTTTCGACATGATATTCCACCCAGTCACATTATACTGACACTGAGCTGACCAGTTCTAGCTCTACTTTCTTAATGCTGAGTGCCAAGCGAAAGAGCAGCTAGTACCATTTTTAAAGTCTTTGGTATGACCCGGCCGGGGATCGAACCCGCAACCTACCGGTCACAAAGCGGACGCTCTACCACTGAGCCACTGTGCCGGTGTATTCGTACGTAGAAAAGGAGTACTTAGTCATTAGAATTTTGAATGATTGAAATAGAGATAATGGGATCTAAAAGGATGTATCTCCATGAACTGAATCGAAGGATAATATCCATTCTAAAAAACTAGGGCTTGTTTTAGGCTTAGTTTAACAAGCGTAGAATTGAATTATTTCCAAGTATTCATAAAGTCGTTATGCTCTGAATACTGAGAAAAATGTTAAAATATTGTTTAGGAAATAAAAAAGTGACTGTTCCACAATGTTAGCTAGATTTAAACCTGGAACGTAGCGAGAAGGTCAATCTAATTTAAAAGTAAGATGAGAAAGATAAATAATGAAGATAGATATATAAATATCGGAATAATATATTATCTCCAACAATTATCAAATAATCTGAATGTTTAAAAGCATAAATACTACTCGAAAGTTTATTTACCGAATGTATAATCGGAGAAAACTTTCAGTATGTTCAAAAACGTATCACAAAAGTAAGATCTGACCAGGAACGTAGGTGCAGCACTTACTAAGTTGTGAAGTTAATATAAACATATTTTATATTATAAATTGAAGCAGTGCATATCAAAATCATCGACATCTTGAAATGACTTATTGTGTGGAAAAATAAATAAATATCCAGTTTCGGAAAAGATATTTATCTATATATATAGACCATTTTTGATGCGGACTGGAAATCAAGATATTAATCTTTGCATTATTCGCAAACTGAACTTGAACTCTTAGCGAGAATTACTATGATCCCTTTAACGAATGTAAACATGAAGGAGGGGTAAAGAGATAATTAATAGTGTCTTAATTCTTTACCGGCTTGTAATTAAGGATGTTTTCCCTTTTGTCTAAGCCTAGACTATAGATTGATTAATATAATTATAATAATATCTGCTATTATGAGGTAAACTCTCGTTAATTAACCTCTAAGCATATATCAAAAATATATATCAACATAATCTAGAGCTTCAGTAAGTTTAGAGGAAGGAAATGATTGACTTTGGCAGTTTCTGAATAGTTACAAAGTCAATAAAACAAAATATCAAAAGGAAAGTATTGTATATAATATCTAATTTAGGCAATAATAATCTGTCACGTACTGAATAATTAACGCCTTTACTAAATATGTATCCACTGTCAATACCAAAGTGCAAGAAAATTTTGATTGACATGGACTCTAGTTATAAATAAAATATTAGAGGTATAGAGCTAGTCGAAGCAAAACTATTCCTCAATAAGATAAAGTAGACCTATAATATACTAGGATTAATTGGGTCTAGATTTATAATCATAATAAAATTATTATTCCAAAATGAAGAATCTTCGGCGTAATAGATTCTTACTGAGGCAAAAATATCTGGTATATTGCTATCGTAGTCTTAAATGATCCAGAAGAAAAAATAAAACAGGCAAAGTAAAGAACGTATCGAATTATATCTATGCCTAAATATAAGATTTTTTTCTTATTTATTATTTTATAGCAGAGTTTAGACAGAGCACGACTGACCTAGACTCTTATATAATCAATCAAAAGATAGTATAAAATAGAATAATAGCTTATCGGATCAACTATTTTCCATGTAGAAAAGGCAAAAGGAAAATATGTACCTCAACTAGAATTTTAAATCGTAGTAATCTAGAGAGGTAGCGAATAAATAAATAAACTGTTAATTTATTTATCTGGTTGGTGTAAATTTCCGATACCTTAAGAATGAAAAATTAATAGAAAGTAGAAAAGATCGATTGCTACTTTCTTGTCAATTTACTCCTTAGATTACATGCTGATTACATATCGGAGCATGTAGAAGAAAAACAGGGGAGGAAAGAAGAAATTTTTTTTACATTTCGTGTATATTTTTCTTCTTATAAATAACGATAGTTTTATAGTTCACCTTTGCCCTAGAGCCGAATAAGGTGAATATGTAAGAAGTTAATCTCTTTGTAGCGAATAAAAGAGATATAATTATAGCTGGAAGTATCTTCTACACTTAGTGAATGAATTGCGAATTTGATCGTAACCGATAATTCTTAATTCATTTTCAATAATAAATATATATATAGAATTTAAGTCAAGTTCAAAAGTGACTGGACAGAATTCAACAATATAAATGGCTACTAGGTATTAGAACCCATCACTGTCATTAAATAACCTATAATCCAAGACTATACATGTCTATAGTGGTTATTAAATAAATATATGTTGAGCGAGTACTAGTGACTACTACTCGCACACTAGTAATCCGACACAAAGTCTACGAAACTACTGCCCGGTGGAATTTCGTTAGAATGACCTGGCACTACTCTACGAAGTGCCTCCCGATGAAATTTTTGTTAGAGCCGGAATTTAACCGCTTTCTAGCGAATTAAAGAGATAAAACATCATTTGAATGACCTGGCACTAGTCTACGAACTGCTGCCCTGTAAGAATTTTGTTATAGTCGGAAGTTTAACTCTTTCTAGCGGATAAGAGATAAAACATAAGTTAATTTAAAATATTAATGGAATTACACACCTATAATAAGTCAATGGAATATTAAAGATTCTAGTCTGATTTGGGAAAGACTGTACAGAATTTTTTTGTATAAAAAGTTATTATGTATTTCACTTAATAACCTATATCCATTGACTTAAACGTGAATGGAGCTCTATGAACGATAATAGATTGTTCGGGAATTAGTGATCATTATTTTGACACTAGTTACCCGACACAATGACCGGACACTAGTATTCGTAACTGTTGCCCGGTAAAGTTACAAGTAATTTGACAAATTGATCGGATAGTAGTATTCGTAACTCTAGTCCGATGAAAAAGGGAGATTATATATGAAAACTGAGCGGGCACAAGTATTCGAAACTTTTTCCCGAAGATAATTAATTATTAGGCAAAAATTGACCAGACACTTTCTGTAAAAGTTTGTCTGGTGAAAAATCAGAAATAATATAATAATATGACCGGGTATAAGTATCAGAAATATTACTGATACTTTGCCCAGTGAAAATTTTTTTTAATAATTAGACATAATGACCGGAAGTTAGTATACGTGACTATTTTGTCCGGTGAAATATGTCAGAAACTAAGTCTTTCCAGAAAATAATTAAATTATTGACTGGAGACTAGTTGACTGGTGCCTGGTTGATCGGTGACTGGTGACTGGTGACTGGGTGACTGGTGACTGGTGACTGGGTGACTGGTGACTGGTGCCTGGTTGACTGGCACCTGGATGACTGGTGACTGGTGCCTGGTTGACTGGCACCTGATTGACTGGTGACTGGTGAAGCTGATTGACTGGTGCCTGGTTGACTGGTGACTGGTGACTGGATGACTGGTGACTGGTGACTGGTGGACTTAGACTTTATCGGATACTAAGTACCCAAAGATGCCACCTTGATGGGTCTTACCCCGGCAGTATAGCCATATGGGGTGGGGCTCCCATCAGTAAAGAATTGTCTTATAACCCATCAAGGGTTGACAAGTTCTTTACAATCAGCTTCTCCACCATGAGAATCTTTAGCCAACTGAAGATCTCTGCAAACAAAAGTCCAGGAAAAACATATCGTAATTGCTGAATAACCTGGAACGAAAAGAACAAAAATATTCTGCATATATAAACACGACTATCGAACCGATCGCGCACGAGCGTTGTGCCGAATAGCGAGAGTCTCGAAAACGCATGTGGAAAAAGACCAGTCAAAAATACATGAAATCGAAAATTGAAAATTTTAAATAATAACACAGAAAGTGAAAGGAGTGATAAATAAACAAAAGAAACACAAGGATACATAAATTTATCCATGAGGAAAGAAATAATCCAAATTTCTATCACAGGTAAATAATCCTTGTTGAATTTCTTTGTCCACAGAAAAGAAACTGACACGTGGTCAATTGAGCGGGAAGAGTTATGTCACACAGGTAACTGCCTAAGGGACCTTCTGGTTTAAGACTTTAATTAACGACTGAAAGGTCATTTTTTTTCTGTGGAAGGTGTATAAACAGAATAGAATAGCACATTATCTATAAGTTAATGTATTATGAAGTTAAAATGATCAAGTGATCAATAAGCTCATCAAGTTTCAAGGCCCTAGCTTTCGTCCTATATGCTTCCAATGCAAGAATCATAACGGGGCATAACTCTAGAACTACAAGTCTGACGGAAAAAAAAGTACTGGTCTGCTTATTTTCCATTCTCATTCCATATATAAAATTTCAAAATCCTATCTCTTGACCACATGTTAAACGTGACACATGGACAAACTGATGAACGACCCAAAACTCATAATATTGCCCCTCTGACTTCTTCGGTGGCATAAATGTGGCAATACCTGAATATTTGTCTATGAAACATTCAAAACAGGACTAAAATCAAAGTCACTTATTACCAGAAATAACTTACCTAAAAATTCAGGGCCCAGTTGTTCAAAGCGTTGTTAGCTTAACAAACCCGTTAAGGGTCATTTCGTTAACTGTTTTAATGGAATCAATATATAATATTCCAATATTTTTTGTTGAAAAAATAGGAGTAGCTTTTGCACATTTTTTTTAGAAAAAATTTCAGCATATTTGCGTATCATTCAATGTAAATTTTAACAAATCGTTAACTAACAATGTCATAAGCTTTGAACAACTGGGCCCTGATATCTTAACTCTTTACCATACTTCTCCTAAAATTTGAACATGTCTAATTTACTACCTGTTGCTATGTCTAGAATAATGTCACAGGAGTCAGTGGCAAACACTACAGAGCCTGATCAGATGCCACATTCTGATATGGGTCTACACTGTTTGCTAAGGCATGTCAGTCTGAATTCTTATGGTAATAAATATCAGAGGACTTGTTAAGGAGGAGTATTTGGTGATAATTATGGGATACTTTTTCTTATTTCTCCATAAAAACATATGTTATGGGTACTCATTAGAAGTAGACTCTTCCAATATATAGTGTGGGAGGGTCTATTCAGTATACAATGGGTTAACAAGTCCTCTGAATATGGTAAGTTTTTTATGTCCTTACCAATATAAAAAAATTCTTTGACCATAGCTCCAAATAAGGCGTTTTTTCAACCAAAAAGTATCGATATTTTTCTTATTTTTACTCGAAAATCGTTGCTGGGGGAACTCATTAAATGCTCCTTGCTAAGGGACTTCTTATGAGTACCCGCAACATATGTTTACTAAAAATGAAGATAAAAATATTTACCTGATACCACCTTTTATTTAGCACAATGCATTCTATTATAATATTATTTTAAACTTAGCAAATAAAAATGTGCTGATTGAAATCTCTTTGCTTGTTTGACAATTATACTTCTGTACTTCTTCAAGGACAATGATGACAACACAAAATCATGCAAGTTGTTTTTACTTTTGACCTGAATTTATCGGAAGTTTCCTTACAAAACGGATATATTCTTACCTTCCTGTGTGTATATTAAAAAGAAAATATTGATATCCCATGCAATTTACATTGAATCCTTTATAATTCCAATTTTCCTCTGCAAACACTGGTTTGTATGCATTCATCCTAAATGACATGTGTAAATTAACATAGCTGGGTAAAATTTTCAGCAGACAACATTTTAAGATATTTTTCTATTTTTTCCCATAAAACAGGTTTGACATTTCATGCAAATTGTCTCCAGTGGAGACAATTTGCATGAAATGTCAAAACCTGTTTTCTGGGGAAATTAAAAATATCATCAATTTGTCGTCTGCTGTATTAGCCCAAAAGAGTGGTAAAGGTTAAAATAGGACACGCACACATGCAAAGTTTAAATTTGAAGGTATTATCCACTATCTATGTTGACATGATCTGATTTACCACTGTATTCTTTATTCAACTGCTTATGTTTTCATTTTGATACAAATCAATATTTTTTTTTTAACTTCACTTGCCTAAGCAACATATGCTGCAGGTCTTGGGAAAAGGGCTCTTGTGCGACAGCCCAGATCTGCATGCACATCCCTGCGGACTGATCTGGGCATTCCCTGTTTGTCGACATGCACTACAATATTCATTGATTATTTAAGAGGACAATGAAGGCCCAGATCAGCCTGCGCATTTGCATAGGCTGATCTGGACCTGCACTATCCGCAAATTCATTAAGGAACCTTTTCATGTTGCTCATCATATGTTGCTAAGGAATTTATATTTTTTCTTCATGAAAACATAGGATGCACTGAAGATTGGAGACCCCTAAACAGGTAACTGGCAAACAGTGCAGACCCAGATCAGACGTCACAGAATGCAGCATCTGATCAGGGTCTCTACTGTTTGCAAACAGTTCAACCATTTTTCTTTTGGAATATCTATATAATATAGCCTGTATACCTAAACTCCAAAATGGAATCTTCCAATATATATTGAGAGTTTATTCAGTTTTTAATGGGTTAATGGGTCCTTACTGCACATGCTGGAAATGAAGACCCAGTTTAGCCTGCTCAATTGCATAGTTTGATATAAACCTTCCCTCATCTGCTTACAACACAACTGGATACCATATGTCATCATGAAAACATGCCTGTATACTTCTGACCCCTTAAACCGCACTTTTATATAGTAAAACTGGAGTTTACAGGGGTATACATTACTTTTATTTTTGCTCAAAAACATAGACTGTGGGTACTCTTTAGAACTGCATCACTGAGGCAGTTCTAACGAGTATCCACAATCTTATGTTTTGTGCAGAAATATGAAAAATATCAGAGTTTTTTATCTGAAAATTTTCAGTTTTTGGAGGAGAAATTTTCTATATATTTGAATAGGCGTGTTTTCGTAATGATAAAAAAATCGAGAAGCTTAAACTCTGATCAGACAGTGTGTGAATGTGCAGACTGTATCTGAACCTTCTCTGTTTGCATATGGCATAAGGGTTTATACCAGAACATTTCTCCCAATTAGCTCCAGTCTTTTGTTGTTGGTTTTTCAACAGAAAGTATTCATCACGAAAACACGCCTATATAATTCTGACCCCCTTAAACCCCACTTTTATATAGTAACACTGGGATTTACAGGGGTATACATTATTTTTCTTATTTTGCTAAATATACATAGATTGTGGGTACTCGTTAGAACTGCCTCAGTGAGGCAGTTCTAATCAGTACCCAAAATCTATGTCTTGAGCAGGAATATGAAAAATATCAGAATTTTTTTATCTGAAAATTTTCCCCTTTTTGGTTGTAAAATTTTCAATATATTTAAATAGGAGTGTTTTTGTAATGGATATTTTTCTTATTTCTCCATGAAAACATATGTTGTGGGTACTCATCAGAGGCACTTCACAGAGGCCTCTAATTATTATCAACAACATATGTTTTCATGGAGAAATAAGATTTTGATTGTTGTGGTTTTATGGCCCAGTGACCCAATTAGGGTCATGCTGAGCGTGGTCAGTTTACCTAACCACACTTTTCCTGGACAGGCTTAATCCTCTAAGCAGTTAACCATTACTTGTGCACATTCTTTTGTCAGAAACTAACAATTGCCCTTCTTGAATCAGCTGGAGGGAGAGAATGACTGTAGAAAATATTTCAAGATCAATCTTCATGAAAGAAAGTTGCTGGACCCACTGATCACCAGTTGGATGCACGGAGAGATAAGAAAAATTTAAACCTGGCTAATCTCCTTACCTGGAACTTTGTAATTTTGTGATCTCCTGAATTCCACAAACATAAATCAGAATAAAATTCAAGTTTTTTCTTGCTGATCACTTAAAATTCATGTAATAATAAATCCTTACAAGGAATGCAAATATTATCATTTAGTAATCATACCATGTGCAAACCTTACAATAAAGTAAACACAAGAAAAAGTGCACACAGCTTGGGGCGATTTCGCCTGTCACCGTTTATACGTCATGACTGTCAATATTTAACAGGCTCATAAACAAAGACAACAGGTCAACACTACTGTTGTAAAACCTGCTCACAGAATGTTTATTTCAAATTAATTACACAGTCTGACAAAATTTAAAATTTGCAGTTACACAATACCCAGAGTAACTTTAATGACTTTGTGCCTGCAAGGATAAGGCCGGAGAAAATCAATTATAAAATTCATATCCCCAACCACCCCTAAAAATTTGACCAAAAAACATTGAGGTAGAAAACCTTTTCTGAGACAGCTGGACTTGCACAGTGAAGATATTTTATAACACTTTTAAAAACTGCAATTGATCAAATTATTTATTATGAAAATAATATTAACACTTTTCATGCAGGTAAAAAAATCAGCACATGACACTTTGACTTTTTTTTTTTTTTTATCATTTTTCCTAGAAAATAAGATTTGACATTTCATGCTAATAATCTCCTTAGGAGAAAATTTGCATGAAATGTCAGATCCTATTTTCTTGGAAAAATAAGCAAAATATCACCAGTTTGTCCTTAGCATGCTATTAACCCTTGTACTGCTGAACCCGGATATGCCCTTCCTTTGCAAACAGTGTAGATCCAGATCAGTTGGCTTCTGAAGAAGCCAACTGATCTGGATCTGCACTGTTTGCCATTAAGTATGTGAATTTATAGCAACAATTAGGATCAAGTAATCTGATTGGCTGAAAATTAGAAGTGGGAGTGGCATCTTAATTTATTCAGCAGGACAAGGGTTAAAGTGTTGCACATGACAGTGTCAGTTATCTTGTTTTGATATCTGAGTTTCCTCTTTACAACAGATGCTCCAGGAATAAAAATAAAAATAAATCCACTCATCCGCTCCATTTTTTTTTTTTTTTTTTTTTTTGATTTATAAAAGAGTAACTAATTTTCTCTGGCCTAAACTTTATGAAGTCTGAAGAAACCTTCCGACTTACGCTTAGTATGCTTGGTAAAAATTTCAGCAGATGACATACTGAAATATTTTTCTTATTTTTCCAAGAAAAAAGGTTTTGACATTCATACAAATTGTCTCCTAAGGACACAAATTGCTCAAAATGTCAAAGCCTATTTTCAGGAACAAATAAGAAAAATATCACCAAATTATCGATTGATTGATTGATTGTGTTGGGGTTTAACGACATGTCAACCCTTGTGGGTCATTTTGTGTCGTCTCCCAGAGAAAGGGAGAAAAGATATAGAAGAGATAGTAGAGGAGATGAAAGAGAGGAACAGGAAAGAAAGAGGAACAGGAATGATAGTGAAGAAACAGAAGAAATAAAAACATTCCCCCTCTACCTTTACCTGCTACAAGGATAGCAGGCCTTGTCCAACTGTAAGCCAATATCAAGTTGGACGCCCTGGTGACATAAGATACATGACCAAATTATTGTCTACTTAATTAGCCCAGGGAGTTGTAAAGGTTAATAACCAAAAGTCTAGCTTATTATCTTCTGTCTTTCATCATTGCAACATTAATTATTCAAACATCGATAAAAACTCTCTTCAACTTTTAAAAAGCCAGTCACAACTACAGCAGACAACATTTAAAATATTTTTATTTTAATTTACCAGAGAAAAGAAGGCCTGACATTTAATATGAACCATCTGCCTTGCAGATATTTCACAGTCTCAAGCTTTATTTTCTCTAACTAGACCACTCACATGGCATGTTGTTCCATAAAATAAGGCTTGTCTAGCCGATGGCTCACATGAAATGTCAAGCCTTATTTTCTCTGAAAGTTTGGAATAAAAAAAATATTTGAGAATGTTGTCTGCAACAATTTTGGATACAAAAAAAACAAACTTGAGAATACTCTAGGTGAAATGAAGACATCAAAAGAACTTAAAGAGAAACACAACCATAAAAGGTTTTTGCTTTAAGTAAAGAACTTTAAAAACAATGAATTTTGACATAATTTGATCAAAATCAGTGGAAAATAAAATAAGTTATAGACAATTGAATATTTTAACATTGGTGGAATGGGCGCCACCATTTTGAATATTTAATGAGGTTTTATAAAAAATAAAATTTGTTTCATGAAGATACATGTTGTTATTCTCATAAAGTTGGTTTATTATGAGGGAAATGATTGCTTGTCACTAGAATTAAAAAATTATAAAAAAAACTTGTAGCAAAATTATTCTTAAAAATCTTTATAATCAATGGTTTTGCATATTTAATTTGGGCTGTGTGAAATCACAAAGCCTACAATTTGGCAGCATCCATGTCAGCCATTTTAAATATATTCAAAGCAAAATAACTTCCTTATTTCTGGACCAATTTTGAAAACTCTTACATCAAAATAAATGGCATGTTAAGCACTTTACTCCAAGATATACTTACAATTTATATTACCTTCCCCTTTAAAACAAAAGGTTTACCAAATTTTTCCTAAAATTTGAACAAATCTGTTATACTACCTGCTGATGTGTCTAAAACTGTTGAATGAGTGGCAAACTGTGTAGACCCATTACGAAAACAAGTCTATTCAAATGTATTGAACATTTTACAACCAGAAAATGAAAATTTTCAGATAAAAAATTTGGATATTTTTCATATTTCTGCTCAAAACAAAGATTGTGCTACCCGTTAGAACTGCCTCAGCGAGGCGGTTCTAACGATTACCCACAATCTATGTTTTTGAGCAGAAATAAGTAAAATAATGTATACCCCTGTAAACCCCAGTTTTACTATATAAAAGTGGGGTTTAAAGGGGTCAAAATTATATAGGCATGTTTTCCTGATGCCTGATCAGATGCCACATTCTGTGGCATCTGATCAGGGTCTACACTGTTTGCCAAGGCCTGTCTGTCCCAATACATAGGGTCTATACAGCACCAAGTACACAGAGAATAATCTACATGTTTGATTATCCCATGGATTATGATGCAAATCAGTAAAATGACAACTGCAGTTCAACTAATCAAATTCTTCAGATTTTCATTCTCTTATTACAGTTATTGACTGCTTACCTGTGCTAAACATGTTGCAGCCAGGCCATGGCAGGTACAGACTTAAATCATTAATTAGATTGAACTGAATGTCTGGATGATGAGTGAACAGTAACAGATAAATGTATATTTTTAATTTGTACTATATCCAAGTCATTACCATAGTAACCCTAAGTATTGGGACAGGTAGGCCTTTGCAAACAGTGTAGACCCACATCAGATGCAGCAGAATGCGGCATCTGATCAGGGTCTTGTTTGTGTTGAGTTTTTATGGCCCAGTCAACCAAATGGGGTAGTTTACCTAACTACACATTTACTGGGTAGGCTTAGTCCTCTAAGTGGTCAACCAGTATTATGCACATTCTTTCACCAGAACCTGACAACTGCCCTTCTTGATTCAGTGGAAGGGAGAGAATAACCATAGAAAATATTTCATGATCAATCTCCATGAAAGCATGTTGCCGGTGCGGCAAGGGTCGAGCCCGCAACCTCCTGATCACCAGTCAGACTTGCATCCAACTGAGCCACCAGAGCCGGTTTTGATCAGGGTCTACACTGTTTGCCTTACATACAGCAATATTTTAGATATATCAACAGGTAGTAGACTTCGTTTGTGTTGAGATTTTACAACCCAGTCAACCCAATGATCATGTTGAGCGCAGTCATTTTACTTATCCACACTTTTACTGAGCAGGCTTAGTCAACTAAGAGGTTAACCAGTATTGTGCACATTCTTTCACCAGAAACTGACAACTGCCCTTCTTGAATCAGGGGAAGGGAGAGGATGACCATAGAAAATATTTCATGATCAATCTCCAGGAAGAATGTTGCTGACCCGGCGGGGGTCGAACCCACAACCTCAATAGAATGGACTACTTCAAATTTTAGGACAGGTGTGGTAAAAGATACGGTGTCCCAATCCTAAGGGTAAATACGGTATATTTATTGTTCCTGTAGGGTCACTTCTATCACACCACCAATGATTATATTTGATAAAGTGTAGTTTCAGTTGTATCAGTCCAATAACCCAATACTTTAGTTAACTTATTACTGTCTAACCCTAAAATTAATGCACCAGTTATTTGTATTCACTGCCCCCAATCCAAGGGGAAGGACGGGGGATGGACAGGCTAATGTGCTGGGGCTATGACCATTTGTAAAAGAGCTGGGTTATACTATCCAGTTGTCCCTGCAGTGCAGTGTATTTAGGGTTGTGATGGAGGGGAAGTCTTTGTCCCCACTACTCCCAGTGGGTATAGGGCAGTGGATACAAATGACTGGTGCATAATATTGGAACAGCATAATGCTTAGCGCTTTGGGTAAAAATTTCAGCAGGACGACATTTTGAAAATATTTTTCTTTTTTTTTTTCCAGAAAATAGGCTTTGACACCTCGTGTAAATTGCATGAAATGTCAAAGCCAGTATCTAGGAAAATAAGAAAAATCTAATCAATTTGTCGGCTGCTGAGTATACCAAGAGAGTGGTAAAGGTAAACTCCTTACCATACTTGTCTGGTTGTGTTCAGGTTTTACGGCCCAGTCAACCCAATGGGGTCATGCCGAGCGTGGTCAGTTTACCTAACCACACTTTTACTGGGCAGGCTTAGTTCTCTAAGCGGTTAACCAGTATTGTGCACATTTTTTCTCCAGAAACTGACAATTGCCCTTCTTGAATGAGCGGAAGAGAGAGAATGACCATAGAAAATATTTCACAATCAAATCTCCACGTAAGAATGTTGCCGACCTTGGCGGGGGTCGAACCCACAACCTCCTGGTCTACAGTCGGACGCGCATCCAACTGAGCCCTGAGGCCAGCCTTACCATATTTGTCTGGATGATCTGAGGGTTTGGACAGTTACAAATAAATGTAAAGTAAATGTCTAAAAATTTTGTACACCAAAGAGTTTGACAAAATTTGTTTGACAAAATTATAGCATATGCAAACAATGCTTATCAGACTGAAGGAGCAGTCTGATCAGTGTCTACACTGTTTGCCTTTCCACTATGTATTTTCGCCGGCCTTGGTGGCTTAGTTGGATGTGCTTCCGACTGGAGACCAGGAGGTTGCGGGTTCAACCACCGCCAAGGTCGGCAACATTCTTTCCTGGAGATTTGATCATGAAATATCTTCTACAGTTGTTCTCTCCCTTCCCCTGATTCAAGAAGGGCAGTTGTCAGTTTCTGGCGAAAGAATGTGCACAATACTGGTTAGAGGACTAAGCCTGCCCAATAAAAGTGTGGTTAGGTAAACTGACCGTGCTCAACATGACTCCAATGGGTTGACTGGGCCATAAAAACTCAACACAAACAAATCCACTATGTATTTCAAGAAACAATTTTGTAAAAATGGAAAATTTAGGCCAAAAAAGCATTGAATAAAGAATTTAAAATTTTATATAATTTACTGTATATTGTTAACTTGCACTTATTCCTTGTGATAATATTTGATAAAGTTGTTTTTCTCATACAGCATTACTTACATGACACCACTAAACCCTTGCAGTACTATAAATGTTACTGTATTAATTAACCCTTGTCCTGCTGTACCCGGATATACCCTGCCTTTGCAAACAGTGTACATCCAGATCAGTTGGCTTCTGAAGAAGCCAACTGATCTGGATCTGTACTGTTTGCCATTAAGTATGTGAATTTATATCAACAATGTGGATCAAGTATTCTGACCGGCTGAAAATTTAAAAAGGGTTGGGCATCTTAATTTATTCAATAGGACAAGGGTTAACTTTAAAATTAATATTGGGACAACTTAAACTCCTTACCATACTTGTCCTAAATTTTGAACAAGCCCAGTTTTATCCCCACACTTTTCGTTCGAAGAAAAAGCAGGGATATTGTTATACCCCCCCGTCAGTCTGTCTGTCTGTACGTCCGTCTGTAATGTCACACCATTTAAGCTAGAATCTTAAAACTTTCCCAGGCGATAGCCCTATGGATGAGGACTGGAGGAACTCATTTGGAATTTTGATGTGCACGGAGATATGGGATGGTGCTGGCGCAGGGATATACGATGGCACGCCATTGACTTGCTCTAGTTCTACCTGCTGATATACGTGTCTAAAATCTGTTGAACTGAATGTCTCAGTGTAGATCCTGATCAGATACCAAACTGGACAATGCTCAAGATAAGAGGTGTATCCAGGTTCATATGGTTTCTTATTTCTCCATGAAAACATAAATTGTGGGAACTGATTAGAAGCCTCTGCTAAGTGGATACGGAAATAACTTTAACCCTTGTCCTGCTGAACCCGGATATATCTTGACTTTGCAAACAGTGTAGATCCAGATCTGGATCTGTACTGTTTGCCATTAAGTATGTGGATTTGTAGCAACAATCCAGATCAAGTAATCTGAATGGCTGAAAATTACAAGTAGGTGTGGCATCTTAATTTATTCAGCAGGACAAGGGTTAAGATTATTACCAATACCGAGACTTAAGAATTGAAACAGACAGGCCTGAGAGAAACTGCCCACTCCTGTGACTCACACACTCCAAAAATCCAAAAATTATAAAATCGCTTTTTTATTCTTGACATGTTACTGACCTTCCCAGCTAGCTGACATCTATTCAATTTGATTCATTATAGCAGCCAGAATCTGAATTTCAGGGATTAGAACTGATCTGATCATATCTAAGTAATTTAATTCCCAAACTCTATATTGAAAGCCAGGTTCCATATTTAGAAAATCCAGCATATGTTTTTGTGATGAAACATTAAATAGCATAGATAAGAGGGACTAGCAATTAAATAATTTTCTTATTTCTCTGCAAAAACATATATTGTGAGTGCCACTACATAATAATGTCTTCCTGGAGAAATAAGAAAAACATCATTGTTTTTTGGTTGAAAAAAAAAACAAAAAAAACAACATTTTATCTAGAGCTATGTGAAGCAAGGCAAAATATCAATATCTGCATGCATCGATGGATGCGAGTCTGAGAACTCCGCAAACACTTCTTGTTTGGCCTTGCCAATGTAACTGATCATGTAAGGCAGGTCAACCTCAAGATATACAGTAATATCTCAATAGCTTGAACACCGATTGCTCGTTTACCATGGATCATTCGAACTCGTTTTTGAGTCTCTATGAAATTCTTCCGATTGGTCCAGAAAACAAATATTTAGGTAAATGTTCTAAGATTATCATGAAATTGTATGTTGTGTGTACTCATTAGAATTGCCTCATCAAGGCAATTCTAATGAGTACACTCGAAATACAATTATTGTATAGAAGATGGAAAAAAAAAAAATCCCTGATTTATCACTATTTGCTTCCTTACCTTGCGCTATGGCTCGAACTATCCATATCTCGAACAAATTTCTACTGTCCCAATGATTTTCGAGCCATTGTAGTTTAACTGTATTGAACTCATTCTTGTCCTCAGAGGTAGGGTAGGACCTCAGAATATTTCCAAAGCATTATTGATCATGCTGGAATTTCCCCACATCTACAGATGAGGGGAATATTCGGAAGACAAAGTTCATTAATTTTGCACCAAAACATATCTTGTGGGTACTGGTTGGAATCGCCTCGATGAGGCGACTCCAATGAAAACCCATAAGATATGTTTTAAAGCAAAAATAACAAAAAAATATCCTAAATGTTCTCCAGCATTATCACCCGTCTACAGAAATGCATCAGTCCCAGATTTATGTTTCTAGCACATCATTATCGCCTAGGGACACAATTACTTGAGATTACCAATACTCAGGACTTATTGTAAAGTAGGTTTTATGGGTTAGATGGAGTTTTCTATCAACCACATTCTATCATAAAACTGGGTAATGACTCAATGATAAAGCGAATGGGATGCAATAATGTCACAATTTACCAGAAGGCTTTATGTACAGCAACATTGTTATACATAAAACAGAGAGAAAAAAAAAAAAAAAAAAAAACACCTAAAAAAGTTGCCATACATCAGGTTCGTGCAAACAGAAAAGACCTGGGCCCGGTTGTTCAAAGCGTCGTTAACTTAACGAGATCGTTAAGGGTCATTTCGTTAACTGTTTTAGCAGATTCAATATACAATATTCTGAAATTTTTTGCTGAAAAAATGTGAGTAGCTTTTGCATTGCAAAAGCTACTCACATTTTTTCAGCAAAATATTTCAGCATATTTGCGTATCACTTGATTTAAATTTTAACGATTTGTTAACTAACGACATCGTTAGCTTGGAACAACTGGGCCCTGAACAGCAGATCCATAATTGCAGTTTGATGATAATTCTGATGTTAAGGACATGTCAACCCTTGTGGGTCATTCTGTGTCGTCTCCCAGAGAAAGGGAGAAAAGAGATAGAATAGAAGTGGAGGTAAAAGAGAGGAACATGGAAGAAAGAGGAACAGGAATGAAAGTGAAGAAACAGAAGAAATATAAACATTCTCCCTCTACCCTTATCTGCTACAGCCAATCTCAGCTGGACACCCTGGTGAAGTATTCAGATACACGACACCTTTGCCACACCCGACCACCCCCTAATAATTCTGGAGAAAATTCAGGACAAATATTTGTCATTTTTTGCACACCAAATCATGTCTTGTGGGTATTCATTTGAATTGCATTAGTGAGGTGATTTAAATGAGTACTCACAAGAGGTTTTTTGTTGTTGTTTTTTTAAAAATAACAAAAATTTGTCTGCTGACTATTCCCCTCATCTGTAATGGCCTTTATTCTTCATGTCGAAAATCCAACTGGGGGAAAGGATATGCATCCAAGGGTGATCACTCTTACCAGAACCTATTTGTCTCTTCTCTTTAAGCTCATTCCTGGCCTGCCTTGCAGTTATCACGCCTGGCCAGCCCTTGTAGGAATCATGGTCAGTACCTCATGGCTATGCCTACATGATATTAACTCTTAAACCGCCAGTCACAACAATTGTCGTCTGCTTTGTCATCTGCTTGTGATTTTAGAAGTCATTTTTGCAAACAGTGTGTACCTTTAGGAGCAGTCTGATCTGGGTCCACACTGTTTGCCTGTATGCAAAAATAGGTTTGAAAAGTTTGCAAGAATATTCAGCAGACGACATAAACAGACAACATTTTCAGATGCAGGTTTTCTTGGCACTTTAAAGGTTAAGCTACAGCAACATCTAAAGTATATGATGTGATTTAGGTGTATCAACAATGATGTTCTACCATATTTACTCTAAGCATTGTAAAATAAATTTACTCTTGAATATACTTGTCCGTAAATTTGAACAAGTCCATTTTACTATCTGTCATGTCTAAACACTGCTGGATCAGGGGCAAACACTGTGCTTCACTGTCATTAATCCTAGTCCTGCTGAACCCGGATATGCCATGCCTTTGCAAACAGTGTAGATCCAGATCAGTTGGCTTCTAATCTGAATGCACTGTTTGTCATTCAGTAAATGAATTTATATCAACATCCTGGATCAAGTAATCTGATTGGCTGAAAATTGGAAGTGGGCGTGTCCTCTTAATTTATTCATCATGACAAGGGTTAACACTTTCAGTGCTATAGGCAAATTCAGCAGACAATAAATTGGCAATACTTTTTTTTCTTATTTTTTTCCCAGAAATAGGATTTGAGACAATTAAGAGACTCTTTGCATGAAATATTAAATCCTGTGTTCTGGGAAAAATAAGATAACAAAATATTTTCTGAAATTTTATCTAGCACACTCAGCATAAAGTTAAAGTACTATATTTACCCTAAATATTCTGAATAGGCATATATCTGTGCAAACAGTGTAGCCCAAGAAAAAGATACTACTATGAATCAGTTAAATGAGAGTTTACAAATGTATTTATTAACCCTTGTCATGCTGAATAAATTAAGATGCCACGCCCACTTCCAATTTTCAGCCAATCAGATTACTTGATACAGATGGTTAATATAAATTCACATACTTAATGGCAAACAGTGCAGATCCAGATCAGTTGGTTTCTTCAGAAGCCAACTGATCTGGATGTACACTGTTTGCAAAGGCAGGGTATATCGGGGTTCAGCAGAACAAGGGTTAATATGCTTTCCCGCATATGTCAAACTTTATAAGGATAGTAAGGAATCAGTCAGAATATTTAACCCTTAATTGTTATGCTGAATAAATTAAGATACCATGCCACTTCTAATTTTCAGCCAATCACTTGATCTGAAATTTAATTTTAGTACTGAAAAATTAGCAGTATGTTCGAAGAAGGCATTCCATTCCAAATCTTTTACAAATGATTAATTTTTTTCTTTTTCTTTAATGTACACTGCATTTTATGTAAATCATTTTAGACATTTATTATGTATATGATTTTCTTGGAAATTAACTCTTGAGCAAATTCAGATGACAAGTTGAGAATATTTATGTTATTTTTTTCTTTAAAAGAAAAAGAAAATGGATGTCATTTCGTGCACTGTCTCCTAAAGGTGAAATTTCCTAGCATAAAATTTCAAACCCTATTTTCTGGATAAACTAAGAAAAATGTCGGAAAAAGTCATCTTCCAAAAATTTTAACCAGCATCTCACGGGTTCAGAAAAATACCATATTTACCCGAAGTATTGGGACACCTTATCAAGGTACCTAAAATTTGAAAAAGTCATCTTTACTACCTGTTGATGTGCAGGTGTCTTGATTTAAAACAGCTGGATGAGTGAAAGTGTAGACCCAGATCAAATGCCACATTCTGCAGCATCTGATCTGTATCTACACTGTTTTAATGCCTGTTTGTCCCAATACTTAGGGTTATTGCGGTAAAACTCATTTACTATTTTTTTATTTCATTACCAGAATACAAATTGTGAAATGGTTTCATAGAATTACATATAAAAACTGCCTCTAACAAGGATGTTTGTGAACCTGTGGAATATTAATGAACTAATTAAACTTTACAACTCTGGGCAAATTCAGCAGACAACATACAGGTAATATTTTCCCAAGAAAATAAAGTTTGACATTTCATGCAAATTGTCTTGACAATCTGCATGAAATGCCAAATCTTATTTTCTGGGAAAAATAAGAAAACTATTTCAAAATGTGGTCTGCTGGAATTTTTCCCAGCATGCTAATTGTTAATTAATTCTGACAAAGAAAAAAACTAGTGTAATACAATATGTGAATAGCAAATGACCCACACCAAGCCCCTAGGTTATAAAACTTTTTTATAAGCTCAACTCAGGTGAGCATGAAATTCTCTCTGCTTATGAATATGAAAATGCCAACAATAGTTGGCATTTTTATATTTATTAGCAGAGAACATTTCATTCTCAGCTATGTTTAGCAAGAAAGAATTTGCATGAGATTTATTACCATGAAAATTTCATGCTCAGTTAAGTTGAGCATGAAAACGTTTTATAACCTCAGGGCCATATTTTGAATCCAGGCTGCAGGGCAGCCTGGTTAGAGTCTTCCCAACTTGTGCATAACATCATATCCTAAGTGTTCAAGCGGAACAGACAGTGTAGAAAATCCAATGCCAAAGAAAGGTATCTAATCATGGGCTAAAGTGTTTGACATTCAGTAGGACTTATTTAAACTTTACGACAATGATGGTATGGTGTCTGAATACTTAGGGTAAATTTGGTAACCTGCACTTACCTTTAAAGTTTAACCCATTGCAGTCAGAAGACCCCTAAATGGGTAATTGGCAAACAATGCAGACCCAGATCAGCAACCACAGAATGTGACATCTGATCATTCAACCATTTTTCTCTAGGAATATCTAAATCTCATAACCGGATGTACCAAAAATTGAAATTGGCCTCTTCCAATAAATAGTGTGGGGGATTCTATTCAGTCTACAATGGGTTAACCAGTCCGTTTGACTATCTTGATACAGTGCCTTTTTGTTCACGTTGGCATAGTGAGAGACAGACTCGCACACTTGTCCAGTTCTAAACCAAGCCAGTCAAGCAAAATAATTACTATATATACCCTAAGTATTGGATCAGTCATGCCTACGCAAACAGACCCAGATCAGACACTGCAGAATGTGGAGTCTGATCAGGGTCTACACCGCTATCACTCATCCAGCAGTCTCCCAGTTAGCATTCTGCTTAAATCTATATCGGACCGTTATCGGCCCGACAGGAATGCTGAAATGCTAGTAGAATGCTAGCTGGGAGCTTTTAGACAAATCAGCAGCTAATAAAATGGAGATATTAAAATTTTAGGAAAAGTATAATGATAATAGTTAACTTTGGTCCTGCTGAAACCGGATATGCCCTGCCTTTGCAAACAGTGTAGATCCAGATCAGTTGGCTTCTGAAGAAGCCAACTGATCTGGATCTGCACTGTTTGTATAGGAATTTGTATAAACAACCTGGATCAAGCATATGATTGGCTGAAAATTAGAAATGGGCATGGCATCTGAATTTGTTTAGTATGGCAAGGATTAAGGCATGGTTTAATCCTTAAAACGCTAATCACAAATGCAGCAGACAATTACAGTTTGATTTTTATTCTATTTTTCAGAGAAAATAATGTTTGATATTTCATGTGAATCAGATGATTCATGTGAATTGTCTGCTAGGCAGAGGATTCACATGAATCAGGCTCTTCTTTTTTCTGAAAAAAAAAAAAAAGAAAAAAAGAAAAAAAAAAAGAATAATCAAAATGTCATCTGCTGCAGTTGTGATTAGAACTTCAAGTGCTGAAGTGTCCCAATACAGTGGTGTCTAAATGGTGATTTTTTTTTTGCTCACCATGGGTCCGAAAGCAACAGACCCCTACCACACACACTCACTGGTTCAGTGCCAAACAGGACAAGTCAGCAAACAATATATATGTCAATGGTCATAATTAGAAGAAAATTATCTTTCTGACAATGCTGTTTAGGCTTAGCATGCTGGGTAAAATTTTAGCAGACATTTGAAATATTTTTCTTATTTTTCCCAGAAAATAGGCTTTGACATTTTATGCAAATTGTCTTCTTAGAAGACAATTTGCATAAAATGTCAAAGCCTATTTTCTGGGAAAAATAAGAAAACCATCATCCATTTGTTGTCTGCCAAATTTGCCCATAGAGTGGTAAAGGTTAAATCAACATGAAAAGAGGCAGTAGCAGAATCCAGTGGTGCTAGGAATGTTGCAGTAACAGTCCAAGAATGCACCACCCTAACAACTGCACTAAACCTGTCTGGCATAAACACATCATAAAACAAAACTTTGGACAGAAACTGTTACTGCTCGGATGATATCTTTTACAGTAACTGATGCTCAGTTTCAATATATAAAAATATGCAAAATTCAAACAAACAATAAGAATCCTAAAAATAGTGATGCTGATTTCAGGTTTAATGGTACATTAACTCATAAGCATTATTTGTGTTAACCCTTCTCTTGCTGAACATTGCATGCCCTGTCTTAGAAAACAGTGAAGATCCAGATCAGATGGCTTCTGAAGAACTGATGCAGTCTGTCATTAAATATGTGAATTTTTATAAAAAAAAACCGGATCAAGCAATCTGACTGGCTTGAAATTAGAAGTGGGCATGGCATCTTAATTTATTCAGCATGACACGGGTTAATATGTTAATTCATATCTACAGAACATTTTTTCCTATTTCTCCATAGAACATATATTGTGGGTACTCATTAAAAGCACTTTGCCAAGGCACTGCTAATGAGTACCCATAGGTTTTTGTGGTAGAATAAGAGAAATATCAGTACTTTTTGGCTGAAAAAAAAAGTCTCATCTGAATCTTCCAATGATATTAAGAAAATAAAGATGTGAAATGATAATACCCCACCACTATTGTGTGGCAGGCAGATACCTGACAAAAATTGACAAAGTTTGCCCGTCAGCAAATTCCCAAACCAGATGTCCATAATATAAAGGAAGTGCCCAGAGGGTTATGAATACCACCCCCCACCCCCACATACTTAGAATACATAGAATTCACATGCCGAATGGGTATATAGTTTTCATCGGTCCTGTCCATGTGTTCGTCTGTCCCTCCTTCAGTCTGTCTTTCTCGTCTTAGGGCTAGCTAATGTAGTTCAAACAGAATAAACCTCAAAATATGCTGCACAAACATTTAGGCAGCCAAGGAAATATTGACATTTCTGCAGAGAAAATTATCCCAATTTGAATGTCTTCTATAATAATCTGTATACAATTAATGAAATGCAATTACCCAGTATTTAATAGTCTGAAGTTTTCATCCCGGTTGTTTAAAGCTAATTAACTAATAGAGTTAATGGAGAAACACAGTAATCAGAGGAGACAAGTCAGATGAAAATAACACTTATGACAAATATAATCAATAAAGATTAGACAGCATATATCTGTGGGGTCGGAGAGAACCGTAGCTCTAGACAAGAATGGGTAGCAGGAAAATATTTTTCTTATTTCTTGATGAAAACATGTTGTGGGTACTCATTAGAAGTGCCTCGGTGAGGCACTTCTAATGAGTACTCACAACATGTTTTCATCTAGAAATAAGAAAACCCTTCCGCTGATTCAAGAAGGGCAGTTCCAGTTTCAGGCGAAAGAATGTGCACAATACTGGTTAACCACTTAGAGGACTAAGCCTGCCCAGTAAATGAGTGGTTAGGTAAACTGACCGTGCTCGACATGACCTCATTGGGTTGACTGGGCCATAAAGCCTCAACACAAACAGAAGAAATAAGAAAAATATCAATACTTTTTGGTTAAAAAAGTGCGTATCTAGAGATATCAGGAACTGACCCATTTATAAATGGATTCTTTTGTAGCTTCACAAAATATGTTTATGAACTATGTAGAACCAGACCGGAGTGTATCAATGTGTATACTGATCTTGGTATATGTAAATCCAGCATGGCATAAAGCCCTTTTAAAATCTCACACAAGTCAAATCTTTGAACAGAAATTACCAAGTCGATTACTGTGCTTTAACCCATTGTATACAGGATAGACTCTCCCACACTATATATTGGATGAGTCCAATTTCAATTTTAGGTACGTCCAGCTATGAGATTTACATATTCCTAGAGAAAAATGGCTAAACTATTTGCAAACAGTGGAGACTCTGATCAGATGCTGCATTCTGCGGCATCTGATCTGGGTCTGCACTGTTTGCCAATTACCCTTTTACGGGTCTCCCGACTACAATGGATTAAAAGCTGACCGCTCATTGCACCCGAATAACAAATACTGAATATCATAAAAATATCGGACTTTGTCAGAACCTATGAATTATGTAGTTTGGAGAATCCTAATTCCTTCTATTAATTAAATACTGGACACAGCCATAAAGCATATAAAACAAGAAGAAACTTTTAAATCATTTATCATTGGCAGATTCAGCCTTTATGTGGCGGACCATAATTATTCTAAATATTCAGAAATCATATTATCTTACCATATTTGTCCCAAAAATTTAATGCACTCTGGGTAAACTTTTCAGCAAATAAAATTTTGAAATATTTTTCTTATTTTTCCAGAAAACAAGATTTGACATTTAATGCAAACTGTCTCCAGACAACTTGCATGAGATGTCAAATCCTCTTTTCACGGAAAAATATCACCTACTTGTTGTCTGCTGCATAATAGCCCAGAGAGTGGTAAAGTATTTGAGACAATTTCCATAAAATGTCAAAACCCGTTTTCTGGAAAATAGTCAATATCAATTTGTTGTCTGCGGAATTAGCCCAGAGAGTGGTAAAGGCTACTGATTACCTGGCAAGGTGTCTAAAAAGGGCTACACCACAACCTTTTTATAACACTATTGTTGGGGTCCATAGCAGAAACCGTGTTAGTTAAACAACCATGTTATATCCAAACAAAAATGTATGGATTATATTGAAAAATGACCATTTATGGTCATTTTTCAATATAATCTATACATTTTTGGGATCCATCTTTGAACCTTGTTATATCCAAAACTGTGTTATAACAAACTGTGTTATAAAGAGGTTGTAGTGTAGCAGAATGGCAAACAGTGCTACCGTTTACTTCTATCACTGCAAAGCGAAAAGAAGCGCAGCATTTACCCTGAGCATTTGGGCAGACAGGCCTGAACAAATAGTGTCACCTAGATCAGATGCCACAGAATGTGGTTTCTGAACATGGTCTACACTGTTTACAGCTCATCTAGCTTTTTTTAACCCACTGTAGTCGGGAGACCTGTAAAAGGGTAATTGGCAAACAGTGCAGACCCAGATCAGACGCCGCAGAACGCGGTGTCTGATCAGAGCTCCACTGTTTGCAAATAGTTTAGCCATTTTTCTTTAGAAATATGTAAATCTCATAGCTGGACGTACCTAAAATTGAAATTGGACTCACCCAATATATAGTGTGGGAGAATCTATTCAGTATACAATGGGTTAATTTAAACACATCAACTGGTGATAAATGGATGTTCAAATTTTAGGGACAGATTCCTAATTTGCTGAGCATGCGCATGGGAAAAAAAATTCAGCAGACAACAATTTGAAATATTTTTCTCATTTCTCCTAGCTAACGGAGGTTGACAGTTTGCATGAAATGTCAAAGCCTATTTTCTGGAAAAATAAGAAAACTATCATTTGTCAGCTGCTAAATTAGCTCAGAGTGTGGTGAAGGTTATCTCCTTACCATACTAAATGTTCTAAAATGTGAACACTTATCTATCTGATATGTCTGAAAATTGATGGATGACATCTTGTCTGGGTCTACACTGTTTTCTAAGGCCTGTCTGTTTGAATATGTATGGTAAATATGGCCAGATAAATACAATGAACTGTTGTCCATCCTAACCTTTACCATTCTCTGGGGAAATTCAGCAGATGACAAACTGATGGTATTTTTCTTATTTTTCTCAGAAAATAGGCTTTGACATTTCATGCAAATTATCTCCTTAGAAGACAATTTGCATGAAATGTCAAGTCTCTTTTCAGAAAAAAGTTAGAGAAGTATTTTAAAATGTCGTCTGATGAAATTTTTACCCAGCATACTACGAGGGTCGTGCAAAAAGTTCTGTCATTAATAGGCTTCCTTAGTTTTATCCCAGGTATATTTTAAAATGCTTCACTGGACGAATGGTGTGCTGAATAGCTAACGATAACTGTTTATTTCGTGCAAATTGCTTTCCAACTGACCGAGTTATTTCAAATTGAAATAGATGCAGTCATATACACTGACCAATTTACTTGTTACACTGGAACATAGACCAGAAGACTGCAATTCGTAGCTATATTAAATGCCGCATTAGGCTTAATATAGATTCAAAGCAGATATTTAATGAATTGTGTGGTATATATGGACCTCAGACCATTTCAATGCGCACAGTTTTTAGGTGGGTTAAAGCTTTTAAAGCTGGAAAATTTTCTGCTGAAGATGATACCCATCCTGGAAGGCCTAAAACCTCTGTTACCAAGGCAAACATCGCTGCTGTAAAGATTGTGGTTGAACAGGACGCGCGATTGTCTGTCAAAGATATAGCTAGTTGTACTGGCATATCAGAAGGCAGTGTGCAAACAATTCTGAAAAAAGTGTTTGGACCTGAGAAAGGTTTGCGCTAGGTGGGTACCTCATTTACTCACTGAGGAGCAAAAGACACAATGCCTTAAATGTGCCCGGGAAATTTTGAAAACATACAATGGCTGTAATAGTCGGGTTATTTCTAACTTGCTAACAGGTGATGAAACCTGGGTGCACATGTTTGAGCCACAAAGAAGGGCTGATAATAAGCAATGGAAGCAAAAAGATAAAAAATGCCCATGTATTGCCAAGAGAACTGTAAGTTCGAAAAACATGTTGTACGCAATTTTCTTTAATTCAAGTGGGCCAGTCGTTCAAGTGCCTTGTCCATGTGGTCATACAGTCACTGGCCAATTCTACAAGAATTCTGTACTGAAGAAAGTGAGAGTTTTACAATAAGAAACAACCAAGCAAAGGATGGTTAGGAGTCCACCTTTTACATGACAACGCCTCCTCTCGTAAGTGTGAAGTTGTTAAGTCTTTTTTGGCTTCTGAAAATTAAGGTGAAAGTTTTAAACCATCCACCTTATTCACCTGACCTGAGTCCCTGTGACTTCTTTTTATTTCCAAGGCTTAAGAGAATGCTTTCTGGAAATAAGTATACGTCTAGAAGTTCTCTTGGCAGCGCTATTTATCAGTGTCTTCAATAGATACTGTTATATAACAGGGTGTTCAATTGTTTTAAACAACATGTTTACTATGTTTCCATAAATAGCTTTATTTACTATGTTTCCAAAAATAACTTTCTGGAATGTTCAACATGTTTACAATAACATGATGTTTACCTCCTTGATTCTGGACTGAGTTATTTTTGGCATGTCATGGAAGATTTAGAAGTTTCTTGATTGGAACTGGAAAGTAAGAGATGCTTGTAGTAAATTCTTTTTCTAGAACCTTCTTTGATATTATATAAGGAGAACAGATTTTCATCTTGGCATCTTTGTATACTTTCACTGGAAATTATTCTATACTGGATTACTTACTATTTTATTCATTCTGGACTTAAATTCTGAATTCAGGAACTTTAAATTGTGGGATCAGAAACTGATATTCAAAGGATTTGTTTTATAAATTCTCCTGGATTATTTCAGAGGGACTTAGTGACATAAACTTGAAAGGTACTGTTTACTTACATTCTTTTGTTTTGAATCTTGTTTTTTTTTTGTGGAATAAATATTATTAATAATTTAAAGCTTGTTGCTGGTTTCACTTTCATTTCTTTCTCGTTACGCCTGGCTCGTAACAATACCAAAAGAAGACTATTTATCTGCTTTTCGCGACTGGGTAAAAAGGTTACAAAAATGTGTTTCAGTAAAGGGGGAATACTTTGAAGGTTTGTAATGAAAATATGTTTGATAAAATGTAGCACTGACGTAATCCTAATCCAGTGACAAAACTTTTTGCAGGACCCTCATAAGTCTTTTATGCACAGGCCTACCTGTATTTTGGAGTTTCAAGGCTTTTTTAAGAGACATATTGCTGAACCAAAAAATCATTACACATGCAGTGTCTCATGGGAAATACAAATCGGATTCTACCGTCATGGCAAGTTAATTCTGTATTCAGTACAGACCACAAGTAAAAAGGCATAAATGGCATGAATACAGAAAATTATGAGTGGTGTCAAAGACTTATGACAGGCCATGAGGTCCAATGATCAAAGATCATAGAATTAACTCTGGGATTCTCCTTTGTCAATAATGTTC
Organism: Anodontia alba; assembly: GCA_964016985.1. Lineage (NCBI taxonomy): Eukaryota > Metazoa > Mollusca > Bivalvia > Lucinida > Lucinidae > Anodontia > Anodontia alba. The sequence goes on along the minus strand of OZ024825.1, from coordinate 109,916,861 downwards.
TTCAAATGAGCATGAAATGTTTCAATATGTAAATGCAAATGCTTGGAATGTCACAGAAATCCATGTCTGACTTTTTCTATTAATTTACAGAAGACATGTGCCAAATCACAAAAATAGCACTGTAGGCAAAATTATGACTATGATGAGAACAGCTAAGATCAAGATGAGCCTGTGCATCTGTCGTGTTCATGGCCTTTGCCTTTTGTCAGTAAAAATAATCACAGCTCCAGATAAGAGGGGGTATCAAGTAAATATTTTTCTGATTTCTCCACAGAAACATATGTTGTGGGTACTCATTTGAAGCACCTTGCTGAGGCACTTCTAATGAGTATCACAACATATATTTTCATGGAAAAATAAGAAAAGCCCATTACTTTTTGGTTGAAGGCAGTGTCTTAACCCTTCTCTTGCTGAACACGATATGCCTTCTCTTAGCAAACTGTGTAGATCCAGATCAGTTGGCTTCTTACATGACGTGCCTTCTCTTAGCAAACAGTGTAGATCCAAATCAGTTGTTTTTTTTAAGAAGCCAACTGATCTGGATCTGCACTGTTTGTCATTAAATATGTGAGTTTCTATCAAAAAACCAGATCAATTAATCTGATTGGCTGGAAATTAGAAGTGGGCGTGGCATCTTAATTTATTCAGCAAGGCAAGGGTTAAAGCTGGAGCTAAAATTTGCATTACCTGAAATTTCTCCTAGCTCCACTGGATAAAGGGATGATGACTGCATTTAATATCTCTTTCAACAGTACCATATTTTACCTAAGTATTTGGACAGAAAGGCTTTAGCAAACAGTGTAGACTCAGATAAGACACTGAGCTGGGTCCACTCTGTTTGCCACTCATCTGGCAGATTGTTAGACACATACTCAAGGGTGGCCACCAGTCTCAGTCAGAAACAAATTCCCTGAGTTTTCACTGATTTTTCCCTAACCAAATTCTATTTTTCCCTGACCAAAGTTCTGAAAATTTAACAGACTTTTCCTCATCTTGCAGTAGATAAAAGATTAATTCTTTTTTATGCACATAATTCCACGCTAATCATTCAATTAAAAAATAAAACGTTTTTAAAGTTTTTGGGCATACATTTTCTAAAATGAACAGTAATTTGTAATTCATAATACCTTAGCAAGCGAAGTGAGCGAGAAATAATTACAAGGTTTTCAATCACTCAAAATGGAAAAAAATACCTGCCTGAGCGAGAAAAAATTACAAGGTTTTCAATCACACAAAATGGACAAAATACCTGCCAATGCCAAAGTTTTGGGCAAAAATTAAGAAATTTCCTGACTTTTCCCTAATTTTCTTGGTAGTCAAATTTCCCTGACCATTTTGCAAAATTTCCTGACTAGTCCCTGACCTTGAAGAAAAATAAAACACTACGAAATCACGCCTATTCAAACATACTGAAAATTTTACCACCAAAAAATGAAAATTTTCAGAAAAAAAAAAAAATCTGATATTTTTCATATTTCTGCTGCGCAAAACATAGATTGTGGGGACTCATTAGAACCACCTCAACAAGGCAGTTCTAATGAGTACCCACCATCTATGTTTTTGAGCAGAAATAAGAAAAATAATGTATACCCCTGTAAACCCCAGTTTTAGTATATAAAAGTGGGGTTTAAGGGGGTCAAAATTATATAGGAAAGTTTTTGTGATGGTTCCCTTATTTTTCCCTGACCAGTAGCACTCTGAATACAGAGTAAAATGGACATTCAAATTTTACAGAGTTAAGTATCCAAATATTTTGGGTAAAAGAGATACTTCAGTTACTGATATATAACAGTATGTTAGTTATATTGAGAGGATAAAAGATGACAATGAAAGATTCTGACTACGCACTGAAGTGCCATACAAACATGAGCTGATTTTCACTTCTAGCAGAATTTGATGTCAGAAGCAATAACTGCTAGGTCCCCTGGTTTCGGGTAAAGGTAAATATATATATATATATATATATATATATATATATATATATATATATATATATATATATATATATATATATATATATATATATATATATATTTTTTTTTTTTACACTTAAACCACCTTACGTGGATATAGAATGTCAAAAACTGAACATGCAGGTATCTTAATCAAAAGGTTAAAGTGACAGGTCAATTTCATTGGTCTATCATCATTGGAATTGACTCACTGAGGGTATTATGTTGCATGGAGCCAAATAAAAGTGCTGCAAGCACTGCACCATGCCCTGCCACTGCATTTACATTAAGCAAGTGCCATAACTCTGTCAAAAATAAAATGTGTTCTACATGTTATGTCCTTTTACATTTTTGCAAGGCTTCAGGGAAATCTCTGAAACCATTTTCAAGTTATATAAAGGGCACACGTATATGACTTGGATCACTATTGACAATGTTTAAAGCAGGTAAGTGTTTGCAAATTGTATCTTGGTGATATACATTTGCATAAAGTTTCAAGAAAATATCGCGAACAGTTTTCAAGTTACAGAGTGGACACAAATATATTACAGAAATCACTATTTTCAAAGTTCAAAGGGCCTTACTCCAAACGTAGGTTAACCAAAGTTGTCTTCTGCACCTCGTCTCATGATGTTTTACATTTGTGTGAAGTTTCATCAAAATATCTTGAACGGTTTTCAACTTACAGAGCAGGCACATACATGGTAGAAGTGGCTATGTTCACTGTTCAAAGGGAATAACTCCAAAAGCAGGCAAACCAGAGTTATAGTTCATGTGTTTGACGTTGTCTCATAGTGCTTTACATCTGTGTGAAGTTTCGTGAAAAAAACTTGAATGGTTTTCAACTTACAGAGCAGACACGAGTACATGGTAGAAATAGATATGTTCAAAGGACAATAACTCCAAAAGTAGACAAACTAGAGTTACAGTTTATGCGTTCTGCACATCATCTCATAGTGCTTTAAATTTGTGTGAAGTTTGGTGAAAACATCTCTGACAGTATCAGAGTTATGGAGTGGACAGGAATGAGGGAAGCGTTGATGGATGCACACTCAAAATTTCGGATGTTATAACAATACCCTTGCCACTTTTTGTGGCGGGGCATAAATATAGATTAAGCATTATCCTTAATTTTGAACTCTCTCTGGGCCAATTCAGTGTACAACAAATTGATGATATTTTTTCTTATTTTTCCTAGAAAACAGGTTTTGACATAAAATTGTCTTATTTTATGCAAATTGTCTTGATGATACATGTATTTTCTTATTTTTCCCAGAAAACAGGTTCTGACATTTCACGCAAGTTGTCTTCATGCAAATTATCTCCACTGGAGACGATTTGCATGAAATGAGACAATTTGCATGTCAAAACCTGTTTTCTGGGAAAAATAATAAAAATATCATCAATGTGTCACTGCTGAAAATTTTACCCAGAGTGCTAATCGTTAACCCTAAATCCTGCTGAACCCTGTTATGTCCTGCCTTTGCAAACAGAGTAGATCCAGATCAGCTAGCTTCTTCAGAACCCAACTGATCTAGATCTGCACTGGTTGTCATTCAGTACGTGAATTTATATCAACAGCCTTGATCAAGTAATCTGACTGGCTGACAATTAGTTTGTTTGTTTGTGTTAAGGTTTTACGGCCCAGTCAACCCAATGGGGTCATGTCGAGCGCAGTCAGTTTACCTAACCACACAGTTACTGGGCAGGCTTAGTCCTCTAAGCGGTTAACCAGTATTGTGCACATTCTTTCGCCAGAAATGGCTGACAATTAGAAGTGCGTGTGGCATCTTAATTTATTCAGCATGGCAAGGCTTAATTATCACCTCAAGTATCACCTATCTTGAACTATGGTTTCTATAGGCATTATGAGTGACTGCCCTGATCACACTGCACAGATACATAGCTAAAGATAAGAGGGGGTATCCACATAATATTTTTCTTATTTCTCCATGAAAACATATGTTGTGGGTACTCATTAGAAGCACCTCAGTGAGGTGCTTCTAATGAGTACCCACAAGAAGCACCTTGGTGAGGTGCTTCTAATGAGTACCCACAACATATGTTTTCGTGGAGAAATAAGAAAGATATCAGCATTTTTCGGATGAAAAAAGCGCCTTATCTGTTGCTATGCAGATACACAGGCTGCTCAAGACCATCACTGTTTACACTCCTCCACCATACCCACCTTAAATATTTCGATGGATACAACTGAGCAAATACTGCACACCCAGACCAGCGGGAGCAGTCTGATCAGAACCTATAACATTTGCCATTCAGTCAACAGTTTAGACATCACCTGATAGACAAACATTTTTTTTTTCTAATTCTGACAAGTATGGTAAGAAGATAAGGTATCCTAAAATTTAGGGTCATTAAGATATGCATTAAGGGGACTGGATAAACAAAGTAAATTTTTTCTGCCATTTTCACAAGGGAGACAATTTCTGTGACTTTCTGTTTGCTCTCTTGTACACCTAAGTCCCTTCTGAAAAGGGGTTTACTTGAAAAGCAAAACATGGGGAGCAAATCCTTTCCCATCTGAGTAGACCCCTTTTCAGAAGGAGACAAAAACACAAAGTCTCTTCTGAAAAGCACTTTCTGAAAGTAAAGAATCTGCTCCCAAAGGGGGAGCAAATTCTTTCCGTTTATAGTAGACCCTTTCTCAGAAAGGCACAAATATATTTAGACAGAATTATCTCCCCTGACAAATTAGTCATTCCCTTTAAGCACCCTTTTTGCATGACATGGCAAAAATGACAAAAGTATCAATAAAGAACATCTTTAGGAGCCAAAGATATTAGCGTAATTGACGGGGAAATTATAGCCAATCAATAATCAGGCGCTTATTGTGACAGGCCAAAATTCAATATGCTACCAAGCAAGCTTGTGTTCAGATGATTGTTTTGTCTCTGGTAATGAAAAGGGAAAATGTCTGATAGTCAGTGCTTTCAACATTGTGTAACCCATTTACCCTAAATATTCCTGACACATTAACTCCTTATCATACTTGTGCTAAAATTTGAACAGGTCCATTTTACAACCAGGGCCCAGTTGTTCAAAGCGTTGTTAGCTTAACGAGCTCGTTAAGGGTCATTTCTTTAACTGTTTTAGCAGATTCGATATACAATATTCTGATATTATTTGCTGAAAAAATGTGAGTAGCTTTTGCAAGCTACTCACATTTTTCAGCAAAAAATTTCAGCATATTTGCGTATTACTCGATGTAAATTTTAACGAATCGTTAACTAACGATGTCGTTAGCTTTGAACAACTGGGCCCAGGTGATTTTTAAGGGGATACACTTGATAGATTTTCTGCCATATTTTTATAAGGGAGATAACTTTTGTGACTTCCTATTTGCTTTCCTGTCCACACACTTCCGAAGGTAAAATCAAACTTAGTACAAGCTGATATAATACTTTCTTGTCTATACATGTCCAAAGGTAAAATCAAACTAGTACAAGCTGATCTAATACTTTCCTGTCCACACATGTCCAAAGTTAAATTCAAACTAGTACAAGCTGATCTAATACTTTCCTGTCCACACAAGTCCAAAGGTACAATTAAACTAGTACAAGCTGATCTAATACTTTCCTGTCCACACATGTCCAAAGTTAAATTCAAACTAGTACAAGCTGATCTAATACTTTCCTGTCCACACAAGTCCAAAGGTACAATCAAACTAGTATAAGCTGATCTAATACTTTCCTGTCCATACACGTCCAAAGGTAAAATCAAACTAGTACAAGCTGATCTAATACTTTCCTGTCCACACACATTCAAAGGTAAAATCAAACTAGTAATACTTTCCTGTCCACACATGTCCAAAGGTAAAATCAAACTAGTACAAGCTGATCTAATACTTTCCTGTCCACACACATTCAAAGGTAAAATCAAACTAGTACAAGCTGATCTAATACCTTCCTGTCTGTACACGTCCAAAGGTAAAATCAAACTAGTACAAGCTGATATAAAACTTTCCTACCCACAAACATTCAAAGGTAAAATCAAACTACCAGTAGTACAAGCTGATTTGATACTTTACTGTCTGTGACATACATACAAAGACGAATCAAACTTAAGTATAAGCTGATCTGATACTTTGCTATCCAAACAAGAGGAACAAGATGGACCTGTATCCCTTAACTGACAAATTTTGAGTCAACTGGCCTTTTAGTTCAGGAGAAGTTCAAAATAGATTTTCAAGCCATCTTGGATTTCCAGTCAGAACAGTTTTAGCTATTTTTGATTTACAAGTTACCCTGATACTTTCTACCAAGTTTCCAGTCTTTGGCCTTTTAGTTCAGGAGAAGTTTAAAATAAATTTCAAGATGGTGGCCATCATAGGTTTCTGATCAAAATGATTTTAGCTATTTGTGATCAACAAGCTGCTCTGATACTTCCTACCAGAACCGAATTGATTGGTCTTTCTATTTAGGAGAAGTTCAAACAACTTTTTAAGATGGCGGCCATAGCAGTGATCTTGGATTTCCAATCGGAAAAATTTTTAGCCACTTTTGATCTACAAGTCATCCTGATACTTCCTACCAAGTTTCAATCAACTGGCCTTTGTGTTTAGGAGAAGAAGTTCAAAATAGATTTTCAAGATTGTGGTCATGGTGGCCATCTTGGATTTCTGTCTGAACTACTTTAGCTGTTTTTGATCTACAAGTCACCTCGATACTTCCAAATAAGTTTCAAGTTAACAGGCTTTTCAGTTAAGAAGAATTTCAAAAATAGACTTTCAAGATGGCAGCCATTTTGGTGATTGATTATGTTGGGGTTTAACGACACCTCAACCCTTGTGGGTCATTTTGTGTCATCTCCCAGAGAAAGGAAGAAAAGAGCTAGAAGAGATAGTAGATGAGATGAAAGAGAGGGACAGGGGAGAAGAATGAAAATGAAGTGAAGAAACAGAAGAAATTAAAACATTCCCCCTCTACCCTTACCTGCTGCAATGGTAACTGTAAGCCAATATCAGTTGGACGCCCCGATGCCGCAAGATATATGACACCTTTGCCTCACCCAACCATCCCTGGTGAACTACTTTAGCTATTTTTGATCTATAAGTTACCCCAATACTTCCTATCAAGTTTGAAGTCAACTGGCCTTTCAGTTCAGCAGAAGTGCAAAATAGAGTTTCAAGATGGAGGCAATAGTGGCTTTCTTTTAGCTATCTTTTATCTACAAGTTGCCCTGATACTTCCTACCAAGTTTCCAGTGAACTGGCCTTTCAGTTTAGGAGAAGCAGTTCAAAAGAGATTTTCACGATGGTGGCTGTGGCAGCCATCCTTGATTTCAGATTGGAAAGATTTTAGCTACGTCTGATGTACAAGTCATCCTGATATACTACCTATCAAGTTTCGAGTCAATTGGCCTTTCAGTTCAGGTGAAGAACTTTGAAACAGATTTTCAAATAGCAGCCGTGGCTGCCATGTCCGATTTCCAATCAAATCGATTTTAGCTATTTTAGGTGCTGGTGTCCTGATACTTCTCACTCAAGTCAGTTGGTTTTAGCTGTTTTTGATCTACAAGCCAATCCGATACTTCCTACTAAGTTTTGAGTCAACTGGTCTTTCAGTTCAGTTGAAGTTCAAAATGGATTTTCAAAATGGCGGCTGTGGCCGCCATCTTGGATTTCCAATCGGAACAATTTTAGCCATTTAATATGCACAGGTCGCCCTGATACTACTTCCTACCAAATTTCAAAATCCGTGTTAGCTATTTTTGATCTACATGTCACTCCAAAACTTCCTACTAAGTTTCAAGTAATTTTACCTTTCTGTTCAGAAGAAGTTCAAAATAGATTTTCAATATGGCTGCCGTGGTGACCATCTTGGATTTCTGACTGGAACAGTTTTAGCTATATTTGATTTACAAGTCTACCAGATTACTTCTTACCATGTTTTCAGTCAGTTGGCCTTTCCATTCAGGAGAGGGTTCAAAACAGATTTTCTAGGTGGCGGCCATGGTGGCCATCTTGGATTTTTAATCAGAATGATTTTAGCTATTTTTTTATCAACAAGTCACCCTGATACCTCCTACAAAATTTCAAGTCAATTGGCCTTTCTGTTCAAGAGAAGAAGTTCAAAACAGATTATTCTATATTTTGCTCTGGAAGCCATCTTGTTATTTATAGTCACATCAAAAGGTAAAATCAAATTAGTACAACCCGATCTGACACTTTTCTGTCAACACAACATCAAACATAAAGCAAACTAGTACAACCTGATCAGGTACTTTGCTGTCCACACATGTCCTAAGAAAAATCAAACTTGTACAGTCTGATCTGATACTTTGCTGTCCATGCATGTCCAAAGATAAATCAAAGTAGTAGATTCTGATCTGATACTTTGCTGTCCATGCATGTCCAAAGATAAATCAAACTAGTACAGTCTGATCTGATACTTTGCTGTCCACACATGTCCAAAGATAAATCAAACTAGTAAAGTCTGATCTGATACTTTGCTGTCCACACATGTCCAAAGATAAATCAAACTAGTACAGTCTGATCTGATACTTTGCTGTCCACACATGTCCAAAGATAAATCAAACTAATAAAGTCTGATCTGATACTATGCTGTCCACATATGTCCAAAGATAAATCAAACTAGTACAGTCTGATCTGATTCTTTGCTGTCCACACATGTCCAAAGATAAATCAAAATTGTATACTCTGATCTGATATTTTGCTGTCCACACATGTCCAAAGATAATTCAAACTTGTACAACCAGATCTAATACTTTGCTCTCCACACATGTCCAAAGATAATCAAACTTTTGCAACATGACCTGATACTTTGCTCTCCACACATGTACAAAGATAAATCAAACTAGTACAACCAGATCTGATACTTTGCTGTCCACACATGGACAAAGATAAATTAAACTTGTTAAGTCTGATCTGATACTTTGATGTCCACATGTGTCCAAAGATAAATTAAACTTTTACAACCTGATCTGATACTTTGCTCTACACATATGTTGGAAGATAAACCAAATTTGCACAGCCTGATCTGATACTTTGCTGTCCACACATGTCCAAAGATAAATCGAACTAGTACAGTCTGATCTGATACTTTGATGTCCACATGTGTCCAAAGATAAATTAAACTTTTACAACCTGGTCTGATACTTTGCTCTACACATATGTTGGGAGATAAACCAAATTTGCACAGCCTGATCTGATACTTTGCTGTCCACACATGTACAAAGATAAATCAAACTAGTATAACTAGATCTGATACTCTGCTCAGGGCCTGACAAATCCATTGCCCAGCTGCCCGGGACAAGTCCAAATTTTGGCTGGGCAAGTTATTTTTTATTTCATTTGCCCAGAAAAATGTAAACATAGAATATATAGGGAATATTGTAATTCCGAGCCATTCTCAAGATGCTGTGGAATGCCGGGCAAGTGGCTGAAACTTGGATTTGTCAGGCCCTGCTTTGCTGTCCACAGATGGGCAAACATAAATTAAACTTGTTAAGTCTGATCTGATACTTTGATGTCCACATGTGTCCAAAGACAAATTAAGACTTTTACAACCTGATCTGATACTTTGCTCTCCACACATGTCGGGAGATAAACCAAATTTGCACAGCCTGATCTGACACTTTGCTGTCCACACATGTCCAAAGATAGATCAAACTAGTACAGTCTGATCTGATACTTTGCTGTCCATGCATGTCCAAAGATAAATCAAAGTAGTAGATTCTGATCTGATACTTTGCTGTCCACACATGTCCAAAAATAAATCAAACAAGTAAAGTCTGATCTGATACTTTGCTGTCCACACATGTCCAAAGATAAATCAAACTAGTAAAGTCTGATCTGATACTTTGCTGTCCATTCATGTCCAAAGATAAATCAAACTAGTACAGTCTGATCTGATACTTTGCTGTCCACACATGTCCAAAGATATATCAAACTAGTAAAGTCTGATATGATACTTTGCTGTCCACACATGTCCAAAGATAAATCTAACTAGTAAAATCTGATCTGATACTTTGCTGTCCACACATGTTCAAAGATAAATCAAACTAGTACAGTCTGATCTGATACTTTGCTGTCCATACATGTCCAAAGATAAATCAAAATTGTATACTCTGATCTAATACTTTGCTATCCACACATGTCCAAAGATAATTCAAACTTGTACAACTAGATCTAATACTTTGCTCTCCACACATGTCCAAAGATAATCAAACTTTTGCAACATGACCTGATACTTTGCTTTCCACACATGTACAAAGATAAATCAAACTTGTACAACCAGATCTAATACTTTGCTCTCCACACATGTCCAAAGATAATCAAACTTTTGCAACATGACCTGATACTTTGCTCTCCACACATGTACAAAGATAAATCAAACTAGTACAACCAGATCTGATACTTTGCTGTCCACACATGGACAAAGATAAATTAAACTTGTTAAGTCTGATCTGATACTTTGATGTCCACATGTGTCCAAAGATAAATCAAACTTTTACAACCTGATCTGATACTTTGCTCTCCACACGTCGGGAGATAAACCAAATTTGCACAGCCTGATCTGATACTTTGCTGTCCACACATGTCCAAAGATAAATCAAACTAGTACAGTCTGATGATCTGATACTTTGCTGTCCATGCATGTCCAAAGATAAATCAAAGTAGTAGATTCTGATCTGATACTTTGCTGTCCATGCATGTCCAAAGATAAATCAAAATAGTACAGTCTGATCTGATACTTTGCTGTCCACACATGTCCAAAGATAAATCAAACTAGTAAAGTCTGATCTGATACTTTGCTGTCCACACATGTCCAAAGATAAATCAAACTAGTAAAGTCTGATCTGATACTTTGCTGTCCACACATGTCCAAAGATAAATCAAACTAGTACAGTCTGATCTGATACTTTGCTGTCCACACATGTCCAAAGATAAATCAAACTAGTAAAGTCTGATCTGATATTTTGCTATCCACACATGTCCAAAGATAATTCAAACTTGTACAACCAGATCTAATACTTTGCTCTCCACACATGTCCAAAGATAATCAAACTTTTGCAACATGACCTGATTCTTTGCTCTCCACACATGTCCAAAGATAAATCAAACTAGTACAACCAGATCTGATACTTTGCTGTCCATACATGGACAAAGATAAATTAAACTTGTTAAGTCTGATCTGATACTTTGATGTCCACATGTGTCCAAAGATAAATTAAACTTTTACAACCTGATCTGATACTTTGCTCTACACATATGTTGGAAGATAAACCAAATTTGCACAGCCTGATCTGATACTTTGCTGTCCGCACACGTCCAAAGATAAATCGAACTAGTACAATCCGATCTGATACTTTGTTGTCCTGACATGTACAAAGATAAATCAAACTAGTACAGTCTGATCTGATACTTTGCTGTCCACACATGTATAAAGATAAATCAAACTAGTACAGTCTGATCTGATACTTTGCTGTCCACCCATGTCCAAAGATAAATCAAACTAGTACAATCTGATGATACTTTGCTGTCCACCCATGTCCAAAGATAAATCAAACTACCCTAATTATTTTAATATAAGCCCTGTCTGTAACAAATGGCTCCTCCTACTTTTCGAGGAGAAAAGCATTACCAAACACATGCAAAATTGACTTTGGACCATCAAAATAACTTAGTTTTAGCCAAAATTCTGTCTCAACATGGTCAGTTTAGCAGTAATGCATTGCAACACCTCCAGGGCATATATTAGAAAAAATACGGTAATACAATCTGATCTGATACTTTGCTGTCCACATAACCAAAAGTAAAATCAAACCAGTACAACCTGACCTAATACATGTACTCACTGCTGTCCACACACGTCCAAAGATAAAATCAAACTAGTATAGGCTGATCTGAAACTTTGCTGTCCACACAAATCCAAAAGGTAATAGTGACCCCAGTCCTGCTGAACCCAGATATGTCCTGCCTTTGCAAACAATGTAGATCTAGATCAGTTGGCTTCTGAAAAAGCCAACTGATCTGGATCTGCACTGTTTGCCATTAAGTATGTGAATTTATATTAACAATTTGGATCAAGTAATCTGATTGGTTGAAAATTAGAAATGGGTGTGGCATCTTAATTTATTCAGCAGGAAAAGGGTTAACCAAGTATAAGCTGATATGATTCTTTTGAGTCCACACACATCCAAAGGCACATTTTCTTATGTAGTTGCTAAACATAGAAATACTGCCATTCTAATATGCCCTTTTTAAACTATCCACCAAAACAAATCTTTCCATGCCACGTGCATTGGCAAAGCTCATGTAAAGTAAAATTGTCCGTCTAGCTTTTACTATTATCATGATCAATACTATCAGACTAATCCCTTTACCATATGAAAAAAATTCCAAAAAATCACTATACGGAAAATATGGACCTTTGCCATGTCTAGTCATATTAGGATACTAAATGATTCTTATTACATGATTCCTGCCATCATAGAAGGTGTCTTTGGGAACAGTAAAGGTCTGGACCACCTGCCAAAGCCCCACAATCTGATAAAAAAATTTGCTATAAATTGATATATTCAACAGTATCCATTGATACTGTATGTGGACAGGGAAGGCCCTGATCAGACTGTGCATATGCACAGTCTGATCAGGGCCTTTGCTGCCCACATATGCCCTGAAGGCAAATTTTCACATGGACCGGCTATTTTTTTTTTTCCTGACAATCTCACCTAAACCTGTCTGTCAATGCAATGATGATTATCCAGTACAGGAATTTATTTCTCCATGAATTCAGCAGTCTCCGCACTGACAAAGCATATTAACCAAGCAAATGAAGGATGCAATACTACATGGACCATATCAAGTGAAAATGAGGCTTCAAAGAATAATCTGACAGCCAGCTCCAGATAAGGTACTTTTTATCACCAAAAAGTATCAAGAATTTTCTGATTCCTCCACAAAAAAAAAACAACAAAAAAAAATAAAACAACAAAACAACAACATATCTTGTGGGTACTCACTAAAAGCGCCCTTGCCAAAGTGCTTTTACTGATTACCACAACATATGTGTTTGTGGAGAAATAAAAATAATAGCTACTTTAAACTTCTCTTATCTAGAGTTATGTGACAGCAAAGGCCAATGCAGTCTGATCAGGGACTTTGCTGTTCCCTTTACTGAATCAATGGCTACTGTACATAGTGTAATACATGTATGTATAAACGGACAGCTAAGACCCTGACAGAAATGTGTGGATGTACAGGGTGATCTGAATCTGTATATTTTTGCACACATATCTAAAAATTGACATAGCCCAAATATGAGCAATGCCCTGTCTCTACAGGCTTTCAAGTGCCCTCCTGAGAAAAGCAGGGTAAATATAAAGACAAAAATCTTGAAAAAATAGAGAAAAAAAAATAAAAAATAAGGATTTTCAATGCGAACAGCAGGAGTAGTAGGGAGTTTTTTACAAATATTATTTTCCTTACAAAGTGACACAAAAGCAAAAGCTGTTGTGTAGAACATTATGAAGAAATAAAATATAAAAAATTATGTTAGTAGTTCGAATGAAAAATGGATATTTTGCATGCTGTCTTTGTCAGTTTCTTTTTTTATGAAATTGAGCAAGCAAAAAAAAGAAAAAAAAAAAATGCAAATTTTCTTGCCTTTGAAGCTTTTTTTTGGATTTAAAAATAAGGATAGTATCAAAAAGTAGGACAAAGCAGGGAAAAGTTTGAAAAAGTATGAAAAGTAGGGCCCACTTAACCCTTATCCTACTGAACCCGGATATATCCTCCTTTTCCAAACAGTGTAGATCCAGATCAGTTGGCTTCTGAAGAAGACAACTGATCTGGATCTGCACTGTTTGCCTTGGAGTATGTGAATTTATATCAACAATCTGGATCAAGTAATCTGATTGGCAGAAAATTAGAAATGGGCATGGCATCTTAATTTATTCAGCATGACAGGGTTAAAAGCCTGAAAACCTGTCGCTAGCATACAGCTGTATATTGGCAAGGAGCACCCAGAAAAAACAAAAACAAAAATTTTCACCATGTACTTTCTGAAAGGATCATGTCCAGCAAAGACTCAGATCAGCATGCACATCCAGGCAGTCTTCCCTGTCTACCTGAAGAAACCTTTGTTGGAGCCTTGGCTTTTCAAAGAGCACCCAGTCAAAGACTCTGATCAGACTGTGTGGATGCAAAGGTTGATCTGTCTTAGTTGTCTGCACACGTCCAAAGATACAGTTTCTAACCCTTGTCCTGCTGAACCCGGATATACCCTGCCTTTGCAAACAGTGTAGATCCAGATCAGTTGGCTTCTGAAGAAGCCAACTGATCTGGATCTGCACTGTTTGCCATTAAGTATGTGAATCTATATCAACAATCTTGATCAAGTAATCTGATTGGCTGAAAATCTGAAATGGGTGTGGCTTCTTAATTCATTCAGCAGTACAAGGGTTAATGAAGCAGCTGTTGGTATCATTAGCAACTCAGTCAGGCACTTCTAATGATTACACACAACATAGGCTTTTGTGGATAAAAATGTCAACAATTTTTTATTGAAAAAAAAAAAAAAAAAAAAAAGGGGGCCAGCTATCCAGAACTATGATGTTTTGTCATGTGCTCAGATCAATTTCAACATCAAACTGTTGGATGGTAAGTAAAATTCCATGTATAACACTGAGGAGGCCAATGTAACAAAAACACAGTACTATATGTCATACCTCACACTTACTGAAGCAGCATTTCCCAGATTTCCATAATTCAGAATTTCATTAGACATTCAAAGTTTTCATTTTCCACAGAAAATATGGTTTGTGCCAGTGCTAGGGTACATGGGTACATATGCAGCCATTGCTTCCATATGAAGTCTCGAAAAAAAAACTGACTCCAACTTTCGTTCTGAAATGTGTTCTTTGTTTCCATGAGCAATCCTTTTAGATATTATCTGACATTGCCAGGAAGATGAATCATATGAAATGTCAAGCCTTATTTTCTCAAAAAAAAAAAAAAAAAAAAGACGTATTGAAAAATTCAAAGGACCTCATTCTTAACCCTTGTCCTGCTGAACCCGGATATACACTGCCTTTGCAAACAGCCAACTGATCTGGATCTGCACTGTTTGCCATAAAGTATTTGAATTTAAAGCAATAATCCAGATCAAGTAATCTGATTGGCTGAAAATTAGAAGAGGGTGTGGCATCTTAATTTATTCAGCAGGACAATGGTTAAGTGAATAATAAAGTCTATAAATATAAAAGTTGCCCTTGGAAACAGAGAAATCAATACATGAAAGAAAATCAGTCTCATTTTCATTAAGACTCTTCATATGACAGTGCTGGAGTCTGTGACTTATAGATATGCCTGTTCAAAGAAGAATTTCTCAGTCTGGGGTTTTTATCCCTTTCACTTCTGAGTTTCTGAAGTGGATATGCTTCCATCTTTGAAACAGATAAATCCATTGTTGCAAACAGTCATGTCAGACAAAACTCAGAAACAGAATGGTAAACAGTGTAGATCCTGTTAAGACCACTCAATATGAAGTCATTATGCGCCATCTCATCTGAATCTACACTGTTTCCTAAAATACCTGTTTTGGACTGCAGATCTAAAAGGGTTAAGACGTTTGTTTTTTTCACATTTTTTTTCAGTGACATTTCTGTTGAACTGTGATAATCTCTTGACTCATCAATTTAAATGAATATTTTTTGCATGTGTAACCAGTTGTGTGTTCCCAGTGGAAGGTCACCACATTTAGTATTCATAGGAAAAAGACAGAGAGGGAGAATTGGCGTTAAACTCCCATTATTGCTAATCCTCATTTGCAAGAAGCTTTAACTGATGTTTGTAGCAGTCCCTGTCCACAGATCATTATCTCTCTTTATCATTGTATTATAGATGGAAGAATAGATTCCAAATCTCTGAATATCTACAGTATACATTTAAACCTTATAGGGCAATTTAATCCAACAGGGACTGAGTTCAAATATAATAGACTTTAAATTGATTTGTTTGGAGTCTTTATAATGCGAAGTGGTCAGTTAACATACTCTTTTTCTTAGACAGGCTTATTCCTCTAAGTAGTTAACCCTTGACATGCTGAATAAATTAAGGTGCCACACCCATTTCTAATTGTCAGCCGATCAGATTACTTGATCCAGTTTGTTTATATAAATTCACATCCTGAATGACAAATAGTGCAGATCCAGATCAGTTGGCTTCTGAAGATCAGTTGGCTTCTGAAGAAGCCAACTGATCTGGATCTACACTGTTTGCAAAGGCAGGGCATATCCAGGTTCAGCAGGACAAGGTTAAGTTATCACTGGATACATATTCTTTTGCCAATAACTGACAACTGACCTTATAACAGTGGAAGGAGAAGAACAAATTCAGAAATAATTTTATGATCAATCTCCACAAAAATTATGTGGCTTAGCTGGGATTTGAACTTGTGCCCCTTGGATCTCTAGTTAGACATGCTACCAACTGCGCTATGAAGCCAGGCTAATGTTTTTCAATGCCTGCGTAATAAAGCGATCAAGCGCAGATGGTCTTGTCATTGTTCTTCTATTACGCAGAGGTGATTCCTTACCATTATGACTTTTCCTAACATTTGTACAAGTCCATTTGACTACTTATTGATGTGTCCTTGGTGAGGCGCTTCTAATGGGTACCCACAACATGATGTTTATATGCAGATGATGATGAGTTCAGGTTTAACGACGCATCAACCCATGAGGGTCATTTGCGTCAAAATGGTTAACTAACATGGTTCTGTAACGAAACGATTATAATGATAAGTCATGAATGCATAAAATGTAAAACTAGAACGAATTTAAAAATTGAAGCAGTTATACTTTGTTAAAAAGATTGATGTGTTTTAAAAACATAAGTATGTTATCAGTTGGTACATTTTCGAATAAGTATCTCAGGTCATTTGTTTGGAAGAATTGACGTCGTGTATGAGAGAATTCAATGCAATCGATCAGAAAGTGTTTCACCGTAAAAGGTTCATTACAGCTGATACAAAATGGCTGATCTTCTCGTTTGAGTAGATAAGAATGTGTGAGTCTAGTATGACCTATACGTAGACGAGTAAGAACTACTTCTTCTCGCCTTAATGATCGATAAATGTTATTTTTACCAAGAACCGGTTTTATTTCATGTAGTTTATTGAATGTCGCTCTGTCCCATGACAGCTGCCATTTGGATAAGATGTACCTGTTGATAAAAGGTTTAAAATCTGTACATGGAAGTTTAAAATTCGAAATTTCTAGATCAAGTGAGGCCTTTGCTTTTACGTCGGCAGCCTCGTTACCTTTTATGCCAACATGGCTGGGGAGCCAACAGAACAAAATTTCCTTAGTTTTCGATAGCTCGTGATATTTTTCTATCACGTTCTGGATTTTGGGATTTTTTGAAGATGTGTGATTTAGAGATTTCAAAACAGAAAGGGAGTCAGAGAAAATAACGAATTTGTTCTCTAAAGAGTTATTCATAATGTAATCCAAAGCCATATCAATAGCCTTGGATTCAGCAGTGAAAATAGATGAGCCATCAGGAAGACGGATCTTTTCATGGTGGCTGCCCGATATATACGCACAGCCAACCTTATCGTCAACTTTTGAGCCATCAGTGTAGATGTGTTGATAATCTGAAAGTCGCGACTGTAATTCTTGGAAGTTTTGTTTCATGAGATGTGAATCAGAAAGTGACTTTTTGCTGTTGTGTAAATCGAAAAGAATATTTGGTTTAGTAATGCACCAGGATGGAATATCAGAAAAAGAGTGTTTTTGAATGTTTTTAATGTTAATATTAGTAGATTCTAAAAGTGGTGCTATACGAAGGCCAAAGGATTTAATAGCGTTAGGTTTTCTTTCATAATATTCCTGGAATTGTGGTGGAAATGTGACTTCAAAAGCAGGGTTAGATGGGTTAGCAGCAAGTCTGATGGCATACTGAAGAGACAATTTTTCTCTGCGTAGCCATAACGATGGCTCATCTGCTTCCACGTTAAGACTCGATACTGGAGATGTACGAAAAGCTCCCAATGCCAAACGAAGTCCTTGATTATGTACAGTGTCTAACATCTGTAGATAAGATTTTCTAGCAGATCCATATACGATGGACCCATAATCAAGTTTTGATCGAATTAAAGAACGATACAGGTGAAGAAGAGTTGTTCTGTCCGCTCCCCAACTTGTGTGAGATAAAACTTTTAAAAGGTTTAAAGCTTTTAAACATTTCGCTTTCAAGTATTTTATATGGGGTATGAAGGAGAGTTTTTTATCAAATATAACCCCAAGAAATTTTGATTCAGCAACAACTGGTATTTGAGATCCATATATGTAGAGCGCTGGATCGTTGTGTATTTTCCGTTGTTGACAGAAATGAACGCACTGAGTTTTTGATTTGGAAAATTTAAAGCCATTTCTAGTTGCCCAGTCTTCAATTCTATTTAGACATTGCTGCAGATGTCTTTCTATTGTGCGCATATTTTTCGAGCGAAAACAAATACAAAAATCATCAACGTACAAAGAACCATCTGTTTTGTAATCCAGACAGTTTATAATATCGTTTAATTTCACGTTGAATAACGTGGTTGAAGTATTGCTCCTTGAGGAACGCCCTGTTCTTGATCATAGAGATCAGACAGGGTCGATCCTACACGCACTTGTATTGTACGATCTTCAAGAAAACTTTTAATAAAGTTTGGTAGTCTTCCTTTCATACCAAAGTTATGTAGGTCTTTTAAAATTCCATATCGCCAAGTGGTATCATAGGCTTTTTCCAAATCGAAAAATACAGCGACTACATGTTCTCGTTTGATAAAAGCATCCCGGATAAAAGTCTCCAGTCTAACTAAATTATCATTGGTACTACGTTCAGCTCGGAATCCCGATTGAAGTTTTGTTATAAGATTGTTAGATTCTAAGTACCAAACAAGTCGTTTGTTTATCATTCTCTCTAGTGTTTTGCAAAGGCAACTTGTTAGCGCTATTGGTCTGTAGTTTGTTGGTTCTGCATGATCTTTCCCTGGTTTGGGAATAGGTATAATTGTGGCCAAACGCCAGCTTTCTGGAAAAACTCCTGTTGTCCATATACCGTTGAAAATATGTAAAAGTGTGTCAAGGGCGGTTTCCGGAAGGTCTTTAAGCATCTGGTAATGGATGTCATCAGGGCCTGTAGCTGTATCTTTTGATACTGCGATAGCATCTTTAAGTTCTGTAATGTTAAACAGGCTGTTATATTCTTCAGTATTTGAAGAGGTGAAATTAAGTTTGATTTTTTCTTCTTGTTTTTTGACGTTTTGAAACTTCTCTGAATAATTCCGAGATGAAGAATTATCCAAAAAAGTTTCGCCAAGTGTGTTTGCTATCTCTTCCTTTGATGTGGCCTTTGTTCCACGTTTTGTATTTAACTGGGTGAAACTGGGTGATTTTGATTTACCAGATATTTTTCGTATCATGTCCCAAACCTTTTTAATTGGAGTTTTATAATTTAAATTCGAAACGTAAGATTTCCATGATTTGCGTTTGGAGGCCTTTATTGTTCGACGAGCATTTGCTCTGAAATTCTTTACTTTATTCAGGTTCTCCTTTGTTGGATATCTGCAGAACTTTGATAATGCTTGCTTGCGCTGTTTTATGGCATCTTTGCATTCATCATTGTACCATGGCTTGCTTTTCTTTGGATTTGTCGAGGTTTTCGGTATACTTTTATTAGCTATGTCAAGAAGAGAAGAAGTAAAATCATCTAGAGGGTCCAAGGAATTGTCAAACTGATCTATTTTGAGACTTTCTTCGCATAATAAGTGGTATAATTCCCAATTTGCTTTATTTAGTTTCCACTTTGCGTTGTGATCATTCGTGGAATTATTTACGCTTTCAATAATAACAGGGAAGTGATCACTTCCATGTTGGTCTTCACTGACCGTCCAGTCGAAGTCCAGCAGGAGAGATGGGTGACATATGGAAAGATCTAAAGAAGAAAATTTTCCTGTTGCAGGATGGAGATAAGTGTGAGATTTGTCATTCATAAGACAAAGATCGTTTTTGGTTATAAAGTCTTCAATAATATTACCTTTAGGGTTGTTATCTTTACATCCCCAAAGGATATTGTGACCATTGAAGTCACCAACTAGTATACAGGGTGAAGGGAGTTGTTTCAGTAAAATGTCTAAATGTTCGGTCTCTAAATGAAAATTCGGAGGTATATACACAGAACAAATAGTAATTTCTTTATCTAAAGTAACAGAAACCGCAACGGCTTGAAGATTGGTTACAAGTTTAATTTCTCGCTGGGGACATGAAGAGTGAACTAAGATTGAGCTTCCACCAGATGGCCTCTGGCCTTCTGAATATATATAATTGTATGTATTGAAATCTCTGATATTTAATTGATCATCAGTTTTTAAAAAAGTTTCTTGCAAGCAAAAAACTGATGGATTCAATAAGGATAAAAGTAATAAGATCTCGTTATAGTTTGACTTTAGACCTCGACAGTTCCATTGTATTATTTTGTGATTTGAATTCATTTTAGAGTTGTTAGATTTTAGTTAGACTAGCAACTAAGG
The DNA here is from genome assembly GCA_964016985.1 of Anodontia alba. Lineage (NCBI taxonomy): Eukaryota > Metazoa > Mollusca > Bivalvia > Lucinida > Lucinidae > Anodontia > Anodontia alba. The sequence goes on along the minus strand of OZ024825.1, from coordinate 109,896,343 downwards.
ATATGTTATTGGTGATTTTGATCTATTATCACTATTGTTGACGTGTGAATGTTCTGATGATCTCGATCTATTTCTGTTAGTTCGTGGGCGATCTGGAGCTTCTCCTAACTCCATATCATCGCTACTGTCACTCAAAGATCCGAACCTGTTATGTTGTTGAATAACATTATTTGAACCTTTTCGTTCTCTGTTTGATGTGCTTGGTCTTTGTGTTCCTTGACTAGATTTTGATTTTGTTTCTTTCGTAGGTGGAGATGATTGACTTCTTGCTTGTCTTTCTTTCTGTTGTTGTTTCTTCCAATCTTTTCTTATCATCTCAATGGTGGCTTTTTTCAGGCCACCATCTCCTTTTTTCTCTTCAGAAGGTGTCTTTGTTTCATTTTTGTTTGTAGTGTTTGTTTGACCTTTTTGTTTCTGCAGATCTTCTGTTTGGCTGTTTGTGTTTGTTGAACTTGATTGAACTGCAGAGTCGAGAATATTGATCGGATCGGTTTGAGTGGCAGTATCAACCACAGAAACCTTTTTCATAGAAGACTGGGTGATGTTTGCATAACTGATTCCAGGAATTGGAGTTGGGGCCTCAACAAGTTTCCGCGCTTCAATGAAAGAAATATTTCTGGTAAACTTAAGACGTAAGATTTCTTTTTCTTTGTGCCAAACTTGGCATTCTTTAGAGTCAGCACTGTGTTTTTCACCACAATTGACACAGTGCAGTTCGTTTCTACATTGACTTTCTGGGTGTTCTCCTACCTGACCGCATTTCGAACAGATAGGGTCCTTAGAACACCTATCCTCATGGTGTCCATATTTCTGGCAATGATGACAACGCAAAGGATTTGGTATGTAGACTTCTACGTTGACTCTGAAGTATGCTACTTTTATTGTTTTTGGTAGAACTGATGTATTGAATGTAAAGACAAAGGTGTTTGTGTTTTTTAACTCTCCGTTTCGTTTAACTTTGAATCGTTTTATTGCAGTTACTCCTTGAGATCTTGTGCCTTCGAGGATCTCCTCCTCGCTGCAATTCCCCAATTCGGGGCAACGAATTACCCCCTTTGAGGAGTTCAGCGAAGTATGAGGGTATACCCGGACTTTCAAGTCGTGAAAAGTCTGTGCACGTAGAAGATTCTCGGCATGGGCTTTCCTGGATACCTCAATGAGTAGCTGATTCGACCTGTGTAGTTTCTTTATGTTTTCCGGCTCACCAGCTATACTTTGAATGACTTTTTGTATTACAAACGGAGATAAAGATGTTACTGGTTTGTTTTCTTCCTTGCTTTCAACTAAAATGAAACGCGGAAAATGTTGAGATGATGTATCTTTGGTAGAGGTTGTTGGAGGTTGAGTGCTTTCGTTAACATCTGAAATATCAGATTCTGAACATTGTTTAGTTCTTTTTCTTCGATTAGAACCCATGATAAAGATGTATTAAAATTCGTCCTCCATGCTCTCCGCCCACCACGGAGCCCAACAAGGGAACACATCAATGGAGTGGTTTTCCTACTCACTTGTGCTAGAGATACACAGAAAGTATACTCGCACGAGCAAAATGCTGCACGATTGACCCGTTAAGCCGCCGCCTTCTTAGGATTGGAAAGGTTAAGAAAAAAAGAATTATGGGCAAACGGTGAGTATCAGTATGATACAAAAGACAAGGAAGAGAAAGAAAAGATATTTCCTAGGGCTTGGCGCGACCAGCCGATTGACCGTGCCGGGTCTCACGGACACCCTTCTACACCGAAATCCAGGCCAAAGAGGCGTGTTGAGCCATCAGGAGAGACCAAACTCCCAATAACTCTCAACCTCCAGGATCCCTTCTTCCGGCTTACGGGCTGCCACCCACGGCAAACGGGTGGTATTTTCTCTTCGCTCTTCCCAAAGGGGACAATTACTGCTCACCACGCTAGCAACGTTCCCAGTGGGAATTGAGCCCCCAGGGCCTCGGCAAGGCGGAAAGTTTAATACCCAGGGGGTTTATATGCAGAACTAAAAACAAAATACTTATCTGGATACCCCTTTTATCAGGAGCTATGGACCCTGACCAGACACAACTATCAGGGCCCAGTTGTTCAAAGCGGCGTTAGCTTAACGAGCTCGTTAAGGGTCATTTCGTTAACTGTTTTAGCGGATTCAATATACAATATTCTAATATTTTTTGCTGAAAAAATGTGAGTAGCTTTTGCACTGCAAAAGCTACTCACATTTTTTCAGCAAAAAATTTCAGTGTATTTGCGTATCACTCGATGTAAATTTTAACGAATCGTTAGCTAACGACGTCGTTAGCTTTGAACAACTGGGCCCTGATATTGATCTATAATTTGGTAATTTGGGTTTGAACTGAAGTTTTAATCTCACTGTCAATAATCTTTCAGTTACGTTGTGATGGTTCTGGATGTAATGGAAGAAATAATGCTTTTTATAGTGCTACCCACAACATACATATCCATGGAGAAAGAAGAAATTCTTCACTAAAATGTATGTTGTGGGTGGTCATTAAAAAAAAGCGCCTTGGCAAGGCGTTTCTAAAGAGTATCCACAACATATGATTTGTTGAAAAAAAAGCAAATTCCATGGGGAATTTATGTCCCCCGCCTTATTTTTATTTGAGGTGTTAAAAATGGTAAAGTTAACCAGAGGACCGTTGGTCCTGTATCACTTACCTAAAGCAGGAAACCAGTGATAAAAAATAATTTCAAGATTCTGAAAAAACCACATGCATATCTTGACCATCCTTAAAGCACCTGTAAAGTTTCAAAAGGGTCGGCTTAAAACTGTGGTAGGAATTAAGGGGACAGGGTACCTGCTCCCTATACACTTCTGTAATATTAGAACTAAAAAAATGTCTAAATTAAAAATGCGGAAAAAGTGATAAAAAATTATTTCAGGATTCTGAAAAATCCACCTGCATATTTTCAGGCCATCCTAAAAGCCCACGTAAAGTTTCAAAAGGATCGGTCAAAAACTGTGGGAGGAGTTAAGGGGACAAGGTACCTACTCCCTATAGACTTCTGTAATATTAGAACTCAAAAAATGTCTAAGTTCAAAACGTGTAAAAAGTGATAAAAAATAATTTCAGGATTCTGAAAAAAAAACACATGCATATCTTCAGACCATCCTTAAAGCACCTGTAAAGTTTCAAAAGGATCGGCCAAAAACTGTGGGAGGAGTTAAGGGGACAAGGTACCTGCTCCCTATACACTTCTGTAGTATTAGAACTCAAAAAATGTCTAAATTAAAAATGCGGAAAAAGTAATAAAAATTTATTTCAGGATTCTGAAAAAACACATGCATATCTTCAGGCCATCCTAAATGCCCATGTAAAGTTTCAAAAGGATCGGCCGAAAACTGTGGGAGGAGTTAAGGGGACAAGGTACATACTCCCTATAGACTTCTGTAATATTAGAACTCAAAAAATGTCTAAGTTGAAAATGTGTAAAAAGTAATAAAAAATAATTTCAGGACTCTGAAAAAACCACATGCACATCTTCAGAACATCCTTAAAACACCTGTAAAGTTTCAAAAGGATCGGACAAAACCTGTGGAAGGAGTTAAGGGGACAAAGTACCTACTAAAAATTCGGAACCACGCACCAAGCACTACGCACTACGCACCACGCCCCACGGAAAACCAAAAACAGTGTCCCTCCGCTTTTCTTCGAAAAGGCGGAGGACAATAAGAAAACTATCAGTATTAGTCGACTCTCATTATCTCAACTTCACTTATCTCGAATAACCCCTTATCTCAAAGTGAAAATCTGATCCCTGTTTTCACATGGAAATCTATTCAACAACAGGCAAAATACTGTGAAAAAGAGAAGAAATTGCTCCTTCTCCTCTTTTCCACAATATTTTTAATATATCTCTAACTTCAGGAGTCAAATTACATATTCATTTGTGAAATGAGGTTGTTGGATTTATTTTTACCTTAAAAGTACAAATCTGATATGCTGAGGTAGGGATATCTTGAAGTATTCAAATATACGATAGTCGATTGTATTTGGTTGAAAAAATTAAGCACCTTATCTGGAGCTATATGAATTATTGAGGTGATAATTTGGCACTTTTCACTCAGGACCCACAAAACATTCCGTTTTGGTGCAGAAATAACAAAAACTACTTTTTTCATTAGGACTGGTCAGAATGGCTCAGTTGCCAGTGTCTGTCTCCAGGTGGGAGGTTATGAGTATAAGCCTCAGCCTGAGACCCAAGATTTTCTAAAATTGGTACTAGCTGCACTTTCACTTGACGTTCAGCATTAGGGTATGAAGCTAGGACTGGTTACACTGCATGGTATCATCATACTGGTGTCAGCATAATTTCAATTCATCATACTTACCTCTTCTCAACATTACAAGTGTATTCTTTCCCCAAATTAAAGCTGACCAACCCACAGTGCCTCAACATTAAAGATCATAATATCTGACTAATTTGGATTAAGCGCACATGTGTATTTCAGTTTATCTTCCAGCTTGAAACTGAAACATTGACAGTAAATGAATACTTCACAGTTTAGAAGACTTGCATTTTAATTTCTTTTATTTAATCTATTTTTTTTTTTGTTTTTGTAAGGTATGGTTGAAAGTTACCTATATCTATCTATGATGAAAAAAATAAAAAGCATGGAAAGTGTTTCAACAGCTGATTTTCAGTGCCAAATTGACTTGGTCTGTAGTGATGATGATGCGACTAGCAAGCAAGGGGTAAATCCCACCTACTGGTTGGCTCAAGACAAAAAATCTTCAAAGCCATCGTCAAGTAAATCTATTTATTGTCAAGTAAACCCAGGAAAGAATCAGTAGACAAGCCTATGGATTCTCTGGAAAAAAGACTACATGAAAAATCTTTTTCAAATTGTGCAGTCTTTGAAGCCACAAAATCAACAGGCTTGGCCGGTCAGACACCTGTTTCCCATTCTCAGGACGACCACTCTTCAGGGGTGCATGGACCTGCTGGTGAGGTATGCAGTCCCTTGGGGATGTGGAGATAATGACCTGAACAGAAAATATGGAATTACATTGTAAGACCCTACACATGATTTCTTAATAATAATTATCATAACCCCAGGACAGGGAGAGAAAGACACATTGGGGTTATTGTCAGATGACAAGGATGCAAAGTCTTCCAAGGGATCACGGATTTGTATTTGTCAGATAAAACACCAGAGAAAAACAGACTATTCTTACATAGGCATTTGTTGATGATGCGGGATCTAGGAAATTTAATGATAATGGCATTTGTCTTGATCAGTCATAGATTGATGTTTTATCTTAAGTTATGGTGTCGTGAAAATCCAGAAAAGTTATTTGAATATATACAAAGATGAACTTGTTTTCCTGTTCATCTGAATCTATGTTTCAGATTCTGAGTTTAGATGATTTTCTGGAACCTATGTTGTGCAAAAGACATGGAAATGAAACTATGAAATCGTCAGTTGGCTTCTCAACCACTAAGACTACTGAAAGTACAGCATATCGAGGACAGGTTTCTGCTAGATACAGTCTACTTTCTGTTGCTTACATGCAGCAGGCCTTAGGAGCTCTGCTGAGTAATCTACAGTCAGAAAATGTGAACATTGACAGTACGGTTCAATCAGTACATGATATTTTCGCCATGTCTACCAAGGCTCTTCACCAAGTTGGACGGACTGGTGCTTTTCATCATATAACATGCAGGAAATCAGCGGCATCAAATACTGTGTTAATTAGCTTGAAAGAGGGAAAGCCAAAAGTTATGTACTTGCCATTGTGATGGGGTGTTTGGCAAAGGCTTAGAAGAATGCCCCAAAGAGCGTAAAGAACAAAAAGAGCAATTGTCTAATCTAATTCCAGAATTTCTGGGCCCAGCTGTTCAAAGCGTGGTTAGCTTAATAAGCTCATTAAGGGTCATTTTGTTAACTGTTTTAGCGGATTCAATATACAATATTCTGATATATTTTTGCTGAAAAAATGTGAGTAGCTTTTGCACTGCAAAACCTACTCACATTTTTTTCAGCAAAAAATTTCAGCATATTTGCGTATCACTCGATGTAAATTTTAACGAATCATTAACTAACGACATCGTTAGCTTTGAACAACTTGGCCCTGGATTCTAAAATGGACAGTTCTAGAAAGAGAACAATCTGATTGAAATCCGATCTTAATCTATTATTAAGATCTGACAGTCACCGACCTGAGGTCATCTTCAATGACCCTGGAAAGTCCGAAATCGCTGTTTTTAAGCAAACCAATCAAAACGCTTGTTACATACTCAATTCGGTTATTGGACAAACATGACGAAAACAGGTCACACAAATAGAATGCTGACCTACCGTCAAATCAAGCTCACTAAAATCGTCTTTCAGAACATCCACGACCAACTTCAACTTATCCTCTGTGAGACGCAGTTTTTTATTTGAATGTTTCATTAATTTCTCTGATCGGTCGCTCATTTTTTGCTTTTGAATGAAAACAAATCCACAGATAGCACAAATGTCTTTTAAGAAATACAATTTCCTGGGTGTCGCCATCTTGGTTCATTCTTTAGTTGTCATTAGCAACAACAGAGCAGTGCGCATCTCAGTCGCCTTCAGAATTCTGAAAACGTGAATTTGATTGGTTCGAGGAAAGGTCATCAGAGATGACCCCTCATCCATGCCTATCAGATGTTACTGTAGATAACAAAGTAAACATCGGATTTTAATCAGATTGAGAAAGAGAAAAGCATCCGTTGATAATAGAAACTCATGGAACAACAAGCTTTCATGTTACGATTCTTCATCAAAATCATCCTTTAAGCCTAGGTACACTGGTTCATTTTAGTGAAACTACAGAGACTACAAAAAATTCAACAGCTATGACTCCAAAGGAAAGAGCTTCAAAGACACAAGCAGCTCCTTTCGGTTCTCAAATAAGAAAAGGAACTGACTCACAGGTAGAGTTCATACAACAGTGTGCGCAGATTCTTGTTGTGGGTTGTCTCATATTTTTTCTAGACAAATGGAAAAAAAAAATTACCAATTATCAGTGGGTTTTATCCATCATAGCAGATGGCTACAAACTAGAGTTTATCAGAAAGCCACCTCAAACAGGAGTAAAAGATACATCAATCCTGAAAACAGTTTAACCCTTGTCCTGCTGACCCCGGATATACCCTGCCTTTGCAAACAGTGTAGATCCAGATCAGTTGGCTTCTTCAGAAGCCAACTGATCTGGATCTGCAGTTTGCCATTAAGTATGTGAATTTATATCAACAATCTAGATCAAGTAATCTGATTGGCTGAAAATTAGAAATGGGTGTGGCAGAACAAGAGTTAAGTATATTAAGCACATAGGTGGGTTTCTACAGCACCTTTTTCCTGGAGGAAAAGGAAAGAAAGGAAAGATGTGACCGTATTAAATCTGAGACCACTCAACAGGTATCTGCAGAAAAAACATTTCAAAATGGATACTATGTCAAGGTTCTTTCTAAACCTGGTGAAACCAAAAGATTGGGCAATTTCTCTTGACTTAACCGAGGCATACCTGCTTATTCCATTGTTTCCAAAACACAGAAAGTATCTTCGTTTCTGCATAGCAGGCCAGTGTTTTCAGTGGAAATGCCTTTGCTTCGAACCCTCTTCAGCTCCTCAGGTCTTCACAAAAATAGTAGCGGTAGTAGCCGTACATCTACATGCTCAAAACATCCGTCTGGCTTCATACCTGGATGACTGGTTTAGCAGTAAACCAGATATGAAGACTACTTCTTCGAGACAGAGAGAAATGTCAAAATCTTTTGATGTCACTAGGCTTGACAATCAACAAAGAAAAATCACAGCTAATTCCCAAACAACTGTTACAAATCACGTACATAGTGGGATTATTTCATTTTGACCAAGGAATAGTCACTCCAACTCCAGACAGAATAAGAAAGTTAGTTTCAGCAGTGAAGAATATTTATCAGGGTCACAATCATGCAAAAGATTTTCTTCACCTTCTGGGCATAATAGCATCATGTTTGGAATTAATACCAAATGCACACCTTTTCAAGAGACCCATCCAACTACATCTTCTTTGTTTTTGGAAACCTTCATCTCTAAATCTAGAAATACACATTCCAGTTACTCAACATCTAAAATCACATCTTCAGTAGTGGTTAAATTCAGTAAATACCATGAGGGGCAGATCTTTGCATCAGCTGCAAACAAATATAACCATAACGACAGACGCTTCAAAACTAGGTTATGGGGGTTGTGTAGGCAGGCATTTCATCAAGGGCACATGGAATTTCAACTGCTATCTGCAGTTTTACAACCAATAAGGAATATTCCAGTGGGACAACATCCTTACATCAATAGGTTGCTAAAAAAGGGTTTTCAATACCAGACCTCCTACTATCAGAATTTTACCAGAATAAGATCTACAGTTAGTCCTTGACATAATACAACAACTTCTTTTTGAGCCAATGGGGAAAGCTTCACTAAAGCTATTTTTCTCATGGCCATTTCTACTTTCAGGAGGTATGGAGATTTGCTGTCTTTACAACTTGGTGAAGGATCCGTTTGTGTTCAAAAACTAGAATTCCGGGAAAGATGGCGTCGCACCTGCTGGGGCAACAGTCACAGGAGCCACAATCAGAATGTGGTTATTTAATAAGTTTATTTCATTCTTAGCAGTGCTAGGTTGGAAAAGTGACAAAAATTAAGACAAGGATTATATGAAAAGTAGATGCACATCTTCAGACTATGGAGAAAACATGTTCAAAGTTTTAAAAAGATTGGTATAAAACTGTATGAGGAGTTGTGCTCACAAGGTACCCACTGTCTATATATTGAGGGTGAAAAATGACTAAGTTCACAATGTGGAAAAAAACCTGAGGTTAAGAAAATGACAAAGTTAAAGTGGAAAAAGTGATAAATATAAAAACAAAATCATATCAAACCCACGTGCACTTCTGCAGACCCGGGAGAAAACATGTGCAAAGTTTCAAAAAGACCGGTTTAAAATTGTATGAGAAGTTGCAATGAAATGGTACCCACTGTCTATACATCTGAGGTCAGTAAATGACAAAGTTCAAAAAGAACAAAAATGTGACAAAAATATGGCAAGGATTATATGAAAAGCATGTGCACATCTTCAGACTATGGAGAAAACATGTGCAAAGTTCCAAAAAGATTAGTATAAAATTGTATGAGGAGTTGTGCTCATGAGGTACCCACTGTCTATATATTGAGGGTGAAAATCTATATACTGAGGGTGAAAAATGACTAAGTTCACAATGTGGAAAAAGTGAAAAAAATATCTAACAATTACATCCAAATTACATGCACATCCTCATACCATGAAGAAAACATATACAAAGCTTCATAATAATTGGTACAAAACTGTAAGAGGAGTTGCACTCACAAGAGGTACCAACTGTTTATATATAAAGGGTGAAAAATGACTAAGTTCACAATGTTGAAAAAGTGACAAAAATAATCTAATAATTATATCCACATGCACATCCTTATACCATGAAGAAAACATATCGAGGGTTGAGCGCAAGACTAGCGTAACTCAGATGGTTGTTTTTCCCCAAACCTAATCTCCTCACCATGAAGGCATTATGAAGATTACAACATTTCTTTCTGTAAACAATGAAAATTTAGGTGCCATTGCTCGTATGAGCAATGGCACCTAAATTTGCATTGTTTACAAAGGGGTCCAAGTTGCTCCTAAACAAGGGTTTCAAAAATATGTTTGAGTTACAATAGTCTAGCGCTCAACCCTCGATATGCAAAGTTTCAAATTAAGTGGTACAAAACTGTAAGAGGAGTTGCGCTCACAAGAGGTACCCATTGCCTATAAGAGGGGCATTCATTTAATTGTGTCACTAATGGCCCACCATACCGCGTGGCTAAGGAGCATGTAGAAACTGCGGTGATTTCACGGAGGAGTAATTTTCTATAATAGGATGAAATTTAGGTCCAATCCGTTCAGTCTTTCAAAAGTTATTGAATGTTCAAGTTGGTTCAGTCATATACACTCAAAAGTAAAGGCACACTATGAAAAACGTAGACCTGCAACCGGTTTAAGAGGTCTGTGTCTTATCCATGATAACGCACCTGCTCACAAGTGTGTTCTTGTCCGAGACTTCTTGAAAGAGGAAAAGGTAGTACAGCTCTCTCATCCACCTTATTTGCCAGTCCCTGCGACTTTTTCCTGTTTCCTTTACTAAAGAAAACCCTTTCTGGTTGTCGTTATGAATCCCGAAGTGCACTTGTAATGCAATTTACCAGTGTCTTCAGGGTATACCTAAAAATGCCTACTTCTCTGCCTTTACAGAATGGATTTCGAGACTTGAAAAGTATGTTTCCGTCAAGGGAGAATACTTCGAAGGGTTGAAGTAAATGAAATGTGAATGGGATTTATAACGTGCCCTGTAGAACTCCAATGACAACATTAAATGAATGCTCCTCGTATATTGAGGGTGAAAAATGACTAAGTGACAAAAAATAATCTGACAATTATATCCAAACCACATGCACTGCTTAATACCATGACGAAAACACATGCAAAGTTTCAAAATGATCGGTGCAAAACTGTAAGAGGAGTTGCACTCACAAGACACCCAGGGTAAATGTTGACGGAAAGACCAACGGATGGACGGATGGACGTACGGAAACTTGCACGCCTAAGTCGCTCATGCTAAAGCAGGTGCCACAAAAAGGGGTATCACGTTTAAATGTCATGGTTTGGCTAAACAAGACAGAGAAAGTCATTATGGTATCAAAATATTTGTACATGTACCTACTTTTTCAAAAACCAACCTTTTAGATCCCAAAATGGCTTTTATGTTTATTTAAAGAAAACAGAATTTTTAAGAGTCAAAGCAGATGGAACTAGGGAGAAGAAACTTTTCTAGCTCTCAATAAACCTCATCAACCAGTAAGGTCACAGACTATTGCCAGTTGGATAGTTCAGACAGTTAAAATGGCATATGAAGGAAAAATAGTGAAAGTTAAAACACATTCTACAAGAGCAATGGGTCCAACTTGGACTCTTTACAATGGCATATCCATGAAGTCCAATTTGGAAGTTGCTGATTGGAGCAAGGAGTCAACTTTTGTGAAACTTTATCTGAGAAATGTTGACACTAAGGTTTTGAAACAGGAAAGGAATTATCATTCCGGCTGGTTGCCGATGGAAGAAGCTTTTGTTTATAACCATACAACATGTATACTTGGAGGTATTGTAAATAGGAATTAGACTGGTGTATGATAGAGACATTTGATTAGCTGATTTTTGACATAAGAAAATGTCTAAAGAAGAAAAAGATTGTATATAAGAGAGAAACTACTTAATTCTATTAGGTGTTCAGTGAAGCTCTTAACTTAAGAAGAGCTCTCAAGAAGAGGCCTTTTTTATACAGACAAAAAATGAGAGGACATTTCCTAAACTCACCCTCATCAGTGGGATTGCTTTGGGAATCTCAAAGAATACACATGTAACGTTGAGAACAGGTAAGTATGATGAAGTGAAGTAAAACTGGAAAATATGTAATCAAGTTACAATTTTAAGAACAAGTCATACTTAACCTGTCATATTTCCCATCATTCACCCAATGGAAAATTTAATTAACTAAGAATAGGATAATGTTTCAGTTTCCTGCCTATGTGAACTGAAGTACGCATGCACCTAATCCGAGTTGGTCAGATGTTTTGATCTCGATCGCTCAGGTGCTGTGGCTTGGTCAGCGTTAAAGTCGGGTATGGCTCATTCTTAAAATTTTAACTTAATTTTGATTACAAATTTTCCCTTGAATTTTCCAATTTGACTGGTGGTGGTAGCTTTCTGATTTAAAATTTTAGAATTCTTCATTCACTACAACAGTATGAATGCTTAACTTTGTTTGGTAAAAATTTCAGATGACATTTTGAATTTTTCTTTTCTATTTTTCCCAGGGACAATTTTCATGAAATGTCAAATTCTACTATAGAAAAACAAGAGGACCATGATGGTCCTATATCGCTCACCTGAGCAAACAGCTTTGCATACTTACTACTAAAGTTTCAGCCAAGTTCACTGCTTTAAGATTTTTGTATAAATTTTATTATAGCCCTGCTCCCCAGTGGCCATGTTTTTTTCAAGCATCATGATGGTTTGAACTGAATCTTCAAAGAGGGTCACCAAAGGAACAATTTTGCAAAGCTATATTGAAATCGGTCCAGTGGTTTCTGACAAAAAGATTTTTAAAATGTTTTATATAGCTATATAGGGAAAATAAGCCCTACCCCCTAAAGGCCATGTTTTTTGACGAATCATAATGGCTTGAACAATCTTGGTAGAGGGTCACCATAGGAACACTCCTGCCGAGTTATATTGGAATCGGTTCAGTGGTTTCTGACAAGAAGATTTTTAAAGTTTTCTATTTAGATATATAGGAAAAATAAGCCCCACCCCTAGCAGCCATGTTTTTTGACAAATCATGATTGCTTGAACAATCTTGGTAGAAGGTCACCAAGGAAACATTCCTGCCAAGTAATATTGAAATCAGTCAGGTGGTTTCTGACAAGAAGAATTTTAAAGTTTTCTGTACAGATATATACGGAAAATAAGCCCCGCCCCCTGGCGGCCATGTTTTTTAACGTATCATGAGGTCGTGAACAATCTTAGTAGAAGGTCACCGAAGCGACATTCCTGTCAAGTTACATTGAACTCGATCCAACGGTTTCTTACGAGAAGATTTTTAAAGTATTCTATATAGATATATATAGAAAATATGCCCTGCCCCCTAGTGGCCATGTTTTTTGACGAATCATAATAGCTTGAACAATCTTGGTAGAGGGTCACCAAAGAAACATTCCTGCCAAGTGATATTGAAATCGGTCCAGTGGTTTCTGACAAGAAGATTTTAAAACTTTTCTATATAGATATATAGGGAAAATAAGCCCCACCCCCTGGTGGCCATGTTTTGTGACGAATCATGATAACTTGATCAATCTTGGTAGAGGGTCAACAAGGGAGCATTTCTGCCAAGTTATAATGAAATCGATCCAGTGGTTTCTGACAAGAAGATTTTTAAAGTTTACTATATATAGATATATAAGGAAATATAGCCCCACCCCCTGGCGGCCACGTTTTTTGATGAATCATGACGACTTGAACAATCTTGGTAGCAGGTTACAAAAGAAACATTCCTGCAATGTTATACTGAAATCGGTCCATTGGTTTCTGACAAGAAGATCATAAAAATTTACTATATAGATATATAGGGAAAATAAGCCCCGCCCCCTAGCAGCCATGTTTTTTTGACAAATCATGACAGCTTCAACAATCTTGGTAGAGGATCACCAAGGAAACATTTTTGCCAATTTATATAGAAATCGGTCCAGTGGTTTCTGACATGAAGATTTTTAAAGTTGTCTATATAAAAATATAGGGAAAATAAGCCCCGCCCCCTGGCGGCCATGTTTTTTGACGAATCATGAAGCGTTGAACAATATTGGTAGAAGGTTACAAAAGAAACATTCCTGCCGTGTTATATTGAAATCAGTCCAGTGGTTTCTGACAAGAAGATTTTTAAAGTTTTCTATATAGATATATAGGGAAAATAAGCCCCGCCCCCTGGCGGCCATGTTTTTTGACAAATCCAAATGGCTTGAACAATCTTGGTAAAGGATCACCAAAGAAACATTTCTGCAAAATTATATTGAAATCGGTCCAGTGGTTTCTGACAAGAAGATTTTTACAGTTTTCTATATAGATATATAGGGAAAATAAGCCCCGCCCTCTGGCGGCCGTGTTTTTTGACGAATCCAAATGACTTGAACAATCTTAGTAGAGGATCACCAAAGGAACATTTCTGCAAAATTATATTAAAATTGGTCCAGTGGTTTCTGACAAGAAGATTTTGAAAGACTTCTATATAGATATATAGGGAAAATAAGCCCCGCCCCCTGGTGGCAGTGTTTTTTGACGAATCCAAATGGCTTGAACAATCTTGGTAGGGGATTACCAAAGGAACATTTCTGCAAAATTATACTGAAATCGGTCCAGTGCTTTCTGACAAGAAGATTTTTAAAGTTTTCTATATAGATATATAGGGAAAATAAGCCCTGCCCACTGGCGGCCATTTTTTTGACGAATCCAAATGGCTTGAACAATCTTGGTAGAGGATCTCCAAAGGTACACTTCTGCAAAATTATATTGAAATCGGTCCAGTGGTTTCCGACAAGAAGGTTTTTAAAGTTTTCTATATAGATATATAGGGAAAATAAGCCGCGCCCACTGGCGGCCGTTTTTTTTTGACGAATCCAAATGGCTTGAACAATCTTGGTAGAGGATCACCAAAAGAACATTTCTGCAAAATTATATTGAAATCGGTCCAGTGGTTTCTGTCAAGAAGAATTTTAAAGTTTTCTATATAGATATATAGGGGAAATAAGCCCCGCCCCCTGGCGGCCGTGTTTTTTGACGAATCCAAATGGCTTGAACAATCTTGGTAGAGGATCACCAAAGGAACATTTCTGCAAAATTACATTGAATTCGGTCCAGTGGTTTCTGATAAGAAGATTTTTTAAGTTTTTAGCTAAAAAATCTATTTTTAGCTCCTGTGACCCAGATATACAATGGACCGGAACAACTTTGAAAGAGGACCAACCAAGGATCATTCCTGTGAAGTTTGGTCAAAATCCAATCAGTAATTTAGGAGGAGATGTTGTTTAAAGATTGTGGACGGACAGACGGACGACGACGACAACGACGACGACGACGGACGGTGGGTGATTACAATAGCTCACCTTGAGCCTTTGGCTCAGGTGAGCTAAAAATGCATAAAATGTCAAATCTTATTTTCTAAGAATAATAAGAAAATTGAAATGTCAGATCCTATTTTCTTGTTTGTTTGAGTTGGAGTTTCACAGCTGTCAACACTGTTAAGGTCATGTCAAGCCGGTCAGTTAACTTCAGTCAGTTAAAAATTGTTTTTTCCTCAGCAGGCTTAGTCAGTTCTAAGTCAGTGCCCTTCTTGAATTAGCTGACAGGGGAGAATGACCACAGAAATTATTTCATTATAAATCTCCACAAAAGTTATGTGGCTGAGCTGGGGTTCGAACTTGCAGTCTCTGGATCTGCAATGAGACTTGCTACTGACTACGCTATGGAGCCTGGCCCTACTAAAGAGACAATTTGCATGTAATGTCAAATCCATTTTACTGGGAAAAATAAGAAACTTGAAATGTCAAATCCTACTTCCTGGGAAAAATAAGGATATATTGGTTTGTCATCTGCTGAATTTGCCAACACATTCTGTTAAAGTATTTCAGTTTATTATAATGAATATATAGGGCTAAAAATCCTATGCTAATAACAATTACCATCAATAATTTGCTCAGTTGAGCAAAACATCTGATACCAGCAAGCATCTATTCATAATTAATAAGGCAGTGTTACACTTAGCATGGTGGGTAAAAATTTCAGCAGATGACACTTTGAAATGTTTTTCCTATTTTTCTTACAAAACAGACCGACATTTCATGCAATTGTCTATTTGCATGAAATGTCAAAGTCTATTTTCTGGGATAAATATCATCAATTTGTCATCTGCTGAATCTGACCAAACAGTGGTAAAGGTTAACACTTACTATGCTATTAATGAAATCTGCAGATGACAAACATATTTTATTCTGGTTTTCCCAAAACTACAACTCAACACCACATATAACTTTGTCTCCTTAAGAGAAAAATCACACAAAAATCAAACCTTATTTTCTAGCATAAATAAGACAATTAAACTGAAATGAAAGAACAACGACAAACTCCGTTACCTTGCACACTGGTAATCCAAGAGGATGTAAGACAAGAACTCAAGGGCTCGATCTGATAGCTGCCATAACTCTTAGCACTCTGGGTAAAATTTTCAGCAGACGACATACTGAAATATGTTTCTTATTTTTCTCAGAAAACAGGTTTTGGCATTTCATGCAAACTGTCTCCAATGGAGACTCTCCAATGGAGACAATTTGCATGAAATGTCAAATCCTGTTTTCTGGGAAAAATAGGAAAAATATCAATTTGTCGTCTGCTGAATTAGCCCAGAGAGTGGTAATGGTAAAGATCAATATTCCAAGTTTCTCTGCTGCATCTATGGGCAACAGCTTCTTTACAGCTGTTTTGAAATACTAACCCTTAAAACACCAAGAAAACCTGCATCTGAAAATGTCGTCTGTTTATGTCGTCTGCTGAATATTCTTGCAAACTTTTCAAACCTATTTTTGCATACAGGCAAACAGTGTGAACCCAAATCAGACTGCTCCTAGAGGAGCAGTCTGATCTGGGTCCACACTGTTTGCAAAAATGACTTTTAAAATCACAAGCAGATGACAAGGCAGACGACAATTGTTGTGATTGGCAGTTTAAGGGCTAATCTGTGCTTTGCTTATAAAATATACAGCCATATCTACCCTATGTATTTGGACACTTATCACTTAGTACGCTGGTAAAAATTTCAGCAGACAACATTTTAAAATATTTTTCTAAATTATTCCAGAAAACAGGATTTGACATTTCATCCAAACTGTCTCCTTGCATGAAATGTTCAAATCCTATTTTCTGGGAAAAATAAGAAAAATCTCATCAATTTGTCGTATGCTGAATCTGCCCACAGCATGGTAAGTGTTAGCCCCAAACCATACTTGTCCTAATTTTAATAACCTTGTTTTATTCCATGTTGAAGGGTCTAAAAGACTGCAGGAGGAGTAGCAAACAGTGTAGACCTGTATCAGATGCCACAATATGTGGCACATGATCTGGGTCTACACTGTTTACACTGAACAATTTTGTGTAATTACAGTAACATATCTAAAGAAAAAAGTTTCTATGTAAATTCATTCATTAAAATGTAAAAAATATAAAAAAATAATACCTTATCAATGTGTGTGTGTGTGTGTGTGTGTGTGTGTGTGTGTGTGTGTGTGTGTGTGTGTGTGTGTGTGTGTGTGTGTGTGTGTGTGTGTGTGCACGTGTGTGTGACATGTTTCATTCATTTATCCTTAAAATGCTAATCACAGCTGCAGATGACATTTTGATATTTTTTACACATTTTTCAGAGAAAATAAATCTTGATATTTCATGTGAATTGTTTGCCTAGCAGATAATTCACATGAAATGCCAAGTTTTATTTTCTCTGAAAAACACAAAAAAAAAATTAGATTGTAGTCTGCTCTATATTTGCCTGGCATTTTACAGATTAAAATATAACATTCGTATGTATGTACGTTTCATGTGGTGCATTTTTATGCTGTTTCAACAAATTTGCAATCCGTACATGATGATGTCTGGATGTCAAAGGGAGCTCAATTCTCACTTATAAAATAAAGCTGTCTCGCTCATCTGTCATGCACCAGACATATGACAAAATATTTCACTCAGTTGTGTTATTCTCAGACCAGACTGACCAGTCCTTAGCACTATTTTCATTATAAATGCTAAAGAGCAATTACATGTTATACCAACTGCATGGCACCATCAAGAAAAAAAGTACTTTCTTGCATGCAAAAATGTGCAGATTCACATCATCCTGCACATGCACAGTCTCATTTGATTGTGTTGGGGTTTAACGACACGTCAACCTGTGTGGGACATTTTGTGTCGTCTCCCAGAGAAAGGGAAGCAAGATAGAAGAGATAGTAGAGGAGATAAAAGAGAGGGACAGTGACAAAAGAGGAACAAAAATGAAAGCGAAGAAACAGAAGAAATAAAACATTCCCCCTCTACCCTTACCTGCTACACTGCTACAAGGATAGCAGGCCTTGCCCAACTGTAAGCCAATATCAGTTGGATGCCCGGTGACGTAAGATACACGATACCTTCGCCACACCCAACCACCCCCTGCACAGTCTCATCCAAGCAATTCTTGTCCGTTGAAACATTCTATAGTATCCAATGATTCTGATGTGGACAGAAAAGGCTCTGATCAGACTGCGTGGATGCGCAGGCTGATCTGGGCTTTTGCTGTCCGCATGTGCCCAAAGACACGTTTATGCATGGTGTGGCCTAATTTATTAAGGGGACTGGAGGTTTCCGTCAACTTTTGTATCTTCCAGTTTGCTGCTCTTTCTAAAAGGTGTTTACTTTAAAAGGAAACAATTTACTCCCAAGGGGAACAAAGTCTTTCCTGTTAAAGCAGACCACTTTTTAGATTTTAGATGGGAGGCAAAAAGGACTCTTGACAAGAGCTGCCTCAACAGAAAGTGGATCCATTTCCCTTAACCCTTTGTAGACTGAATGAACCCTCCCACATTATATATTAGTAGATTCTAATTTCGATTTGAGGTATGTCAGGCTATGTGATTTAGATATTCTGAGAGAAAAATGGCTGAACTATTTGCAAACAGTAGAGACCCTGATCAGAGGCTGCATGCTGCGGCATCTGATCTGGGTCTGCACTGTTTGCCAATTATCCTTTTAGAGGTCTCCAGACTGCAATGGGTTAAATAGTCTTCAACTAGAAGGATGTTCCAGGGAATACTTTTTTCACTTGCAGCATATACCCAGTATTGGTACACTGCCATCTTAACCCATTGTATACGGAATCGACTCTCCCACACTATATATTGGAAGAGTCCAATTTCAATTTTAGGTACACCCGGCTATAAAATTTACATATTCTTAAAGAAAATAGCTAAACTATTTGCAAACTGTGGAGACCCTGATCAGATGTCGCGTTCTGCGGTGTCTGATCTGGGTCTGCACTGTTTGCTAATTACCCTTTTACAGGTCTCCCGACTACAATGGGTTAATAAAAATAGTCATCCCCTGCCTTATCAGCTCAACATAACCTAGTGTTGACTGGGCCTTTCAGCTCCAAATTAAGCAACCATCCCATGGCCTCTCAAGTTATTGCATAGAAAACTTTCTTAATCCTTGTCCTGCTGAACCTGGACATGTCCTTTTTTGCAAACAGTGTAGATCCAGATCAGTTGGCTTCTGAAGAAGCCAACTGATCTGGATCTGCACTGCTTGCCATTGAGTATGTGAATTCATATCAACAATCTGGATCAAGGAATCTGATTGGCTAAAAATTAGATGTGGGTGTGGCAACTTAATTTATTCAGCAGGACAAGGGTTAACAGACAAAGTGCCCAAAAGCAATATGCCCCTCCTACTTCTTTGAAGCTGGGGGCATAAATTGTGCATAACTAGACTTTTTGTGCACAGGAATCAAACAGCATCAATACAGAGTCAACACTGTGTTAAGCAAGCACCTATGGGAAAACCAAAAATTGGTTGTTTAAGACAGGTGCATGCTTAATAAAGCTAAATTTCTACTACTTTGCCTTGAATGGGACCTGAAATAGTAGCATTTAAAGACAGGTGATTGCTTAATACAGGTGGCCTTTAGGACAGGTTTGACTGTATTTTGGCTTTATACCCTTTACAGATCTTTACTTTTTGATTTTCAAGTGGGAATGGAATCAAGTGTTTACCTACTTTGATTCCGAAACATCACTTGAGGAAGCCAAATGGACATGTTGAAATTTGTAGACAAAGTACAATAAGAAGTTAAGGTGTCAGAACATTTAGAGTACTAGGCTACTAGCAGATCATAGTTTCAGAATAAAGGGTTATCCGGATAAATATTTTTTATTTCTCAATGAAAACATACGTTGTGGTACTCATTAGAAGCACCTCACCGAGGCGCTTCTAATGAGTACCCACAACATATGTTTTAGTGGAAAAGTAAGAAAAATATCAATACTTTTCAGACCAAATAAAAGCATCTTGTCTGGAGCTATGATATAGGCTCCCTTTAAACAGGAGCGATCAATATAAGAACTACAATAAACTATATCATTGTGACAAATTAATTTTCCTTTTAGATGGCCATATGAAATAAATGCCTACGGACACCAATAAATCTAGTAGGAATGCTTTAAAGCTATTAGACACCCATAAAACAAACTTATTGACATTGCAAAAGCCATTGCATGTTACTTTAGTTCCATGTCTAAAGAGGCTGAAACGACCTTAAAGAGAGATACAGTTTCATGCAAATTTAGTGCAAAACATGCTGAGTAAAAATTTGATCAGACAACATTTTGAAATGTTTTCTTATTTTTCCTTTTACTTTAGTTCCAACTCTAAAGGAGCCGAAATGACCTCAGAGAGACACTGTTTCATGCAAATTTAATGCTAAAAAATAAGAAAACTATAAGCAAAACGTTCAGACTTTACAAGGTGTCAAAACCATATTTGGTAGCTTAACCTTTACCATTCTCTGAGCAAATTCAGCAGACAACCAATAAATTACATTTTTGTTATTTTTTTTTTTCCAGAAAAATATACGTAGACATTTCATGAAAATTGTCTTTTAAGGGGACAATTTGCATGAAATATCAAAACCTATTTTCTTTTCTGGGGAAAATATGAATATTTCAAAATGTCTGCTTAAATTTTTACCGAGCATGCTAAGCTTCTTCTGCATAATGGAATTATAAATGCAGATGCACAACTATAGACTAACTATGTGACCAGTGATGTGTGTGACCAAAACTGTGATAGTCCAACAAACGCTTGGGTGGTTCGGTGCTAAATATCCTGAAAAACAATAAGCGTTCCGTGATTTTGCAGAGGCTATTGACATGGTGGCCATGCTGATAATTGCAACATAACAGCCAATAAGGCCAAGTATTCCAATTGCACGGGGTTGAATCATAAGACATGACGTCAGCCTACAAAATTTGCAATCGCCGCCATTTTGAATTTTATCTCCACTTTGAATTTTATTTCTATCCATTTTCCGTCTATTTACAAACTAAGCATGATTCGTTTAGTGCACAAGGTACACTTTAATGTAGAATCTTTAGATAACACATAGACTTAATGCTCTTTTCACGTGATAACATGTAAAAACTTCGCCACAATAATGTGTTTGTTCGACCGGTTCCTAAATTGTTGTTAATTTTATTGTTGTTTTTTTGTTTGTTTGTTTTTTTCCCTGCTTTTCATTATATGTAGAGTCGAAAAAAAAAAAAAAAGAAAAACAAGACCCAAAAGAAACAAAGGCAAAAATGCACAAACAGTCAAAAATCTTTAGAAAAAATTCTGAAGCAGTAAAATGGATTTCAGGTAAGCGCACGAAAGTGTATTGTCGTTGTACCTGCCATAATTTTTGGTATTCGGAACCCCGCCCATCGGGGCCCGTGAAATAGATGGGCTGCCTAAAGCCCCCATGGCAGAGCTGCTAGTAACTCAGCAGGACCTGAAGTCATGTGATCAGGTTGGGTAAAAGTCCCACAAATTTGGAGGCAATGTCTCTAAACTACTGAAATATTGTTGACTTGGATGTTATATCTCAATTTATGCAGTGGATTCAGAAGTCAAGCGTGGTCTGAAATCAAATTCAGTTAGATCTGGCCAACCCACCTATGATGCATGTGATGATAATTTGGACACACGGATATAGGTAGCACCTATTAAGTTCATATTATTGTGTCCAGAACCAGTTACTTGTCAGCACCTTTCTTTGCTTTAAACCACATACCCTTGCATGAATCAACTTTCATCAATTTGTCACCCATAGAATCCTAAAGGTTACAAGTCTCATTTTAATGCTTCGCATGCTGGGTAAAAAAAATCAGCAGACAACATTTTGAAATATCTTTTCTTATTTTTCCAGAAAATAGGCTTGACATTTCATGCAAAGGAGACAATTTACAATTTGTATGAAATCTCAAAGCCTATTTTCTGGAAAAAACATAAGAAAAATGTCATTTGTTGTCTGCTGAATTAGCCCAGAGAATGGTGATGGTTAAATATCTGCTGACCATATTTGTCATCGAAATGTCTGGCTGATGTTTAACCCTTGTCATGCTGAATAAATTAAGATGCCACACCCACTTCCAATTTTCAGCCAATCAGATTACTTGATCCAGGATGTTGATATCAATTCACATACTGAATGACAAACAGTGCAGATCCAGATCCGTTGGCTTCTTCAGAAGCCAACTGATCTGGATCTATACTATTTGCAAAGGCAAGGTATATCCAGGTTCAGCAGAACAAGGGTTAATCATTATGTCAGTATGATCACCTAAAACCTATCTTATTCAGGATATGAGTCACATGAAATATTAAGTCATATTTTCAATGAAAAATAAGAAAAAACAAGCATTTCTCATACTTTTCTGCTAATGATAAGAGCACAGGGTTAAAAACCAATTAAAGCCTACTATTCCCTATTTATATACTATTAGGTATATATAAATCACTTCTACCCTCTAAGTGCTGTGAAAGCTGGCTTTTAAGGTGATGAGGGTAGAATGACTGGCTCTTTTGCAAAGTTAAGCAACGTACATTGCGATTTGCACCTGGATAGGTAGGTAACTATAATGCTTGACTTCATGGAAGACCTGACAAACCCTACACATTTTATAATCAGATTAGATGCTAAAGAATGTTGCAGGGTCTTGTTGTCTTGTGGTTTAATGGCACATTAACTAGTATTGGTCACTTTGCACTGTCCTTCAGATAAAAGCAGAAGAAGGTTAGAAGAGTTAGTAGAGAGGAGACAGAGACTGCAGAGGAGACTGAGGGAAAACCCAATGACAGTGCAGAAACAAAAAATCCCATCCCAATGTTTATTTGAGGAGTAAAAAATATTATAACATCAGATAGTCTCAAATAAAAAAAAAAACAAAACAAAAAAAAAACATGAAACGATAATACTCTGCCGTTATCCTGTCGTGGGCAGATAGCTCTGTTAAAAATTGGTAAAATTTGCCCATTAGCAATCCGAAACTAGATTTCCATAATATCAATGCATATATCAAGTTTGGTGAAAATCCATTGAGATTTACTCAAATAATTGTCCCGATACAAAAATACAGATTTGTTGTGGGCAGATAACTACGTCAAAGACTGACAAAATTTGCCCATCAGCAATCCCAAACCAGATCTCCACAATATCAAGTGAGGTAAAAATACAGACATGTACTCAAGTTATCGTCAGGAAACGAAAATATGGACAGTGTTGCAGGCAGATAACTGTCAAAAATTGACTAAATTTGCCCAATAGCAATCCTAAACCAGACCTTCACAATATCAATGCACACACCAAATTTGGTGAAAATCCACTGACATTTACAAGTTACTGTCCTGAAACAAAAAAAAAGATGGACATACAACAGACAGACGGACAGACACATGGACGACCAACATGACACCATAATGCTATCATGAAGCAGATGATAGCAGTGTATAAAAATTACAATTCACATAATAATAGCGTCTGATGGGAGGGGGTATCCAGAATTTATTTTTCATATTTCTGCATGAAAACTTATGTTGTGGGTACTCGTTAAAAGCGCCTCATGGAGGCACTGCTAATGAGTACCCATAACATATGTTTTCATGCAAAATATTGGTAGTTTTTAGCTGAATAAAATGCCTTGTCTGGAGCTGTGATTACTGTTCATTATATTTAGAAACAACCACAAGAAATGATATACAAGTTTCTCACTGCTGTTTTTAGGGTATGCTATTTTTTTTCTTTTTTTTTTTTTCTGGATACTCAATAAATACTTGTAGCACCTGTTATTACAGCATAATTCTGTATCATAGACATATTTTTCCCTTTTTGGTTGGGACATTTTTTCCACAAAAAAAAAAATTCAATTATGAAGTGCAGAAGCACACCCTTGTCATCAACAGAAAACAAAGAGCTGTCAATAGAATATTGATTCTGGTAATTCTGTCACCAACAACTCTCACAAATGAGAACCAATCTTAACCCTGCAGCAGACGACAACTTTCAATTTCTTTTATATTATTCAGAGCAATAAATCTTGACATTTTATATGAATTGTCTGCCAAGCAGAATGAAACGTCAAGGCTTATTTTCTATGAAAAATGAAAACGAAAATAAAAAGTTAAAATGTCTTTTCTTACAAATTTTGCTCAGCACTTTAAAGGTTAACTTCATTGTCCTTCAGAACTCTCTAGGCATAATATGCAGATGTCAAATTAATACAATGTAATGATATTTTCTGGAGTAAAAACAACAGGGTTTATCATGATGATTTGAATGAAATGTCAAGCCTATTTTATCCGGAGAACACGATTTGAATGAAATGCCAATTCCTTATTTCATGGGAAAATCCTCTTAAAGTCATCCAATACCTCAAACTCAGTATGCTTAAAGGCGAACGCAACCTTAAAAGGCAGTGTGCTTTAAAACAAAGAACTTTACAAACGACGAATTTTGACACAAATTTGATCAAAATCGGTGGAAAAATAAGAAAGTTATAGACAACTGAATATTTTAACATTGGTGGAATGGGTGCTGCCATTTTGAATATTTAATGAGGTTTCATAAAAATTAAAACTCATTTCAGAAAGGTAGTTATTTTCAAAAAGTTGGTTTATTTTGGGGGAAATGATTACTTGTCGCTAGAATTAAAAGATTATAAAAAATCTGTAGCAAAATTATTCTTAAAAACCCTTTATAATTTGGTTTTGCATATTTAATTTGGGCTGTGAGACGTCACAAAGCCTACAGTATGGTGGCATCCATGACAGCCATTTTAAATACATTCAAACTAACATAACTTCCTTATTTGTAGGCCGATTTTGAAAACTCTTGCATCAAAATAAATTGCTTGTTAAGCACTTTACTCTAAGATATACTTACAACTCATATTGCGTTCCCCTTTAAGGCTGAACTCCCAAAGTCCCTAAGCTACACAGAAGCTGAACTCAGAAGCTTTCATCTGATTCTCTTCTAACATAGTCAAGCTTCTATTTGAGATGATTTAATGATCAGAATTAATAAGACTAATCAAGCAAAAAGCCTTTAACTAACACATAGCAATCCCATCTGGAGGCTTGCAGAATCTTTAACTGTCACAAAAAAGAACGAAGAGAGATAGACCATTCCCATATTAACTGATCTCATTAACAGGCCCCTTAAATTCTTAAAGATGCTATTTCTGTAATTGTATGACTAATTCCATAAACATCTGCTGATCATCTCTATAATGATTGAGTAATCTTTGCCATTTGTAATAGAATGCACTGAAAAATCACTTTCAGGAAAATGATCTAACAATATGTGTGCTTTGTCAACAGCAAATAGATATATTTCTTAGTTTAAGATTTAACCCTGGTCCTGCTGAACCCGGATATACCCTGCCTTTGCAAACAGTGTAGATCCAGATCAGTTGGCTTCTGAAGAAGCCAACTGATCTGGATCTGCACTGTTTGTCATTAAGTATGTGAATTTATAGCAAAGATCCGGATCAGGTATTCTGATTGGCTGAAAATTAGAAGTGGGCATGGCATCTTAATTTATTCAGCAGGACAAAGGTTTTAACATTACTGTCAATAATCTTTCAGTTACATTGTGACATTTTGTGTAAATATGGTACTACATTATATGATAAAAGGGCATTTAGATCATCTCATTCCTGCATTGCAAATATCCTAAATATTGGGACAGAAGTGCCTAACAGTCTGGGCCCAGTTTTCAAAACTTAACCCTTGTCCTGCTGAACCAGGATATACCCTGTTTTGCAAACAGTGTAGATCCAGATCCGAAGCCAGAAGCCAACTGATCTGGATCTGCACTGTTTGCCATCAAGTATGCAAATTTACAGCAACAATCTGGATCAAGTAACCCGATTGGCTGAAAATTAGAAGTGGGCGTGGCATCTTAATTTATTCAGCAGGACAAGGGTTAACAAAGTTGTTAGCTAACATGATTTTAAAATTTTCGTCTTGAAATATGGCAAATACATTGATTTTTTTTTTTTTTACTGAAAAAATGTGAATAGCTTTTACACTGCCATTGCAAAAGCTACTCACATTTTGCAACAATAATATCAATGTATTTGAAAATACCTTGGCTACAACAGTTAACAAGTTTATCATTAATGAGCTTGTTTAGCTTACAATCGCTTTGAACAACTGGGCCCAGGCAGTTAATCAGAAGATACAAAATACGGTATTCAACTTAACCCTTGTCCTGCTGAATAAATTAAGATGCCATGCCCACTTCTGATTTTCAGCCAATCAGATTACTCGAATCTGGATTTTGATTCAAATTCACATACTTAATGACAAACAGTGCAGATCCAGATCAGTTGGCTTCTTCAGAAGGCAACTGATCTGGATCTACACTGTTTGCTAAGGCAGGGTATATCCGTGTTCAGCAGGACAAAGGTTAATTACTGCTTAGGTTTCTGAAAAATACTGGAAAAACTTGTTGTAAAATACCTACCTAATAAGGGCATACTTAAAAGAAAGATCAGCAAATGACTTTATTGTGGGGAGAGGGGGTGTATTTAAAGATGGTTGTGTGATTTGTGTCTGATTTTTTTTTTTGACTGATTGATTGTGTTGGGGTTTAAGGACACGTCAACCCTTATGGGTCATTTTGTGTCATCTCCCAGAGAAAAATATTCCAAAGGCATTTTGACTAACAGAGCAGACATGAAATCAATGGATAATCATTGTCAGACATAAAGGGAGATAACGCCAAAAGTAAGAAAGGGAGATAATGCCAAAAGTAAGAAAGGCAGAGTTGTCATTTTGTACATGACACGTTGTCTAGTCCTGTTCTACATTTCTACCAAGTATCATAAAAAAATATGCCAAAGGGTCTTTGACTTACATAGCGGACACGAAATCAAGCGGACATGTCGTCTGGTCCTGTTCTACATTTCTACAAAGTATCATAAAAAATATTCAAAAGGGTCTTTGACTTACACAGCGGACTCGAAATCAATGGATTATCACTGTCAAATATAACAAAGGGAGATAACCCCAAAAGTAAGAAAGACAGAGTTGTCAGTCTTGTACAAGACATGTCATCTGGTCCTGTTCTACATTTCTGCCAAGTACCATAAAAATATTCCAAAGGGTATTTCAGTTACAGAGCAGACGAGAAATCTATTTCAAACAAAACAAAGGGACATAACTCCAAAAGTAAGACAGCCAGAGTTGTCATTCTTGTACGTGACAAGTCATCTGGTCCTGCTCTACATTTCTACCAAATATCATAAAAATATTCCAAAGGATCTTTGACTTATAGAGCAGACACAATATCAATGGATAATCTCTGTCAAATATAACAAAGGGAGATAATACCAAAAGTAAGAAAGGCAGAGTTGTTATTCTTGTATGCGACATGTCATCTGGTCCTGTTCTACATGTCTACCAAGTATCGTAAAAATATTCCAAAGGGTCTTTGACTTACAGAGCGGACATGAAATCAATGGATAATCACTGTCAGACATAACAAAGGGAGATAACTCCAGAAGTAAGAAAGGCAGAGTTGTTATTCATGTATGCAACACGTTGTCTGGTTCTGTTTTACATTTCTACCAAGTATCACAAAAATATTCCATAGGGTCTTTGACTTACAGAGCAGACACGAAATCAATGGACTATCACTGTCGAATATAACAAAGGGAGATAATGCCAAAAGTAAGAAAGGCAGAGTTGTCATTCTTGTGCGCGACAAGTTTTCTGGTCCTGTTCTACATTTCAACCAAGTATCATGAAGATTATTCAAAAGGATCTTTCTTACAGAGCGGACACAAAATCAATGGATAATCACTGTCAGACATAACAAAGGGAGATAACGCCAAAAGTAAGAAAAGCATTCTTGTACGCGACATGTCGTCTGGTCCTGTTCTACATTTCTACCAAGTATCATAATAATATTCCATAGGGTCTTTGACTTACAGAGCGGACACGAAATCAATGGATTATCACTGTCAAATATAACAAAGGGAGATAACACCAAAAGTAAGAAAGGCAGAGTTGTCATTCTTGTAAGCGACATGTCGTCTGGTCCTGTTCTACATTTCTGCCAAGTACCATCAAAATATTCCAAAGGGTATTCGAGTTACAGAGCGGACACGAAATCTTTTTTAAATAAAACAAAGGGTGATAATTCCAAAAGTAAGAAAAGCAGAGTTGACATTCTTGTACAGGACACGTCGTCTGGTCCTGTTCTACATTTCTACTAGGTATCATCAAAATATCCCAAAGGGTTTTCAAGTTACAGAGCGGACAAGAAGTTTTACACTGACGCCGACGCCAACAGGATCCGTCCCAAAAAAAATATGTCCCCCCCACCTTTGGTAGGGGGGGACATAATTATAAAGAGGCAGATGAAAGAACACAAGCTGTAATCTATTGAAACTAAACTAGATTTATCAAAAGTACACAAATGCCCCTGCCCTTTGGACCCCTTGACCCACCCCAGGGCATTACCCAGGGGGCAACTCTAGTGCAGAATTGAAAGTTTAGATCTGGGTAAGAAGCATACCAGATTTCATCTTCGTAGCATAAAGGTACTCAAATTTAATGACCTCAAAGAGACTAATGGGGATGTAAATGTCAATGTAAATTTGAATGCAAACTTAAACATTTGTCAGACTCTGGTTACAATCTTGACATATGCACATATGGCCGTAACATCACTGCAAAACGCTATATGCCTCACTACTGCCTTCAGCAGCGGGGCCTAAATATGGGTTCGATTGTGCACTTATATTGATATGTGCAGTAATTAAGTCTAATATGGTAGTTTGCCAATTTCTGTTTTACTGAAGGCAGCCCAGATTAGGTCACAGTATCACAGTAATAATATTCCATCTTGGGAACAACTTGACCTTAGACAGGCTGACCCAGCTGGTCTTTAACCTTTTACCACTCTCTGGGCTGGGCTAGTTTAGCAGACGACTAATTGGTGACATTTTTCTTATTTTTCCCAGAAAACAGGATTTGACATTTCATGCAGATTGTCTCCAATGGAGACAATCTGCATGAAATGTCATATCCTGTTTTCTGGAAAAAATAAGAAAAATATTTTAATATGTCGTCTGCTGAAAACTTTACCCAGAGTGCTATAAGCATAAGAAAAAGGTATTATAAAGGTTCATACAAAAGAATTACGAATGCAATCCATACTTCATCTGTCATGTAAACAATCCTCTTCAAAATGGTAAAATGTAAAACAAAAGAATTTTTACCTAAAATCAACAATTACCATGTCTCAGTGGAGTCATAATTTCCTGAATTATTCTCGACTTATACGCACATAATTCTAGAGAGAGAGCAATAATCATGAACCGAACTGTTCAATATTCATTTGGTTAACAGGAGAGTGAAGCGATTACCCTCAAAATATAAAACCGACTTAAGCCAACTGTCATTTACTGTCAAAGAAGGTTAAATGTGACTGCCTTAAGACGGAAAGATAACCATTAAAACAATCAAAATCTGGACTATGTAATGTGGAAACCATATTTACCATACCATATTTGCCCTACTGTTCTTTTGTCATCACTAGGAAAGACACTTTTGCTCGGTATTTCATTCTTAACCAGAAAAGTGTGCATGGGACACAGACACCCCCACCTGGTAGCCAGCCAGAAGTAGCCAGTGTTGTCTTCATTGTTCAGGACACATCCTCTTGATATGATTTAGCAGTCTGCAAAGTGTCATGAATATATTCTATATGGTTTAGGAGTTATGAGCCGGACATGCATTTTCAGCATTACACTACATGGATTTTAGGCAATTCAAGAAACCGAAGTAGCTAGAATTGTCTTTCTTGTTCGTGACACATCATCTCAGTATGATTTAGCAATCTGTGAAGTTTCATGAATATATTCAATATGGTTCAGGAGTTATGAGTGGGGAGAGACAGGGAGAGAATGACTGTAGAAAATATTTCATGATCAATCTCCATGAAAGAATGTTGCCGACCTCGGCGGGGGTTGAACCCGCGAACTCCTGGTCTCCAGTGGGATGGCGCATCCAACTGAGCCATCGAGGCCGGCGAAGTTTCATGTACGTATTCCATTTGAATTAGGAGCTATGGCCTGGACACAACTTTTTTTAGCAGGGACGATGGACTGACAGGGGTAAAACTTAATGCCCTTCCACCATTCTTCGAATGGGCAGGGGCATAATGAAAATATTTTGTTCTGAATGATCATATCTTACCAGAAGCCATTTGTCTTTTCTGTTTCTGTGTTTTATTCTGAAATATTTACCCTAAAATTAAATTTACAGCCAAAAATGGGTCAGACATATAATATGGGCCAAAAATGGGTCATGCAATATTTATCTGTGGAAAACGTAAATTCATACCATCGATTTTAGTCAAATAATTGCCTATATACCCTAATATAACTTCATATTTAATGAAGATAAGCAAAAACATTCACTTTTTGTGGTGGGGCATGAAAATGATACCTCATCCCTCCTAAATACAAAATATGGCTTCTGTAAGACAATTTTCTTAAAAATAATAAATATAATGGTATGGAGAAATCATGAAAGATGGGACAACCCACTGAAAAATAGGCAGATTGCCTATGTTACTGTCAGAGGACTGGTCCATTCTAAAGCAAAGTGATTTTATGGAATTTTTATCTAAGAAAATATTTTTTACTATTCTCTACTTGTTTCTAATTACATGTACTGATATTTCATGACAACATTATGAAACTTTCAGAAAATTTGAACATCTAATTTGAAAACAGGTTGCCAATTTTTTTAAGCTACCAATTTCTGCATATTTTGCACTCATTATTACTACAGCAAAAAATGAAAATAAAATATCATACAGAATATTTGATTGTTTCAAAGTAAGATCAATGTTTATTTCACCAAATGAACAACAAATGTAGCATTTTCACGAGTGGCTATATAACGAGTGGCTATAGCCATGAGTGAAAATACAAGAGTTTTGATGTTCAAAATACAAGTTAGATAAAATTCAATTGTACACTGAAAAAAATCAAATTTTCTGTTTCTTTTATGAAAAGCATTACACAAAAATAAAATTTCTACCTACTCTCCAACACTTACGCGGGGAAATTAACTTTTTTTCCTAGCCGTTTTGCATCGACTTGGTCTTGTTTACCATGTTCAAGGGCATAATATTGGCTAAAAAAAGGTATTCTTGAATCTGGAAAATGCGGCCAAATAAATTTTAAGCAATACATGTACAATGCAAGAAATGGACACAGAAACAATGGCGCATTAGGTGATAGTCTGCCTTGCGTCGCATGCAGAAAAAGAGTTATGTCATGCAGCGCAATAAGTGATATCAGCAGTTCTAACGTTAACCTCTTCACTTGATTTCAGACAAGTACACTACGTCTTAAACCATTTGGCAATGTTTTTGACTCAGAACTCATGGGGAATTTGAATTCATGAAAAACAAGACTTGTCAGAAGACAACGCAGCTCGCCAGAAAGGCTGATCGGATAAGAAAACAATCTTTAAGTACATGTATTAACCCTTGTCCTGCTGAATAAATTGATGTCACACCCACTTCTAATTTTCAGCCAATCAGATTACTCGATCCCAATAGTTGCTATAAATTTACAAACTTAATGGGAAACAGTGCAGATCCAGATCAGTTGGCTTCTTCAGAAGCCAACTGATCTGGATCTACACTGTTTGCAAAGGCAGGGTATATCCGGGTTCAGCAGGACAAGGGTTAAAGATTAAATGCAGAACTTAAACCTACACACAGCTGTAAATGACAGAGTATGATCTGACTTTGATGTCTGAAGAATGTCAAACTGAGAGATGGGGTATATGCCATTGAAACATCTTCCCTTAGGTTGGTGTGGACAAAATATGAAAGCTACATCTTACATGCTGAATCCCCCTAGGTTGGTGTGGACGAAATATGAAAGCTATATCTTACATACTTCAGCAGTCAAGTACATTTTTCAGAACTTAAACACAGCTGTAAATGACAAAGTATGACCTGACCTTGACATAGACAGAAGGTCAAACTGAGAAAGGGGTGTGTACTATTGAAAAGTCTTACCCTAAGGTAGGTATGGGCCAAATATTAAAGCGGTATCTTGAATACTTCAGCAGTTACAAACACTTTTCAAAACTTAATGCTATTGAAAGGTCTTACCCTAAGGTAGGTGCAGGCCAAATATGAAAGCACTACCTTAAACAATTAAAAAACTATGCACACCTTTGAAAACTTAAACATTGTGCTAACGTGGATGCCGACACAGACACGACAGATGCCAACGTCAACGACTGGGTGACAACATAAGCTCTCCAGGGACATAGTCCAGGTAAGCTAAAAAGTAGTCCCAAACAGTGAAAATCCAAAGTCATAATTTCATTGTTTGAAACAGTGAAATTATCAGTTTTGATTTCACCGAGAAATCTCCATCTTTCATGGAAAAGCATAAAAGAAACTGGATTTTATGAAAGAAACTGGATCAATCAATAAAATAAAACCTTTTGTGCATGGTAAAGTTGTTTTTTTTTATAAAATCATGACAACAGTTTGTAAATTTACTGTATAAAGCTCCAGAAAAAAAAAAACAAAAAAAAACAAAAAAAAACTTTCTGAAAGATGTCAAAAGCAGAGCAAGTTTTAGGACAGACAAGCATGTGCAAACAGCACAGACCCAGATCAGACACTACAGAATGTGGCATCTGATCAGTGTCTGCACTGTTTGTCACTCATCTAGCAAATTTTAGACACATCAAGAGAAAGTAAAATGTATAGGATATCAACCCTTGTCCTGCTGAACCCGGATACTACTTTTGCAAACAGTGTAGATCCAGATCAGTTGGAGCTGCACTGTTTGCCATAAAGTATGTGATAATCTGATTGGCTGCTAATTAGAAGTGAGTGTAGCATCTTAATTTATTGAGCAGTACAAGGGTTAACCCTTAAAGCGCCAATCACAACTGCAGCAGACGACATTTTGAAATATGTTTTTAAAATTTTTCAAAGAAAACAAGTCTTGATATTTCATGTGAATCGTCTACTTGGCAGACGATTCACACGAAATATCAAGACTAGTTTTCTTTGAAAAAATTAAGAAAATAAAAATAAACGTCGTCTGCTACAAATTTTGCTTGGCGCTTTAAGGGTTAATACATAGTAAGGTGTCACTATTATGGACAAATTTTCAGGCAAACATATCTAAGCAAACAACGAAGATCCAAGGGTATACCCTGATCAAATTGCTCCTCAGGGTCTATAGTTAAGCCTTTAGCCAGAACCCTTTTTGAGAAATCTTCAAAACTTTTATTTCTAAGTCAGTGGCTTTGACCTCAAGGTCATAAATCTTGACTCCCTGAGTGGGGGTGGTAGTCAGAGTTCAAGATCAAATAGGTTCTCTTCAACCAACTGATTGATCAAGGTTTTACAGCCCAGTAAAACAATTAGGGTCATAAAGAGCCAGTCAGTTTACCTAGCCACACTTTTCCTGGGTAGGCTTAGTCCTCTAAGCAGTTTACCAGTATCAGTGCACATATTTTTGCCAGAATCTGACAAACTGCCCTTATTGAATTTAACCCTTAAAGCGCCAATCACAAGTGCAGCAGACAACATTTTTTTTTCTTTATTTATTTTTTATTTTTCAAAGAAAGCAAGTCTTGACATTTCATGTGAATCATCTGCTTGGCAGATGGTTCACATGAAATGTCAAGACTTGTTTTCTCTGAAAAATAAAAAAAATTTTTTGAATGTTGTCTGCTACAAATTTTGCTTGGCGCTTTAAGGGTTAAAATATTTTATTTGTATAAACTTATACACAGTACAATACACAACAATACAACAGCTCCATCATGGAATACAAACCGGTATTCGGAAAAAAGCCATAAGACTTATTTAAATCCATTCCCCATTATGGGAAACTGCCCTTCTTGAATCAGCTGAAGGAAAAAAATGACCGTAAAAAATATTTTGTGATCAATCTCTACAAAAGAATGTTGCTGGACCTAGAGGGAATGAACCTGCAACCTCCTGATCACCAGTAGGATGTGAATCAGACTGAGCCACCGAGGCCGGCCCCTCAACCAAATATGCGTCAATATTTTTCTAATTTCTCCAAGAAAACATGTGGCCTTGCTCAGATAAAAAGGGATATCCTCATAATATTTTTTCTTATTTCTCCATGAAATCAAATGTTGTGGTTACTCATTAGAAGTGCCTTGCTGAGGTGCTTCTAATGAATACCTACATTATGTTTTCACAAGAAGATACTTCTCTTAAATAGAGTTACGAGTATTGTGTAAAACTCTTCACCAGCATGTACATAATGTCTCTCTCCAAGCATCAGTTAACCCTTAAAGCGCCAAGAAAAACTGCATCTGAAAATGTCGTCTGTTCATGTCGTCTGCTGAATATTCTTGCAAACTTTTCAAACCTATTTTTGCATACAGGCAAACAATGTGGACCCAGATCAGACTGCTCTCCTAAAGGAGCAGTCTGATCTGGGTCCACACTGTTTGCAAAAATGACTTTTAAAACCACAAGCAGACGACAAAGCAGAAGACAATAGTTGTGACTGGCACTTTAAGGGTTAAATCAATTCAATAGTGATAGGATACGAGTCCACAAACTTTAAAAACCTTAACACCAGAAAAGACTGATGTCTAAAAAAGATGCAGATGCCGAAAGCCTACTTGAAAGCAATAGTTCTTCTTGAACTTTTTACTGCAAGTGAGCTAGTAACAACAAAGATTATTGTTGTCAAAAAGAAATAAGAAATATATCAATTTGTTTACTGTCGAAGTAGCATTTCTATCTTTTTTACCATAAAACTAGCCATAATTAAAGGCTCCATATTCCTCAAAAATCGACATTTTTTATCTAAGAATGGTTAAATAAATTGATATATAGTATTAATACGATTATAAAATGTGGCATCTGAGAGCCTGTAAAGTTTAAGTAAGTCTTTCGATTTTGAACTGGATCAAAAATGAAATGACTTTTATCGTATCTCTGAATAAATGTTGGCAACATTAATTCAGAGATGTGATAAAAATACTATTTCATTTCAAGAATGAGAGACCAACTGAAAATTTACAGGCTGTCAGGTGCCACATTTTATGATTGTTTTAATACAATATATCAATTAATTAAACCTTTCTAGGATAATAGTATGTCTATTTTTGAAGAATATGGAGCCTTTAAACGTATTACCATATTTATCCCGAAAGTTTGAGTCAGCCTATTATGTACCATAACAACCCTAAGTACTGGGGCAGACAAGCAGCTGATCTGGGTATACATGGGCTCATTCAGCAGTTTTTAGTCCTTGTCAGGCTGAATAAATTCAGATGCCATGCCCACTTCTAATTTTCAGCCAATCAGATTACTTGATCCAGTGTTGATACAAATATAGATTTTAACTGACAAACAGTGCAGATCCAGATCAGTTGACTTCTGAAAAAGCCAACTGATCTGTATCTACACTGTTTGCAAAGACAGGGTATATCTGGATTCAGCAGGACTAGGGTTAAAGACACATGAAAGAGTATAAATTAGAATGGAGCTGTTCAAATTCTAGGACAATGTATGGAAAGGCTTTAGGTGTCCCAATACTTAGGGTAAATATGGTATGTTAGTGCACCTGACTGTAAATCCTGTGGTCACATGTTCGAATCCAAGCAGGCTATATAACTTTCATGGAGATTGATCATGAATTAATTTCTACCATCATTTGTTCCCTTCCTTTGATTCAAAAAGGGCAGTTGTCAGTTACTGACAAAAGTATGTGCACAGAGTACCACTGTCCTTTTGACATCACTTGGCAAGACGTTTTTTGCTAAGCGTTTTATTTTAAATGATAATACCTTGTTCTGCTTGACCATACGAGGGGGTGTCAATAAATAACCAGCCTATCCCATTTCCGATGGACCGAGATGGTCACGATTTTCATGCTTTGTTTCAATATATGATTTATACATGGGTACAAAATTACACGCATATCGAGTCATTCTTTAATAAGATATTGAATGTCAAACATGGCTAGTGATGCAAAGGCATGCTTTTCATCTAAAGTTGAGTACCGTGCTGTAATTCAGTACTTGTATTTAAAAGGTAAAAAAGGCAAGGAAATACATGGCGAGTTAGCCGATATTTATGGGTCTTCTGCACCATCTTATGCTAGGTTAAATTCTGGGTAGGGGAACTCAAACGCGGTAGAACGTTTTTAGAAGATGAAGCCAAGTCTGGACACCCACTGGATGCCACCGACGAAGAAATGTGTAAGAAAGTTCGGGATCTGGTATACTCTGATAGGCGAATTCAGGTGGAAGAAATAGTGCAGGCATTAGGCATTTCACATGGTAGCGTTTCAACAATCTTACATGATCGTTTAGGTATGCGCAAGCTAACAGCCCGTTGGGTCCCCAAATCCCTTAGCGATGAGCAAATGGCAACCAGAACATCAGTATGCAGCGCCTTGTTGAAGCGTTTTAGGTCAAAAGATGATTTTCTTTTGCATCTGGTGACTGTAGATGAGACTTGGGTTCATTATTATGAGCCAGAGAATAAAGCTCAGAGTCGTCAGTGGGTCCCCGGAGCCAAAGAAGTTCAAGACGCAACCATCTGCTGGCAAGGTGATGGCCACAGTATTTTGGGACGCAAAAGGCGTTATTATGTTGGACTTTTTACCCAAGAGAAGTACAATAACTGGAGTGTACTATGCAAACTTGTTAGACCAGCTGAGAACTGCCCTCCGTGAAAAACGCCAAGGTAAACTCTCTAAAGGTGTTTTGCTGCAACAGGACAATGGGAGAGTCCACACTTGCAAAGTTGCAATGGATGCTGTAGAGCGAAACGGGTATGAATTAATACCACATCCTGCCTATTCGCCTGACCTAGCTCCTAGCGACTTCTTCCTATTCCCAAACTTGGAAAAAGGATATCCGTGGACTTCATTTTTATGATGAAGAAGTCGTGATGGCACTTGAGGAGTGGGTCAATGGAAAGGACCCTGACTTTTTCAGTTCTGGGCTGATGGCACTTGAACACCATTGGTTTAAGTGCATCACACTAGAGGGTAATTACATCGAAAAAGAAGAGGCGGATCTCAACTGGAAATAAGTTAGGCTGGTTACTTATTGACTCACCCTCATATCTTATCAGAAACCATTTGCCTTTTCTGTTTCTGGTTTAATTCTCAAATTTTTACTCTAAAATTAAACTTCCCACCAAAAATTGGTCTGACCTATACAATTTCTATAGTAAAGTGAATTTTTGGAAGTTCTGTCTAAGACAATATTTTTAACTTTTCTTCGCTGAATTTGAATGACTGATGTTTAATTCACAATAATATTGTGAAAATTTCAGAAAAATTGAATAAGCGAAACTTATTGGAAATCTGCCTCAAAGCTACCTACCCTAAAGAGTTCTGCATA
Organism: Anodontia alba; assembly: GCA_964016985.1. NCBI lineage: Eukaryota > Metazoa > Mollusca > Bivalvia > Lucinida > Lucinidae > Anodontia > Anodontia alba. The sequence goes on along the minus strand of OZ024825.1, from coordinate 109,859,181 downwards.
ATTTGCATTCGGTTTTGCATTAAATCATGACAAAAGTTTGCAAATTAACTTCTTCTGTGTAAAGTCCCAAGCAAAAATTGACTTTTTAAAATACATCGAAAGCACAGTAGTTAACCACATTGAGAATTAAGTCTGCTAAGGAAAAACTTAGTATGTTAAATGACCGGCTTGACATGACCTAAACAGCACTGACTGAGCGGTAAAACTCCAAATCAAAATACAGTATGTAAACAAGACTTTGTTTTTCTACAAAAACATAGCTGTCTCCCCCTGCAACCCCCTTTTTGGTGTCATATTGTATTGTACATTCAGCGAACATTTATATTAACTAATGAGATTCCAAGAGAAATAACTCAAAAAGTATAAAAGCAAGAGTTATGGTTCTTGCCCTTTGCATGTCATCTAATGTTGACTGATATTCATATAAAGTTTCATGAAGATATCTTGAACAGTTTTCAAGTTTTCAAGAGCGGACACGATTTTGTGATGGACAAAAGTCCAAAGGAGATAATTCAAAAAGTATAAATGCAAGAGTTATGGTTCTTCAAGCACTCTGCATGTTGTCTAATAATGATTGATATTCATATGAAGTTTCGTGAAGATAGCTTGAACAGTTTTCAAGTTATAGGACACGATTTTGTGACAGAGTCCAAGGGAAATAATTCAAAAAGTATAAAGGCAATAGTTATGGTTCTTACACTCTGCGTGTTGTCTAACATTGATTGATAGTTATATGAAGTTTCATGAAGATAGCTTAAACGGTTTACAAGTTATAGGGCAGACACGATTTTGTGACAGAGTGCAAGGAAATAACTCAAGAAGTATAAATGCAAGAGTTATAGTTCTTGCACTAGTGCCGTCTTATATTGATTCATATTTATATGAAGTTTCATAAAGATACCTTGGAACGGTTTTCAAGTTATAGAGAGGACACGATTTTGTGACAAAGTTTCAAGGGAAATAACTCAAAAAGTATAAACGCAAGAGTTATGGTTCTTGCACTCTGCATGTCCTCTAATGTTGATTAATATTTATATGAAGTTTTGTGAAGACAGCTTGAACGGTTTTCAAGTTATAGAGCAGATAGAACTTTGTGACAGACAAAGTTCCAAGGGAAATAACTCAAAAAGTATAAAAGCAAGAGTTATGGTTGTTGCACTCTGCATGTCATCTAATGTTGAATGATATTTATATGAAGTTTCATGAAGATAGCTTGAATGGTTTTCAAGTTAAAGAGCGGATAGGACTTTGAGATGGACAAAGTTCCAAGGGAAATAACTCAAAAAGTATAAAAGCAAGAGTTATGGTTTTGCGCTCTGCATGTCATCTAATGTTGAATAATATTTATATGAAGTTTCATGAAGATAGCTTGAACAGTTTTCAAGTTATAGAGCGGACATTATTTTGTGATGGACAAAGTTCCAAGGGAAATAACTCAAAAAGTGTAAATGCAAGAGTTATGGTTCTTGGGCTCTGCATGTTGTCTAATGTTGGTTGATAAAAGTTCCAAGGGAAATAACTCAAAAAGTATAAAAGCTCTGCATGTCGTCTGATGCTGATTGATATTTATATGCAGTTTCGTGAAGATAGCTTGAATGGTTTTCAAGTTATAGAGTGGACAAGAGTGTGACAGACAGACTGACAGATGGATGGACGAACGGACACAGGGCCAGATGGATGGACAGACAGACAGACGCCCAGTGGAAAAACAATATGTCTCCCAACCCTAAAGAGGGAAGACATAAAAAAAAAAGTGCCCAAATGGCAAACATTATATAGAGCCACAATCAAATTGCTCCATGGCAGTTTGATCTGTGTTTACAGCATTTGCTATGTCATGACTAATAGATATAGTGAGATACTTTTTCCATCAAATAAAATTTTGATATTTTCCTTATTTCTCCATGAAAACATGTTGTGGGTCCTCATTAGAAGCGTCTCGCTGAGGCGCTTCTTATGAGTACCCACAGTATATGGTTTCATTGACAAATAAGAAAACTATTATATGTATACCACTTCTAATCTGGAGCTTTGCATGTGTATACAAACATTCAGGGTAAATATGGTAACTGGGACCTCCACAGTCTGTGTCAACAGTCTGTAAGCTTTACAGATGATAAGGACCAAATACATTATATTGTATCTTAGCTCCAGATAAAACACTTTTTTCAACAAAAAAATACTGATGTTTTTGGTATTTCTTCATGAAAGCATATGTTGTGGGTACTCATTAGAAGTGCATCAGCTGGGCTTCTTATAAGTACCCACAACATATATTTTAATTGAGAAATGAGAAAAATATTATGTGGAGACCCCCTCTTATCTAAGCTAGGCCATGTAGTCTTTTTATCCTGCTTGACTTTCTAATGTTCCAAGATCTTCCTGTGTGACAACATATCTTGTATACATCAGGATGCTGAAATAATTCAGTTATATTTATTCATTCTTGTGAATATCCCAGTGAAAAAATGATTTTTTTATATAAATAAAACATAGTTTAACTTAGTCTAGTAATACTTAACCTATAGATAATGTGCTATTCTATTCTGTATTTCAAACCTTCCACAGAAAAAAAACAAAAAACATCAGTGTTCAATTTTCAGCCAATCAGATTACTTGATAAGATTTTAGATACAAAATTCACACACTGAATGGCAAACAGGGCAGATCCAGATCAGTTGGCTTCTTCAGAAGTCAACTGATCTGGATCTACACTGTTTGCAAAGGCATGGTATATCTGGGTTCAGCAGGACAAGGGTTAGTGCCAACAACAAATGCAACAGACATTATCCTGATTTTTTTTTTTTTTTTTTTTTTTCAGTGAAAATAGGGCTTGGCTTTTCATGTGAATTGAGTCCTCTATGAAATCACCTGACCAGTAACTGACACCAAAACCTGACCAACAAAAATAGCTTACCAGTTAACGGTTAATGTTATTGCTCAGACAAACAATATTACCTATGTACTTTTTCATTGATAAATACAGGTACACATGCAGTTTTCATTGAAAAATACAGGTATCACGATATTGTTTGTCTAAGGATTTACGCATGGGCGTGGTTATAGCCTTCTGACGGAGGAGTCAATTATCTGCTAGGCAGATATCACATGAAAACTGTGCTAAGCCTTTTTTTTTTTCTCTGAGAAAAGTATGCTATAATTTTGCTTAGTGATTTAACCCTGGTCCTGCTCAACCCAGATATGCCCTTCCTTTACAATCAGTGTAGATCCAGATCAATTGGCTTCTGAAGAAGCCAACTGATCTGGTTCTGCACTGTTTGTCATTTAGTATGTGAATTTATATCAACAACCTAGATCAAGCAATCTGATTGGCTGAAAATTAGAAGTGGGTGTGGCATCTTAATTTATTCAGCATGACAAGAGTTAAGAGTTAAGCATTGCAAATGCAGGTCCAACTACCAGGGCCCAGTTGTTCAAAGCGTCATTAGCTTAACGAGCTTGTTAAGGGTCATTTCGTTAACTATTTTAGCGGATTCAGTATACAATATTCTATTTTTTGCTGAAAAAATGTGAGTAGCTTTTGCACTGCAAAAGCTACTCACATTTTTTTAGCAAAAAATTTCAGCATATTTACGTATCACCTGATGTAAATTTTAACGAAACGTTAACTAACGATGTCGTTAGCTTTGAACAATCGGGCCCAGAATAGCAGGTCCAACTACCAGAATTGTCAAATATCCAAATATGCCTCAAAAAATTTAATGCTTACTCTGTGGTGTCTACGACAGGTGATAACAGGTAATAAAAGCACCGCAAGCATAATACCCCGCCATAGCAATTATTTGTTTATGTATTAAAGTTATGCGAAAATGTCTGGAAAGAAAATGATGGAGGGACAGATAACAATCCTAAAGCAGATCTTGATAATATCAATGGACAGATAACAATCCTAAAGCAGATCTTGATAATATCAATGCATATAGCAAGTTTGGTTAAAAGACCTTGTTATTAACTCAGTTATCATCCAGAAATGAAAATATGGACGTGTCTCGGGCAGATAACTGTGTAAAAATTTGACGAAATTTGCCCATTAGCAATTCCAAACCTGATCTCCTTACTGTCAATACATATAGCAAGTTTGGTGAAAATCCCTTGTTATTTACTAAAGTTATCATCCGGAAACGAAAATATGGGCGTGTCTCGGGCAGATAACTCAGTAAAAATTTGATGAAATTTGCCCATTAGTAATCCCAAACTAGATCTCCTTAATGTCAATGCACATAGCAAGTTTGATGAAAATCCCTTGTCATTTACTCAAGTTATCATCCGGAAAGGAAAATTTGGGCGTGTCTCTGGCAGATAACTCCGTAAAAATTTGACGAAATTTGCCCATTAGCAATCCCTAACCAGATCTCCTTAATGTCAATGCATATAGCAAGTTTGGAGAAAATCCCTTGTTTTTTACTCAAGTTATAGTCTGGAAACGAAAATATGGGCGTGTCTTGGGCAGATAACTCCGTCAAAAATTGACGAAATTTGCCAATTAGCAATCCCAAACCGGATCTCCATAATATCAATGCACTTACCAAGTTTGGTGAAATCCCTTGTTATTTACTCAAGTTATAGTCCGGAAACGAAAATATGGGCGTGTCTCGGGCAGATAACTCCGTCAAAAATTGACGAAATTTGCCCATTTGCAATCCCAAACCAGATCTCCACAATATCAATGCACATACCAAGTTTGGTGAAAATCCATTGATGTTTACTCAAGTTATCATCCGGAAACAAAAAACGGACGGACGGACGGACGTACGTACGTACGATGGACGGTCGGACGGACGGACGAACGGATGGACGGACGGACTCACGGAAGACCAACGTGAAACCATAATACCCCGCCACTATGTGTGGCGGGCTATAATAAAATGGACATCTCAGCATTATGCTTTAAAGCAACGGTAAAATACTCATTGTACCAAAACCTTATCCGGAGAAAATTCATGTGAATCATCTGCCTTAGCAGACAATTCACATGAAATGCCAAGTCTTATTTTCTCTGAAAAAAATAAAAAAAAAACTAAAAAATAAGTTTGTAAGTGTAACACTAAGCTCACTATGCTTGTCTATACAAAATGCCAGCTGAAAAGTGGCATAACTCTGACAAAAATGTCGTAAAAGTGCTAAAATGTTTAAGTCTAAAAAGGGGCATAATTTGGACAAATATTTGTAAAATTTCACAATAAGTTGACCAGGTCATCTACACAAAGACCCTTGATTGCCTGCATAATTTCATGAACCTAGCTCAAGGGATTCTTGAGATATTTTGCTCACAAGACTTTCCTATGCTAAAATACCTTAGTCTGTAAGGGGGGCATAATTTGATCAAATATTTGTAAAATTTCACAAAAAATTAATCAGATCATCTACACATTAATTCCAAACGGCTTGCATAACCCAAATGGTTCCTTAGATATTTTGCTGAAAAGATTTGCATGGATGGACAAACGGACAAGACCAGAGCAATATGCCCTCCCAACTTCTTCCAAGTTGGGGGACATAAACATTGAAATTTCATCTGTGTGATTTTTTAACTCTTGTCATGCTGAATGAATTAAGATGCCATGTCCATTTCTAAATTTTGTCAGCCAATCAGATTGCTTAATCCAGATTATTGATACAAATTCACATACTGAATGACAAACAGTGCAGATCAAGATCAGTTGGCTTTGTCAGAAGCCAACTGATCTGGATCTACACTGTTTGCAAAGGGTATATGTGGGTTCAACAGGACTATTGTTAAGATATTGTTACAATTGAAAACTGATGCAGTAAATGTCATATATGTTTGGCATGGTGATGTATCACCCTACTGCATGGTGATGTATCATGGAAATTTGCAGTTTCAATTTTCAAATGAAAAAAAAAAAACAACAAAAAAAAAACAACAACAACATTTCTACTGATTTTAGATAACATTTCAATTCAGTCGGAAATGAGACACATTTACATGGGAGTGTCCACTTTACTAATGCTTAGCATGCTGGTAAAATTTTCAGCAGATGATATATTGAAGACAATATGCACGAAATGCCAAATCATGTAACACTACCAATTTATCATCTGCTGAATTTCTTCAGATAGTGGTAAAGGTTAACCCATTGTATTCTGGAAACTCCTAAAGGGGTAATTGGCAAACAATGCAGACCCAGATCAGATGCTGTGGAATGCGGCGTCTGGTCAGGGTCTCCACTGTTTGCAAATAGTTCAATCATTTTTCTCTAGGAATATCTAAATCACATAGCCTGACATACCTAAAATCGAAATTAAAAGCTTCCAATATATAGTGTGGGAGAGTTCATTGATAGTACATTTTTGTATACAATGGGTTAAATAACATTGTTGCAGAATTTTAGTCCCTGCTAAAGCCCTCATCCTTTACAAAATGGCAGTAAAAAATATCTTGGTATCCATTTATCTTAACCCATATGTCAAGTGGACTCTTCTACCACAACATTTTGGTCTTTAGCAGGGTGTCTGGTTAGTTTTTATTATTGCTACATTTTACAGAAATTAATGTATTTAAATGCAAACTGAGTGTATACCTGATCAGATGCCCCATTCTGCAGCATCTGATCTGGGTCTGCACTGTTTACCAATTACCTTTTTGGGGGTTTCACAAAGAAACTGGCTTTAAAACTGGGCTAAAGCCTTATCAGGCTATGCATGTGCATAATTTGCAAATGGCTGAAAAGAGACATTGTCACAAGGCTGCTTATATGGGTATTCTGAGGAAAAAAATGCTTACATTGAATACTTGCTTATCTGGCATAGTCAGCATATGTAATGAGTTACCTTAATGATGGTATCCACTTACCATTAAAAGAGAAAACTCACCATAAATGCAATATATTATCACCACATCAAAGATCAATGTTGACCCTGAAAGTGCTAACCAAATTTGTTGCAGACAACATTCTATAATTGATTTTGTTATTTTACAGAGAAAATAAGACTAGACATTGGCCTAGCAGACAATTCACATAAAATGCCAAGCCTTATTTTCTCTGAAAAAAATAAATAAATAAATAAATGTGTCATCTGCTATGGTTTTGATAAGCACTTCTAAGGGTTAAAACAATGATTTGCAACATCATTAATTTGCATAGCTCTTTGCAGAAGTGTTGTTTTTTGTTTTTTTTTTCAACCAAGCAGTTTATATTGGTCCTGTTTCTCCTTAAAAAACACTGGAGCTCATTGGAATGGCCTCCCCTGGTCAGGGTAATCCAGTGAAAACCTTTCATGGTAAAAACAAGAAACTCCCTCCTAATCTTGAGTCTTATGACTTGCATATAGAGGATAAATCAGGGCTCCAGATAAGATGTTCTGATGAATATTTCCATATCAAAATTTATGTTCTAGGATCACATTAAAAATCCATTCTGATAAGGAATCTAGCATATGTTTTTCAATAACAAAACTAAAAGCAGAAAATATCAGGGCCCAGTTGTTCAAAACTAACAATGTCGTTAGTTAACGATTCGTTAAAATTTACAACGAGTAATACGCAAATATGCTGAAATTTTTTGCTGAAAAAATGTGAGTAGCTTTTGCAGTGCAAAAGCTACTCACATTTTTTCAGCAAAAAATATCAGAATATTGTATATTGAATCTGTTAAAACAGTTAACGAAATGACCCTTAACGAGCTCGTTAAGCTAACGACGCTTTGAACAACTGGGCCCAGTATGCTGATCTTCAAACTATCTTAAACTTTACAACTCTGGGCTAATTCAGCAGATAACAAAATAAAGATATTTTTCGTATTTTTCCCAGAAAAAGACTGACATTTTATGCAAATTGTCGATTTGCATGAAATGTCAAAGCCTGTTTTCTTGGAAAAGATAAGAAAAATATTTCAAAATGTCATCTGCCGAATTTTTTATCCAGCAAGCTTAGGGTTAAATGGAGCTCTGTATAATTTACATCTCATCAGAATTGTAGAAATTTCTGCATTATTTGTTTTCTAATTCAACATTCACAATGACAAGATAATTGTTTATAAAGCTGAATGAAAGTGATTTTTCTTTCCCCTGGCAGTGAGAAATTTTCATTCACAATTATTCACTTTAGTTATTACTAAGATTTGTTATAAAAAAGAAAAAGCTAGCTATTATTAAAATTTGTTACAGCACATGGTAGTTATAGCCAGCAGTATCTTGGCAATATTTGTTTTATGTTCTTTTTTTTATAACAACAATTAATAAAATGAAAATTCAGTATCTGAAATTTGTTACAACACATGGAACAATTATTATTTTATTCTAACCCATTGTAGACTGAATAGACTCCCCCACACTATATAATGGAAGAGTCCAATTTCAATTTTAGGTAGTCCAGCTATGAGACAGATATTACTACAGAAAAATGGCTAAACCCTTTGCAAACAGTGAAGACCTTGATCAGGCACCACTGTTAGTCTGCAGCACCTGAACTGGGGACTGCACTGTTTGCCAGTTATCCTTTCAAGGGTCTACAGACTACAAAGGGTTAACCCATTTACATGAGTGTACAGTCAAACCTGTCCTAAAGGCCACCTGTATTAAGCAATCCCCTGCCTATAAAGGCTGTTATTTCAGATCCCATTAAAGGCAAAGAAGTGGAAATCTACCTGTATTAAGCAAGCACCTGTCTTAAGCAACCAGTTTTTGGCTTTCCCATAGGTGCTTGCTTAACACAGGTTTGACTGTACTATTCTACAACAACTCTTTGGACCAGTCCATTTCCAATAGCAGGGTGTCTGGTTAAGTTTTATTATTACCAAATTTGATAAAATTGAATGATATGAGTTGAGGTTTTATGGCCCAGTCAATCAATTAGGGTCATGTCGAGCGGGTCAGTTTACCTAACCTTTTTCCTTGGCAGGCTTCGTCCTCTAAGCAGTTAACCAGTATGTGTGCACATTCCTTTGCCAGAGACTCTTTTGCCAGAAACTGACAACTGCCCTTTTTGAAGCAGCGGAAGGGGGAAAATAACTGTAGAAAATATTTCATGATCAATCTCTATGAAAGAATGTTACCAGATCTGGCAGAGATCAAACCCTCAACCTCCTGATCACCATTCAGACATGCATTAGACTGAGCCAGAGAGCGGGCATGTTTTATAGAAATTCCTGTATTAAATGCAAATAGTGTAGACTCAGATCAGACACTGCCTTCTGTGTCATCTGGTCTGGGTCTGCACTGTTTACCAATTACCCTTTTGTGGGGGAAACAAAAATGGTTTCATACATACCAAATCACCCAAAAAGTTGGTTATTTTTTGTTGTTTAAATATTTATAAATATTCATTCTTGCCATTGGCTGTCTGGCAATGGAACTGACTAGCCCCTGATGTTTTGCTCCTGCAACACTGACTTGGTTCACTGTGGCAGTCCAGTCTCATGACCAAATGCAATAAACACAACAAACCTGTTTTTTAACCCGATTTTAATCTCATCTCTTTTTAACAATTAACACAATCATCTGTTTTTCCACATCTCATTGTCATACATTTTAGCTTCCCTACTCATCTTCCTTTATCTCTCACGACAACGGGCAATAATCCTGCATGTCTAATCCTCCCGCAGAGATGCAACTAGATAGACAGATATATAAAAAGTAATAGGCTAACAGTGCAGACCCAGATCAGACACTGCAGAGCATGGGATCTGATCACTCTCCACTTTTTGCAAACTGTTTTTCTCTGGGAAAATCTAAATCACATATTTATATATAGCTGACATACCGAAAACTGAAATTGGACTGTGTGGGGGGAGTTCATTCAGTCTACTGAATGAAGGTAACTCTTAAATACCAAGAAAAACTGCATCCTCTGCTAAATATTGTTTTCTTCATGCAAAAATATGTACTTCATTCCCCTCCCACCTCAGAATGCATCACTTGTTGACAAGGTCTTCCTTTGTGAAGCTGGCATCGCAGTCAGAGGTCTATACTATACTAACAAACGCCGACCAGACTTACCTGGCTTATAATTGCAGAATTATCACAATTTGGTATGATTAAAAATGTCCCATTCAAAGAAAATGCAGGCAACTTTCCAAATATATGTCACATTTTCACACAAGACAATTATGCCATAAAGGCCTAGTTTTCGGCTACCTCAGTGACTTTTATGTTTTACAGGTAAGATAAGTCACATGATAGCTCAATTAGTTACCATATATACCTGTACAGGTAAAGATCTATTATGGTTAATTTACGCAGCTTTAATGCTCCGCATTCTGGGTAAAATGTCAGCAGACAACACTCTTTAAATATTTTTCTTATTTTTCCCAGAAAACAGGTTTTGACATTTCATGCAAATTGTCACCTAAAGACACAATTTGAATGAAATGTCAAAGCCTGTTTTCTGGGAGAAAGAAGAAAAATATCATCAATATGTTGTATGTTGAATTAGCCCCGACAGTGGTAAAGGTTAAACTGCCAAAGATTGTATAACCCTTCTCTATCCCTATTAGTGGCGACTTTTGTCGTCTGCTGCTAGCTAACCTTTACAAATGGTTTGGACCCAGATCAGGCCTGACACAACGTTGGCCCTGATCTGGATGCAAACTGTCTGACACTCTGATGGTATCCCTGGAAGAGTTTTTTGAAAAAGTTAATTTAAAAAAAAAATCCACAGACGACAAAAAAAACATGCAAAATTAACCAGCATGCAGAGTTTAAGCGCTGACAACGGCTGCAGATGACATTTTGATTTGTATTTTTATGCCTGTACTTTTCAGAGAAAATAAGACTATGTGAATTGTCTGCTAGGCAGTCAAATCACATGAAATACAAAGTTTTATTTTCTCTGAGAAAATATTTTTAGAATGTCATCTGCTACATTTTTGCATAGTGCTTTAACAAATTTTAGCCCAGGGTAACTGGTAAACAGTGCAGAACCAAATCATATATCACAGAATTCCTCATCTGATCTGGGTCTACACTGTTTGAATTAAATACAGGAATTTCTATAAAACATAGCAATAATAATTTGAGCTGTTGCAAGAAAGCATAGCTCATGAATCAGCTTTGCTTCTAAATTTAATTTTTTCTAGGTCCATGACCTTGACCTAAAGGTCACTCATGTGGGTCAGCATGGTACAGCATAAAACTTCAGACCAGTATCAGGACAAGAATGAATTACTTCCGTTCAGTCTCAGGTTCAAGAGATTATGACAGCTTTTAAAAACTTTAACATAAACTTTGTCTAAGTCCGTGACATTGACCTCAAGGTCACTCATGTAGGTTGGAATGATACAGCATAACACTTCAGACTAGTATCTAACAATAGGGCAAGTATAAACTACTTCCACCCAGAGGTCCAAGAAATGAAGCCTTTTAAAAACATTAAACAATGCCGACGCCGACCCTGTGGTGATAAAACTCAACTTGTACTTTTATACAGGCAAGTTAAAACTATCCTGACATGCTGCTATTGTAAACTGACTGGTCCAAAAAGTTGTGGTTGAAGAGTCCATTCAAGATAAATAGGTTAAGGGTTAACAGAATATTTGACTTAATTATTACTGCTTTTACCCCTATAACCAAAGTCAAGCAATTACATAGTCTTCAGATTACAGCCAGTGTACTTTTTGTGTACTTCTTTTTAAAGGCATATGATGTGGGTACCCATTTGAATTGCATCAACTTATTTTTCCACATATTTTACCACAAATTTTCCCAGTAATTTTAAAGAACCTAAGCACACAGTGTGGTAATTAGGTTGAATAAGGTGTAGTCAATTTTTTAAAGGCATGGTTAGGTGCAGCCTAATTTGCTTTTTTGGATGCTGCACTATGGGTGAACAAGTTGAAGCAATGAGGAAGGGAGTCAAAATTGTCTGGTTAGGTACCAAATCGTCAGAATCACAAAAAGAAGACACTGACTCAAATCTGTTAAAATGGTCCAGCAAAGTTGATGTATCATACAATTTATTTTATAGACATTATTTATGATTCCAGATTTCTTGACTGTCACATTTGTTTATAGCATGCATACATAGTACAAACACAGTCCCCCTGCACTCCTCCCCCAAATGGTCCAACATCTTGTGAGTTTCTGTTTGCACTCCTGAGCCTCTCTGAAAAGGGCTCTATTTTTGAAAGGAAACAATTTTTTCCTTTTAGAGTGAACCCCTTTTCAGAAGGGGGCAAAAACAATTTTGCGTTACCTCCCCTGGATGTGTATCCCATTCCTCTTAACCCTTGTCCTGCTGAACCCGGATATATCCTGCCTTTGCAAACAGTGTAGATCCAGATCAGTTGCCAACTGATTTGGATCTGCACTGTTTGTCATTAAGTATGTGAATTTACAGCAATAATCCAGATCAAGTAATTTGATTGGCTGAAAATTAGAAGTGGGAGCGGCATCTTAATTTATTCAGCAGGACAAGGGTTAATGTGAAGGAGCATAGTAGTGCAGCTGTTAGTGCACTAGCCTCAGGTGCAAGAGGTCTCGGTTTGATCCCCACTCAGACTGAAAAAGTTTCCTTGTCTGAAAATGCTCCCTTAGCATTACTGGCAAGGATAATGTTAATACAGTGCTCTGTCCTTCTCATCAGAATGTTAACCCTTGTCCTGCTGAATAAATTAAGAGCCACAACCATTTCTAATTTTCAGCCAATCAGATTACTTGATTCAGGGTGTTGATATAAATTCACATACTTAATGGCAAACAGTGCAGATCCAGATCAGTTGGCTTCTTCAAGCCAACTGATCTGGATCTACACTGTTTGCAAAGGCAGGGTATATCCGTGTTCAGCATGACAAGGGTCAACATTTGAAACAGCAGATGACGTTCTATATTTTTTTTTATTTTTCTAAGACTTGAAATTTCATGATGCACATGAATTTTCAATGAAAAATCAAACTAAAAAAGATTAAAAGTGTCATCTGCTGCAGTTGTGACTGGTGCTTTAAATGTTAACTAGAGGGTGCCTGTGCAAAGAGAGACCTGCAAAGATCAAACTACCAAGACAAAAATGCTCCTTAGTGGACCACTTCCATTTACTAATGGTCGAATGTGACCTACTACATAGTTGTAGAAAGAAAAAAAAAAAAAAAGATTACAGTGTTCCCACCCTCAATCAGAAACAAAATTCCTGGACTTTTCATTGACTTTTCCCTGACTAAATTCTATTTTTCCCTGACCAAAGTGCTGAAAAATAGACTTTTCCTCATCTTGCAGTACATACAAGACTAATTCTATTTTTGGCACATAAAACTTTACCACCCTAATTGTTCAATCAGAAAAATAAAATGTTTTAAAGTTTTTGTGGCATACATTTTCCGAAATGAACATTAACCCTTGTCCTGCTGAACCGGGATATACCCTGTCTTTGCAATCTATCAAAAACTCGGATCAAGTAATCTGATTGGCTGCAAATTGGAAGTGGGCGTGGCATCTTAATTTATTCAGTATGTTTGTTTGTGTTGAGGTTTTACGGCCCAGTCAACCCAATGGGGTCATGTGGAGCGCGGTCAGTTTACCTAACCACACGTTTACTGGGCAGGCTAAATTAGTCCTCTAAGCGGTAAACCAGTATTGTGCACATTCTTTCGCCAGAAACTGAAAACTGCCCTTCTTGAATCAGGGGAAGGGAGAGAATGACCGTAGAAAATATTTCATGATCAATCTCCACGAAAGAATGTTGCCGACCTCGGCGGGGGTTGAACCCGCAACCTCCTGGTCTCCAGTTGGACGGCGCATCCAACTGAGCCACCGAGGCCGGCTCAGTATGACAAGGGTTAATTATAATAACTTGTAATATAATATTGCTGAGCAAGCCAAGCAAGTGAGAAAAAAATTCACTCCAAATGGATAAACATCTGCCACAGCCAAACAGTTTTGGGCCAAAATTAGGTAATTCCCTGACTTTTCCTGACTTTTGTGTTATTTAAAATTTTCACGGCCATTTTGCTAATTTCCCTGACTTTTCACTGACCTTGAAGAAAAATAAAATTACCCTGACTTTTCCCTGACCAGTGTTCACCCTGAAGAAAATGGAATGATATGTGTACTACTCTTGTACTATTGCTGAACATGAAAATCACAGCTCTAGATAAGGTGCATTTTTGTTTTTTCAACAGTACTGATATTTTTCTTATTTTTCCATGAAAACATATGTTGTGGTACTCATTAGAAGCCCCTCACCAGGGCGCTTCTAATGAGTACCTACAACATATATTTTCATGGAGAAATAAGAAAAATATTAGGCGGATACCCTCTCTTATCTGGAGCTATTGAAAATGATACCATTTTTGAACATTTCAATTTTACCTTCGAGAATGAAGAAGTTCTCTAAACCTTCTTTAATAGTATTAACATTCCAGACAGTCTCACTGTTTTTTGAGATTAACTCAAACACTTGCACCAGCTTAAAGAGTAACAGTCAGACAATCTTATTTGTCCAACAGTTTTCTATCCAAACAAACACACAATGTATCCCCAGTACACAGTTGTGATCTTTTGACTCCCACATTAAATATGGACAAAGCAGAACACAATTCTATTGTTATGAAGAAGCAAGATCCTACCCTGTGGACTTAGACAGCTCACACAATAGAGACACTGTCACCAAGCTGGCCGCTAATTTAACGCTTAGCACTCTGGGTAAACCTTTCAGCGAACGACACTGAAATATTTTATTTTTCCCGGAACATAAGTTTTTACATTTCATGCAAATTGTCTCAATTTGCAAGAAATATCAAATCCTGTTTTCTGGGAAAAATAAGAAAAATATCATCAATTTGTCATCTGCTGAATTAGCCCAGAGTGATAACGGTTAAAGCAGCAATAATTACTACAGCTGACAATATTTCCCGATATATTTATTCATTTTTCAGCAAAAATAAGGCATTACATATTTCATGTGAATCATCTGCCAAGCAGATGATTCATAAATCATCTGCCATTCTCATGAAATGTCAAGCCTTATTTTATCTGAAAAATGATAAAAATGAAGTTTATAATGTTGTCTGCTACAATTTTGCTTGGCATTTTATGGGTTAATTCATTGTAACACACTGAATTAAAATATCAGCAGTCAATATCTTAACCCTTGTCATGCTGAATAAATTAAGATGCCATGCTCATTTCTAATTTTCAGCCAATCAGATTACTTGATCTAAGTTGTTCACTTAATGACAAACAGTGCAGATCCAGATCAGATGGCTTCTTCAGATGCCAACTGATCTGGATTTACACTGTTTGCAAAGGCATGGTATATCCGGATTCAGCAAGACTAAGGTTAAAAATAATTTGCTGATTTGTTGTTTTTTTTTCGAGAAAATAGGACTTGAATGTTCTTAAGGAGATGCTTCACATGATAATTAAGAAAAAAATAAGACAAAGCCATGATTCATTGATTTGTCATCCTCTAAATTCCAACTACACTTTAGTCCATTATTGGCAAGAATATACACATATTTTCTACTAAAAACCAAAAATAGGACTTAGAATTTCATATGAATCATTTCTTACTGATTGATGGATTATTGTCAAGATAAGCATGATATAGGCACCCAGTTCATCTACCAATTCATCCCTCCATCTGTACTCTGTAAACATTTAAGTCAACCCTGACACTCAGGTCCATTCTAAATAACTTTTACACATACAATCTTCTAACCTGGCATACATTAAGCTTGCATCCTACCATGGACCAAAACAATATGGTATCATTTAATGACCATGACCTTTTTTTTATAGTTTAAAAACTGCTATTATTATGTCAACTGTCCATTTCTTATTAACTGTAACACCACAGCCATCTTACTTGACATGAGCTTTCTGCCTATCATGGGCTCAAACAATGCAGTATCAATTTATGACCCTGACCTACATTTCATGGTCAAGCGACTTTTTTATGTCAACTTGAGTGTTTAGCTCAAGTTCTAACTGTACAAATGACCTACAATGATCACTTCTGGCATACACTTTCAATAGGGACTCAAACACTGTAGTATATTTTATGAACCTGACTTATATTTCACTGTTGAATGACTTCATTATGTCAACTCCAGTGTTTAGCTCAAGTTCTAACTTTGCAAACATTCTACAATGACCACTACTGGCATACACTTTCTAACAGAGACTCAAACACTGTGGTATCATTTTAAGACTCTGACCTATATTTCATGGTCCAATGACTTTTTTTGTCAACCCTGGCATCTAGCTCAATTTCTGTTTGACCACATGAACTACAGTCATCAAAAGCCTGGCATATGCTTTCTCCTGGTGTGGCATATGGCAATTTTTCATATTTTACACAGATAATTTGACAATCAATAAAGCACCAGTCATTTGTATCCACAGCCCCGCCCCATCACACCCACGGGTAATGGTAGGGGATGGTCAGGCTTGCGTGTGGGGCTATGACCCTCTGAATGCCCCCACAATGACAGGGAAGTACCTGGGTTGTGACTTTGTGCCAAAATATCAAGATTTTTTTTTATATTTACTCAATTTTTATTTTTCATTGTCTCTGGAGTTGGCAGGGGGGAGGGTTGTGGAGGAAGGAGACTCAGTGTGGAGGCAGGAGTGGAAGAGCTCCAGTTGTGCCCACAATGCAGTGTATTTAGGTGGGGTGTGATGGAGGGAAAGTCATTGTCCCAACTATGGGTGAGGGGGGAGGGGAGTGGATACAAATGACTAGTGCATAAAGAACTCTAGCATGATGAAGTAACTTTGAAAACTTGAAAAGTTTCAACCCTTAATGCACCAGACAAAACTGTAGCAAACAACATTTTATTTATTCATTTTTCAGAGAAAATAAGGTTTGACATTTCATGTGCATTGTCTGCATAGTACATGACTCACATGAAATGCCAAGCCTTATTTTCACAGGAAACATTAAAAAAAAAAAAATTGAATGTCATCTTGTTGCAGTTGTGATCAGCACTTTAAGGGCTATAAACTTTCTGAAAAACTTACTTTCATGAATTTTCAACTTCACTAAACAAACCAATCTCACACAATTCAATCTAAAGTCTGTTTAAAATGTTAGCCAACTTTGCACATCATGGCATTATTATTATATAATTTGCAAAAACCTAATAACATACACAATCCTACATAATATGGTCAATGGACCTGCACTAAAGGCTGAAGGAATTTGTTGACGGAATTAGAGTTTTACAGCCCAGTCAATACTGTAAAGGTCATGTTGAGCTAGTCAGTTAACCACTTTTCCTGGGCAGGCTTAGTCCTCTAAGCTAAGCAGTTAAGCAGTACTTGTGTACATACTTTTGCCAGTAACAAACATTTCTTCTTGAATGAATGACCATAAACACGATTTCATGATCATACTCCCAGCTGGAGGAATGATGACAATGTGGGAGCAAACTGATCTGGACCAAATAAGTCATCACAAAAACATGCCTATATAATTTTGACCCCCTTAAACCCCACTTTTGTATAGTAAAACTGGGGTTTACAGGGGTATATATTATTTTTCTTGTTTTTGCTCCAAAACATAGATGGTACTCGTTAGAACCGCCTTACTGAAGCGGTTCTAACGAGTACCCACAATCTATGTTTTGAGCAGAAATATCGAAAATATCAGAGTTTTTAACTGATTTTTTTTTCAATTTTTAGAGGGGAAATTTTCCTATATATTTGAATAGGCGTGTTTTTGTAATGTTTACTGAAGTCATTCCCTCTCAATATTCAGGGCAATTAGTGTATCTATCCAAGGTATTCAGATAGAAAGGCTTGAACAAACACTCACAGTGCAGACCCATGAAGATCACATCACAAAAACATGTCTATATAAGTTTGACCCTCTTAAACCCCACTTTTATATAGTAAAACTGGGTTTAGAGGGGTATACATTATTTCTCATATTTCTGCTCAAAAACATAGATTGTGGATACTCGTTATAGGCAGTTCTAACGAGTACCCACAATTTATGTTTTGAGCAGAAATATGAACAATATCAGAATTATTTATCTGAAAATTTTCATTTTTTGGTAGTAAAATTTTCAGTATATTTGAATAGGTGAGATGTCGCAAAATGCTGGGTCATCACTGTTTGCTACTCACCTAGTAGTCTCTTTTAGACATAACAACAGCGAGTAAAATGGACATTCAAATTTTATGAGAAGTACGGTAAGGAGGTTAAATACTTGGGGTAAATAGGGTATGATAGGTTGCAAGTCACAATACCGTACAAAGCTCCAGATAATAGTGGGATAGCCACATAGGGTAATATTTTTCTTATTTTTCCACAAAATAATTGTTGTGGGTACTCATTAGAAGCACCTCAGTGAGGTGCTTCTAATGAGTACCCACAACATATGTTTTGTGAAGAAATAAGAAAAACATTAGTACTTTTCAATTGAAAAATTTGCCCTATCTGTAGCTATGATAATAGCATCTGATTTAGAAGGAGAAGTCATGTTAATTATAATGGCTGCCCCTAGGTATATTATTATCTGGACAATCAGAGGGGTTTTATCAATGGTGTGAAAATCTCATTGATTATCATGAGATTTGATTACAAAAGCTGGTGACTGTTGACACCTACCTACAGCTATTACCCTGGGTGACGTCTACTGTCACACTGGTCAGAAGTCAGGCAAACAAAGTAAATCCAATATAGTTATATAGTCTGATGCATAGGTCTAGATAAGAGGGTATCAGGTAAATATTTTTTTTTATTTCCCTATGAAAACTTAAATTTTATGTTGTAGGTACTCGTTAGAAGCGCCTCAATAAGGAACTATTAACGAGTACCAACAACTATGTTTTCAAGGAGAAATATGAAAAATATCAATACTGTTCGGCTGGAAAAAAAAAACAAAAATGCCTATGCTGATGGAAGAGGAAGTACTGGACCAGTGTGGGGAATCCACGTGACCAAATGACTAGGTGCACAGATGTTGTTTCTATTTTAGCTCCGCATCAGGTAGGATTTTTTTGAATATCTCAATTTATACCTGATGGAATTTGTTCAAATAAAGCGCAGAGTACCTTTCTGATGGTGTAAGCGCTATTCTGCAATCTGGTCTGATTCTCGAGAACATTCGGAGAATGTTTTTCATCAACATTCATGTACATTGTCCCGGTGGCCAAGATTGACAGTAAAAACATTCTTTGAATGTTCTCGACAATTTAACCAGATCGCAGAATAGCGCTTACACCACCAGAAAGAGCTTGCTTTTCCCCGTACTCTGCACTTATTTGAACAAATTTCACTTGGTATGAATAGAGATATTCTAAAAAACCCTACCTTATGCAAAGCTAAAAATAGTAACAAACTTGTGTATAAAGTCATTTGGTCACATGGAATCTCCACACTTTGGACACAGATTACCATATTTACTTAACCCTTCGCAGATTGGGTAAAACTTTTAGCAGACAACATATTTAAATATTTTTTTCTATTTTTACAAGAAAACAGGTTTTGACATTTCATGCAAGCTGAGACAGCTTGCATGAAATTGGAGAAATGTCAAATTATGTTTCCAGGGAAAAATAAGAAAAATATTAAAAAGGTCATCTGCTGAATAAGCCCAGAGAGTGGTAAAGGTTTAAGTAGTCAGATGGGCATGAGAAAATAGTGTAGACCAAGATCAGATGCTGTAGAATGCATCTGATGAAGGCTGACATTTACCAGAGGACTTAATAAGGAGGAGTACTTGGTGCTAATTGACTCCTCCTTCAAGTCACTTGACCATTTAACTGACAACCGCAACTAACCATTCAAAATAGCTACGTAATAAAATAATTGTCAATGTTTTTAGTTAGACAAACAAATCAACATGTGCTTTTTAAAGGTATAAAAAAAAGCACAGGTATATTAATACAAAGTTTGTCTAAGGAAATTCACGTGGGCGTGGTTATAACTGCCTGACGGAGGAGTCAATTCTGAAATAATTGTCTCTAGTTCTTCACAAAAACATGTTGTGGGTACTCATCAGAAGAAATATTATCCCTGAATTATCATCAAATACTCTTCAGTAACAAGTTCTATGGTCTGTCTGCCATTCATCCAGCAGTTTTTGGTTTGCTTCTTTACAACTGAGCCATAGCATACAAACGCAAAAATTTCCTTAACTCTTTCGGTGCCAAATTTCAGACAGAATTGACCCAACCTTTTCTCAGCCTGCACTCTGAAACAATTGACCCAACCTTTTCTCACTCTACACTCAGAAACAATCAACCTTTTCTCAGCCTGCACTCTGAAACAATCGACCCAAACTTTTCTCAGCCTACACTCTGAAACAATTGACCCAACCTTTTCTCAGCCTACACTCTAAAACAATCGTCCCATCAGTGCTATCAGTGCTTTGATTAGACTCATTGGCGGTAGTAAAATGGACTAATGTTCAAATTTTAGGATGAGCATAATCAGAAGTTAACATGTCTGAATATTTATGGGTAGACACTGTAAGGACACAAAACCATGGTGTGGGAAAGAATGTCCAGAACAGCATGTGCATGCCAAACAATCTCAGCCCAGTTATTCAAAGCATTATTAGCTTAACAAGCTTGTTAATGACAAATTTGTAAAATGTTGTAGCTAAGGTGTTTTTAAATACAATAATATTTTTGCTGCAAAAATGTTAGTAAAAGCTACTCACATTTTTTCAGCAAAAAATATCAATATACTTGCCATATTTCAAGACAGAAATTTTAACATCACTTTAGTTAACAACTGTTCAGTTTTAACAAATGGGCCCAGGTCATGTCCTTTCAACTGTTGCTGAACACGACATGCCTTGTCTTAACAAACAGTGTAGATCCAGATCAGTTGGCTTCTTCAGTCACTGTTTGTCATTAAATATGTGAATTTCTAACAAAAACCCGGATCAAGTGATCTGATTGGCTGGAAATTAGAAGTGGGCATGTCATCTTAATTTATTCAGCATGACAAGGGTTAAGACTGGCTGGATACACCTCATAGATTTTCAAAAATTTTTACAAGGGAGACAATTTTTCTGAGTTCCATTTTGCTTTTCCTGCACAACAAACCAGTTCCAAAAATTTTGTACTCTAAAAGGGAAGAATTCTTCCTTTTAGAGTACACACATATTTAGAAGGAGTCTTCTCTCAAAGAAAAGAATTTGCACCCAATGTGAGCAAATTCTTTCCTTTTGGAGTAGCAAATTCTTTCCTCTAAGAATAGCAAATTCTTTCCTTTCAAAGAAGACCCCTTGGGTATGGGAGCAAATGCTTTCCTTACAAAGTACAAATGTGTACCTAATTGCAAGTAGACCTGACTAGAGCAGGGGTTGTGTTGGGTGGGGGTGGGGGTGGGGGGGGGGGGGGGAGTGCAATTCTTTCCTTTTAGAGTAGACTCCTTTTCAGAAGTGAGGCAAAAACAGACAGAGGTGACTACCCTGAAAGTGTATCCATTACCATTAACCCTTAAAGCACCACTGCAGCAGACAACATTTTTTTTTTTTTTTTATTTTTCAGAGAAAACAAGTCTTGACATTTCATGTGAATTGTCTGCCAAGCAGATGATTCACAAGAAATGTTGACCTGTTTTCTCTGAAAAAAAAAAATAAAAAAATTAATGTCGTCTGCTACAAAGTTTGCTTGGGCTTTAAGGGTTAAGCCGAAAATTTACTAATTAGTCGAGATTACTAATGCATATCTCATTATTTTAATGATTTATACACAAAGGAAAAGGATATTTGGCTACTTATAGATATAAACTAAAGTATCAAATGACTGTAAATGGGTAACAAAAAAGGTGCTCATCAGATCATCAGACTGTGTGGAAGTAAATGTCACACAAGGTTTCCAATGTTCACATACAGTTTAACCCTTTTATGGCGAGTGGACTCTCCTACCATAACTCTTTCTGTCAAGTCCATTTCCTATGTAATGGGTGTCTGGTTAGTTTTTATTGTTATCATGTTTTGAGGAAATTTCTGAACTTAAAACAAACAGTGTAGACCCTGATCAGATGCAACATTCTGCAGTGTCTGATCTGGGTCTACACTGTTTGCCAATGTCCCTCTTATGGGATGCCAGGCATAAATGGTTAATCATATAATACTTTGTATGCTGGGTAAAAATTTCAGCAGAAAACGTTTTGATTTTTTTTTTTCAAAATTATCCCAGAAAATAAGCTTTGACCTTTCGTGCAAACTGTCTCCAAAGGAGAAAATTTGCATGAACTATCAAAACCTATTTTCTGGAGAAAAAACAAACAAAAATCTTCAGTTTGTCCTCAGCTGAATTTGCCTAGAAAGTTGTTTGAGATGTTAACCCTAGTCCTGCTGAACCCGGATATGTCCTGCCTTTGCAAACAGTGTAGATCCAGATCAGTTGGCTTCTGGCTGGATCTGTACTGTTTGCCATTAAGTATGCAAATTTATATCATTAATCTTGCTGCATGCATGGCAGATCTCATGCCAGATCTCCAGGTATGACTATGAGGGTCGATAGACAAGAGCTTCCACTCTCTGCAATCCCTCTCTGTCACCTGCTTCCATCTCATCTTGGGCCTCCTAGCCCACACTTTCCATCAACCTGTATGTCAAAGGCTGTCTTGACTCACTGCTGCACCATTGGAGCATTCCACATGTCCATACCAGCGGAGCCTTCTCTCCTTCAGAATGAGGTCCAGATCCTCAATGCAAAGCCATGCAAGTAGCTCACTGGACCTGATGGTGACAATGTCTTGCGGCTTGACATTGCAGAGCTGTCTGATCATTGCCCTGTCATTCCACTGCAGAAGTTGGAGGTTTTGCTTCAGAAAAGAAGTGAAAATGCATGCTAACCGTTACTACTCTCTGGGCTAATTCAGCAGACGACAATTTTGTGATATCTTTCTTATTTTTCCCAGAAAAACAGGATTTGAAATTTCAAATCCTGTTTTCTGGGATAAATAAGAAAAATATTTCAATGATGTCATCTGCTGAAAGATTTTCCCAGAGTGCTGAGCTTTAACTTGAAATGAATTTGTTTCCATACTTAAAGACACAGGAACAATTTAGTTGTCAAGATTTTCATAAAAGACTAATCCATTTCATTGTATCTTGATTCAATAGTCAAGAACAACTCGGTACAAAGGATAATTTGCATACCATTTTAATTTAGTGAAATGTGTATTTCATTTTATTTAAGAAATATATTCAGCTCTAGCAGTGATTCGTTGAGTTAAAAATCATAGTTTGGAGGTCAGTTGTAAAGCAGACCAAATCATGAGTGCATCTAAGCACAAGTGATTTATTTTCTTATAGATGGCTGACTAAGCAACTTTGTTCGCAGAATAAAACACACTTCTTTATCACTGCCTATATAGGCAAACTGTGTTAAAACTGTCTTGAAATGCTTCTACCACTATTTCCAACAAAGATCTAGATCGGCCTATGCAGTCTGATCAGAACCTTCACTGGGTGCACTGTGAATAGCTAATGATGCAAAATTTCTTCATATGGACAATGAAGATTCTGATCAGACTGGGTGAATGTACAGGTTGATTTGAGTCTTATTTAAACACACATCTTGGAAGGGACGGTTTCTCATGTTGCAGTTCAAATCATATCAGCACTTGATGCTATTGCTAAACATCACAACTTTCACGAATTAATACTTGCCATGCTATGGGCAGAATCAGCAGATAAAAAACTGGTGATATTTTTCTTAGTTTTCTTGGAAAATAGGATCTGACACGTCATGCAAACTGTCTCCTAATACATCCCCTTTGCCCTTGTAGAGGCAGACAATGAAAGTCTGCTCCCAGTCAGAGGGTATCTTGCCATCGTAAATGAATGCAGCTGCCAGGTCAAGGATCATGGAGGCACCCATGTCACCGGCCGCTCTTACCATCTCCACCACTATGCCTGATGGGCCCGGTGCTTTGCCTGCCTTCATCTGAGAGATAGCCTTCTTAACCATATCAATGGTGACTGGGATGGGCAGGCCTTCCACTGGTGGTTCGTCAGATAGGTAGTCTGAGTCCTAATCAAACTCAACATTGAGAAGCCTTTGGTAGTGCACTAACTAGGCCTTCTGCTTTGAGTCTTTGCTCACTGACATCTTCTCTGCATCATTCTTTACCAGTTTGTCACCAACAACATCAGCGTTCTTTCTTCTAAACTGGTTATCAAGGCAGTAGACCTCTGAAGACGTGGGGTCAATATTCTCGTAGACCTTCTTGTTGGCTTCTTGATGAGCATGGTGCACTGCATGTCTGGTAATGCGTTTGGCTGTATCGTATGATGCCCTAGTGCCTTTACCAGTCCTCAAAGCTTTCAACCATTCAAACATATTGTCAATATATCCTGTCAACAGAAGGTCCCATGTGAAATCTGGTGAAAATTGCTCAAGCAGTTTCAGAGAAGAAGACATTTATGAATTTCACAATTTTATACATGTACATAGCCCAGGGGCAAGGGCAGATATCCCCCAGGGTACAAAATTCTGATTGTAACTAAAAAGTTTTAATAATTCAATCATACAATGTAAGTTTCAGCCATTTGTCTTTAATACATTTAGCGAAAATGACTTCGACATTTTCCTCATATAAATGTATAGGGATGCAAATTTAACTTTACTGTAAAAAGGTCAAAGGTCAACCTACAGTCATCATGTGAACAAAGTTGGTAGACCTTGAGTCCTTAAGGCTATATATCATCCCCAAAGCTTTCTTGGTCCTGGAAAAGAGATTTTTACGATATATGGGTATGGCGGCCATCTTGATTAGTGGACCATGACCATTTGTACATATTTTCAATCCCCCTTTAACAGAAGGTTCCGTATGAAGTTTGAAGAAAATTGGCCTAGGGATTTTAGACTGGAGAAGTCATTCAAAAGTGTGGACAGACTATGGACAGCAAGTGATCACAACAGCTTATCTTGAGCCACAGGTCTAAATAAGGGAGGGTATCCGGTAAGTATTTTTCTTATTTCTCCATGAAAACATATGTCGGTGAGGCACTTCTAATGAGTACCCACAACATATGTTTTTGTGGAGAAATAAGAAAAACATTAATACTTTTGGATTGAAAAAGCGTCTTAACTCGTGCTATGTTAATGAGCCTTCCTCAGATGAGCTAAAAAGGACCTTAAAGTTTTCATGTTTGTGTTTCTTCAAATGTACATGCACAGTCCCCTATTTGGGCTCTAGACGTGTTTTATGCCTGAAGCTTCGTCTAGGTCTCTACGAACAGCAAAGGCTCTGGTGAGACTCTAGCATAAGTGCTCTAGCATGGACAATAAGGATACTTGGGCCCTTCCATTTTTCCCAAAGACCGACCAAATTTTCTAATGGCCTATCAAGTTTTAAAAAAATGCATAGAAATGAATATCAGTATGATTTTGAGTCCGAAATATCCCTGTATATGGCTGCAGACAGATGGAAAGACGGATGGAAAGACAGATGGTAGGCTGCATGGACAATGTCTCTGGCAGGGAATAATGACCAGTAGGTTTGATCAGCTTTCATGTGAGACAAGAAGACTGTAGAGTTCAATGTTACTGGTCCAGCAAGAACACCCCACAAGGTCATATATTTGGCTTGTTTAATGAAGCAACTTTTCTCATAGTCTTTATTGTAACTTAAACTGACTGCATGACATGAGATCATTGATTCAAAAAAAATCCTTCCCATTGATCTGATTATGTCTGTTTCTGTTTTTTTTTTTTTTTTCTTGTCTCATAGTAAGTAATTACATTATATTTGTAACTATAGCAAACACATCAAAATATAAGCGTTGTTTCTGTTACATGCAGTGTTAGGTCAACCTTAACCCTTGTCCTGCTGAACCTGGATATACCCTGCATTTGCAAACAGTGTAGATCCAGATCAGTTGGCTTCTTCAGAAGCCAACTGATCTGGATCTGCACTGTTTGCCATTAAGTTAGTGAATTCATAGCAAAAATCAGGACCAAGTGTTCTGATTGGCTGAAAATTAGAAGTGGGCGTATATATGTCAAATTAATGATAATTTTCTTATTTCTTCCCAGAAAAAAGGATTTGACATTTCATGCAAATTAAGGAGACAATTTGCATGAAATATCAAAACCTGATTTCTAAGAAAAATAATTCAATATGTCGTCTGAAAATTTTACCAAGAATGGTAAGCATTAAAAATACTTTTGTTTCCACTTTTCTCACTGTGTCACAAAGAGAGGAGTCGGTCAGTCAGATTTGCTTCTGTGTGAGTGTGTGTGTGTGTGGAGGGGGGGGGGGGGGGGGGGGGGGGGGAGATGGATGAAAATGAATTCCAAACTTAAAGAAAAATTAAAAAAAAAAAAATAAATACCAACTTTCTTTAAAAATGCTTCAAAATAGTATTTAATTTAAATTTCAGCAGAAAAATATTGTTTTTGTTTTTTTTATTTCCAGACCAAGAAAAAATGTGTGTGTGTGTGTGTGTGTGTGTGTGTGTGTGTGTGTGTGTTTTGTGTGTGTGTGTGTGTGTGTGTGTGTGTGTGTGTGTGTGTGTGTGTGTGTGTGTGTGTGTGTGTATGAGGTTGTTGGAAGGGGGTCAAGGATATTTTTATGGGTCAGTCAGATAAAGGGAAACAATATTTTAATTTAGGCCTTATAAATTGTCTTGTCTCACATCACAGGGAAAAATAAATGACCTTATAAATATCTGAATGTGTCAAATGGCTTCAATTTCCATCTAATGAAGATTTAAAAAATTATTTCAAATGTCTGAAAGCATATTTTAAGGGAACTGGAATCACTTGGTAGATTTTTGTTTTTTTTTTATTTGGTACAAAGCAGATGATTTTTGTGACTTTCTGTTTGCTTTCCTGCACATTTTGCCCCTTCTAAAAAGGGGTCTATTTTAAAAGAAAAGAATTTGCTCAAAAAGAGAGCAAATTTCCCCTGAAAGTGTATCAATTCCCCTTAATAGGTGCTTAACCAGTTGTATAGATTATAACTGTAAAAATTTGTAGCAGATGACATTCTAAATTTCTTTTTTTTTATTTTCAGAGAAAGTAAGTCTGACATTTCAGGTGAACTGTCAGCTTGAAAGATGTTTCTCATGAAATGTTGACTTATTTTCTTTGAAAAGTAAAAATAACTTCAAAATGTTGTCTGTTGCAGTTGTGATAGGTGCTTTAACCCTTAGGCTGCTAATCACGACTATTACCGCACTGGAGGAGTCTGCCAACTCTAAAGCCTGTCAAACTTACTATATACCACATGCAACCATTCAGAGCAAGTGTTCTCATACAGGAGTGAACCTACTTTCATACAAACACGCCACTTTTCATTAGTCAGTCAGGTGCTGGATTTTACCCTCACTAAAAAAGACCAAGAATACCAAATATCAAGCTGCCATTAATTTCAGCACTCACTTCAACAGACTGATCACGATTTTCTGGAAAAAAAGCCCATAACACCTGAATCATTTCCAGTGAGGAAGAAGTAGGAATAACAGTAGAACCTTTGTATGTCACTTGTTTCATTTGCAATAGTACACAGTAGGCGCTCATCAGGCCCCTTGTAACATTTTTTTTTTTTTAAGTGTCTTAAACGGTTCCCGGTTTACACTTGACTGTCACGTGATTTTCTAGTCATGTGACCATCCCTTCTCCGGTAAAATGGCCACCTACGATTGGAAAATTGTATGTGAAAATTCCATGTATTTCGAGGCAAAATTAAGGGAGTAATGACTTCTCGAGTAGAGGTACCCCCTCCTACAGGCTTGATTCATTTTTTTTTCTAGCAGGCTAAGGGTTAAGGGTTGAATATTGTTTAACTATTACCACTCTCTTGGCTACGGTAAATGTCCTAAAATTTTGTACACTAAGGTATCTGACAAAATTGCATATGCAAACAGTGCAGACCCAGATCAGACTGTTCCTGAAAGAGCAGTCTGATTAGGATCTACACTGTTTGCCATTCCACTAAATATTTTAAGAAACAACTGATCAAAAAGCAAAAATTAGGCCAAAAAAGAATGGAATAAAGTGTTCAGAATTTTAGGACATTTACCATAATTCAGCAGACGACAAATTAATTATATTTTTTTCAGAAAACAGGCTTGGCTGTTTCATGCAAACTGTCCCCATTGGAGACAATTTGCATGGAATGTCAAATCCTGTTTTTGGGCTTGAAAAGTCAAATCCTGTTTTTTGGTAAAAATAAGAATATTTCAAAATGTCATCTGCTGAAAATTTTACCCAGAGTGCTAAATGTTAAATGAAACTGGAAATTGTTTACATAGCACCATATTCTGAACCTATCTTGTCTCTGTCAAAGTAAGCTTTCAGATGACAGACAGCATTTGGACTATTTTCCCCACCAGAATAATAAGTGTAAGAAATAATTTACTTAAAAGCATTTCCATTTCATTGGTAGGCAAAAGATACTCCCATAAGAGACAAAGAGACTGCAAAATAAAAGCTTTCAGGCCAGGAAATAATATGGCATCATCAGAGAACCATTTTTAAACTATCAAATTACAGACCCTTAATCTTACATAAACTATTATTTATATACATAATACAATAACATTATAGATCAAAATATAACCTTGTCTGATAACTTGAGGCTTCTGGTTCCTAGCAGTATTATATGTCAAATAAACAAGAGGACCATGGTGGTCCTTAACACTCGCCTGTGCTGAAAAATAGGTCAAGGTCACTTGAAGTCTACATCATTCATTAATCTGGAGGACATAACTCCAAAATAACCATGTCCTTCATATCTGTAAGTTTTTGGAAGGTCCGATTAAAATCGATGGAGCTATGCAGCAAACAAGGTTAATCAAATGCATCTTTAGCAATCAAGGGACATAACTCTATCTATCAGATTGTGTAGGTTTCAAAACTTTTTTTGAATTTATTCAAGACTTCATCTATGTCCACCTTATCTGCAAGTTTTAGGATGATCGGATCCAAACTGAACTAGTAATGCTGATGACAAAATCACAGAGGCTATTTCAGCAATCAAGAGGATGTAACTAAGATTAACGATCCGATCTGGCCAGTTGTTTTTTTTTTAACTCATTCGAGATTTCACCCATGTACAGCTTACCTGCAAGTTTCAGATATTGATCAAAACCAAATGAGTTATGTTTTTGTTTGTTTGATTTGGGCTTAACGTCGCTTTCAACCTTTTTCAGTCATATCGCGACGGTGTCTGGATGTGGCAGGGAGCTCAATGCTCACTTTTAGAGTGCTGCCTCACTGAAATATCACGCCCCAGACACTTAGACATGATATTCCACCCAGTCACATTATACTGACACTGAGCTGACCAGTTCTAGCTCTACTTTCTTAATGCTGAGCGCCAAGCGAAAGAGCAGCTAGTACCATTTTTAAAGTCTTTGGTATGACCCGGCCGGGGATCGAACCCGCAACCTCCCGGTCACAAAGCGGACGCTCTACCACTGAGCCACTGTGCCGGTAAATGAGTTATGTGGATGACAAAGTTAAAGAGACCTTTTTCAGCAATCAAAGGGATGTAACACTTTAAGATTTATGCTCTGATCTGGCCAGTTTCTAAGGCATCCAAGATTTTATCCAAGTTCACCTTATCTACAAGTTTCAGGAAGATCCATTCAACTCAATATATTCTGATGACAAAGTCAAACAGAAGCTTTTTCAACAATCAAGGGGACATCCAATTTAGCCAGTTTTCAAACTCATTCAAGATTTCGTCTATGATGACAAAGTCAAACAGAAGCTTTTTCAACAATCAAGGGGACATCCAATTTAGCCTTTCTAAAATGCTGAACGTTGAACCTAACTTCCAAGGCCTGCTGGGAATGATAATAATGATGGGGTTGTTTTTTTCCATCCATCAACATAATGGGACATTTTCTAGTCTGATGGAATGTTGACACAGCTTTGTGCAAATTGAAATGCCATTATGAGCCAACAGACAATTTGTATGTTGTAGACTACTGTCAAAGTACTTTCTGGAACTATTTCTCTGTTAATATATTAATACTGCAAAGTGTCAAGATTTTCTTTGACACAGCTCAAGTGTGTCAGATAATTTTATTTCTTTATTTTGTCAAAAACATTTTGTTTGAGTTGTGGTTTTATGGCCCAGTCAACACATCAGTCATGTCAAGTATGGTCAGTTACCATACTCACACTATTGCTGGGCAGGCTTAGTCCCCTAAGTAGTTATTCAGTACTTGCAGGCCCCCTAGCAGGGTCTTTTGAAAATAAAGTTTTTTTTATAAAGGCTATTTTTTGGTCAATTATAGGTTTTTCAGGCAAATATTTCAACAAAATAAAGAGCAAAAAATGGTTAATTTTCTCTCTGCACTTCCAGATTCCATGCCGTTAAAACCTGCCATCATGGCAAACACTGCCATGAATTCACCAGTTTCATTCTGTTTTCTTCACATCTGGATCATCGGTTGTCTCAGATTGCTGTTTTGTCAATTGCAGACATCAATAATTTACATGATAGCAAACTATAACAATCCTCTTTTCTGAATGTGACACAGTACAAATAAATGGCTAAAAAAAAAGGTTTTCTTCATAAAATACAGGTTTTTATAGGTTTTTCAGCTAAATTAAAGGTTTTAAAGGATTTCAAGTAAATTAAAGGTTTTTAAAGGTTCCCCTAGGGGGCCTGTACTTGTGACCATACTTTCATCAGTAACTGACAATTGCTCATCTTGAATCAGTGGAACGAGGAGAATAAGCAGGGTTTTCCCTGATTCGCTTTTTGGCAGTTTTTACCCCTAAAACCTTGTTCCGGACTCTTAAAAACGTGGAGAAAGGGTCCTGAGTGATGCATACAGAATCAAATCCAAAATTAATTTTATTTACCTATGGCTTTGTATTTTAATCTATTCATGGTCTAAAGGCCAGGAGTTATCAATATTTGGGCAATAGTTAACCCATACAGCACAACACAAAATGTAGCAGACAACAATCTAAAACTGACTTTATTTTTCTGAGAAAAATAAGACTTGAGACAATTCACATGAAATGTCAAGCCTTTTTTTCTCTGAAAAAAAAAGTAAGTGTCATCTGCTGCAGTTGCACTTATTACTTAAAAGGCCTTCTTTAAAACAATAAACCCCTTTATCTTATTAAAGGACCCCTCAACTCCACATAAGGGAGTCCCTGGGACCCTCAGTTTAAAACCCTAAGGGAAAACCCTGAATAAGCATAGAGATTATTTCACAATTAATCACCATGAAAATTATGCAGCCGAGCTGGGGTTCAAACTTGCGACCCCTGGATCTGTAGTCAGATGCCCTATCAACTGCACTATGGAGCCCGACTCCACAAAAACTTGCATAGTACCTGGTAGGTACTGATTAGAAATACCTCACAATTTATGTTTTCGCAGGGAATAAAAAATATAAATACATCTTGGTCTTGGACCCAATATACACTGGACGGTACAGGTATTGTATTTATTGGAAATATGTTGTCGTGGCTGAGTTTTCATAATTTTGTATGATGAAGTTTAAATGCTCATATTTCAGTTATTTCTCCGAATATCTGAGATTTGTTTTTTAAAAGCAATAGTTCAATATATTACCTTTAAGACTGCAGCATTATATTTAAGGAAAAACCAACAGTTTTTATAAACATCAACAAGAAACCTAGGTACCCATTTTAGCTATTTTCGGCACTTTTAGCAGAAAGTCATCAGAAATTCATCCAAAATGATGTTATAACTTCAATTTCATTAATTGTGACTTAACATTTTTCAACCAAACCTATTAAAAACAATTAATTAAAACTTCAGTTATTATCCAAAATCATTTTTAATGACAATAGTGCTGTAAAACAGTGCTAAAATCAAGCCACGACAACATATTTTGGCAGTTCCATTAGTGGCAAGTCCGGGTATTATTAGGTCCGAGTCTTGGTTGAAAAAAAAAATTACTTTATCTGAGGCTATGTTATGAGCAAACTGCAAAAAGAAAATAAAATGCACAAAACAATATTTTAGAAACACTTCATTCCATTAGTCTACCTGTAATTGCCTGAATTTTCCTTTCAACCCTACACTAGCCCTCCCCTCCCCACCCCACTTTTCACTGAAAAGGTCAAGTTGTTGGTTTCTTAACCCTTGTCCTGCTGAATAAATTAAGATGCCATGCCCACTTCTAATTTTCAGCCAATCAGATTACTTGATCCATATTGTTGATACAAATTCACGAACTTAATGACAAACAGTGCAGCTCCAGATCTGGATCTACACTGTTTGCAAAGGCAGGGTATATATATCCGGGTTCAGCAGGACAAGGGTTAATTTCACTGGGAAAAAGTTTTAAATTTAATTTGACTAAAAATACCGTAACTTAATTTAGTCTGGAAACCCCAAAAAGGATAATTCGCAAACAGTGCTAAGATGAATTCTGCGGCATATGTTTTTATTGAGTTGAGAGGCGTCTAATGAGTACACACAGCTATATATTTTTGTACAGAAATAATAAAAATATAATTGTTTTTCTTTTTTTTTTTTTTTTTTTTCTTTTGAAAAACTCCTTATCTTGAGGTATGAGGTTCATCAAACACTCCCCTCATATTGCTTGTCAATCTAATAAGCCATTTATAATTAAGAATTTAAATGTGTTTTAATCTATCATCCTTAAAAAAAGAATATTACTGAAGTAAAACCAAAATAATTCATCATAATATAACGACACAGAAAAAATAACACAAAACAATAGCTAGCTATACTGTAGTCACAGCATCAAATTTAGTTTACAATCTTTAGTTGTTGTTTTTTGTGTATTGTTTTTGTAGTCTTGTTGCATGCTTCACACCTTTTAAAAGTCATTAAAAATCATGAAAAGAAAATCTGATGCAATTGAAACATTAAATCTAACCACACTGTGCCATTCAACAAAATTACAGTGAACCATTAACTTTAACTGCAAACAGTTTAAAAACATAATTCCTGGAAAACTAAACTGCATGTATTTGAGTGGCAATGTCAGAAAACACACCTTCAGTTGGTTGATTTGGCGTTTAAAGGTCCAGTCAACACTATTAAAGTCATGTCAAGCCGATCAGTTTACTTGACCACACTTTTCCTGGGCAGGCTTAGTGCTCTAAGCAGTTTAACCAGTACAGTGCACATTTCTTCACCAGACTTGACATTACGCTAACTGCCCTTTTTGAATCAGTGGAAGGCAGAGAAAGACCATAGAAAATACTTCACGATCAATTTCCACGAAAGAATGTTGCTGGACTCAATGGGGATTGAACCCATTATATTCTGATCACCAGTTGGAAGCACATCTGACTGAGCCACCGAGAAGGCCGTACTTTCAGACATGATTGCTCAGCAAAGATTCAGATAAGCCGGCATATTTGGGCAGTCTGATCTGAATCTGCACTGGGCACATTTTGGATAGCCAAGGATGCAAAGATTTATCATCCTGACAACAAAACTCTGATCGGACTGAGTGGAATCGCAGGCTGATTTGAGTCTTCGTTGGGCACTAATGTCAGAAGGAAGTACAGTCGACTCCCATTATCTCGAATTCCAAGGGACTCACTGAAACACTTCGAGATATCCGTACTTCGACATATCAGGGTTGAGAGAGTGAGGAAAACAATAAATTGAACAACCACTTTTAACAAATGAATATGTAATTTGACTCCTGAATTAGAAATATATATATAAAATAATGTGGAAAAGAGGAGAAATTGCTCCTGAGGAGCAATTTTTCCTCTTTTCTACATTATTTTTTTTACCTGTTGTCATAGTTTCATGTTAAAACAGGGACCAGATTTTCACTTCGAGATAAGCGGTAATTCGAAATAAGCGAGTTCGAGATAACGAGGTTCGACTGTATGTTTTCACATTTTGCAGCTCATTAACCCATTGTAGTCTGGAGACCCCTAAAAGATTAATTGGCAAAGAGTGCAGACCCAGATCAGATGCCGCAGAGCGCTGCATCTGATCTGGGTCTCCACTGTTTGCAAATACAGTGGAACCTCGGTAATTCGAACGCCAATTTTTCGAAACTACCGGATTTTTCGAAGACGACTGATGGTCCGGAATTTTTTCACTATAATTTATTGCAAAAATATCACCGATTTTTCGAATTTCAATTTTTCGAAAAAATCAATTTTTAGAACAGATTCGTCAGTCCCAAGCAAAGAAATTCATATTAAAATCCCCTGCTAAATTCGAAATTCCAAACTGCCAATCAAGGTCACGCATGATGATCATGATTTCTTTGTGCGGCGAGTTCGATTGTTACACTCCCGAGTGATTTCACGGGTTTATTCGCTACAGGTAATTGACACTGGATTAATGGTAAATATTCCGAACAGATTCGTCGGACCCAATCAAAGAAATTCCTTTTAAAATCCCCTGCTAAATTCGAAATTCCAAACTGCCAATCAAGGTCACGCACGACGATCATGATTTCTTTGTGCGGCGAGTTCGATTGTTACACACCCGAGTGACTTCACAGGTTTATTCGCAACAGGTAATTGACACCGGATTAACGGTCATACTATTGAGTGATGATCCTCGATTGAGTAAAGGGTGTCTTTATTTGAGATTGTTAGCAATGATGTCTTATTTGATGGGTTTTTTTTAAGTATGGGTCATTAATGAACTTTAATGATTTTAAAGATCAGTGATTCATGTAATGTGTAAATACGAATGATCTGTAATAGTACGGTTACAGCAAAAATAACAATTCTGAGACGAATTTCCTGAATATTTATGGACGTTTTTTAAAGTGAAATTAGGGACAAAAAGGCGAAACAAAATTGGCTAGAAACGTGGAGTTTGCCCTTTCAGATCTGTATCAGCCAGTTTTTTGCAGACTGATACAAAACTACGCTATCTGTCAACGTTTGTCTTTTTTGCACCGGTTTTGCAAGGTTAAATATTTCGTCAGTAAATTGGTTCGTTACTTTACATTTAACCTTCATTTTCGTTATTGTAAATAGCTGTAAATAAAACTAAGTTCATGTTTTCTTTTTTTATTTTCTGGTTCCGTATGTAGGTCTGTCAAGCAATTAGCCCAACCTTCAAGCAACTCATTATTTTTAATGCTTAGGCAGATGTTCCCATTACTTCAACGATATTGAATAAAAAAAATCCGAACATATCCGAAAACTACTGATTTCGGAAATTCGAACTACCGATAATTCGAAGAAATTCCTGCAGTCCCTTGCACTTCGAATTATTGAGGTTTGACTGTAGTTCAACCATTTTTCTCTCGGAATATCTAAATTACATAATAATCCGACATACGTAAACTCGAAATTAGAATCTTCCAATACCGTATTTACCATATGTATTTGGACAGACAGGCCTGAGCAAACAGGATAGACCCAGATGAGACGCCGCATTCTGCGGCGTCTCATCTGGGTCTACACTGTTTGCCACTCATCCAGCAATTTTTAGACACAACATCGAGTAGTGAATTGTACTGGTTCAAATTTTAGAACATATATGGTAAGGGGTTGAGGTGTCCGAATACTTAGGGTAAATACGGTATATTGTGTTGGGGAGTTCATTCGGTCTACAATGGGTGAATTATGTTGTGTCATAGGCCTAAGAGTCACAAAGCCCTCAAATTTGACCTTATTTATACACACAAATATTCAGACACCACAACACGATACCATACTTGTCCTCCAACTTGATCAAGTCCATTAAATCATTTGCTGATGTACAGTATTACCCTTAGTATTGGGACACTTTCACTCCTTACCACAATTGTCTTAAAATTTGAAAAAAAAAAGTCTATTTTACTATCTGTTGTGGTATCTAAAGTAGTGCTGTATGAGTGGCAAACAGTGTAGACCCAGATCAGATGCTGCAAAATGCAGCATCTGATCTGGGTCTATACTGTTGGCTAGGCCTATCCGTCCAAATAATTAGGGTTATTACTGTATCTAAAAACTGCTAGCTGAATGGCAAATAGTGAAGACCTTGGTCAAATGCTGCAGAATGACACTTTTCTGTTAGGGAGGAAGTGCATGGCAGGTTTGATGACTGTAGGTCATATGGTTAATCAGAAATAGAGCTTGGTTGAAGTAAAAAAAGACATAGTCATTAGACCATGAAATATAGGTCAGGATCATAAAATGACACAATGCAGTGTTTGAGTCCATGTAAAAAAAAAGCACAATGTCATGTAATGTTAAATGATTGTAGGTGATACATATAATAAGAAATGGAGCTAATCACTGGGGTTGGCACAAAAAAAAAAAAAAAATGGCACAATTGTTAGACTGTCCAAAAATAGGTCATGGTCATAAAAAGATACTGCAAGCTGTTTGAATCCATACATAGGAGAAAGTGTATGCCAGACAAGAGGATTGTAGGTGTTTTAGTCATTCAGAAATGGACGTGAACACTAGGGTTGAAGCAAATATTAACCCATTGTATACTGAATAGATTCTCCCACACTATATATTGGAAGAGTCCAATTTCAATTTTAGGTACATCTGGCTATCAGATTTACATACTCCTAAAGAAAAATGGCTAAACTATTTTCAAACAGTGGAGACCCTGATCAGACGCCACATTCTGCGGCATCTGATCTGGGTCTGCACTGTTTGCCAATTACCCTTTTACGGGTCTCCCGACTACAATGGGTTAAAGAGTACAGGCGTGAAGGCAGAAGCTATGAAGCCTGGGCTTCAACATAAATTTATTTTCACCTCAAATTTGTTCAGATGACATCAAATGGGTCAGGCCAAAGTATTTCCTACAATACCTAATGTCTGCTAAGCAAAGACTTAGATCAGCCTGCACAAGTGTGCAGTCTGATCTTGTGCAGTCTGATCAGAGTCATTGCTTTGCGCTAATTAGCCAAACATCCAAGCTTTCTTTAGGCAAACGCTGGGCGCACATGCAATCTTGTAGGAAATGCTGTGCCTCGGCTGAAATTTCAGAAATTATAATTTAGCAGGCTTCGTCTGCATAAAGTTCCTGGTTATGCCCCTGGCATATGTGACAAAAATCCTCCAGTGGATAGGGTAATGCAATAAAGGGAAAAATTAAAGCTGGTGCCTGGCAGCCATAGTGGTTGATGCACCAGAAGTGGTTTTATTTAGACACATCAAGATCCTGAAAGAAACATCGCTGGCAAGTAAGGCTGGCTAATCGGATATGAAAAAAATAATCGATTATCAGTCCTGCTATTGCGATCGATAATCAATTAGTAATCAATGAAGATTTGGTCATAATTTTACCTGGCTGTCTAAGCATGACTCTTACCACTGTATGTATTTGATCTGACAGGCCTGAGCAAACAGTGTAGACCCAGATGAGATGCCGCAAATGCAGCATCTCATCAGGGTCTACACTGTTTGCCACTCATCCAGCTAATACCCAACACTGGGTAGTAAGTTGTACTCAAATTTTAGATTAAGTATGGTAAGGAGTTGAGGTGTCTGAATACTAAGGGTAAATATGGCGAAATTAAATGATCGATTATTAGCAAATCTGCAATGATAATCATTTTTTTTAATTTATAGATCAATTAATCGATTATCCCATTAATTGTGCTAGCCTTACTGGCAAGATTCCAGCAAATATGCCCAGTGGCCTCATAGGAGATAAAATAACTAGAGCAGGGGGTCATGTAAACCCACTGGCTGGTGCCATCACCAAATCTTATGAAAATGACAAGGACCTCAAGGTCACTAAGGAGGCCAGGATATACATCTATGAATCTTTGCATCAACATGAAACATCAGTGCAAGTAAGAACTGACTCTATTCAAAGGTTGAGGAGATAAACAAAGTATTAGTGTTAATATATGAATGATCAGACGAATGGAGAGACAGTTGAAATGATGAATGGAATGGAAAAACTATCAGGCAAACTATGTGTTTGAAGATGGAATATTCAGCCAATGATTACTGCCCAGTATTGAACCAATGTTGATATCTGTTGATGGAATATTCAGCCAATGATTACTGCTCAGTATTGAACCAATGTTGATATCTGTTGATGGAATATTCAGCCAATAATTACTGCCCAGTAATCAGCAAAAATATGTGTTTGAACATGGAATATTCAATCAATGATCACCAGCAATCAACGTATGTTGATATCTGAAGAAATCTCATTGCACGGCTATCAGCAAAGGTTAGTGTTTGAGGATGCAATATTCAGCCAACGATCACTGCCCGATAATCAGCAGAGGTAGTGTTTGATGATGGAACATTCAGCTAATAATCACTGCCCAATAATCAGCAAAGGTTGGTATTTGAGACTGGAATATTCAGCTAATGATCACTGCTCTATAATCAGCAATGGTTAGTATTTGAAGAGGCAATATTCTACAATGATCACTGTCTAATAATTGGCAAAGATTGGTGTTTCATAATGGAATAATCAGCAAGTGTTAGTGTTTGATGGGGCAATATTCTACTGTGATCATTGTTGAATAATTAGCAAAGGTTAGTGCTTGAAGAGGGAACAGTTAGCCAAAGATCACTGCCCAATTATCAATTAAGATTAGTGTTTGAAGAGGGAATATTTAGCCAATGATTACTGCCCAATAATAAGCAAAGGCTAGTGCTTCAAGGTGGAATATTTAGCCTATGATCACTGCCCAATAATCAGCAAAGCTAGTGTTTAAAGAGGGAATATTTAGCTCATGATCACTGCCCAATAATCAGCATAGGTCAGTATTTAAAGATTAGCATTTGAAGAGGGAATATTTAGACAATGATCACTGCCCAATAATCAACAAAGGTTAGTGCTTTGAAGGAATATTTAGCAAATGATCACTGCCAGGTTAGTGCTTGAAGATGGCATATTTAGCCAATGATCACTACCCACTATCAACAAAAGCTAGTGTTTGAACATGGAATATTTAGCTCTTGATCACTGCCCAATAATCAGCATAGGTCGGTGTTTGAAGATGGAATATTCAGCCAAAAGTCATTGCTAGACACTTAGCAAAGGTTGTTTGAAGAGGGAATATTTAGCAAATGATCACTACGCAATAATCAGCAAAGATTAGTGTTTGAAGATGAAATATTTAGCCAAGAACCACAGCTAATACTCAGCAAAGGTTAGTGTTTGAATTTTTAAGGGGGAATATTAAGCTAGTAATCACTGCCCAATAATTTCAAACATTAGTGCTTCAAGATGGAATATTTAGCCAATGATCACTGCCAAATAATCAGCAAAGATTAGTGTTTGAAGAGGGAATATTTAGCTCATGATCACTGCCCAATAATCAGGAATGGTAACTGTTTGAAGATGGAATATTCCATCTTCAAACATTAACCTTTACTTATAATTGGACAGTGATCATTGGCTAACTATTCCATCTTCAAACACTAACCTTTGCTGATTATAGGACAGTGATCATTGGCTACAAATAAATAATTCATCAAACAATAACCATTGTTGAGTACAATGTATTTGGCAATGAGCACTGGCTGAATACTCCTTCTTCATTGCTGATTATTAGACAGTGATCATTGACTAAATATTGGGTGACACTAAACACTACAAACCATCACAAAACACCACAAAACACTACAAAATACACCACAAAACACCACAAACCACAATCGGCTACCGTAAAAACACATAAAGACAACCTTTAAACAATCATCTGGATCCATCATTCGGCCAAAAATGCTGTTTATAATCAGCAAAGGTTAGTGTTTGAAGATGGAATATTTAGCCAATGATCACTGTCCAATTATAAGTAAAGATTAATGTTTGAAGATGGAATATTCAGCCAATGATCACTGCCCAATACTCAGCAACAGCTAGTGTTCAAAGAAGGAATATTTAGCCACTGATCACTGCCTAGTTTTCAGCAATGGTTAATGCTCTATGAAGAGGGAACATTCAGCCAATGATCACTACCCAATACTTAGCAACAGTTAGTGTTTGAAGATAGAATATGTAGCCAATGATCACTGCCTTATTATCAGCAATGGTTAATAATGTTTGAAAGAAGGAATATTTAGCCAATGATCACTGCCCAATAATTAGCAAAGGTCAGGGCTTTGAGGGAATATTTAGCCAATTATCACTGCTCAATAATCAGGTAAGATTACTGTGTGAAGAGGGAATATTTAGTCTATGATCACTGCCTAATTATCACCAATGGTTAATGTTTGAAGATAAAAATTGTCAGCATATGATCACTACCCAATATTCAGCAACAGTTAGTGTTTGATGGTGGAATATTTAGCCAATGATCATTGCCCAATACTCAGCAATCATAAGTGCTTTAAGATGGAATATTTAGCCAATGATCATTGCCCAATAATCAGCAATGGTAAATTTATGAAGCAGGAATATATAGCCAATGATCATTGCCCTATAATCAGCAGTGATTAACGTTTGGAATATTTTGCCCAAGATCACTGCCCAATAATCTCCAAAGGTTTGTGCTTTAAGGATTAATCAATGTTTCAAGAGTGCTGACTGATTAAATGTGAAACAATGTAGATGCTGTTAAAACTGCTCCAGCAGTTTGATTTGGGTCTACACCATTTTTGGGTCAACATAAGTTTGACCCAAAGATGTAGGGTAAATACACAATGATTTTTTTATTTTTTCGTTAAATCATCTTGACAATATAGTTACAAGACCAGAGTTTATGGATATTTGAACACCCAAAATGATTTTGATAAGTTCTATAGTTTAACAACAGGCAGTCAAACACATCAAAGGCATTAAGTATCCTACTTCTGTTTACTAACAAACACTTAAACTCCCCCTGTGAGTGTGTTTTTTATTCAAAATAAATTTGATAGAAGTTTATGAATTTAGATACAGCTATTGACAAATGTTATTTTACAATGTTTTCTTTTGTTACTTTCCCCACGACAACAGTGCTAGGCATTTTCTTTTTACCCATACCTTGCTGCTTGTATATATACGGAGAGCATCTGAGAAACTATACAAATAAGGCCCATTATTTATTTCTACATTTTCTGTCCACATTCAAGGTCAACTAGTGAAATTATTATCCAAATTCACAGCCAGATTTCATTATTTTCTGTTGGTCTCAAACTATCAGGCATGAAAGGGTCGCATGCCAATCACATCACGACTGCTTATCTCCACATGCGCAACACTAAATAGTGAAAAGAAAATCGTAAGGAGATCTTCTGGAGGTAGTTGCAGGGACTCATTAAGGCAGCATTGAAGGAGGGTGTCAGCTGAAATAAGGCTGTCATTTAGGCATGATTACTAATATCCAAAATTGGGTGATGTAATTCGACCTCTTATTTAGTCACCCATATAATCAGACCAGATTTGTAGTCCTTTTAGCAAGTATGGAACAAAAATCTTGTTCCTGAAGCTTATTTTTTTAATCCTAGAGTCATTATTTGCCTTTATATCTCAAAAAACCATGGTCTTCTCAATTTTAGACCTGACTAATCTAAGCATAAATTTTCAGTCTATTAAAACAAAACATCCGAACCCTGCGTCTTACTTGAAACCGATAAGTCTGATATTGTTGTCGGTACAGAGTCCTGGTTAACACTGGACATTGCTAGCAGCGCGATCATTCAGAGAGATCTTAGGATAGTATTTTCTGTGGCGACTGCAATTAACTGGCACTTGCAGAGGCGTATTCACTTTGGTGAAATATGGGATCTTAGTATCTGAACAGAATCATTTTCAAACCCATTGTGAGATAGTTTGGGTAAGGATTGATATCGTAGTCTCCAAACAATTTTTTATTGCCTCCTGTTACAGGCTGGGAGAAAATGATGAACACAGCCTAGCCGAGTGAAGTCCCTAGCCATAGCAAGTAAAGAGAAAAGTAACACTGGGTCTTAGGAGACATGAATTTCCCCAAGCTGTCTTGGGATGAAGATGATGTTCCCATTATAATGCGTGGATGTAGTTGTCCAAGATTATTTAGATATACTAAATAAATTCAGCCTCTTCCAGGTTGTCAGAGAAGCCATCAGATGCAGGAATATCTTGGATCTTTTTCTTACCTCCAACAGCATTCTTGTCAGTTCTGTTCCGATACTTCCTCACCTTTCTGATCAAGACATAGTCAAATCTAGTTAATATTAAACCCAAAGTGACTAAGTAACATGCTAGGAAACCCTACTTTTGTAGGAGGGCTGATTGGGAGTCTTTCCAACTGTATATAAGCTTGTTTAGTGTGTCATTCATGTCTGAGGTGAAAACCAAAACTGTTGGCAGGGTCTGGACCAAATTCAAAAATGCAATTCATGAGGGAATTAACCCTTGTCCTGCTAAACCCGGATATACCCCACCTTTGCAAACAATGTAGATCCAGATCAGTTGGCTTCTGAAGAATTGTTTGTGTTGAGGTTTTACGGCCCAGTCAACCCAATGGGGTCATGTCGAGCGCGGTCAGTTTACCTAACCACACGTTTACTGGGCAGGCTTAGTCCTCTAAGCGGTTAACCAGTATTGTGCACATTCTTTCGCCAGAAACTGACAACTGCTCTTCTTGAATCAGTGGAAGGGAGAGAATGACCGTAGAAAATATTTCATGATCAATCTCCACGAAAGAATGTTGCCGACCTCAGCGGGGGTTGAACCCGCGACCTCCTGGTCTCCAGTCGGACGGCGCATCCAACTGAGCCACCGAGGCCGGCAGGCTTCTGAAGAAGCCAACTGATCTGGATCTTTACTGTTTGCCATTAATTATGGGAATTTATAGCAATATTCCGGATCAAGTAATCTGATTGGCTGAAAATTAAAAGTGGGTGTGGCATCCAAATTTTTTCAGCAGGACAAGGGTTAATAGGAGGGTGTTTTGGCATAGATATCCATACAGATGACAATCAAAATCAAGCCTTGTAAGACACCCTTCAGCTTTTTGAAAACATCTAAGCAAGATTCACACAGTAGGTCCTCTTAAGGAAGGTGAGTACACATTCACTTCT
This sequence comes from Anodontia alba, assembly GCA_964016985.1. NCBI lineage: Eukaryota > Metazoa > Mollusca > Bivalvia > Lucinida > Lucinidae > Anodontia > Anodontia alba. The sequence goes on along the minus strand of OZ024825.1, from coordinate 109,816,413 downwards.
AATGTTGACAAGGCCAATTCTCTCAACCGGCAATTCCAATCAGTATTTCCATCAAGATCTGCTATGAGCCTTGTTAAACTATGCCAAGGGGCCTTGTTTGGTGGTTTCCAGTCTGGCCTGAGCCTGCTGATACCTACATCCTTCCAAAGTGTTCCTGCTATGCCAGATATTGACATTTCAGCTAACAGGGTCCTAAAGCTCTTGACAAGTTTAAACCCTTCTAAGGCAGTAGGCCCAGAGTCCATTAAGCCTGTTGTCCTTAAGGAGCTTGCAAATGAAATAGCTCCTATTGTGACTGCTATCTTTCAACTCTCCCTAGACAGAGGTACAGTACCACTTGACTGGAAAAAGGCATTAGTCACCGTCTTTTCAGAAAGGGTGATAAAAGCGATCCCGCCAACTACTAATTTCTCTGACATGCATCTTATGCAAATCTATGGAGCATATCATTGCCTCCAACTTAACCAGACACTTCGAGAAACACAACATATATGATTTACAGCATGGATTTTGAGAAGACAGATCTTGTGAAACACATTTAATTCAACTTGTCGAGGACTTTACTAGATCTCTGACACAAGATAAGCAAACTGATCTTATCCTACTTGACTTTAGTAAGGCCTTTGTCAAGGTCAATCATCTGACATTACTCTACAAACTGTAGATGTATGGCATACAAGGCAAAGCTCTCAGTTGGATCCAGTCTTTCCTGGTAGGAAAATATCAGAGAGTTATACTCATAGGTGGGTACTCAGATGAAGTCCCGGTTTCTTCAGGTGTATGGCAGGGTTCAGTACTTGGTCCATTATTGTTTCTATTATACAACAATGACTTGCCTGATAATGTGCAGCTGACGACACTGCAGTATACCTGGTGATCAACAGGACTGATGACTCACTCTTCAGAGAGAACTGGGTTAGCTCCAACATTAGGATGCCCATGGAATTCAACCCTGGTATGGGTCAAGAGTTGCGCATAACCTGGGCAAGAACTCCAATCAGAACACCTTACACAATGCATAATCAGGTCTTTGAAACTGTCTCTACCGCCAGGTATCTTGGTGTTGACTGTTCTGCCAATCTGAATATGAATACACATATTAATAGAATTACGTCTAATGCCAACGAATCCCTTGACTGCATTAAACGAAATATTAGATGTAATCCCGGTGTCCGCAAAGCAGCATACAAAACTATTGTCCACCCTTAACTTGAGTATGGCCATGAACACAGTCTTGGAGTCACAAAATAGAAATGGTGCGATGCAGAGCCGACCGTTGGACTCTGAACAAATACTCCATGTATAACAGTGTACCGGAAATGCAGTTACACTTTGGTTGATGATCACTGGACCAGAGACGGGCAGATGCACGTCCCTGTATGCTACATGTATATAAAATTATGCATGGTCTTGTTGAAATAGTGTTGCCCCCATACTTCCAGCAACCCACAACAAAGACACATCATGGCCAGTCCCACCCTATCTCAATACAGCAGATTCATACATCATTCAATTTTTATAAATATTCATTCTTCCCATTGGCTGTCTGGCAATGGAACAGACTAGCCCCTGATGTTGTGCTCCTGCCAACACTGACTCAGTTCAGTGAGGCAGTCCGGTCTCATGACCACCAAATGCAATAAACACAACAAACCTGTTTTTAACCTGATTTTAATCTCATCTCTTTTTAACAATTAACCCTTCTCTTGCTGAACATGACATGCCCTGTCTTAGCAAATAGTGTAGATCCAGATCAGTTGGCTTCCCTCTGATCTGGATCTGCACTGTTTGTCATTAAATATGTGAATTTCTATCAAAAACCTGGATCAAGTAATCTGACTGGCTGGAAATTAGAAGTGGGCATGGCATCTTAATTTATTCAGCATGACAAGGGTTACCACTATCATCTGTTTTTCTACATCTCACTGTCATATTTTTTAGCTTCACTACTCATTGTTCTTTATATCTCATGAGGTGCACTCAACCTGCATGTAAGCGGGGTGATGCAGTACAACTAGATAGATAGAAAACATATCATCAAATATTCATCCTTAACAAGTCAACTGCACAGAGAAATAAGGAACCACTGTATCTACTATCAGTTTTCAGACAAACAGGCCTGAGTAAACAGTGTATGTGTGTGTTGAAGTTTTACAGCCCAGTCAACCAAATGGGGTCATGTTGAGCGCGGTCAGTTTACCTAACCACACTTCTACTGGGCAGGCTTAGTCCTCTAAGCTGTTAACCAGTAATTGTGCATTCTTTTGCCAAAAACTGACAACTGCCCTTTTTGAATCAGCCGAAGGGAGAGAATGACCGTAGAAAATATTTCATGATCAAATCTCCACGAAAGAATGTTGCAGACCCAGAAGGGGTCGAACCTGCAACCTCCTAATCACCAGTCGGACGCGCATCCAACTGAGCCACCGAGGCCGGGGGGTAAACAGTGTAAACCAAGAGGCAGAATGTGTGATCTAGACCTGATCAAAGTCTACATTGTTTGTCATTCATGTACAACAGTTTTCCAACACATCATCAGATAGCAGAATGACAATGTTCAAATTTTAGGACAGGTATTGAAGTATGGTAAGGATTTAAAGTATCCAAACTATTCAGGATAGATAATATTATGGTAGCAATATTGTTTGAATGAAAACAAAAACTTCTCTGGAGCCATGCAGAAATGTAGGACTTCCTGCACTGTGAAAAGTACATCTCTTTTATTATAGATTTAACCCTAAAGTACAAATCACAAATGCGACAGATGAAATTTTTATTGTTATCATTATTTTTCGGAGAAAATAAGACTTGGCATTTCATGTGAATCATCTGCCTAGCAGATGATTCACATGAAATGTCAAATCTTATTTTCTCTGAAAAAAAAAAAAAAAAAAAAAAAAACAATAATAAAAAATTAGAATGTCATCTGCTACAATTTTTGCTTAGCGCTTTAAGAGTTAAAGTGCACCTCTACATTAAAGTGTGTCTAGTGTTTTGTCCCAAGTACTCTTTTTGTTATCAAATCATTGAAAGTTCAAACTAAGACACATTTTATGTTGTACTTGTTTTCAGTCATAACTACCGTATTTACCCTTGTATTTGGACACCTCCTCCTTACCTTACTTGTTCTAAAATTGGAACAAGTACAATTTACTATCAAATGTTGTGTATAAAAATTGCTGGATGGGTGGCAAACAGTGAAGACCTGATCAGATGCTGCTTTCTGCAGTGTCTCATCTGTCTACACTGTTTGCTCAGGCCTGCCTGTCCAATACATATGGTAAATATAGTTATATTCAAAATAATACTTATTTAAAAAGGTCAAGGAAACACCATACCTTGTTATAGGTATTAACCCTTGTCCTGTTGAACCCGGATATACCCTGTCTTTACAAACAGTGTAGATCCAGATCAGAAGCCAACTAATCTGGATCTGCATTGTTTGTCATTAACCCTTAAAACGCCAAGAAAACCTGCATCTGAAAATGTTGTCTGTTTATGTCGTCTACTGAATATTCTTGCAAACTTTTCAAACCTATTTTTGCATACAGGCAAACAGTGTGGACCCAGATCAGACTGCTCCTAAAGGAGCAGTCTGATCTGGGTCAACACTGTTTGCAGAAATGACTTTTAAAATCACAAGCAGATGATAAAGCAGACAACCATTGTTGTGATTGGCAGTTTAAGGGTTAAGTATGTATATTTGTATTAAATTCTTGGATTAAGTAATCTGATTGGCTGAATATTAGATGTGGGTGTGGCAACTTAATTTATTCAGTCTCCCTGCAGACAAAGAAAAAGACAAAAACTATATACCCCCTATATACCCCCTATATAGTTTGTATGCCGGGGGATGGGGTAAAAAATATAGCAGACTGTGATCGAAGCTCACATAACCCTGGCCACAGCTATCAGAGGTATGTTAAACCAATAATTTTGTAGATGCAAATTTTCACTTAGTATTACATTAGAGAGATGGGCAAAAGAAATAAATCTCAGCACCTTGGTTTTCTCTTACACAATATACTTCACCACTGTGAGGGTGTATACAAAATTTGAAGACAGGCTCTAATAACTGGTGAGAAATTTGTGATGGCATTACGAAAACATGCCTATTCAAATATACTGAAAAATTAATCACCGAAAAATTGAAAATTTTCAGACAAAAACTTTAAATATTTTTCATATTTCTGCTCAAAACATAGATTGTGAGCACTCATTAGAACCGCCTCGCAGAGGCGGTTCTAACGAGTACCTACAATCTATGTTTTTGAGCAGAAATAAGAAAAATAATGTATACCCCTGTAAACCCCAGTTTTACTATATAAAAGTGGGGTTTAAGGGGGTCAAAATTATATAGGCATGTTTTCATGATGGATTTTCATGACAAAAAATGAAGAGTGGACAAATAAAGGGAACAACTGTTATCACAGAAAAGAACATGTCCCCAGATAAATTTGGTAATACCACCTGTTGTGAACAGACTCATTTGTGTACAAGAGTTGAGGGCAGAAGCCATAAAACATCTGGTTAAATTATCAGTTGAGCATGAATTTTTTTGCCATTATTTTTTTTTTTCTAAGAGAAAAACTTATCATGTATAGAGAAGTACTGTCTGCTATTTATCCAGACATTTTAGACACTCAGTTGTAGTCAAATATTTCAAACTTCCTAGACAAACAAGGTCAATAATGGCGTCTGACTGACTGAGTTGAGGTTTTATGGCCCAGTTAACCCATTAGGATCATGTTGAGCCAGTCAGTTTACCTACGAGGGCAAGTCAATAAGTAACCAGCCTATCCCATTTCCAACTGACCGAGACACCCAAGATTTTCATGCCTTGATTCAATACATGTTTTAGGCCTGAGGGCAAAATTGCACCCTTATTGTGTCATTCACTCAAAAGATATTGAATGTCAAACATGGCTAGCAATGCAAAAGTAAGCTTTCGTCAAAAGTTGAGTACCGTGCTGTAATTTGGTACTTGTATTTGAAAGGGAAAACAGGTCAGGAAATATATTGCGAGTTGACCAATGTTTATGGGTCTTCTGCACCATTGTATGCACAAGTTAAATTCTGGGTTGGGGAATTCAAACGCAGTAGAACATCTTTAGAAGACGAAACCAGGTCTGGACGCCCATCAGATGCCACCGATGAAGAAATGTGTAACAAAGTACTGGATCTGATGTACTCTGACAGGCAAATTAAGGTGGAAGAAACAGCGAATGCATTACACATTTCACATGGTAGCGTTTCGACAACTTTACATGATCGCTTGGGTATGCACAAGCTAACAGTCCGTTGGGTCCCAAAATCCCTTAGCGACAAGCAAATGGCAACCAGAGCATCAGTATACAGCGCATTGTTGAAGCGGTTTAGGTCAAAGGAAGATGATTTCCTTTCACGTCTGGTGACTGTAGATGAGACCTGGGTCCATTATTATGAGCCAGAGAATAAAGCTCAAAGAAGTTCAAAACGCAACCCTCTGCTGGCAAGGTGATGGCAACTGTATTTTGGGATGCACAAAGCGTTAATATGTTGGACTTTCTAGCAAAGAAAAGTACAATAACAGGTGCATATTATGCAAATTTGCTTGACTTACTGAGAACTGTGATCTGTGAAAAACGCTGAGGTAAACTCTCCAAAGGGATTCTGCTCAAAAAGGCAATGCTAGAGTCCACACTTGCAAAACTGCAATGATGCTGTTGAGCGGAATGGGTACGAGCTAATACCGCACCCCGCCTATTCTCCAGACTTAGCTCCTAGTGCCTATTTCCTATTCCCAAACTTTAAGAAGTCGTGGCAGAGGTTGAGGAGTGGGTCAGAGACAAGGACCCTGGCGTCTTCAGTTCTGGGCTGATGGCACTGGAACACAGTTGGTCCAAGTGCATCATTCTAGAGGGCAATTACATCGGAAAAGAAGAGATTGATCTCACCCAGAAATAAGTTAGGCTGATTTTTTATTGACTCGCCCTCGTAATCACATTTTTCTTGGGTAGGCTTAGTCCTCCAAGCAATTAACTAGTATTTGTGCACATTCTTTCGCCAGAAACTGACAACTGCTTTTCTTGAATCAGCAGAAAGGAGAGAATGACTGCAGCAAATATTTCATAATCAATCTTCACGAAAGAATGTTGCCGGACCTGACAGGGACTGAATATGCAACCTCCAGATCATCAGTTGGATGCGCATTCGACTGAGCCACCTAAGGCAGGCAATAATGGCATCTGAATATTTAGGGTAATTACAGTATTTTATGTTGCCTTAAAGGTCAATAAGACTCCTGATAAGGCTTGAAACTACAGCTTTAACCCTTATCCAGCTGAATAATTTAATTAGCCACACCCATTTCTGACTATCAGCCAATCAGATTACATCATATACTGTATTTGTTCAAATTCATAAAGAGAATGACAAACAGTGTAGATACTGATCAGATGGCTTCTTCAGAAGCCATCTTATCTGGATCTACACTATTTGCAAAGGTAGGGGTTGTCGTGAACAGCAAGATAAGGGTTAATAGCTGGAAAACATTAATGTCTGAAAGGATGGTCAAATCATTGAATCTTTATTGGCCTCATTTCACAGACTTGTGAGAATCCAGGTAAACAGGATCTTAACCCTAGTCCTGCTGAACCCAGATATACCCTGTGTTTGAAAACAGTGTAGATCCAGAACAGTTAGCTTAACTGATCTGGATCTACACTGTTTGTTATTAAGGATGTGAATTTGTGTCTACAACCAAGATCAAGTAATCTGATTGGCTGAAAATAAAAAGTGGGTATGGCATCTTAATGTATTCAACATAACAGGGATTTAACCCTTAAAGCACTAAGCAAAACTGTAGCAGATAACATTCATACCTTTATCTTTTTTCTGTGAAAATAAGACTTAACATTTCATGTGAATCTTATGCTAGGGCAGACAATCCACATGAAATGTCAGGCATATTTTCTCTAAATAAAAGTGTAAAACGATAATGTGCCACCATTATCCTGTCGCGGGCAGATACCACTGTCAAAAACTGACAAAATTTGCCCATTAGCAATCTCAAACCAGATCTCCTTAATGTAAATGCATGTACCAAGTTTGGTTAAAATCGCTTGATATTTACTCAAGTTATTGTCACCAAACAAAAATATGGGCCAGTCTCGGGCAGATCTCCATCAAAATTTGACGAAATTTGCCCATTAGCAATCCCAAACCAGATCTCTACAATATATAGGCACATACCCCAAGTTTGGTGAAAATCCATGGAGGTTTACTCAAGTTATCATATGGAAATGAAAATACGGACAGACGGACTGACAGACACACCGACATCCAACGTGAAACCATAATACCCTGCCACTATCGTGTGGCGTGGTATAAAAAACACACACACACAAAAAGCCAGACTATTTTCTGCTACAGTTGTGATTAGCACTTCAAGGTTTAAAACTGTAAAAAAGAACTTTTAACATGTAGTACCTAGGTTACAGAATAGTACTGTCGAGGTAATTCAAATGAGCACCGAAAACATATGCTTTTATAAAAAGCATGTAATATTTGACAACATTTGCTTTTATAAAAAAAAAAAAAAATCAAATAAAAAAAAAATATTGCACTAGCATTATTAAATAATCCCCTCATGATCTTATTATAAAATGTGTCCTAATTAGGTTGATATGTTACTACAAGTTTTCCATTTATTTTGAAAACCTAAGCACACAGTGCACTAATTAGATGGAATACCACATCCTGAAGTCAAGCTTCTGTAAGGGAAGTAACTCAAATATCTATCACAAAGATATGTTCTTAATGGTACTCTCCCATAAAATAGCACATCACCAACGGTTTTCATGGATAATAAAAGTTTATACACCACAACCATTTTATAATACTATTGCTGGGATCCTAATCAAAAACCATGTTAGCAAACAACCATGTTATACCCAAGCAAAAATGTATAGATTCTATAGAAAAATGACCAGTTATGGTCATTTTTCTATGCAATCTATACATTTTTGTTTGGATAGAACTTTTTAGTGTCCACCTTTAAACTGTCTTATGTCCAAAGCCATCTTATAATGAACTGTCTAATAGAGGGGTTCCAGTGTACCACCTCTTTGTCACTATAAAGATTCCTTGATGGTATTACCACATTTAACTTAAATATTGGGACACTCCTTACCATACTTGTCTGAACAGTTTAATCTCCATTTTACTATGACTACACGTTGATGTGTCTAAAAAGTTGCTGAATAAGTGACAAACAGTGCAGATCCTGATCAAATGCTGCATTCTGTAGCACATGATCTGGGTCTACAATGAATGCTCCAGATAAGAAGGGGTATTGTGACATTACGAAAACATGCATATTCAAATATATTGAGAATTTTATCACCTAAAAAATGAAAACTTTCAGATAAAAAAAAAACATTAAACTATAATACCCTGCTATTATCGTGGGCAGATAAGTCTGTCAAACATTGACAAAATTTGTCCATTAGCAATCCCAAACCAGATCTCCTTCATATAAATGCCTGTTCCAAGTTTGGTTAAAATCATTGACATTTACTCAAGTTGTCTTCCGGAAATGAAAATATGGGCTTGTCTCGGGCAGATAACTCTGTCAAAATTTGACGAAAATTGCCCATTAGCAATTCCAAACCAGATTTAGCAATCCCAAACCAGATCTACACAATATCAATACACATACGAAGATTGGTGAAAATCCATTGATGTTTACTTAAGTTGTCATTTGGAAACAAAATACGGATGGACGGACATACGACTGATGGATGGACAGACACATGGAGTCCTATTTGGAACCATAATACCCCACCACTATTATGTGGCGGAGTATAAAAATTCTGATATTTTTCACATTTCTGCTCAAAACATAGACTGTGGGTACTTGTTAGAACTGTCTCAATGAGGCAGTTCTAATGAGTACCCACAATCTATGTTTTTTAGCAGAAATAAGAAAATTAACGAACAGCCCTGTAAACCCCAGTTTTGCTGTATAAAAATGGGGTTTAAGGGGGTCAAAACTATACAGACGTGTTTTTGTGATGAAATATTTTTCTTATTTCTTCACGAAAACATATGTTGAGGGTACTAGTTCTAAGCGCCTTCATGGCACAAAGTATCAACAATTTTTGGTAGATTTTGTTAGTGTTCAAGTCTTACAGCCCACATAACCCTATGGGGTTATGTCGAGCATGGTCAGTTTACCTAACCACACTTTTACTAGACAGGCTTAATCCTCTAAGCGGTTAACCAGTATTGTGCACATTCTTACGCCAGAAACTGACAACAGCTCTTCTTGAATCAGCAGAAGGGAGAGAACGACCCTAGAAAACATTTCATGATTAATCTCCATGAAAGAATGTTATGATCCGCAGGGGATCGAACCCGCAACCTCCTGATCACCAGTCAGACATACACCCGAGCCACCAGGGCCGGCTAATTTCCTGTAGAAAAAAGCAGCCTATCTGGAGCTATGTACAATGTCTGCTCAGATTGTCCAGGGCCCAGTTGTTCAAAGCACTGTTAGCTTAATAAGCTCGTTAAGGGTCATTTCGTTAACCGTTTTAGCGGATTCAATATACAATATTCTGGGCCCAGTTGTTCAAAACATCATTAGCTTAACGAGGTCGTTAAGGGTCATTTCGTTAACTGTTTTAGCGGATTCAATACACAATATTCTGATATTTTTTGCTGAAAAAATGTGAGTAGCTTTTGCACTGCACTGCAAAAGCTTCTCACATTTTTTCAGTAAAAAATTTCAGCATATCTGTGTATCACTCGATTTAAATTTTAACGAATCGTTAACTAACGACATCGTTAGCTTTGAACAACTGGGCCCTGATATTTTTTGCTAAAAAAATGTGAGCAGCTTTTGCACTGCCAAAGCTACTCACATTTTTTCAGCAAAAAAATTTCAACATATTTGCGTATCACTCGATGTAAATTTTAACGAATCGTTAACTAACGATGTCATTAGCTTAACAGTTGGCTTAACTGATCTGGATCTACACTGTTTGTCATTAAGGATGTGAATTTGTGTCTACAACCAAGATCAAGTAATCTGATTGGCTGAAAATAAAAAGTGGGTGTGGCATCTTAATGTATTCAACATGACAGGGGTTTAACCCTTAAAGCACTAAACAAAACTGTAGCAGATGACATTCATACTTTTATCTTTTTCTGTGAAAATAAGACTTAACATTTCATGTGAATCTTATGCTAGGGCAGACAATCCACATAAAATGTCAGGCATATTTTCTCTAAATAAAAGTGTAAAACGATAATGCACCACCATTATCCTGTTGCGGGCAGATACCCCTGTCAAAAACTGACAAAATTTGCCCATTAGCAATCTCAAACCAGATCTCCTTAATGTCAATGCATGTAACAAGTTTGGTTAAAATCTCTTGCCATTTACTCAAGTTATTGTCCCCAAATGAAAATATGGGCCTGTCTCGGGCAGATCTCCGTCAAAATTTGACGAAATTTGCCCATTAGCAATCCCAAACCAGATCTCTACAATATATAGGCACATACCAATTTTGGTGAAAATCCATGTAGGTTTACTCAAGTTATCATATGGAAATGAAAATATGGACGGACCGACAAACACACCGACATCCAACGTGAAACCATATTACCCTGCCACTATCGTGTGGCGTGGTATAAAAAAACACACACACACAAAAAGCCAGACTATTTTCTGCTACAGTTATGATTAGCACTTCAAGGTTTAAAACTGTAAAAAAGAACATTTAACATGTAGTACCTAGGCTACAGACTGGTATTGTCAAGGCAATTCAAATGAGCACCGAAAACATATGCTTTTATAAAAAGCATGTAATATTTGACATTTGCTTTTATAAAAAAAAAATCAAATAAATAAAAAAAAAAATATTGCACTAACATTATTAAATAATCCCCTCATGATCTTATTATAAAATGTGTCCTAATTAGGTTGATATTTTACTACAAGTTTTCCAGTTATTTTGAAAAACCTAAGCACACAGTGCACTAATTAGATGGAATACCACATCCTGAAGTCAAGCTTCTGTAAGGGAAGTAACTCAAATATTTATCACAAAGACATGTTCTTAATGGTACTCTCCCATTAAATAGCACATCACCAACGGTTTTCATGGATAATAAAAGTTTATACACCACAACCATTTTATAATACTATTGCTGGGATCCTAATCAAAAACCATGTTAGCAAACAACCATGTTATACCCAAGCAAAAATGTATAGATTCTATAAATGACCATTTATGGTCATTTTTCTATGCAATCTATACATTTTTGTTTGGATAGAACTTTTCAGTGTCCACCTTTAAACTGTCTTATGTCCAAAGCCATCTTATAATGAACTGTCTAATAGAGGGGTTCCAGTGTACCACCTCTTTGCCGCTATAAAGATTCCTTGATGGTATTACCACATTTAACTTAAATATTGGGACTCTCCTTACCATACATGTCTGAACAGTTTAATCTCCATTTTACTACGAGTACATGTTGATGTGTCTAAAAAGTTGCTGAATAAGTGACAAACAGTGCAGATCCTGATCAAATGCTGCATTCTGTGGCACATGATCTGGGTCTACAATGAATGCTCCAGGTAAGAAGGGGTATCGTGACATTACGAAAACATGCCTATTCAAATATATTGAGAATTTTACCACCTAAAAATGAAAACTTTCAGATAAAAAAAAACAACATTAAACTATAATACCCCGCTATTATCGTGGGCAGATAACTCTGTCAAACATTGACAAAATTTGCCCATTAGCAATCCCAAACCAGATCTCCTTCATATAAATGCATGTACCAAGTTTGGTTAAAATCATTGACATTTACTCAAGTTATCTTCCGGAAATGAAAATATGGGCTTGTCTCCGGCAGATAACTCTGTCAAAATTTGACGAAAATTGCCCATTAGCAATCCCAAACCAGATTTAGCAATCCCAAACCAGATCTACACAATATCAATACACATACGAAGATTGGTGAAAATCCATTGATGTTTACTTAAGTTATCATCTGGAAACAAAATACGGATGGACGGACATACGACTGATGGATGCACAGACACACAGAGTCCTATGTGAAACCATAATACCCCACCACTATCGTGTGGCCGGTTATAAAAATTCTGATATTTTTCATATTTCTGCTCAAAACATAGACTGTGGGTACTTCTTAGAACTGCCTCAATGAGGCAGTTCTAATGAGTACCCACAATCTATGTTTATAGACTGTGGGTACTTCTTAGAACTGCCTCAATGAGGCAGTTCTAATAAGTACCCACAATCTATGTTTTAAGTAGAAATAAGATAATAAACGTATACCCCTGTAAACCCTAGTTTTGCTGTATAAAAGTGGGGTTTAAGGGGGTCAAAACTATACACAGACATGTTTTTTGTGATGAAATATTTTCTTATTTCTCCACGAAAACGTATATTGAGGTTACTAGTTCTAAGCGCCTTCATGGCACAAAGTATCAACAATTTTTGATAGATTTTGTTTATGTTCAAGTCTTACAGCCCAGTCAACCCTATGGGGTTATGTCGAGCATGGTCAGTTTACCTAACCACACTTTTACTAGGCAGGCTTAATCCTCTAAGCAGTTAACCAGTATTGTGCACATTCTTATGCCAGAAGCTGACAACTGCTCTTCTTGAATCAGAGGAAGGGAGAGAATGACACTAGAAAATATTTCATGATTAATCTCCATGAAAGAATGTTATGACCACCGGGGGTCGAACCAGCAACCTCCTGATCACCAGTCTGACACGCATCTGAGCCACCAGGGCCAGCTAATTTCTGGTAGAAAAAAGCAGCCTATCTGGAGCTATCTATGTACAATGTCTGCTCAGATTGTCCAGGGCCCAGTTGTTGAAAGCGTCGTTAGCGTAACAAGCTTGCTAAGGGTCATTTCGTTAACTGTTTTAGCGGATTCAATGCACAATATTCTGATATTTTTTGCTAAAAAAATGTGAGCAGCTTTTGCACTGCAAAACCTACTCACATTTTTTCAGCAAAAAATTTCAACATATTTGCATATTACTCGATGTAAATTTTAATGAATCGTTAACTAATGATGTCATTAGCTGTGAACAACTGGGCCCAGATCATTTTGGTAACCAGGAAATATTTACCTTACATAAGTGGTTATTCCAGATAAGCAAAGTCAAGATTACAAGAGTCGACTGTATTTACCTTATATATGTGATGGCAGGCTCTGTACAGGCTCCCTATATATCGGATCATCCATTGTTCCTTCCTGCAATGACAAATCAAAAACCTTGTTACATAGCTCCGGATAAGCTGGATTCACAAAATCCTTTCTTAATTCTCCTCAAAAACATTTATTGTGGGTACTCATTAGAAGTGCCTCACCAAGGGACTTCTAATGAGTACCCACAATTAACATATGTGTTCATCAAGTAATAAGAAGAATAGCAGTACTTATTTGCTGCAAAGTTGCCTTACTAGTATCAGTAGCTATGCATAATGTCAGTCAAGGTTCATGCCACTCCAAAGATAAACAAGAGGGCCATGATGGCCCTGTAATGCTCACCTGAGTATCATGACACTTAGAAAACCTGACCCATAAATGATCAAGGAAACATTCTGGCCAAGATTCATGGTGATTATATTAACAAGTAATACAATGCAGCATGCCTAATGGACCATGAAATATAGATCAAGGTTAAATATTAATGACTGCACTCAAGAGGCCATGCTAAGATGTATGCATGTGCTAAGTATCACTGGCTGCAGGATAAATAATTACTGACCTAAATGCATAAACTTAACAAAATCAGTGGACCGTGGAATACTGGTCAAGGTCAAAAATCGATAACCATGCTGTCTGCAAGTGCCAAGTATCACTGCTGTAGGACCAACAGTTACTGAGAAACTGACCTAATTGGAAAAGAAAGTCACTGGACAGTGAAATATAGGTCATAAGTGACCCAGGTCCAAACATGGCCAAGGACTCATCAAGACAAACATTTTGAGCAAGATTCATAATGATCGCACCTGCTTAGGGCCCTTTGGTTTCAGAGAAGTTTTTTCTTTAAGTTTTTAACTATATAGCTCTATATTAATAAATGACCCCCAGGGCATGGCCAATTTGGACTCCAGGGGCAGGGCTGGTAGGATTTATGTAGACCACTAAACATTGCTACATACTATTATTAATAAATGACCCCAAGGGCATGGCCAATTTGGACTCCAGGGGCAGGGCTGGTAGAGACCACTAAACATTGCTACATACTAAATATAAAAACTGTGGGCCTCATCAGGTTTCAGAGAAGATTTTTTAAGTTTATCCCATTATAAGTCAATGGGAACTGACCGCCAAGGGTGGCCAGTTTAGACCCTAGGAGCATGACTGGCAGGATTTATGTAGGAGACCACTAATCATTGCTACATACAAAATATGTTAGCTCTGGGCTCATGTCAAATTCAGAGAAGAAGATTTTTTAGGGTTCCTTAGCTATATAGTTCTATATAAACAAATAAGCCCCCTGGGGCATGGCCAGTTTGAGCCCCAGGAACTTGATTGGCAGGATTTATGTAGGGGACCATTAAACATTGCTACAGACTAAATATATAAGCTGTGGGCCTCATGGTTTCAGAGAAGAAGATTTTTTAAGTTTTTTCAATTATAAGTCTATGGGAATTAAGGACCCCTGGGACATGGCCAATTTAGACCCTGGGGGCTTGATTGGGATGATTCATGTAGGGGACCACCAAACATTGCTACATACTAAATATATAAGCTGCAGGCCTCATGGTTTTATAGAAGAAGACTTTTTTAAGTTTTTCCCATTATAAGTCTATGGGAGCTAATGTTAAATGAGCCCTGGGGCATGGCCAATTTGCACCCTTGGGGCACGGTTAACAGATTTAAGTAGGAGACCATTAAACATTCCTTCATACTAAATCTGTTAGCTCTGAGCCTCATGATTACACAGAAGAAGAGTTTGGAAGGTTCTTTAGCTATTTTACTCTATATACACATGATTCCCAGGGGTGTGGCCAGTCTGGACCCCAGGGGCTTGTTTGGCATGATTTATGTAGGGGACCACTAAACATTGCTATATACTAAATATATAATCTGTGGGCCTCATGGTTTTAAAGAAGAAGATTTTTTAAAATTTATCCAATTATAAGTCAATGGGAGCTATTGACCCCCGGGGTGTGGCCAATTTATACCTCAGGGGCTTGTTTGGCAGGATTTATGTAGGGGACCACTGAACATTGCTACATACTAAATATATAAGCTATGGGCCTCATGGTTTCCGAGAAGAAGATTTTTACGATGGGAGCTATGACCCCTGGGGCATGGCCAATTTGGACCCCAGGGGCATTGTTGGCAGGACTTATGTAGTGAACCACTAAACATTGCTACAAACTAGATATTTAAGCTGTAGGCCTCAAGGTTTCATAGGAGAAGATTTTTTAATTCTTTTTCCAATTATAATTCTATGGGAGCTAATAAACCCCTGGGCATGCCTATTTAGACCCCAGACCAATTTGGACTCCAGGGGCATTGTTGGCAGATTTATGTAGGGGACCACTAAACATTGCTACAAACTAAATATATAAGCTGTAGGCCTCATGGTTTTATAGAATTTTTTTTTAATTTTTCCCATTATACGTCTATATGAGCTGACCCCTGGGGTTGGCCAGTTTGGACCCCAGGGGCATGGTTGGCAGGATTTATATAGGAGACCACTTAACATTGCTACATACTAAATCTGTTAGCTCTGCGCCTCATGGTTACAGAGAAGAAGATTTTTGAAGGTTCCTTAGCTACTTTTCTCTATATATACATGACTCCCTGGGGTGTGGCCAGTTTGGATCCCATGGCCTTGGTTGGCAGGATTTACATAGAGGACCACTAAATATTGCTACATACTAAACATATAATCGGTGGGCCTCATGGTTTCAGAGAAGAATATTTTTTTAAGTTTTTCCCATTATAAGCTATAGGAGTTAATGACCCCTGGGACATGGCCAATTTGGACCCCAGGGGCATGGTTGGCAGGATTTATATAGAAGACCACTGAACATCCCTTCATACTAAATCTATTAGCTCTCAGCCTCATGGTTTCAGAGAAGAAGATTTTTGAAGGTTCTTTAGCTATATAGCCCTACATAAACATATGGCCCCCTGGGGCATGGCCAATTTGGACCCCAGGGGCTTGATTGGCAGGATTTATGTAGAGGACCACTAAACATTGTTACATACTAAATATATAAGCTGTGGGCCTCATGGTTTCAGAGAAGAAGATTTTTTAAATTTTTCCATTACAAGTCTATGGAAACTAATGACCCCCGGGGCATGGCCAGTTTGGGCCTCAGGGGCTTGATTGGCAGGATTTATATAGGGGACCACTAAACATTGCTTCATACTTAATATATAAGCCTGGGCCTCATGGTTTTTGAGAAGATGATTTTTAAGTTTTCCCCATTACAAGTCTCAATTTAAAACACTAAAACACAAATACGACAGTAACAAAAGCTCTAAATAAGAGGTCACTTTTGCCTCTTGTGATTGATGATTAGAAATAATTTTCATGGTGGACCAACTCGAAAATTCTATTCACAGGTACATATTTTTTCTCAATTTTTCTTTTTTTTTTCTGATTTTTTTATAGGCAAGTTCTTAAAAATGAAAAACTATTTAAAGCCATCTATTTGGGTCATTTTTGATTTGTGGTGAATAAAGGTAAAGAAATTTGATAAAAATAATCTGAAATAAGCATAGCTCAGTTAAGACTCTTTTTTCAACCAGAAAAAAACAAAAAAGACATTTTTCTTTCCTTTTTTTTTCATAAAAACATATATGTTGTGGAACTCATTAGAAGCCCCTCAATGAGGCACTTCTACTGAGTACCCACATGTTTTCATGAAGAAATAAGAAAATATGTGAATTGTTATCTGGAGCTCTGAATAACACTCCAGAAAAGGGCTAAAATAAGAATGAATATATTTTCTACAAGTCAAATATTACTTGATGATCAGTCGGTTATACAAAACCAATGCCTGAAATTCTGGCTGATTCCCAATATAATGTTAAATTTTATTAAAGTATTTTGCTCTGATGTTACATATTACCTCCACAATAAACTTAGATAAGTATCCCTTCATACCCAGAACAATTCTGACAGCTTTTTTGTTTCTGGTTGCCTGCTGAATGCCTGCTGAATGTTGCTGCTTGTACCTTGTAGAGTATGGTAGGCTTTTATTGATTTTTCATGAACTGGTGTCTGTAAAATGCTAGTTCCTCTTCTCCAAATTAGAAGTTTTCTAGGTTGAATGTGCTACCAAAATATTGGGCCCTCTGATGTATAGTTTCAAGTGTTGCATTATGTTCCTCAATATTTCTACCACCAATAAGTGTATCAACACATTGGTTTAGGTACACTGGTATATCACCAAATATTCTAAACTCTAACCCATTTTAGACTTAGCCAAATCCTGAAGGAGATTTAGATATATGTACCAAAAACTGGAAAAACTAACAGATTACAACAGTCCAAAGAGAAACAAACATTACACCAGATACATTTTCATACATGCCAAGTCTCACGCCGTGAGGAAAAACCTCACGTAATTCTGACGTTTCTCACGGGCTCACGCCGTGAGCGGTAAAACTCACGGAATCGAAAAACCCCATCGGAAAAAAATCTTAAGGCACCTTTTTTGTAGACAGTCACTGTAGTATTGGTTTCCGGATCAATAGAAGTGTATTCTATTACGTTGAATCGAAAGCTGATAACAAGTGTCAAAATAAGTGCAAAGGTATCCGCATGACCTGTGATGGTGGACGGTGTTGATTCCGCAATAAACATGATAAACAATAGTAATTAAATGATTAAGAAGGTGTTAAATGACAGATTGGTCAATCGGACACGCTTTCTGGGTCAACTAAAGATGATCAGTTATGCTAGTGGACGAGATAATGGCATGCGCCAATGATCTGGCTTGAAGAAAAATGGGGTTGGCGTATTGTGTCTGGTCTTAGGGTAAGTATTTGTGATAATTAGCGGCCCCTTTTATGTTGTATATTTTTTTGTTTTGTTTGCAATAATTGTCACATAAAGAATAGAATTAGGGTTGCTCAAGCAGATGTTGATATCTTTATATAAAATGCAGATAATTTTAGTCATAAATCATTCTTAAATTTGAAGTACTGCCAGTATCATGCCCAAGCGCCCTGCTTCTCCTGATGCAAAAGCATCTCCAGCATCCAAGAAAAAGGCCTATTCTGTCCATTTCAACCCTGCATGGTCTGAAGAATTTCCATGGGTGAAGAAGAGCTCAAAGAGTGTACATCATGCTTTCTCAAGAGGGATAAAGTTTGCTTGCCCTCATTATTTAAACACTTTAAAGACTCCTGCAGAAGTCATGCCTTTCAAATAAATAAGCTTTAAATTTCGAAAATTACTTTGTATGACAAAATACAGCGCCGAGAAAAAATCTCACAGAATTTTTTGAAATCTCACTTAAATTTTTCTCAGATCTCACAGATTGACCAACTGAGGTTATGGCATGTATGCATTTTCCTGAAACTAAGGTCAGAAATAAGCAAGACCATTACCTGCATACGCAAGGCATGCAATGACCCTGGAGAAAAAAGGCACGACTGATTTTGAAAGTAGCCGCAATGACAGAAATTTGAATATTTGATTCTGATGACTGAAAATAAAACTCTGATTCAGAAATGTATCATTTAATTCCATGAAGGATGAAGGCTTTCTCGGGTCCATTAAAATTTGGTCCTATCTTTTCTCTTGTGGTCCTGGCAACTACTACTACCCCATGATCAATCTGCATGAAACATGTAGCCAAGCTGAGTTTCAAACATGTGAACCCTTGATCAACAGACATGCTACCAACTGTGCTATGGATATGGAACCTGGCTATTTCGATGATACACGGTAGTAAGGTGAAATAGATCAAACATGTTAGTAAGGTGGAATAGGTCAAGATCTTGGAAAAATCTGTTTTTATGGAATGTTCATGTTTCTTGCTCAAAAATAACGTGTATGCCGGCAATTTTTCAGGTTGTTTTAAATATGTTGCAAGAAAAAAAAAAAATCTGTTGCCAGTAGCTTAATTTAAGGACTTTTTTTGGCTTGCGGAAGAAAAAAAAAGAAAAGCTTATTAACACTCCGTTTTATGCAATGGTTTTAAGGTGCTCTAGAATGTATTCACTATTCAGATAGTTTTTCCGAAACCAGATAACAACCGAATATGCCTTCAGTAAAACGGTAAACTCGAAAATTACCGCCACCAAAACTTTTACGGCTATAGTAACGTTTTTCACGAATAAGAGAATATTCACTGTAGCTGAACAATATGCCTACATAAGTACTTTTTCAGAATGTCTTCTACATGAAAAAAGTATTTTTTTATGCTAAAAACGTATGCATACTATTGATATTGCTTGCAAGTTCTCTTCCGCTCGACAATCGTACCCGTAACGAGAGACTATCCGCACAACGGTCGTTTCTGTGCAACGCAGTGGTATTTCTTTCCGTAAATCAAAATCTGAATTGATAACAGCAATTCGTACAGTGAAAGCCTCACAGGATCGTTTTTTATTGACCAAGGTCACAAATTTTGACACACAGTTGCAGTACGCTTCAGCAGTGTAGAACCCTTATACCAAAGAGAAGACCAACCAATATCGTGCAGTGGAAGGCTGCTCCAATGTTAGTTTAAACATATTTTATTTGTATATCATCACTTACATACATGTTCCATTTCCGCAGGACAGACGCCATACCACAAGTATTCTTGCCACCTTCTATTCCTCACATTCATTAAAGACCTGCCAGAATCTACAGCGTCGGACACCTGGCTCTTCGCCTATGATGCGCTAATTTACAGACACATCAAGAGCTATGATGACGCCAGATCTCCAACAGAAGCTGAATTCATTACAAGACTGGGGGAGTAGATGGCAGATAAAGTTCCATCCTAAAGAGTGCCAGGTTATCAGAATATGCACCAACAAACATTTCCAGCATGCCACTAACACTATCCATGGTCATATCCTGGAAGCAGTAGATAGCACAAAGTATCTTGGAGTCACTAATAGTGAAGAGCTGCAATGGAAGACCAACATAGAAAGCATCACTGCAAAAGCCTCAAGAACTACTGGTTTTCTAAGGCGGAACCTATATAACTGTACCAAGGATGTACGAGTGGGCACCTACATGTACCAATTCCTAGTCCGTCATATCCTCGATTATGGGACTCATACAGAAGCTCTGACATCAACAGACTAGAGCAGCTCCAGAGGAGAGCAGCAAGATTTACACACCACAACTACTGGGGCTTACTCCAGCCTGTGTATCCAGAATGGTGAAAAATCTTGGCTGGCAACCACTGGCTGACAGGCGACATTCTCATAGGTCATCATGTTGTACAAGATTCAGTGAGGGCTGGTATAGAAGTGAATTCAGATGCCATTCTTCGTACCAATGACAGGCGTAGCATAGGCGGTCTCGGCGTAACAGCCAACAGCTACCTATAGGAGCTAATCTTTTCGTACGTTTGTTCGATTTGCGCAAGGTCTATAAGTACTCTTTCCACCCAAGAACCAGACAGGACCGGAACAGACTCCCATCAACTACAACAGACAGCACTGTATTGAACTCTGGAGGAGTTGATAACTGCCATCAAACTAGACGTGGCAGCAGCTGTATTCGTCGCTCCATAAACAGACGGTCTCTATGGTTTTAACCTGTATATGCAAACTTTTAACTGTTTTTATCTGGAAGGAGACGACTGTCTCACACCCTCAGCTGGTCAACTTTACAGTCTCATGAAGATTCCTGACTTTTTTTTTTTCCGGTAGAAGAAGCAGAGAAACACTAGAATTTCTAGATACTGTCATTCAATGCTTTTAGATAAATGCAATGTCCTATATGTTATTGCATGTATTTATTTTGCCATTGGCCACTGTCCAGTGGAATGCACTCATTGTGTCTGTTCAAGCCTGCCAGGTTTTGAAGCATTGAAACCTTATTTAGTGGGATGCAGAATTGATGCTCGTACACCCTAGCTACCCAGCTAGCATTCTACCTAAATCTACATCAGGCCGTCATCGGCCCGTCAGCTACCCTGACGGGCCGATGACGGCCTGATATAGATTTACGTAGAATGCTGACTGGGTAGCACCTTAAACATAATTAAAACTAATATCAATTAATTTACCCTATCATCTTTCATCTCTAATGCTTTCATGTTTTTCCTGCCATACATGTACTTTGTTTCCATCTTGATTTTTAAAAATCTTCACTTTTGACAAGCGCGCCTGCCTAGACTGTCCACGAGGGCGTATGACAGTATATAAGAGTCAGACAAATATATGACTATTCTAAGATGAAACAGCCGATATGAATTTTGTGGCACGGCAACTCTGACAAGAGAAGTGTCAGGAACAAAATGTAGACGATTTCCATCACGAAAACATGCCTATATAATGTTGACACCTTAAACCCCACTTTTATATAGTAAAACTGGGGTTTATAGGGGTATATATTATTTTTCTTATTTCTGTTCAAAACATAGATTGTGGGTACTTGTTAGAACCGCCTCGGCGAGGCGGTTCTAACGAGTACCTACAATATATATTTTGAGTAGAAATATGAAAAATATCAGAATTTTTATCTGAAAATTTTCGTTTTTTGGTAGTAAAATTTTCAGTATATTTGAATAGGCATGTTTTCGTAATGAGTACTAAACCAAGTGCAGACAGGAATTAAAGACGCACTTCTCTCTGTTGATGGACGACACAATCATACAAATATGGGGCAACAGGTCTCACATGTTCCATTATGCTTTGGCATTCCTGGCGTTTACTTCATCATCGATGTACATACATACAGGTCTAAACAGCAAATTTCAGGGCAAGTTGATTTATCGACTGTTTGCAGCTTCTCACCTATCACTGAAATGATATGGCTAAACTGCCCGACTAAATACAATAATGCAGGAAAGGTTCTTGGATCAACAAGTACGGTTCTTAGAAGTCACTTGGTCGAAGAATGTCATATAAAGGTTCCAAATTCGTGTTTTGCAAGCCTGTGACAACATCAGTATTAGAGATTAAAGCAACATACTAGCCGACCCCTTGTAATTCGTACACTAAACATATCCTTCCAATGAGTAGTCCATAAGTTCAACCCCTTGAAACCACACTGTCAATGAAAGTACCCATCAACGAAGAGCTAAAGGTCAGGATTGTGAAAGAAAGGGTAGCCTACGATAGGCTACGTGGGAAACATATGTGACTGGTCAAAATTGGCCTGGATACAAAACTGAAGGTATACAAAGCTGTGATATTGCTAACTGTCTTGTATGCTTGTGGGATATAGAAAGTCTATCAACGACATTCCACACAATGCTGTGAGACATGGAAAGTCTGTCAGCGACATTCCACACACTCCTGTGAAACATGGAAAGTCTATCAACGACATTCCACACAATGCTGTGAGACATGGAAAGTCTGTCAACGACATTCCACACACTCCTGTGAAACATGGAAAGTCTGTCAACGATATTCCTCACAATTCTGTGAGACATGGAAAGTCTGTAATTTACATTCCACACAATATTGTGAGACATGGAAAGTCTGTCAACGACATACCACACAATACTGTCTAAGGACGTTACTGAAAGGTGAATGACATGACTATATCCCAGATAAATAAAAGCACCGCAAGCATAATACCCCGCCATAGCAATTATTTGTTTATATATTGAAGTTATCGTTGCGAAAATGTCTGGAAAGAAAATGACGGAGGGACAGATAAAAATCCTAAACCAGATCTTAATAATATCAATGGACATATAACAATCCTAAACCAGATCTTGATAATATCAATACATAGAGCAAGTTTGGTTAAAAGGCTTTGTTATTTACTCAAGTTATCATCCAGAAACGAAATTATGGGCGTGTCGGGCAGACAACTCAGTAAAAAATTGACGAAATTTGCCCATTAGCAATTCCAAACCAGATCTCCTTAATGTCAAAATATATAGCAAGTTTAGTGAAAATCCCTTGTTATTTACTAGTTATCGTCCGGAAACGAAAATATGGGCGTGTCTCGGGCAGATAACTCCGTAAAAAAATTGACTACATTTGCCCATTAGCAATCCCAAAACCAGATCTCCTTAATGTCAATGCCTATAGCAAGTTTGGTGAAAATCTCTTGTTATTTACTAAAGTTATCGTCCGGAAACGAAAATATGGGCGTGTCTCGGGCAGATATCTCCGTAAAAAATTGACGAAATTTGCCCATTAGCAATCCCAAACCAGATCTCCTTAATGCCAATGCATATAGCAAGTGTGGTGAAAATCCCTTGTTATTTACTCAAGTTATAGTCCGGAAACGAAAATTTGGGCGTGTCTCGGGCAGATAACTCCGTAAAAATTTGACGAAATTATTAGCAATCCCAAACCAGATCTCCACAGTATCAATGCACGTACCAAGTTTGGTGAAAATCCATTGATGTTTACTCAAGTTATCACCCGGAAACGAAAAACGGACGGACGGACGTACGACGAACGGACAGACACACGGACGTCCAACGTGAAACCATAATACCCCGCCACTATTGTGTGGCGGGGTATAAAAACGCCTGAAGCGGACAGAACTGAACAAGTATTTATGTTATTCTGGTCGGTTCAATTTATATCTTCTGGTAGCGGAATTTCAGAACCAGAAGAGAGCCTGTCACATGACAGAAGTTAAACAGAAGATGGAAGATTGGTTTGCAAACCAAACATACTATAGCCCACATCCAAAGAAATCTTGCCTTTCTCCCCATTATTGTAGAATAATAATAATAATAATAATAATAATAATAATAATAATAATAATAATAATAATGACTAAAGAAACATTTTATACGATTAACTTAACCATTTTAAACAGGTTTGAACAAAACAAAATTAAAATGCAAATATCCACTCTGCACGATAGGAAGTCAACGGTCATTTTAAAACATCACATTGATGTTTTGCAAACAACTCCAATATGGCTTTCTCACAAATATCGTCTGTACAAATTACTCTGTTAAATTCGACCTTGTTGATGTTTATCCAATCTCGTGACCTATTCCCTTCCGAGTCTTCCACTGGATATTTGAAAAAAAAGGTAAGAGAAAAGTCCAGAGAGTGCCACAATCACAAACCGCAGCCCTACCCAGACACCAAGAGGAAGAGGAAACAGAAACCAAATAAGCGCAAATTGAACAAACGTACGAAAAGATTAGCTCTCTCTTCCCCAAGCGAGGTAATTGTAATGCTAAAAGGACTGAAAAAACACAAGAACAAAGTAACACAAGGTAAGACATAAAACAAATCGCCTCGTAGAATAAACCAGGATTGCTTTTGGAAACGGCACACAAAGCCACGAAAATCGGAAGCTCCACCGCCCCCTCCAGCCCTACCTCCCAGGATGGGCTCAGTGATCCCAAAGGAAATATAACCTATTTCAAAATCAGTAACCAGGATGAGTTCAGTGATCCCGAAGAGCTAAATCGAACTGGCCATTCTAATGTTACAAAGACACGCTGAAGGGCTTAAACATATACTGAAAGGAAAAAATAACGCAGGGTAAATTTTATTCCTAAATTTCATTCAAGTTTGAAAAAGTTTGTTAAATATTTTACTATGATTACAAAACGGTACATGTATGGAACAAAAGTTCCAAATTTCATTGGTTTGTGATCAACAAGTCTCGAGTTATTGAAGTTCATTGGTAGCTACCCCCCAAATCTTGAAATCAAAATCAAACTGAAAATCAATATCGGGTGTGCCCCCCTCTTGCTGCCGTTGCTGCCCTAATTCTCCTTTGGACAGAGTTAACCAAAGCATTGACAGTTCGCATCGGGATGTTATTCCATTCATCGATCAACGCATTCCTTAGTTGTGCGAGAGTTGCGGGGGGATTTCGGCGCTTCCTAACCCTTCTGTCCAGCTCATCCCACATGTGCTCTATTCGGGTCAAATCTGGACTGTACGGTGGCCATGCTAGTGGTGCGATGTTATTGTTTGCCAGGAAATCCTGACAAACTCGGGCAACATGTGGTCGGGCATTGTCCTGCTGCAGAATCAGATTACGTTGTTGCACAAGCGGGACTGCAACAGGACGCAAGATCTCATCCCTATACCTTACTGCGGTCATATTGCCCGCAACAATAATCAACTGTGATTTTATCCCGTGAGCAATGCCTCCCCAGACCATTACGGAGCCACCCCCGAACCGATCTCGTTCGACAACACAGGCGTCGGCAAAGCGTTCTCCGCGACGTCGGTACACACGACGTCGACCATCTGCGCGATAGAGAGTGAACCTAGACTCGTCCGTAAAAAGAACTCGTCTCCACTGCCTCATCGGAAATAGCCTGGGCGCATGCGCCGTCAACCACGCCATACGACGCAACCTTCGTGCCTGGGTCAGAGGCAGACCAACGTATGGATGACGAGCTCGAAGACCAATCTCACGCAATCGACTTCCAACAGTCTTTCGGAGAAATTTATCGATTATTGTCGGCAGCAAGAGGGGGGCACACCCGATATTGATTTTCAGTTTGATTTTGATTTCAAGATTTGAGGGGTAGCTACCAATGAACTTCAATAACTCGAGACTTGTTGATCACAAACCAATGAAATTTGGAACTTTTGTTCCATACATGTACCGTTTTGTAATCATAGTAAAATATTTAACAAACTTTTTCAAACTTGAATGAAATTTAGGAATAAAATTTACCCTGCGTTTCTTTTTTCTTTCAGTATACTATTCTAGTCTGGGGGGAGTGCTAGTCAAGAACAACAACATAGCGTGGCCTCATCAGAAATGGTGCGTTTGTCTTAGACGAAGAAAGCACGTGCAGTAAAAAAAGAAAGAAATGTAGCACCAAAGCTACAGTAGCACCACCAGTTCAGCTATAATCTTTAGACCCATCCGGTACAATCTGGACTCAGCAATATACAAACACAACAAAAAAGCAAGCATGGGCAGACACGACCGCCGAACCACCAGCATTCTCAGCCGAGGACACAAAATTGTTATCAGAGGGTATTAGAGACTTGAACGCATCCCAGCTTCCCGTGAAAGCTGGAAGCTGGATGTGCATTTCATTATCTAACTTAGCTGATAAAAAATATAAATAAAGGTATCTCGGAAAGGCCACTGTCTCAAAGCATAACTTTTCCGAAGCAACGAAAGAAGAAATGATGAAGAACAAACGTTGACAAGACATAACCCAGCAAATACCTGACGTCTATACAACGGCGCCTCAACGTCGATGCAACGTCATGACGTTGCATCGACGTTGAGACGACGTTGTATAAACGTCATGTGCCCGCTGGGAACCGACATATAAACAAATACGAACTGCAACAGAGTAACCGTCTAGGAACGATCAGTGGAAACAGCTACCGGGTAAGTGGGGGTGAGGGAATGAGGTGATGCGAGGATCTAGTTTTACTCGATCGAAATCTTATTTCCCGAAGGAGCTCCGTATATAATCACTATATACATTACAACACAGGGAAACAAACCAATAAGCAAAGAGGACAGCCGGATAGCGGTTGACCACAGAGTAACAACAACTCGGACCAGTGCCAGATAGCAGTCTAAACCACTTGGCCGCGGCGTGCTTAAAGAAATTTTGCTCGATCAAAACCTTGAAAACTTAATTTAGTTTAGTTCAAAGTCTAAAGAATATAAGTCTACGTCGACCGTATATTGTCAGTAGACCGCCTACTCATTACAAAAACATGCCTATATAACTTTGACCCCCTAAACCCCACTTTTATATAGTAAAACTGGGGTTTACAGGGGTATACATTATTTTTCTTGTTTCTGCTCAAAAACATAGATTGTGGGTAATCTATATGTTTTGAGCAGAAACATGAAAAATATCAGTTTTTTTTTATCTGAAATATTTCAGTTTTTGGAGGTGAAATTTTCTATATATTTGAATAGGTGTGTTTTCGTAATGTATGAACACTGAAATGTGATAGTAGACTTACAGTATAAATGCTTACAAACTCTACACTCCATAATATTGCACTTACTTATGGTGCAATGCATTTCAGCCTTTTATACGGACTTACATAGTTTCGAAGAATAGGGTATTCTAAAAGCGAAAACCTATATATTGCAAAATTATTAACATTTTGTGCCATTTGGAGATTCATTGAAGAAACAGAAAAAGTTTAGAAGAAAAACTGATTCAAGACAACATAACTTTTAAACTAGTAACAAAAGAAGGAATCTGCACAGAAGACGCGGAATGAGAGTGGTTCATATATCTTTAGGTATTACCATTTCCAGCCGGCATACGACGTTTATACAATGTTTATACAACATCGCATTAACGTCAATGCAACGTCATGACGTTGCATCGATGTTTATGTGACGTTATACATGACGTTGCATCGACGTTGATGCGACGTCTTGTGCACGCTGGGATTGTGTGTAAACGCAGTAAACAGACATCATGACAACGTCATTTTATAGGGATCAAACATGGTTTTTCATGCATTAACCGAAGGCCGCGGTTTTCAACACCTCCCAAGGGACCTGACGAATGTTAATGCATTGAAAAACCATGTTCGATCGCTGTTATTGTATAAAAACTGAAAACATTTGCTACATTTCGTCTTATTTCTTGTACTATTTTGTTTCGCCTTTTCACCGATATCTCGTGAACGTAATTTCCACTGACTATGCTCGTTCTAGGACCGGGCAGTACACATCTCGTAACGGCAGCAAATCTGTGGCCCCGGTTCGATCACATTGAAAGTTGCGTAGCCGTGCATTAACAGCGCATGAATTGCCTTGTTAATACACGGCTTTTCGCCGGTTAATGCACGGCTGTTAATAACGTGCGACATTGCTTTTTATGCAATAACGACAGTTAACGCCTGTGCTTTTTGACTTGTAGTTACACGTACTTGCTTCTCATTTCTTCTTCTTTAGGGGCCTCGGGAAGGCTGTGCTTATACGATTGTGGCCTTTCCTGAGTAACTTTGTTAATATTTTTGTTCTGAGGGTTGTGTAATCTGGTTTGATCTCTGCATTCCCCACGTGGTTCTAGATTCAGCGTTGCTTTCTCTCTACATAATTAATATCATGATGGATGTAAAATCTGAGATTAGGGCTGTTTGTTGATGACCGCGTTTGTTGTAGGTACTGAACCCAAAACAGTCGGGCGAGCGGATGCTAAAAAAACTAAAGAAATAGTAGTATAGGGTGGCACTACCATATACTACTAGGAATGCAATTGATAATCTAGTATAAGCTTGGCAAGAAAACGGGGAATGAGGTATCAGCCGGCAAAATGTTATATCATGCAATTAACTAGGAAGTGTGGTCAACAGGCCCAAGTAGCGTGGGTTGGCCGAATTATTAGTTTTCTCGACTTCGGATCTTGAGGTCTCGGGTTTGAATCCGGCTGGAGGTGGAGTTCTGTTCATATCTGTACGGAGCTTAATTACACAGCCTTTCATTATCATCATTCCATCGTCTCAGTATAACTTAAATAATATTGAAAGGGACGTAAAACACCAAATCGTCATCATCAAACAGACCCAGACCCCATATACCATTGAGGGTACACTGCTAAAAGCACTATTAACAGGAATGGATACGCCTTCAGCCGGAGGCAACCATGTCAAAATGATTTTTCTCCCTTGTGAAAAAGGATCTGCTCTAAAAGGAAACAATTTGCTCTCCTTGTGAGCTAATTCTTTCCTTTTATAGTAGATCTCTTTTGGTAAGGGTCTCGATGTCCAGAAAAGCAAACAGGAAGTTACAAAGCTTGTCAATCTTGTAAAGTGACAGAAAAACTACCAGGTGTTTGCAGTCGTCATATGCACTTTGGGTAGCATTAATAAGCGATTTGAGCCGGAATAAACAGAGGCGAATAGAGACTGGGGTTTACATGTCTTGCTCAGATCAAAGAAACAACCTATAAGGGGGGAGGGGGGGAGGGAGGGGTTACCGAGTTTCTTGTTCCCGTGAAATAGAAATAGAAATTGCTTTGTTCCCTTGTTTCCTTGAAATAAATGGCCTTATTCTCCTGTTCCCCCAAACCCCTGGGAGGGCCTCTGTAAGGGCATGTATCTGATCTGGTGCGGCCTCTTCTGGAGTTTGTGGCTTCCAAAGGGTAGTTTGTTTCAAAAGGAATGGAAAATATGCAACATATGGCTGCTCGATTTGTGACCAAAATACCAACATCAGTCTAAACAGATTAGGATGAAAGCATCTCTCATGCTTTTCATGTATCGTTTATCAAAACGGATATCCCTTAATCAGCTATGCAAGAGATTGAAACACACCCCCAACTCCGCTGGAAGTTGGGGCTGGAAGTTAGGCGCGTACGTGCGCCTGTCCGCAGTTAATGATGCTATTGATTCGTCGGTCGGGTCTGATCGTTATTTTTTTTTTTTTTTATATATATAAAACTATGTGTTTATGTGTTTTGGGTACTCATGGGCGTAGCCCCTGTGTGACTATGTTGCCAGACTACTTTAAAAAACTAACTGATTGATTGATTGGGTACTCATCCGATAAGCTCCCACAACATATGTATTTGTATAAAAAGGAGGAATACTGTCAATACATTTGGTTCAAAATTGGCTTATCTAGAACTGTGGCTAAGACATATTTTACATAGATATATATTATCGGAATGACATTTTTCTCTTGCGCAGATCAGTTATAAATAAACTGTTGTTTTTTTTTTTTTTAACATAGCCTTGGATTTCCAAGTAGAAGTCCATATATGATTTTTGAAAAAAAAAAAAAAAAAAAAAATCGTCTCATTCCTATAACTTCCTGTTAATTATTTTGGATGACCTACAGAAAACAACAGATCTTTCTCTACACATGATCTTTATCTGTTTAAGGCTTAGCACTCTGGGTAAAATTTTCAGCAGACGACATTTTAAAATATTTTTCTTACTTTTCGCAGGAAACAGGATTTGATATGTCATGCAAATTGTCCAGTGGAGCCGGGGAATGGAGACAATTTGTATGAAACGTCAAATCCTATTTTCTGGGCAAAATAAGAAACATGTCATCAATTTGTCGTCTACTAAATTAGCCAGGTTATTGACTAAATTACCGCTCTTCGTTGTGCAATTGATCTCTTTATAAAAAGACACATTTGCAAATAACAAATATCCACAAATATAGAACTAATCCGGGTCAATGCATTCTTTCTATTACTCATGAAATCGAAAATAAGCCCAACACAGCATTTAAAATATTAATTGTGCTTTCGTAAATGACAAAGCGGGTTGAAGTCGATGAATACAGTTTTTATCCATTAGGTTTAAACATGGATTTAGTTTATTTAATCGAATTGTCGTTGTCAACTATATAATGAAAAATAAAGGTTAGTGAAATAATTTTCATAAAGTAGTAACTTCAAAACAACGTAACAATAACTACTGATAATCATAATAACGGCAAACGACAAATTTCTGTGTCAATTAAGTTTTCTGGGGTACTTTATAACTGACTGTATGAGAGGGTGATTGGGTGGGATGAGATCGCTTTTGGAAGGGAGGGCATACAACTATATCGCAACTAGTGTGATACAGTATGTATGCTCGGGTTCGTGCACTCAAACAGCCTCAGCAAACAGCTGTCTGTACTTCCTATATATATTGATAAAGAGGACACATGCAATTGTTTGTCATTAGTTTTGGTTTAGGTACCGGTATATCCTATTTTATGTACCGTCCATATATGTTTCTGTCTATATACACAAAACATGAATGAGGTAGGCCGTAAAAAGGTACCGTAATTACTTAAGAATTCGGACAGACAGACCTAAGAAAACAGTGTAGACCCAGATCAGTCGCCACAGAACGCGACATCTGATCAGGGTCTACATTGTTTGCATTGCGTCCATCTGTTCTCAGACACACTCGACAAGTAGTAAAAATTCAGGACAAGTATACCCGACATGAAGTTTGCGAATACTTCGTGTTAATATAGTATTCGAAAAGAAGGCTATATTCCCTTTGTTCACTCACATTACATATTTTGGCTTTATTCTCCTAGTGTCTCATACCAGTAATGGGTCAGTAACTCGTATTTATATTTGTACGGTAGACACGCCACAACATAAGCAAATAGTCACTGAGTCATATGTGAACAGTGACGACCGCGAGCAGCATCCTGAGAACCAACAGTAAAGTTTTCGATGTACATATTGGTAAGTTGGTTTAGAATTTAACGATCCAGTCAACACTACTGAGGTCATGTCGAGCCGATCAGTTTACCTAACCACACGTTTACTGGAAAGGCTAAGTCTCTGAGCGGTTAACCAGTACCTGTGTACATTCTTTCGCCAGAAACTGAAAACTGCCCTTCTTGAATCATATGAAGGGATCTGATGTATATGTAAATGTTTTTTTATTATGAAAACACGCCTATTCAAATATATGGAGAATTTTACCACCAAATTGAAAATTTTCAGATACAAAAAAATCTGATATTTTTCATATTTCTGCTCAAAACATAGATTGTGGGTACTCTTTAGAACCGCCTCGCTGAGGCGGTTCTAACGAGTACCCACAATCTATGTTTAATAATGTATACCCCTGTGAACCCCAGTTTTGCTATATAAAAGTGGGGTTTGAGGGGGGTCAAAATTATATAGGTATGTTTTCGTGATTAGAGGAATCGATACACTTTCCGTGAAGCAATTCTGTCAAAAGTTTTCAACCTCCTCCTCCCCCTCCCACCCCCTCACTCATACAACTTCTAAAAAGCCTTTTCAGAAATGGTGTGCAGGAAAGCAAACAGGAAGTCCTGAAAGTTGTCTCCCTTGTAAAAAATGGCGGAAAATCCAGTCCCTTTAAGAATTATTTACTTTTTAGTCACCTTAAACCTGCCGAAATTAAAGACTAGATAGAGCCAGTTAGACTAACACTCTCAAGGCTTGATATGCGGGCTAAATAAGCAGACGACACATAAATGATATTTTATAATTTTGAAAAATAAATAAATAAATAAATAAATAAATAAATAAATAAATAAATAAGATAAAAAAAATAAATAAGCTTTGATTTTTTATTCAAATTGTCTCTTGAACAAAACTGGAATAAATTATAAAACTTTATTTTCTGTCAAGAATAAAATATTTTAAAATGTTTGCTGCTCTCTGTATTCAGTAAATTATAAGTTAATAGCCCCTGCACAATGGGCGAAAATATTTAAGAAATTAATTTTATTTTTTTCGAAGTTCATTGAGGTATGACCGCAGTGGATCGCGTGCAAAGTGAATGAACCTCGAAGGGTTCATCTCTTTGCACGCGACCCACTGCGGTCATACCTCAATAAATTTCGAAATAAAAAAAAATCAAGTAC
Source organism: Anodontia alba (assembly GCA_964016985.1). Lineage (NCBI taxonomy): Eukaryota > Metazoa > Mollusca > Bivalvia > Lucinida > Lucinidae > Anodontia > Anodontia alba. The sequence continues at coordinate 109,783,963 of OZ024825.1, read as the reverse complement.
ATTACTGATATTTACATTATTTTTCTCGCGTATCTTGGAGAGAACTTTATTACAGGTTGCATTAAGGGCAGGCGGATTATATTTGTATAGCTTAAGAGCGGCGACGTCATCACTACAGTAGCAAGCAGCGTCCAATCAAATTTCCGAAAGCGTCAGTTGTTTTGACGTCACGTCACTTCGCGTGATCCATTGCGTTCACTGAGGAATGAACTACACTGGGTTCTGTGTGGGGAATCCACGTGACCAAATGACCAGGTACACGGAGTGTGTTACTATCTTTAGCTCCGCATAAGGTAGGATTTCTTTAGAATATCTCTATTCATACCAAATGGAATTTGTTGAAATAAAGCGCAGAGTACGCAGAAAATCAAGCTCTTTCTGGTGTTATAAGCGCTATTCTGCGATCTGGTCTAATTCTCGAGAACATTCGAAGAATGTTTTTGCTGTCTATCTGGGCTACCGGAATAATGTACACTCTGAGAATGTACACGAATTTTGATGAAAAACATTCTCCGAATGTTCTCGAGAATCAGACCAGATTGCGGAATAGCGCTTATATCACCAGAAAGAGCTTGATTTTCCGCGTACTCTGCGCTTCATTTGAACAAATTCCATTAGGTATAAATCGAGATATTTGGAAAAATCCTACCTGATGCGGAGCTAAAAATAGTAACAAACAAGTCATTTGGTCACGTGGATTCCCCGCACTGTATAGGTTTAAATCGAAAATGTAAATATTTGAAATGTAAAGCACATTTTATTAGGGAAATGTGGAAAATATTACTCATTTGGTATGTGTATATGTGTCGTGACGTCGTGACGTTGCATCGACGTTCATACCTCGTTGTATAAACGTCATGTACCCGCTTGGAGGTTTTAATACATGTGTGTGTGAATAGGACAACACTGAATAATATCTGAAAAGGATATATTTTACCGTATGGATGTGTTATTCTAGTGAATATTAACCCTTAAAGCGCCAAGAAAAATTGCATCTGAAAATGTCGTCTGTTTATGTCGTCTGCTGAATATTATTGCAGACTTTTCAAACCTATTTTTGAATACAGGCAAACATGGTGGACCCTGATCAAGGAACAGTCTGATCTGGGTCCACACTGTTTGCAAAAATGACTTTTAAAATTACAAGCAGATGACAAAGCAGACGACAATAGTTGTGATTGGCGCTTTAAGGGTTAAAATATTGATGCACCTCTCCCAAACCATAAACATGACATAAAGACATAAGTACGGCAAAAATGCTATTGTATATGTTACTAGTGTTGTACGTGTATTTGTAGCTTGCTGTCCTGTATATGAATGATATTGTATTTGTATATATGCTAATGGGCCGTAATGGCTTTTTGATAAATAAAGTATCTATCTATCTATCTATCTATCTATCTATCTATCTATCTATCTATCTATCTGTGTCTCTGTCTGTCTGTCTGTCTGTCTATCTATCTATCTATCTATCTATCTATCTATCTATCTATCTATCTATCTATCTATCTATCTATCTATCTATCTATCCACCCACCCATATCTATCTATCTATCTATCTATCTATCTATCTATCTATCTATCTATCTATCTATCTATCTATTAAAGGAATCAAACCGGTCCCGTGGACAAACGAAACACACGGGATTAACCTTTAACTCTCTCTGGACAATTTCAGCAGACGACAAAATCATTTTTTTCTTGTACTTCCCATAAAGGAGGCATTCTTGTGATAAAGTTAGATTTTAGAATGTGATAAAGTTAGATTTTAGAAGTCCATTCTCTCAGATATCATTCTGTTTCATGATTTTCTTCTGAATTATTTTGCATATAATATGCTAAAAAATCATTTTACTGAAAAGTATTGCTTGTATCCGAAGTTCTTCGCAGGAATAAAATTAAGGAGGGATATGAAAAGCAAAACAACACAACAACACAAAACAACAACAACAACAACAACAATCTGTAGCTCAGGCCTTCATTAGACTACACGTATAGGCAGGTTGATCAGGGTCTTCGCTGTCCGCATACGTATGCCACGAAGGCATATTTTCAGTTGACGCGACCTATCTTATATCTATGGTCATTTTACACTATCAGGTGAATTAAGGCTTAGATTTTCTTTTAAGCAGTAGGTCCTACAAAAAGGGCAATGACGTTTATACAACGTAAGATTAACGTCGATGCGACGTTAATGCGACGTTGTATACACGTCAAGTACCCGCTGGGATGCTTTAATCCTAGCAGTCTCTGCATTAAATCATCATATTTTTATATTCTTATTTTTCACAGAAAATAAGGCTAGACATTACATTCAGATTGTCTCCAAAGAAGACACGTTGAATAAAACGTTGAATAATATATATGCATATTTATTTTATAATTTATTAGTACATGTTCTGCTAGGCAGACGATTAGCATGTACCGTCAAGCGTTATTTTCTCTGAAAAATAATAATTAAAAATCAAAGTGTCTCCTGCAGTTGAGATAAGCGTTTTACGGGTAACCCAAAGGCTCATATTTCGTTAAAAGTCAATTAGAAAATAATTCTAGTGTCCATTGAAATAGAGATGACCATAGATGAAAACACAACAAGTCTCAGCCTACAAACACGCGAAGTATTCTACCCCGAGCGAGATAGGTTGATGTGTTGTCTCGCCAGTCTGGGCTTTCGTTGTTTGCCTTTGGAATAAGGACCCTTTTCTTGTGTTCAGCATCAAATATAATCATGTATAGGTTTTACAGAATATGTACTTATATATAAATATGCATAATGTTTTTATTATATGTACATGTCTGTGTATTGATTGATTGATTGATATATTCAAATTGTAACATTATATGTAATTCATTCTATAATTATGTGTTTTATGTTTGTATTCTGTCTGTCAGAAAGGAAACGATTTTTGTTTATTATTATTTTTATTATTATTATTACTATCATGATCATCAGTTTGGTTCAAAAGCCCTCATATGGAAACTAATGAAGTAGCCTTCAATAGAAAGAATATGGTTTCAGTCAAGAAAAAAAAATCAATATTATGGGAGAACAAGACAAAATATTTAGACGTAAACGTCTAAGTACCGGCGCAAATTATTTGTGCGGCTTGTTGAGCGATGCGCAATTGTGCTATTTTGCAGAACTTTAGCTAGTTCATACAAGCATTCTCAGCCAAACAACCAGGTCCTAGCCTCTCTGGGTGTCTCAACATGCGCATTCAAAGTTAGACATTACCGAAGTCTACAAATTAATAGCTTGAACGAAAAGTCAGACACTGGTGTTCCCGACAGATACTAACACTTAAATGCGTGGGTGAAACGTCACGCACCGACGATCCCGGCAAATGTAAAAAACCCATTGTGAGGTAATCGAACACTCTACCATAAGCTAAGAGACCGGTGCGATTCCCGCGCCGGTCAATAAAGTTATCATTATCATAACACATTACGAAAACACGCCTATTCAAATATATAGAAAATTCCACTTCCAAAAACTGAAAATTTTCAAATAAAAAATTCTGATATTTTTCATATTTCTGCTCAAAACATAGATTGTGGGTACCCGTTAGAACCACTTCGCCGAGGCGGTTCTAACGAATACCTACAATATATGATTTTGAGCAGAAATAAGAAAAATAATGTATACCCCTGTAAACCCCAGTTTTACTATAAAAAAGTGGGGTTTAAGGGGGTCAACATTATATAGGCATGTTTTCGTGATGAATCCGGATATGGTGCACTCGCACAAAAGGGTCCTTATGCAATTTGTGGACATTGTAGGTACAGATCAACATGTGCATCCGTGCAGTCTGATCTGAGCATTTTCTGTGCGTCGACATAAACTACTGTATCCGTTGATTCTGTAAGCGGACAACCCAGGCCCAGATCAGCCTGTGCGATTGCGCAGACTGATAAGGGCCTGTGTTGTCCGCAAATTACATAACGCCCCTTTTCGTGCGTACAAAGAAGTATAAATTATAAGTTTATGTTTGTCAACAGTGAAGATACAAACCAGGGCCCAGTTGTTCAAAGCTAACGACATCGTTAGTTAACGATTCGTTAAAATTTACATCGAGTGATACGCAAATATGCTGAAATTTTTTGCTGAAAAAATGTGAGTAGCTTTTGCAGTGCAAAAGCTACTCACATTTTTTCAGCAAAAAATATCAGAATATTGTATTTTGAATCCACTAAAGCAGTTAACGAAATGACCCTTAACGAGCTCGTTAAGCTAACGACGCTTTGAACAACTGGGCCCAGATGTTGCACATGCCTCATTATTGCGTTTAACATTGTAGAAAACTAAAATCTGTAACTGGGTCCCGCCGTACCACGTTCACCAAATAAAAAGAGAAGACTGGGCGGATACGCAGAACGCCAAGCTTCCTCCATCGCATATCGAGCTGAGACCTTTGTATATATTATCTTTTCAAAAAGTATTAAATATATCTATTTGATCCTCGCCACAGAAGAACAAAAAAAAAAAAAAAAAAAAAAAAAAAAAAACAGCAACAAACAACAACAACAAAAACAACAACAACATGCAGTCTGATCAGAGATAGCAACAATCCCAGTCCTCTGTAAAATATTTGACCTACATGCATTTGTGCGCCAGATAAAAGTACGGCGAGAGGATAGACTGACGGAATTATATTATCTCATCTTCGGCTTGGGATGTAGGTTATATGTGATATTATTGAGAATGGAATCACGGTTCATGAAATGTAAGTGCGGATACGTGAGCAGCAATTACAGTTATAACATACATGGCGGAGAAAACGGTAAAGACCTAGATCAAACTGCATCACCGCTGTCTGATCAGTCTTTATTGCTCACACGATGACCATAAAGAACCCAACACAGTTAACCGGGATAGTGAGATGAAGACTGATCAGACTGTCCGGATGCGCATGCTAATTCCGCCCATGTAATGTTTGTTTTATTTGATATGACCAAGCTCATATACAGAACAAGAAATAACATTTTGGGTCGATTGTTTGCAATCGACACGTAATAAACATACACCAAAACGTCCTTAAGATTGTTGTCCACGTGATTGTCATTGACCAATGAAATCAGACCGCGCGTTGGTACGAAATCCAGGTAACAGTTATTTATAGCCGCGCTATTCTTGTCACTGTGACGTGAGAGTGACGTGTAAAGATTGGACATTGGCAAACATTGCAGAACGTGGAGTCTGATCAGGATCTGCACTGTTTGCTAAAATTACAGGGAGTTAAAGGTTACATGAAAAAGTCTTAAGTCCACGTTCAGGACCATTTTCCTAGCCTACACCCAGAGACAGTCCATTACGAAAACACGCCTATTTAAATATATTGAGAATTTTAGATCTACTACTACCAAAAAATGAAACTTTCAGATTTCAGATGAAAAATTCACATATTTTTCATAGTTATGTTCAAAATATAGATTGTGGGTACTCGTTAGAACCGCCTCGGCGAGGCGGTTCTAACGAGTACCCACAATCTATGTTTTTGAGCAGAAAAGAAAATTAATGTATACCTATGTAAACCCCAGTTTTACTGTATAAAAGTGCGGTTTAAAGGGGGTTATATAGGCATGTTTTCGTGATGCGACCCACCAGTGCTGTAACTTTAAGGAGAATGGATATATCTGATTTTTTCCTCCGTTTTTGATATATGGGTGACAACTTTAATAACTCATTACGAAAACACACCTATTCAAATATATTGAAAATTTTACAACCAAAAAAGGAAAATTTTCAGAAAAAAAAAAAAAATTGATATTTTTTTTATATTTTTGCTCAAAACATAGATTGTGGGTACTCGTTAGAACCGCCTCGCTATCTATGTTTTTTAGCAAGATAAGAAAACTAATGTATACCCCTGTGAACCCCAGTTTTACTATATAAAAGTGGGGTTTAAGAGGGTCAAAATTATATAGGCGTGTTTTGGTGATGTTCTTGATTGTCCTTCTGTACAACAATCACCTTGTGAAGGGGGTCTACTCTTAAAGGAAAGAATTTGCTCCCACAAGGAGCAAATTCTTTCCTTTCAGAGTAGATTCCTTTAAGACGAGATGCAAAGCAGAGCTGTCTCATCTGGAAGTGTACACATTCCCCTGAATTCAGATATAACAATATCTATAGAACGAAATCTTCCATTGTCAATGGTAAGCAAAACACTTTTAAAGATATTTCTTTGAGGACCCAGACCTTTCATAAAAAGGTTGATTCTCGATGTTCTGTCTTTGATCGGGCTGTCTGTGATTCTACTAGCGGTATTTATTTATTTATTTATTTATTTATTTATTTATTTATTTATTTGCTCTAGTACATTGTAGTCAGTGTCTGAGTTGTTTTCCACGAGATCAGACACCGCAGAACGCTTCAAAATAATGCCACAACCCGTTACAGGGAAGGTGAAAAAAAAAAAAAGTGATGCAGTAACAAACAAACAAGTACAATGTAAACAAACAAACCAGCGAAAATAAATTAAAAAAAAAAAAAAAAAATAAAATAAAAAAAAAAAAAAAAAAAAAAAATAAAAATAAAAAATAAAATAAAAAAAATAATAAATATGATCTACATTCTATCATTAGTGCTACACAGCTTTGGGTATAATAAGAGGTATTTTTTCTTTTCTTTTTCTTCAAGAAAACATATTAAACATTCAAGTTAAACACCCCAAGTATAGAGAGAAAATTTCCTAGAAGTACCCACAACATATGCACTTATAATGAGTGCTCTCAATACTTGTTTTGGTAGAAAACTAAGAAAATATAAATACTTTGCTTGGCGAAACGTACCTGGCTATAGTCATGTGTAAATCCCAGCTAGCATTCTACGTAAATCTACATCGGGCCGTCATCGGCCCGTCAGCTACCCTGACGGGCCGATGACGGCCCGATATAGATTTACGTAGAATGCTGACTGGGATGCATGCTTATGAGTCTGATCGCATTACGAAAACACGCCTATTCAAAATTATAGAACATGTCACCTCCAAAAACTGAAAATTTTCAGATATAAACCTCTGATATTTTTCATATTTCTGCTCAAAACATAGATTGTGGGTACTCGTTAGAACCGCCTCACCGAGGCGGTTCTAACGAGTATCCGCAGTATGTTTTTGAGTAGGCAAGCCCCAGTTTTATTTTATAAAAGTGGGGTTTGATGGGGTAAAAATTAAATTTTTTTCGTGATGGTCAGAAAAAGTATCGTCAGACTTTTATAAGCACCTATCGAAGATTCAGATCAGTCCGCGCATTCGCGCAGTCTGACCTGAATTTTCTCTTTGTGCATTTGGATAGCCAATTATACAAAGTTCTTCATGCAGAAAAAGAAGACTGGTCAGATTGCGCGGATGCGCAGGCCGATCTGAGTCTTCGTTCTGCGCACGTGTCAGCGGGTACATTTTTTTCACTTTTTGACTGTTAGGCCTATATTCTCACTTCTGTTCACGCCTCGTTCAAGGACTTTTGCGTTCTTTTCATTACATAATGCACTTGTTTTAAAACAAACCATTATCTCTATTCAGTTGTTTTGAGAAAAATTCGTAACATGATATTTTAGAAAGTCGTAAACATGGAACATATCGTCTACTTGATCTTTTAAGGCGGAAGGATACACTTGGTCAGTAGATTTCCCACCATTTGTGGACAAGGGAGATAATTTTATGACTTCCTGTTTGCTTTTCTGTACACCAGTTTCCTTCTGAAAATGGGTCTACTCTAAAAGGAAAAGAAAAAAATTGGGGAGCAAATTCTTTCCTTTAAGAGTAGACCCCTCTTCAGAAGGGACTTGGTTGGGAGCAAATTCATTCCGTTTAGAAGATCCCTTTTCAGAAGGGAAATGGTTGCGAGCAAATTCATTCCGTTTAGAGTAGAACCCTTTTATCAGAAAGGAATTGGTAGGGAGCCAATTCATTCCTTTTAGAGTAGAACCCTTTTTAGAAGGGAATTGGTTCGGAGCAAATTCATTCCTTTTAGAGTAGACCCCTTTTTCAGAAGGGCATTAGTTCGGAGCAAATTCATTCCGTTTAGAGTAAACCCTTTTTCAGAAGGGAATTGGTTGGGAGCAAATTCATTCCGTTTAGAATAGACCCCTTATCAGAAGGGAATTGGTTGGGACCAAATTCATTCCTTTTAGAGTAAACTCCTTTTCAGAAGGGAATTAGTGTACATGAGAGTACACCATCGTACTCCCAAGGGAAGCAAATTCTTTCCCTTTATATTAGATCCCTTTTCAGAACGGAGCAAAAACAATTTTGGCAGAGTTGTATCCCTTAAAAGTGTAACAATTAAACTTAAGACATGGTGAAATCCGCGGATAAAAGAACACAAGATTTTATATGAGTATATAAATTTTGGGATTTTCGTAAGCTTCCTTTCAAGTCTTGACAAAAGCAGTGGCCGAAAAACAACAGACTTTTACAATTTGAAATATTCGATTGTCATGGCAAACCTATATGAGTTTTACATTTCTAATCTAACAAAGGTAAAATACTCCTCATTGACTTTTTTTCTGCACATATCATTTCCCTTACCTGTCAGAACTCAGTACTGATCAGACAAATCAGAGAGAAGGACATTCCAAAAAATAGGATTTTTTTTTTTCGTAAACTATATATAGTTCATTACGAAAACATGCCTATTCAAAAATATTGAAAATTTTATCACCAAAACATGAAAATTTTCATATAAAAAATTCTGATATTTTTCACATTTCTGCTCAAAACATAGATTATGGGTACTCATTAGAACCGCCTCGTTGAGGCGGTTCTAACGAGTACCCACAATCTATATTTTGAGCAGAAATAAGAAAAATAATGCATACCCCTGTAAACCCCAGTTTTACTATATAAAAGTGGGGTTTAAGGGGGTCAAAATTATATAGGCTTGTTTTCCTGATGTTTTATGCTGACTCATATATCAGTAAGACGGGAGCCAGTCTATGGAAAATCTTGCTGTAAACAGCATAAACTCTGTTTTCAAAATTCTGCAGAAGGTCGTTTGTCGTATGGCGCTTAAGTCAGTTTTGTCATGATTGAATGCAAAATCTTTTGTTGTAAGTATACCTATGCACTCTAACGAACAGTTATTTTTCTATTATAAGGGATAAAAAATCAAAGATTTTAATTTTCCCCATGGTAAAAGGACTGCAAATCATGAAAAAATCGATAGGGTAGGTAGTTTTGAGACAGGTTTCATCAAGTTTTATTTGTTCAAAATATCTGAAGTTTTCACAATGTTGTTATGAAACATAAATGGTTAAAATTCAATGGAGAAAGGCAAAACATTAATTTTTCCCCACAAATCAGCTTACCGGAGATGTTACACAGATCAGACGAAGTTTTTGTCGTGAATTTAATTTAATTTATGGGTAAACATTTGAGAGGGTAGGCTAAGCCTAGTCCTGCTGAAATCGGATGTGCCCTGCCTTTGCAAACAGTGTAGATCTAGATCAGTTGGTCTCTTCAGAAGTCAACTGATCTGGATCTGCACTGTTTGTCATGAGGTATGTAAATTTGTATCGAAGACTGGATCAAGTAACATGATTAGTTGAAAATTGGAGGTGGGCGTGGCATTTTAATTTATTCAGCATGACAAGGGTTAAGATATGTTTTCAACAAATTTTACATGTTCAAACTTTCTAACGTTTCAATGTAGAAAAACAAATATGTTTTCTTAATAAAGTTTTCCCACAAATCGGCTTGCCGGAGATATTACATATGTACATAGATCAGACCAAGTCTTGATCGTACATTTATTTTTGGGGTAAATATTTGAAAAAAAAAAAGCACAAAATCAGAAAAGACAAATGAGACGAAACGTCAGAAAACGTACCTTCGGACATGTGCGCCCTTCGCGTTCGTACAGTCTGATCAGATTCCTCGCTGGGCGCATTTTTGACAGCCAAGGATGCAACGTTTCTACCTGCGGACAAAGAAGACTCTAATCAACAGGTTAACGGTTAACCCTTAAAGCGCCAATCACAACAATTGTCGTCTGCTTTGTCTTCTGCCAGTTACTTTAAAAGTCATTGCTGCAAACAGTGTGGGCCCAGATCAGACTGCTCCTTTAGGAGCAGTCTGATCTGGGTCCACACTGTTTGCCTATATGCAAAATATATGTTGAAAAGTTTGCAAGAAGATGCAGCAGACGACATAAACAGACGACATTTTCAGATGCGGGTTTTCTTGGCGCTTTAAGGGTTAATGGTATTTCCTCTTTTTGTTTTGCACAGGTAACCCGACAACAGGATGACCTATATGTACTTTGCCAGAAACAACCACAGCTGGAAATGGAAACATTTTATTACTATTTATGAAGAATGTGTAGCTATGAATGTTTCAGACTGCGGATGCTAGCCAAACTGATCATCCTGCTGTTGACGGCCGGAGTGTCGTGCCAGAATGGTAAAGACACTAGCCATTAACCCTTTCATACCTGAGTTTCTGAAGTGGACTCTTCCGTCTATGAAATTGAATGAGTCCATTATCCCATTAAGGGATGTCGCGTAGAAAAAATCGATCACAAAATGGCAAATAAATGCGCGACAAACTAGAAAAAAGGCCATTACTGTAGATCCTGACGAAACGGCTCGTATGTGCCATGTCATCTGCACATACACTGTTGCAAAACCTTTTTTTTCTGGTCTGTGCAGTTGAATTGGTTATTTATTATAACTAACACACCATGCAAAAAAAAAATGCGCGATCGGCCGAAAAGTCGACCGACCGACCATAAGGCTCACTTGCAAACGGTGTATGTACAGATGAGACGGCTCGTACGAGCCGTCTTATCTGTACATACACTGTTTGCAAAACCTTTTCTTTTCTGGTCTGTGGAGTTGAAAGGGTTAATCATTATAACTAAAACACCATGCAAAAATTGCGCGATCCGCAGAAAAGTCGACAGACCGACCATAAGAACCTTGCAAACAGTGTATGTACAGACGAGACGGCTCTGTACATTCACTGTTTGCAATTTTTTTTCTGGTCTGTGGGGTTGAAAGGGTTAATCATTATAACTAACACAACATACAAAAATTGCGCGATCCATAGAAAAGTCGACCGACCGACCATACGGTTGACTTTCAGAGTGTGGTCTGTAATCGACTTATGTCCACCCGTCTGTGCCCAGTTAGCGAAAATGGTCATAACTCTTGAACCCTTGAGAATATTTTGATAATTTTTCGCACACAGATTGATACCAACTAGATCTAGGCAGTGAGATTGCCAAATATTTTTTTTCGCTAGTGACCAGCCTTTATAGTCATGCTATTACTTTATTTTATTTTAATGGATTATAAAACAGGATTATAAAAATAAATATTTAGTTACTGGAGACTGGAGCCAGTCTGTAGCTATAAATGTACCTGTTAGCCCACAATTTCTTGCATGTATACTTTATATTGAGGAATAAACCTCGGTTGTTGACTAACATGTACGTTTTACACATTAGGTAGGTTTTGCAATCATAAGGTATCAGTTCGTTTAGTATGTATAGCAGTGTTGCATTCTTTTTTTGTGTGTGTATTTGTTTGGTTTTGTTTGGTCAGTATATTATAAGGCTATGTAAAATCCTAAAAACGCCGGCAGGGCAGATCATAATTTTACTGACGAAGAAAGTTCTTTTTATAGGCAATTAGAGGTTAAACCATTGTAACCATATTTATTCCAAATAACATATTTATTCTAAATATTTGGACAGACAGGCCTGAACAATCAGTGTAGACCCCGATCAGAAACCATGGAACGTGACTCCTGATCAGGGATTCTGTGGTGCCTGATCTGGGTCTACACTGTTTGTCACTCACCCAGCAGTTCATAAATATATTCACCTGTAGTAAATGGCCTTGTTCAAATTTCAGTATATTCAAATATACTGAAAGTTTTACCACCAAAAAATGGAAATTTTCAGATGAAAAATGCTGATATTTTTTCATATTTCTGCTTAAAACATAGATTGTGGGTACTCGTTAGAACCGCCTCGACGAGGCGGTTTTAACGAGTACCCACAATCTATGTTTTTGAGCAGAAACAAGAAAAATAATGTATACTCCTGTAAACCCCAGTTTTACTATATAAAAGTGGGATTTAAGGGGGTCAAAATTATAAAGGAAATGTTTTCGTGATGTTTCTGACTGAACAGATCCAACCACTGAGGGCTCTGTCAGCTGTAAAGTAAAGAAAAAAGACTGGATCACAGATGATAACATGCAAATTAACTGGACTGTGCCAGAATATGTTATTGAGAAGAACAACCTGTCAGATATGCATGCTGTCGCTAACTGGTAGGTGTAGTTTCCCCTTTGTTTATCTCTGATATCATTTGTATTGGTTACACGAACAATTGTGCATTGGGGTGAAACGTCAGCATAAAATTTTTAGAAATATTTTCCTTATGTTGGGGTGAAACGTCACTCGGCATAAAACTTTTAGAAATATTTCCTTATATTGTTAAATAGCAAAAAGACAGCGCGTTTTGTTATCAAGGGCTCTATCTGGAATAAAACACATTTTTTTTATATCATACATTAGTTTTTCCTTGCAGTATGCTACAGTGGCGTAACTAGAACGTAAATATTGATACACACACCCAGGAAAAAATCTTGAAAAGTATGCCTAGAATCGCTTCTAAAATAGGGGCTTCTCTTAAAGGGAAGAATTTGCTCCCAGGGAAGCAAATTCTTTCCTTTAAGCGCAGCCCCTATCCTTAAGAAGCGAAATATTCCTGTTAATGTCGTTTTATGTAAATATTTTCTTACGAATGTTACGCGCACGCGTAATGCGTAACGCCTATGTGTCATAAAACACCTATATAAATATTCCAAGCCATAACTCGAGATAAGCCAGTGTTTTGACGCACATTTTTTCCCCAGAAAACAGGCTTTGACATTTCATGCAAATTGTCTCCATTGGAGATGGTTTGCAAGAAATGCCAAATCCTGTTTTCAGTGAAAAATAAGAAAAAATGTCACCAATTTGTTGTCTGCTGAATTAGCTCAGAGAGTGGTAATGGTTAAATACAACCTTTCATATTTTTCACTTTGCCACAAAAACATAATGTCGTTTTGTGGAAAAAAATAGAAAAAAAAAAAATAACTTGATAAACTTTTATCTAGATCAATATAAGCCATCGTAATTTTACTATATAATATGGGAAATAAGGACGATGTTGGTTATTACACACGTTACGACTGATTTATGCGGTTAAAGGGTTGCAAGAAGTAATAATCAAATGCTAAAGCTGGATTAAAAACTGCAAAACTTCTGAAAATCCGCCTAATACGGTAAATTTCCTAAATTTTCGTACATGGAAAAAGGTTTGACAGAATGGCATTTGCAAACAGTGCAGACCAAAATCAGACTGCTCACTGTTTGCCATTCCACTAAGCATTTAAAGAAACAACTGCATGAAAAGCAAAATTTTCGCCAAAAAGTATTGAATAATGTGTTCGAAATATTAGGACATTTACCGAAATGTAGATCCCTGCATACACCTTTTTCACAGTGGGGAATCCGCGTGACCAAATGACTTGGTGCACAGAGTTTGTTACTATTTTTAGCTCCCCTTCAGGTAGGATGTTTTAGAATATCTCGATTTATACCTGATGGAATTTTTTTCAAATAATGCGCAGAGTACGCGGAAAATCAAGCTTTTCTGGTGGTGTCAGTGCTATTCTGCAGTGTGGTCTGATTCTCGAGAACACTCGGAGAATGTGTTTCGTCAAAATTCATGTACATTGTCCCGGTGACCCAGATTGACAGCAAAAACATTCTTCGAATGTTCTCGAGAATTAGACCAGATCGCAGATTAGCGCTTACACCACCAGAAAAAGCTTGATTTTTTGCGTACTCTGCGCTTTATTTGAACAAATTCCACTCGGTTTGAATAGAGATATTCTAAAAAATCCTACCTGAAGCGGAGCTAAAAATAGTAACAAACTCCGTGTACTTAGTCATTCGGTCACTTGGATTCCCCAGGCTATTCCATTGACTTCTTCGCATATTGATTTGTTTTGCATTATTCGGCTTATTTTATGTATGCGCATCCCCTTGCTTTAATGATCTTTAATAAAAATATTATGGCCATTAGATTGCTATAACCATCAAAATTAACTTATCAACACTGTGATGAAACTGAAGACCATCACGAAAACATGCCTATATAATTTTGACCCCCTTAAACCCCAATTTTATACAGTAAAACTGGGGTTTACAGGGGTATACATTATTTTTCTTATTTTTGCATAAAACATAGATTGTGGGTACTCGTTAGAACCGCCTCGGCGAGGCGGTTCTAACGAATACCCACAATCTATATTTTTAGCAGAAATATGAAAAATATCAGAGTTTTTAATCTGAAAATTTTCAGTTTTTTGGAGGTGAAATTTTCCATATATTTGAATAGGCGTGTTTTCGTAATGCGAGGGCTTGGCAACGAACCGAAAATCAGCCGCTGGTTTAATTACTAATTAAATAATTTAAGAGCTTTTCGAAAATCAACCTATTGGTGTGCTGAATGAATATCTATTAAATCTTCTATTCGATTTATAGACTGAAACTCGTATATGACTGGTATATATGACTGAAACATCACGAAAACATACCTATATAATTTTGACCCCCTTAAACCCCACTTTAATGTAGTAAAACTGGGGTTTACAGGGGTATACATTATTTTTCTTATTTCTGCTCAAAAACATAGATTGTGGGTACTCGTTAGAACCGCCTCGCCGAGGCGGTTCTAACGAGTACCCACAATCTATGTTTTGAGCAGAAAAATGAAAAATATTTGAATTTTTTATCTGAAAATTTTCGTTTTTTGGTTGTAAAATTTTCAGTCTATTTGAATAGGCGTGCTTTCGTAATGAAGAATATGAAACATACCTTACTCTAAATATTGAGACACGTTAACTCCTTGTCATACTTGTCCTATGATTTATACGTACACGTCTGTTCCACCTCTTACTGATGTATTTAGAATATTGAGTGAAGACCGGTTCTACGGCGTCTGATCTGGGTCTATACTGTTTGCCCAGGTCTGGCTGGCCCTACACTTAGGGTTATTATAGCATTTATAATTAAGCCTTGGACCCAATATAGACGGTATTATTAGGTGCGAGATTAAGCTAAGCGATGTTTACTAACGATGTGATGGATTTAATTAGAACAAAAGTATTTTTTTTTTTAAAAACAACAACAACAAAAAAAAAGAAAAAAAAAAAAAAAAAAAAAAAGAAAAAAAGAAGTGTCATTTTATACAGATACATGTAGGTGAAAATAGCTGTAGGTGATAAGCTATAACTGACTGATACAGACGACTGGCCCGATGACCTGAGTACTAAACGTTTCAAATGATAGCATTTCAAAGCCTTTCACGGTCAACAAATCATAAGGTGTGTGTGTGTGTGTGTGTGTGTGTGTGTGTGTGTGTGTGTGTGTGTGTGTGTGTGTGTGTGTGTGTGTGTGTGTGTGTGTTGGCAACTCAAGGTCTTTGTATCAATACCAATTTATATCATATTGTATCGTGTATTTATGTTTGCGAGGAAATGGTCTCTTTGTTGTAATTCTAGCATTGTGGTCACCAGTTATAGGCTGGTCGCTTTGCTGCAGTCTATTTTCTTTCCGTGATGCTAACTTTGCGGCCATCTTCTTCAGTAGCTGACTATTTTGGTTTTTGTTTTCTTTCTGCTTGTATTGGTTTAATATTTGGAGCTGCAGCAGGAGACAAGGTCGAGGTTTCGCGCGAGTAAAACCCCAGTAATTTTGTCTGCTCTCCGTTCCGTGGAAGTTCCTCTGTTGCAGCTGTTCTCTGTTCATTACGAAAACACGCCTATTCAAATATATAGAAAATTTCACCTTAAAAAAACTGAAAATTTTCAGATAAAAAAACTCTGATATTTTTCATATATCTGCTCAAAACATAGATCGTCGAGGTGGTTCTAACGAGTACCCACAATCTATGTTTTTGAGCACTGAAATAAGAAAAATAATGTATATCCCTGTAAACCCCAGTTTTACTATATAAAAGTGGGGTTTAAGGGGGGCCAAAATTATATAGGCATGTTTTCGTGATGTGTGTGTGTGTGTGTGTGTGTGTGTGTGTGTGTGTGTGTGTCCTTATCTCTCCTTCTTTTGGTGATTGTGGCATTTCCTCGGTTTGTTTCCTTATACAGTCGACTCTCGTTATCTCGAAGTCCAAGGCACTCTCTGAAAAACTTCAAGATATCCGTGCCTTGACATATCAGATTTGCAGAGTTGAGGAAAAAATAAATCTATTACGAAAACATGCCTATTCTAATATATTGAAAATTTTACCACCAAAAAATGAAAATTTTCAGATAAAAAAATCTGATATTTTTCATATTTCTGCTCAAAACATAGATTGAGGGTACTCTTTAAAATCGCCTTAACGAGACGGTTCTAACGAGTACCCACAATCTATGTTTTTGAGCAGAAATAAGAAAACTAATGTATACCCCTGTAAACCCCAGTTTTACTATATAAAAGTGGGGTTTAAGGGGGTCAAAGTTATATAGGCATGTTTTCGTGATGGAACAACCACATTTCACAAATGAATACGTAATTTGACTGACATAAGAAATATTGAAAATATTGTGGTAAAGAGGAGAAATTGCTCCTTCTCTTTTCTACAATATTTTGTTACCTGTTGTTAGAACTCCATGTTAAAACAGGGACCAGCTTTTCAGTTCGAGATAAGCGGTTATTCGAGATAACGAGAGTCGACTGTATATTTTCTGAATTAATACTTCTGATCCGCTTTCTTGAAGTATTTGTAATTATAACGTTTGAATAGGAAAATGGATGAGAATTCTGGGCCGTGTATGCAAGTGACTGTGACGACGTGTACAATGAAATATGGAGAAAGAAACACGGTTGATTTTTCCAGTGAATTTAATTTTACTGTAACCTTGGAGAATAGTGAGGGAGTCATCTTATGGTTCTTCAACAAGTGGATTGATCCAGTACTATGTCGTAAGTTTTAATTTTTGGTTTCATTGCTTTCATGTTTGCATATAGCTGCTACTTTATTGTATAAGACCTCAATAGCTCGAGCCCGATGGCGCGTTCACCATGGCTAAATCGAACTCATTTTTGAGTTCCTACGAAATTCTTCCGATAGCTCAAGAAAACAAATATTTAGGGATTTTTTTCTTATTTTGTTATGAAGTATGTTGTGTGTACTCATTAGAATCGCCTCATTCTAATGAGTGCACTCAACATACAATTATTGTGTCGAAAATAAAAAAGATTTCCCTAAATTATCGTTATTTGCTTCCTGACCTGGTGGCATGATTAACCCTCAGTGGCTCGAATTACCCATATCTCGGTCCAAAGGATGTTCGAGCCATTGAAGATCGACAGTATACAGTCGACTCTCGTTATTTCGAATTCCAAGGGACTCACTGAAACACTTCGAGATATCCGTGCCTCGACATATCAGAGTTGAGAGAGTGAGGAAAACAATAAATTGAAAAAACACATTTAGCAAGTGAATATGTAATCTGACTCCTGAAGTTAGAAATATATATATAAAATAATGTGAAAAAGAGGAGAAATTGCTCCTTAGGAGCAATTTCTCCTCTTTTCCACATTATTTTGTTACCTGTTGTCATAGTTTCACGTAAAACAGGGACCAGATTTTCACTTCGAGATAAGCGGTAATTCGAAATAAGTGAGTTCGAGATAACGAGGTTCGACTGTATAAAGACATATGGAGATTGGCAAAGCAACGATGTGAGCTCCAACGCAAGGAAACATACCTTCGGACATTTACGACCAGCGAAGATTCAATCAGCCTGCGCATTCACGCGATCTAATCAGAACTTTGGATAAGCAAGAAAGCCTTTTTTCATGCAGACAACGGACTGATCAGACTGGGCGCACATTTCAGATGGTACGTTTTCTCTTGTTGCGACTCAAATGAAACATTATAATTGATGCCCAACGTGGGAAAAAGGACCTTAAGCAATATGCGAACAGCGAAGATCCAAGTGAGCGTGCGCATCTGTATGCAGTCTGATCTGGAAATTTTCTGATCGTAAACATATACTACAATATCCATTGGTTCTATAAGCGGGCAACGAAGGAATTGTCTGCAAATTGCATTAGGGCGCAAATTGCGTAAGGACCCATTTTATGCGTTGTACATCAAATGTCAGATGTGAGACTCAGCGTCAGAACTGATTGAATAATAGAGTTTGGGCCTTAAGATTTTCCATGCACGGGGACAGTTTATGGAAAGTTTCTTGTAAATCAGTGTTTTTGCTGCCACAAGGTTCATCATCTGTAGTCGAGATTTGTCACATTACGAAAACACGCCTATTCAAATATATAGAAACTTTCATCTTCAAAAACTATACGTTTCAGATTAAAAACTCTGATATGTTTTCATATTTCTGCTCAAAACATAGATTGTGGGTACTCGTTAGAACCGCCTCGACGAGGCGATTCTAACGAGTACCCACAATCTATGTTTTTAGCAGAAATAAGAAAAATAATGTATACCCCTGTAAACCCCAGTTTTACTATATAAAAGTGGGCTTTAAGGGGGTCAAAATTATATTGGTATGTTTTCGTGATGTCTGTAGTCGATCGACTGGGGAAACCAGAAATATGTAATCTTGCTTGTCATTTTTGTTTGCTATCTCTCCTTTTTTTGGTGACGCGGAGTGGCTTTTTCTTAATTGTTTTTGTTATCTCGAGTCCAATGCTTTGTTTCCTAGATCAACCCCCCAAAGTTGGTACTGTGCTTGCGAGTCCATTGACTAGCTCGTGTCTTAAGGTCATGTGGTATTATACAGTCGACCAGGTATGCACCAGCTTGGGCATGTCTAGAAAGAAGATCTACCGTCTCAGCTACAGGGTTCATGAGTCGGAGAACAGTACTTGGTCTGTGAGTATAGAATACAAACCTGGTCATTAAAAAAATTGCAGGGGCTTTGCACACATCAGAGAATATATTTCTCAGCAAAGTCGGGGCACTTGGTGACATCACTGTTGAGACTGTTGATCTAATAATAGTTGTTCCGACTTTCTATTAGTCAATTTCAACGATTTAACGTTCGTAAGATAATAGAAAAAGTTTTAAAGCGTATATAATGTATAATTTTAGAAGACAACGTCAATCGACAGGCACTGCTTTATGAATAGATTTGATTTATGAATAGACATCACGAAAACACGCCTATATAATATTGACTCTTTTAAACCCCACTTTTATATAGTAAAAATGGGGTTTACAGGGGTATACATTATTTTTCTTATATCTGCTCAAAACATAGATTGTGGGTAGTCGTTAGAACCGCCTCGCCGAGGCGGTTCTAACGAGCACCCACAATCTATGTTTTGAGCAGACATATGAAAAATATCAGAGATTTTATCTGAAAATTTTCAGTTTTTGGAGGTGAAATTTTCTATATATTTGAATAGGCGTGTTTTCGTAATGATAAGTCAAGTGCAAAAGTCTGACAAGTGTTGTCCACTAAATTTTGAGCAGAGATGTTCATACGGAACAACAATTGTCCACGTTATACCATTGTGATCATATTATATGTGCGTCCCTGAACCACCGAATAAACTCGTCGTGATCAATGATAGGTGTAACCAAAATGTGGTGGTGACATGAACGCTTTGCGTTTCGGTGCTTATGCAGTAATGCAAGCGTTTCCGTGATTTGTCACAGCGAGGGAATACATGTAGCAGAAGCTATTGACATGACGGGCGGTCCAGTAGAGAGGTACTGACACAGCGGCCGGGAATTTCAAATACAATGTAATAAGAAAATCATGGCATTTTATAATGTGGGCCCCTTTTTATTAAAAAAAAAAACACCGTCTAAGACAATGCAAGCAAATTATTCTATTTTCCTTGTGCACTAATATTATGTTTGTATCAAGCGGAAGACTCACAGCTACTTAACAAATGTCTTGTGTATACCACGGCAGAACTAAGGGCGAGGATTATGGCATGTAAAATCGATTTAAGCCCCCAAGTAAGGTGTTTACTGACCGTTCCAAGCCGGTGCTTCTGCTGTGGTTACTATTTCTGTCATTGTATTTGTTTGCATGTATGTCTTGGTGATGGTAAAATTTTTATTTTTGAGAGCCTTTTGGCCAATTTTAGGGAAAGAAACTGTCCTTTTGGCTTCCTGCTTGTAGTGTTTTGATTGTGGTGCGGTTGCTTTAAGTGCGTCCTTCTTTCCCTTTGATGTCTTGAACGGAAGGTGTTAGGTAATTGTATCGATTCCTGATCCAGTCCTGATCATTGCCTTCCTTTCTATTTTTAGAATGTTTATAGTTTCACGAACCACTTGAACTTTATTGTCATTCTGACACAAAGCTCGGAAGGGCAACATTCTTTTTGAGATTGGAGAAGAGGCCGTAAAATATTAATTTTTTGATCATGTTAAAGTTGATTTTGGTAAGTGAAAATGTGACTTGCGATGTAACTTGGTTTGGCTACCCTACATAACATCACGAAAATATGCCTATATAATTTTGACCCCCTAAACCCCACTTTTATATAATAAAACTGGGGTTTACAGGGGTATACATTATTTTTCTTATTTCTGCTCAAAACATAGATTGTGGGTACTCGTAAGAGCCGCCTCAGCGAGGCGGTTCCAACAAGTACCCACAATCTATGTTTTGAGCCGAAATATGAAAAATATAAAAAAATTTTATCTGAAAATTTTCATTTTTTTGGCGGTAAAATTTTCAATATATTTGAATAGGCATGTTTTCTTAATGAGTGCTGATTTGACGCACAGCCCACCTATCAAATTCCCATTATGGAAAGTATTTAATTACTTGGTGGTGGTAAGCATTGCATCATATATGACGACCACATGCGTTATTTTCGAAATGTCCCTCCTTTGCATATAGTTTAATATCACGACTTTAACCCTTAAAGCGCCAGTCACAACTATTGTCGTCTGCTTTGTCATCTGCTTGTGATTGTTAAAGTCATTTTTGCAAACAGTGTGGACCCAGATCAGACTGCTCCTGAGCAGTCTGATCAGGGTCCACACTGTTTGCCTGTATGCAAAAATAGGTTTGAAAAGTCTGCAAGAATATTCAGCAGACGACATAAACAGACGACATTTTCAGATGCAGTTTTTTTTTGCGCTTTAAGGGTTAATGGTTGTTCCTCATTTTTTTCTTCTCGGGGAGGCTGTGCTTCGTGATTACAGTCTTTTCTGTGTAACTAATATTTCCATTCACCGAAAAGTAACATTATTCACTAATTCCTGATATGGTAAAGGGCCAAAAGACTGATATGTTTATGTACAATTACATAAGAGTTTTAGTTGTATTATGATCTTAACCAGGTGGTCATCATTAGAACAGAAAGGAAGACGGCGTGTAATGGTAGTTATATGGTGTGTGGTTTGCTGCCATATACGGAGTATGAGATAGGAATCGAGTGTAAAAACATTAATTACAGTGGCGTAGATTATGGACTATGGAGTGAAATGAGAACAGTGGTGGAAAGAACGGATGAGGATGGTGAGACCTACTTTCAATTCTTGGCTACAAGATGAGAAAATTTGCCTTATGACATGTGCGCGCAGCGAAGACTCGGGTCAGCCATCGCAGTGCTGTTCTGATGATAACCTTTGCAACACGCTTTTTGGATAACCAAGGTTCTACGGTTTCTTAATGCGGACAGGAAAGACTCTGATCAGACTGCGCATATGCGCAGTCTGATTAGAGTCTTCTAAGTCCGCACATGTGATAAGATTCACTTTATCTCGCTGCGGTACATGTACATATGAAAATTGCTGTGAAACCCACAGTTAATAAGGATATACATATGCGGCTATATAGTCGAACCTCGTTATCTCGAACTCGCTTATTTCGAATTACCGTTTATCTCGAAGTGAAAATCTGATCCTTATCATAACATGATATATATGACAACAGGTAACAAAATAATGTGGAAAAGAGGAGAAATTGCCCCAAAGGAGCAATTTCTCCTCTTTTCCACATTATTTTATATATATATTTCTAACTTCAGGAGTCAAATTACGTATTCATTTGTTAAATATGGTTGTTCAATTTATTGTTTTCCTCACTCTCTCAACTCTGATATGTCGAGATACGGATATCTCGAAGTGTTTCAGTGAGTCCCTTGGAATTCGAGATAACGAGAGTCGACTGTATAACCGTTACCTTGATTTCGTCCAATGCGCAGTTTGCTTACATTGGTCAATGATAATCACGTGGACAACTACCTTTGGGAAATGTTGGCGTTTGTATACTTTGGCTCGATTGTAAACAATCGACCCAACCAGTCCGTCATCTGATCCTGATCATACATAGGCGACCAGAGCATGGGATATATCATGTAGATGTATAAGCTGACCTATATATGTTGTCTCTTGGCAAATTTGGTTTTGTCCTTAAGCGGAAACTTAGAGCCGTGCTGTCTCTCAGTAAACAGAGCTGCTTAAACTGACCAAATATATGTTTTTGGCCCTATGGAAGCTGAGGGCGAGGGTCGGGATCCCGTAAAGCTAGCTTAAGCCTCCCACCCTTCCAACCCCCATCCCCTAATTAATTCAGTATTGACCGTTCCAAGGCGGTACTTTTATTTTGGTTCTCTTTGTTAATTGTTATGTAATTGTTATGTAATTGTTATGTAATGTTTCCCTTTCTAATGTTTTTCTTTTAAATCATGAAAACATGCCTATATAATTTTGACCCCTTTAAACCCCACTTTTATATAGTAAGACTGGGGTTTACAAGGGTGTAATTTTTTTTTCTTATTTCTGCTCAAAAACATAGATTGTGGGTACTCGTTAGAACCGCCTCGGCGAGGCGGTTCTAACGATTGCCCACAATCTGTGTTTTGAGCAGAAATATAAAAAATATCAGAGATTTTCATCTGAAAATTTTCAGTTTTTGGAGGTGGAATTTTCTATATATTTGAATAGGCGTGTTTTCGTAATGCTAATATATATGTTTAAGATATATTCATTTAAGTTTGGATAACAGAGTTGCCACATTTTTGGGAAAGAGATGCCAACTCTGCTTGCCATCTGTTCATTTTGTGGCTGCTTAATTGGATCTTTCTGTCTTTCCCTTTGGTGTTGGGGGCTCGATGTGGATTGTGTCCATCACGAAAACATGCCTATATAGTTTTGACCCCCTTTAACCCCACTTTTATATAGTAAAACTGGGGTTTACAGGGGTATACATTATTTTTCTTACTTCTGCTCAAAAACATAGATTGTGGGTACTCGTTAGAACCGCCTCGTCGAGGCGGTTCTAACGAGTACCCACAATCTATGTTTTGAGCAGAAATATGAAAAAATATCAGAGTTTTTTATCTTAGAATTTTCAGTTTTTGGAAGTTAAATGTTCTACATATTTTCATAGGCGTGTTTTCGTAATGACTTCTTAAGTTTACTTATTTACTTAAGATATTGTCTTATTATTATGGCATATTCTTCTTACTGAGTGGCCAGAAATTACACTTTTTATAGCTTTAATTAAGGGAACGGGATACACTTGATAGATATTCCGCAATTTTTATAAGGGAGACAACTTTTGTACATTCATGTTTGCTTCTTGCACACGATTGATTGATTGTGTTGAGGTTTAACGACACGTTAACCCTTATGGGTCATTTTGTGTCGTCTCCCAGAGAAAGGGAGAAAATAGATAGAAAAAATAAGTAGAGGAGATGAGAGAGGGATAGGAAGAAAGAGGGATATGAAAGAAAGTGAAGAAACAGAAGAAATAACATCCCCCCTCTAGCCTTACCTGATGCCTCTCTGGAAAGTTGTAGCCATTCACCCTTAGATATTAGAAATGGTGAAATTTCATAACTATCCTGTTTGCTGAGATGAAGTAGATGTAACTGTTTAAAGAAATAAAAAGAAATGTATTTTAGAAGCATGTCTTTTCCTATCCTTTATAGTGCCGTCAGGGACGCCGGAAGTGGCGGTCGGAGGATTCTTTTATGACAGAAAAGACTGCGACGACAGTAGAAAGAGGCACGTTACATTTTATTGGAAGGTGAGGCAGATTTTTATTTTGTTTTGCTGTTCTGTTATCAACACTTGCAATAGTTTATTTGTATTCAAGACAATTTTATGCGTATATATTTTGCAGATAGTAAAGTCATAGGCGTATTTTATTTTTCTATAATATCCATTAACCTTTAAAGCGCCAAGAAAAACTGCATCTTAAAATGTCGTCTGTTTATGTCGTCTGCTGAATATTCTTGCAGACTTTTCAAACCTATGTTTGCATGTAGGCAAACAGTGTGGACCCTGATCAGAGTTTGATCTGGGTCCACACTGTTTGCAAAAAATGACTTTTAAAATCACAAGCAGATGACAAAGCAGACGACAATAGTTGTGATTGGCGCTTTAAGGGTTGTTGTAAAAGCTACCTGCAGATGAGGTAGATGCGTGTTTTATCCCATTATTATATGCATGTACGAAGCTGTAAAATCGGAGCTATTGCCTCTGTTATGCAAATCTTATGTCTGCAAATGGGGCTTATCCCTGCTGAAATCTCCTTCAGGTAGAGAAGGATTTCTGGAATAAGCTGATATTGTGTTTACAATTTTATTTTAGAATGTACCTCAGGTAGAGGGAGCCTTCTGGATTACACTGAGAGTGTGTTGACCATATTATTTTAGGATGTACCTCAGGTAGAAGGAGCCTTCTGGATTACACTGATAGTGTGTTGACCATTTTATTTTAGAATGTACCTCAGGTAGAGGGAGCCTTCTGGATTACACTGATAGTGTGTTGACCATTTTATTTTAGGATGTACCTCAGGTAGAGGGAGCCTTCTGGATTACACTGATAGTGTGTTGACCATTTTATTTTAGAATGTACCTCAGGTATAGGGAGCCTTCTGGATTACACTGATAGTGTGTTGACCATTTTATTTTAGAATGTACCTCAGGTAGAGGGAGCTTCTGGATTACACTGATAGTGTGTTGACCATTTTATTTTAGAATGTACCTCAGGTAGAGGGAGCCTTCTGGATTACACTGATAGTGTGTTGACCATTTTATTTTAGGATGTACCTCAGGTAGAGGGATATTTCGGGAATAAACTTATAATGTGTTTACTATTTTATTTTTGAATGTACCTCAGATAGAGGGAGATTTCTGAAGTAAACTCACAGTGTGTTTATAATTTTATTTTAGAATGTACCTCAGGTAGAGGGAGATTTCTGAAAAAAAAATGATAGTGTGTTTACCATTTTATTTTTAGGATGTACCTCAGATAGAGGATATTTCAGGAGTAAACTGATAGTGTATGCCTCACGTAGAGGGATATTTCGGGAGTAAACTGATAGTGTGTTTACCACTATATTGTAGAAAGTATACCTCAGGTAGAAGGAGATTTCTGGAGTAAACGGATAGTGTGATTACCAGTTTATTTTAGAAGAGGGCGATTTCTGGAGTAGATTGACAGTATGTTTACCATTTTGTTTTAGAATGTACCTCAGGGATTTCGGCAGGGCGAGATAAAGGGTTTCAAAATAGATATTTCTGAAATGAAACACCATGTGCCAACTAAAGTCAAAACCTACGAAGTACTAGGACAGGACACCTTATCTTCCACCGTTATATTGCCTTGCTCTATCTCCTACCTTGTCACTTTGAAAGCATTCACTGTAAAAGGCGCTTCGGAGAATTCTTCAGCCATATTTATTCCCAGAAACAGTTTAGGTAAGAGTACCTTGGCATCTCTGAGTATCGGGAGTATTATTGTTAATACTAATACCGTATTTAACGAAAGTAGTCGAACGCACAGGTCTGAATAAACAGTTTAGACCCAGATCAGACGCCGCAGAAAGCGGCGTCTGATCTGGGTCTACACTGTTTGCAACTCACCCCCCATTTTTTAACACATTAACAAGTGATGAAATGGACTTGTTCAAAGTCTAGGACAAGTATGGCAAAGAGTTAAGATGTCTGAATACATCACGAAAACAAGCCTATATAATTTTGACACCCTTAAACACCACTTTTATATAGTAAAAGTGGGGTTTACAGGGGTATACATTATTTTCCTTATTTCTGCTCAAAAATAGATTGTGGGTACTCGTTAGAACCGCCTCGTTGAGGCGGTTATAACGAGTACCCACCATCTATGTTTTGAGCAGAAATATGCAAATATCATTTTTTTTTAATCTGAAAATTTTGTATATTTGAATAGGCATGTTTTCGTAATGATATAAGGTAAAATATCATTTTTTTTAATCTGAAAATTTTGTATATTTGAATAGGCATGTTTTCGTAATGATATAAGGTAAATACGGTACGAGCTGTATATAGTAATGAGTCTGATCAGACAACGTAGTTTCTGTGCATTATTGATGACACGATTTATAAAACGATAGAATTCAAGATACCCAGGAATGTTCTCAATCATTAAAAAACTCTGTAAGTTGTCCCCCTTTAAAAAATTGCTATAACATCTTCGAGTTTTCGCCCTTCACAATGATTAAAAAATAAAATAAAAAGTTTCGAACAACACCTGCAGTCGGCTCAGAACCTGTGTGTTTTGTATAGTGAATACTTAGACCTTCGTGGCTTAATATTAGGACAAAGTAAACCTATAAATTGCACATTTTCGTATACTCAGACCAGACTGCGCCTAAGCTTAGTCTTGCCCAAAGGTTATAAAACATTTTATTTATGTTGAACTTAGCTGAGCATGAAATTTATCCTGGTAACAATTATCAAATTACTAACAATTTCAAATTCTTTTTTGCTAAACAGCTGAGTATGAAAATTTCTCTGCTAATAAATCTGAAAATACCCATTAAATTTGGTATTTTCATATCTATTAGCAGCGAAAATTTCATGCACAACTGAGTTGAGCATGAAAAAAGTTTTTATTACCTCGGGGCCTTATCTCCGTATGTACAGATTTCATATACACTTAGAAGTTGTTATGAAGCAGCTTTTAGTCTATAATACCAATACAACTAACTTAGTGTACGTTGATTTGTCGAATGAAAATTCAAAAGCGCTTTTTAATTGGGGAGATCTACTGAACAGGATAATTCGCTTAAATTTTTAAAATATGGAATTATAAAGAAATTAATTTGTTTTTTATTGATTTGTAAACGCAAGCGAATTTCTCATAAACTTAATAAAGCCTGAAGGGCAAAGGACTTAAAAGTCCTGATTTGTAAACGCCAGCGAATCACTCACAAACTTAAAGGCTCCATATTCCTCAAAAATAGACTTTTTATTATCCAAGAAAGGTTTAATAAATTGATTTATGGTATTAATACAATTATAAAACGTGGCACCTGATAGCCTGTAAAAAATTCAGTTAGTCTCTCGTTCTTGAAATGAAATGAATTTTTATCGTATCTCTAAATTAATTTTGCCAACATTAATTCAGAGATACGATAAAAAAATCATTTCATTTTTGATTCTGTTCATAAACGAGAGACTAAGTGAAATTTTACAGGCTGTCAGATGCCTTATTTTATGTTCATATAAATACTATATATCAATTTATTTAATCTTTCTTGGATGAAAATGTCTTTTTTTGAGGAATACGGAGCCTTTAATAAAGCCTGAAGGGCGATGGACTTAAAACTCCTGATTTGTAAATGCCAGCGAATCACTCACAAACTTAATAAAGCCTAAAGGGCTAAGGACTCAAAGGTCCTAATTTGTAAACGCCAGCGAATCACTCACCAACTTAATAAATCCTGAAGGGCTGAGTTAAAAGTCCTAATTTGAAAACGCGAGCGAATCACTCACAAACTTAATAAAGTCTGAAAGGCCTGAAAGGCGAAGGACTTAAAAAGTCCTTCGCCTTTCAGGCTTTTTTAAGCTTGTGAGTGATTCGTCGATGTTTACACATTGATATAATTCACCAAAAATAATATTCAGTCCTATAATATAATCTTTTGCTTCATAGTTTTAGATATAGATTTAGATGTAGTTCCAGTTATCCAAGAACGAAGTAAGGATATTCAGCTAGAGTGGGTAATTCGTAGCAATATCACCTCCCCTATTACTGCCTATACAGTGTACATGTGTGAGAAGACACTCGATGGAAAATGCAAGGTATCTTCTTTACGCTTAGCATACAGGTATCTTCTTTACGCTTAGCAGACAACATTTCAAATATTTCCCCTTATTTCCGCTTATAGACAATTTGCATGCAAGGTCTAAGCCTATTTACTAGGAAAAACAAGAAAAAATATCATCGATTTATCGTCTGATGAATTAGCCTAGAGAGTTGTGATGGTGAAATATGTGCCTCTTCTCGAGAAAGATGGTCGGCGTGCGAGGCAGGAAGGTCCCGGATCACAACATTATTCTGCGCATTCGAACGGGACTCGTTTTGACCTTTGTGGTTTCCAACAAGAAAGTGGATAGCGCATATATTCTGACCAGGCTACGCGGATATGCAATACAAATATAAATAATATTACCCGGGAAAAGCCACACCCACGAAACACAGATTTCCCGCGGCATCGATAGAAGAAGAAATGAGAAGCAAATAAGGAAGAGGCTATAGCGATTTCACGAAAACATTACGAAAACACGCCTATTCAAATATGTTGAAAATTTCACCACCAAAAACTGAAAGTTTTCAGATAAATATTCTGGTATTTTTTTCATATTTCGACTCAAAACATAGATTGTGAGTACCTGTTAGAACCGCCTCGGCGAGGCGGTTCTAACGAGTACCCACAAGCTATGTTTTTGATCAGAAAAGATAATTTTTTATATCCCTGTAAACCCCAGTTTTACTATATAAAAGTGGATTTAAGGGGGTCAACATTATATGGGCATGTTTTCGTGATGAAATGATTATTCACAAACATTTGTCATAGCGAAAATGTGTTCAAATCGCTAATGACAAACATGACGAATACCTTATATATTTCACTTAACTATATACATATACTGATTAATGTCTATGTACCATTTAATGTGATGTACTACCACTTCACAATTTTTCTCAAATGGGCTCAGTTTTGTCAAAGTAAGACGATATCAAATAAATTTCGCCAATTCAAAACGTTTGTCAGTATTGATTTCACGTAAAAATCACTATTGACAGACGTTTATCGATAGCGATTTCGTGTAAAAGTCACTATTGACAAACGTGTTGCGATTTCATGAAAACATAACTATTGGCAATCGTTTGTAAATTGCGATTTCACGTAAAAATCACTATTGACAAACCGTTTATCAATTGCGATTTCACGTAAAAATCACTATTGACAAACTTTTGTCAATAGCCACTTCGAACAAAATATGATAAAACAAAACGGCACAGTTGCAATAACTAAGATACAAACAAAGAACTGCTAATGCAGAAACGCCTTGGAATAGTCAGCAGTAGAACTACTGGCGGGCAACTCTCTTTACAGACAACTCTCTTTATACTGAGACTCAATACAACGACAAAATTCGTTATAATGACAATTTCACTGTCACGAAACTTTCACTTAAGAGGTGCCACTTAGTCACAAATTATGCAAGAATATTGTATTTAACACTTTAAAGAAGCACAAGTTTGTATATTTGTTAGAATCGCCTCATAGTGGCGATTCTAACAAATGTCCAAAACACATGTTCTGTGAGGAAACAAGAACAAAACAAGACTTTTCTTACATATTAATCTGCTTATTAAGTATTTTCTACAACAGCAAATTCATTTTAATGGCAACGTCTTTGGGAACAAATGCTGTCGTTGTAACTAGGGTTCACTGTAGTGTTTCTCGCGTGATTCATGTCAGATTTTAAACATTATTGTTTGCAAAAATTTGAAAAAAAAAACAAAAAAAAAACAAAAAAACAAAAAAAACAAAAAAACAAAAACAACAAAAAAAAAAAAAACCAAAAAAAAAAAAAAATCCAAACAAAACAAATAAAAAAAAAACAAAAAAAAAACAACAACGAAAAACGCTATTACTTTGATTTAACATAAAATTTTCCTTCAAGGAAGAAAAAAAATCAGATAATTTCGGCTAGGTTCTGCAGATGTTTATGTTTAATGATCTTTATTCATCAAGCTTATAAGAGTCATCAAGGATTAGTACCAAAATTTTGATGTGGGTCTACAATGTATACTCAGTCCTGTCTGTTTGAATACTTAGGGTAAATATGGCGTTTATGTCTGCGTGTATATACATCGCTGGTGAAGGGGTGCTTTTTACTCATCACGAAAACATGCCTATATATTTTTGACCCCCTTAAACCCCACTTTTATATAGTAAAACTGGGGTTTACAGGGGTATTCACTATTTTTCATATTTCTGCTCAAAACATAGATTGTGGGTACTCGTTAGAACCGCCTCGTCGAGGGGGTTCTAACGAGTACTCACAATCTATGTTTTCATCAGAATTCTGAAAAATATCAGAATTTTTTATCTGAAAATTTTCATTTTTTTGGTGGTAAAATTTTCAGTATATTTGAATAGGCTTGTTTTCGTAATGATTATTATTAATTTTTGAATGATTAAATTTTGTTTTTATCTTCTGCTCTAGTCACATATCATGTGGACCATTCTACCTCCTAAAGAACACCATTATTTATTAAAAGCAGCAACAGTGTTACATTCACCACATAAATATATATACGGGATATCAGTGCAATCCTATAACAGAACTTCAGCAATTAGATGGACATCTTGTCTCTATACTAAAGATACAGGTAAAGTTTGAATAGTTTGACGAATGAGTAGAATAGATACAAATATTTATTAGAGGCAGCAACAGCGTTACAGTGACCATATGAATACATATACGGGATATTAAGCTTGAATAATTTGATTAATGAGTTAGAATGGATACAAATATTTATTAAGGACAGCAACAGTCTTTCTCTCATCACATACTTACATCAGTGCAATCGTATAACAGAACTTTAGGAATTTAGTGGATCTCTGTAATAAAGAGACAGGTATTAATTGTGAATAGTTTAATGAGTCGAATGGATACATGTTATTTATCAAGAGATTCCGTATTGGCCCAGTTACAGGTCCGAAGTCAGCTGTATTGGCCCGAGGCCGAGACCAAAGACGACTGGGCCACTGTGATATCACTTAATTTATGACATTTTTATTAATTAACAGTTAGCTGAGTATCAATACAGCAGACCAGTAACTGGGCCAATACGACACGATATTGACACAACGTGAATCGTATTGGCCAGAGGTCAAGCTGTATTAAGCGGAGGTCAGTTGTGTATATTGT
Source organism: Anodontia alba (assembly GCA_964016985.1). Lineage (NCBI taxonomy): Eukaryota > Metazoa > Mollusca > Bivalvia > Lucinida > Lucinidae > Anodontia > Anodontia alba. Next base: position 109,752,731 of record OZ024825.1, on the reverse strand, counting down.
ATGACGTAAGAAACGTCATCGATAATACACGGGCTATATTTTACGTATGACTACTGTATATTAAGCAGTTAATTAATGAAAAAACATTTATTAAAGGCAGCAGCAGTGCTAGAATCACCATATAAATATATGTACGGGGTTTCACTGCAATCATATAACAGAACTTCAGCAATTAGAGTGACCTCTTGTCTCTATACTGAAGACATAGGTAAAGTTTGAATAGTTTGACGACTGAATTAGAATGGATTTAAATATTTATTAGAGGCTTCAACACTCTTATATTCTCTTATAGTCACCATATAAATATATATACGGGATGTCCGTGCAATCCTATATCAGAACTTCATCTATTAGGTGGACCGCTTGTCGCTATACTGGAGATACTGGTAAAGTTTGGATAGTTTGATGAGTGAGTTAGAATGGATACAAATATTTATCAGAGGCAGCGACAGTCTTAAATATACCATATAAATACAGGTACGGCGTGTCCGTGCAGTCCTGTTACAGAACTTTAGCAATTAGATGGACCCCTTGTCTCTATACTGAATATACGAATAGTTTGATGAATGAGTTAGCATGGATACAAACATTTATTAGAGACAGCAACAGTGTTACATTCAACATTTAAATACGGGGTCAGTGAAATCCTATAATATAACTTCAGGAACTAGTTGGACCTCTAGACTGCAGATACAGATAAAGTCTGAACAATCTGATGAATGAGTTAGAATAGATAGGATTTATAAAAAATCAAAATGACATCTGATGATTTTTTCCCAGCATGCAGAATATTAAGTAGAATGGATACAATTTCAGGGCTTGTGCCAATCTGTTAAAATGTTTGTTTTGCCTCCCTTCTGAAAAAGAGTCTACTCAAAATAGAAATAAATTTGCTCCAAAGCGGAAAGAGTTCGAGAATTTGCCCTCAATGGGAAAAAATTCTTTCCTTTTTTATTAGGTTCCATTACTCGTACAAAAGGGGATTGGAGTTCGGGAAAGCAAGCATAAGGTCACAAAAGTCGACTTCTTGTAAAGAATGGAGTAAGATGTAGCAGGCAATATAGTCTATGGGGTATTTTAGTATGGCACACGCGATTGGAGAAGCCAGTTCTTATTCCCTATAAAACTAAGAAAATTGTCACTCTGTAGCGAGTTGATATGATAAAACATGAATGCTGCACCAGGTAGAAAATGTCCTTTTTGCATACGCGAATAACAAAGCCCAAGATAAACCTACACATTCAAGCGTTTATTGCCTGAACCCCAAGGTCAATCTGCACATTCAGGCGTTTATTGCCTGAAGCTCGAGGTCACTCTGCACATTCAGCCGTTATTTCCTGAGGTCCAAGGTCAGTCTGCACATTCAGGCGTTTATTGCCAGACGCCCAAGATCATTCTACACATTCAAACGTTTATTACCTGAAGCCCGAGGTCAATCTGCACATTCAGGCATTTATTGCCTGAAGCCAAAGATCAATCTGCACATTCAGGCGTTTATTGCCTCAAGCCAAAGATCATCTGCATTCAAGCGTTTATTGCCCACTTACAAAATCATTGGTTGTTGTATAATAAACCGAAAAAATGAGACAGATTCTAAAATGCTTCTCTCTCATGATCTTCTTTGGTATTTCAAGTATTTGTGAATTCTTTCATCACCCATATCATTTCGATTCCAGATATTCAACCACCACGTGAGGTCAGATTCATAGCAAATGCTATTGAAGGGATGTTGCAGGCACATTGGGATAATCCTTCCTGTGAAAGTGGTCCACCAGCTCCTTATATATTCAAGTTTATTGCCTCAATTTGCGATCTCGGGACTGACACACAAAATAACTGTTCAGGTACGAAAGCGTTTATTCTTTAGAGGGTAAAACATTTAGAAAACATAAATAATCCCCCATGAGACTCTGCATAAGATCATGTTGTGATACTAACCAGCGGGCATGGTTAAGACACCATTGCATTAACGTCGAGTCAGCGTCATGACATTGCATCGACGTTAATAAAACGTGGTATAAATTTCTTGTGCCCACTATGTAGAACAGGACAGTATAATAATGCATGACAACTTTTTTTTCAGAATATTTAAATGGTACAACAGCCGACGTTTAGTGCATGTTTATAGGCCGTAAAACATGACTCAGTTTTTCATTATAGCTTTGACCTCATACATTATATCGGAACAAATAATATCCAACGATAATCTTATGGTCAAGATATCACAAATGGCGCGAGGGGTATTGTACTTTCCTGTATCATTCTTTAATGTATCATTTTTGTCTCATTTCACTCTCATAAACAGACATAAGCAAATCGAGTCTGCCGAATTCTACTTAACTTTGGATATTCTCTCTACTTACGTCAGGAGTAGATACATTTTATAGATTTGTTTGCCATTTCGTACAAAGGAGACAATATCTTTGACTTCTGTTTGCTCAGACTGCAGCCTCCTCCTCATACTTGGGTTGTTCTCTACATTGACAATGGAAAGCTTACTACAAATGGGATGACTTCAATTTTCCCATTGTTAACTTTCCATTCCTGAGCAGTAATATCCCTTCTGCACCAGCATACGGCGTTTACGTTTCACAGTTAATCCGTTATGCCAGAGCCTGTTCAAATTATCAGGACTTCATGGAGCGTGGGAAAGTGCTCACTACAAAATTGTTGAGCCAGGGGTATCTAAAATCCAAACTGGTAGCAACACTTAAGAACTTCTATAGGAGACATTACGATCTGGTCAATCCCTACAATGTGGCAGTTTCTAGAATTGTTTCTAATGTTTTTTGCCAATGACGTGCCATAAGTAGACTTCCCAAATCCCGGACATACGCTTCTACTAATATTTCCTTCGTTCAGGCCTATGGGCATGGTGGGCGAAACTTGCTTAGCAAGTAATGCTTACTATCCGCGGACGCCTGATTACACCCTTTATTCAGGGGTCCATGTCTGTTGGTCTGAACATTCTGATTCGTCATTCGTTTACGGATTTATGAGTTTGGATTATGGCTTAGGTACCATGACCGCAACTACTTTTAGAGGTGAAATTTTCTATATATTTGAATAGGCGTGTTTTCGTAATGAGGAGCAAATTCTGTTCTTTTGAGTAGACCTCTTTTCAGAAGGGAGATAAAACACTTGTAAAAGCGTCACTTTCCTAAACGCATATATAATCTTCTAAAATATCCATTTTCTAATTATTATTATGGGAATGAGTTTTTATTTTTGTGGATTTTATCGATGTGCAAACCCCAGCAAATCACTCACAAATTGAATAAAATGCGAAGGGCTTTATATTTAGTCTGTGAGTGAGTCGCCTGAGTTTACATATTGGTAAAACAAACATAATAATTCATTTCTTATAATTCCATCCACCTTTGTCATCAAAATGTTGCAAATGTTGCAAAATTTGTCAATCTTTTGAGGTGGAGGAAGGAAAAAAGATCCGAAGAATTCCTTCTCTGGACTTTATAGGTGGGAAACTTTTCCTTCAACCAATCAAATTGCGTGAAATGTTTATAAAGATGAGGAGTTTGTATTGTTACTCAATGAACGCCTGGGCATCTTCAATGAACACTTCTATCATGAACATCAATTATTAATTGTTAAAAATGCCTTTGCAGCATCTATTATGGCAAATTACGGATGTTATAGCACACAAATTAGAACCTGGTGAGACGCTGCATCCTGTGGCGTGTGTTGTGTACATAAATAGATTCTAAATGGCATGGACCTTGAGAGCACACTCACAAGAAGTTGTATAGAAGATGTCAAGAAATAGCCACAATCATAGATAATGTCCTACTAATGACACCAAGAGATAGAACAAAAAAAGAAGTAAAACAAAAAACAAACAAAAAAACAAACAAACAAACAAATCAAACAAAAAACAAACTAAAAAATACAAACAAGAAAAACAACAAATAAACAAAAAAAAAACAAAAACAAAAAACAAACAAACAAAAAACAACAACAAAAAACAAACAAACAAAAAAAAACAAACTAACAACAAACATCGTAGATAGTGCACAAGCCATAGATAAAAATGCACAACAAGCAGTTCCCTTTTCTTAAAAAATGATCAAAACGGAGTTCTTTCCCCAAAGAAAAGCAATCAGCTCCCTCTTCCCTTTTTCACAAAACTAAAACAGCTGAAATGTCAAGTTTTCTGGGCCAGACTAGCTAGTTTTGCCCAGTAACACCTGATTAGTGGCATTTGTATATTTTTTTTTAAAATTCAGGAATATGCGAAGTGATCATAAACGACAAGAATATAAAACAATAAACTACAAACTACACTGCAGTGAAGTACAGGGAACCGTTTTACAGCCATCATAACAATGACTTAAGATAAGGTGTTTCTATCAACAGTAATATATTAATAGTTTTTCTTATAATTCACGATAATAATTGTACGGGCACTCAGTAGAAGCGCTTCTAATGAATGCTCACGCCATATTGTTTAGTGGAGCAAGATGAAAAACTACTTGTCCATCTTAAACTTAACCTACGCAATTCATGCTGTTTCCAGAATAAAGTATAGAGAAACGTTGGAAAATTTGTTTATTGCGTACATCGAGACAAAAATTAGTCATCAAAAAGGGCTATAATCAAGGGACAAAACTCTCGCAATGCTCAAAGGACTTAAAAATACAAGAACAAAATAACACTAGGTAAGACATAAAACAAATCGCCATGCTCAAAGGACTTAAAAATACAAGAACAAAATAACACTAGATAAGACATAAAACAAATCACCCCGTAAATTAAACCACAAAGCAACAAAGAGTAAGACCAACACTGGGAACACCGCCTTAGAACGGTCAGTAGAGTAAACTACCGTGGGGTTCAAAGCACTTTTACAGCAGGCCAACTTCACCCTGGGTCCCGATGCTACTCTTAATACAGAAATACATAAAAATTCAGTTCGCACAAAGGCTTCCAACTCAGTCAATGCATCAAAGCGAAAGCATAAATATCAAATTAATCACTATAATAAACGAAGACGAGTACTCATGGCTAATTCTACTCTATGCCAGAGTAAAGGGAAGCCATTAGTTGAACCACGGTTGGCCCAAACCAAAGTCATATCGTCAAGCCCCAACCCATTAGTTAAAGTTTTACGAAGAGGCCTTCATTGAGTCTGAGGCCCCAACCGCCGTCGTGCAATTAAAGAGTGAAGCATAGCCATCATTGGGCTGACAAAAAGGTGGCTCCTCTTTTGCACTTCTTTTATGTGTGATGGTTTCATATGTGGCGTTTGTTTTGTCATTGTTCCCCATCTCTTCTTTTGGTGCCCTGGAAGGCTACGCTTTTTTGATTGTGGCATTTCCTATTATCTTCACTTATATTCTTATACTAAAACCACGATGAACCTGACCATAAAATAAAAAAGATAAGGCACACATTTCGTATTATTCGCCATAGAATTTAATTTTGTTATAAACCATTCTGTCGTATTAGTGGCACAGTTTTGGAAAAAAAAAAGAATGCCAGAATATTTGCAAATCACATATGAAATTTCTATTTATAACAGATCTTTGGAGTAATTGGCTGCGTATCATGATTGTGGCTTTTTCTTGGTATATTCACTTATGTTTTTGGAACCAAATGTGTCTGTAAATAATAAAATTATATTAATTGGTTTTGGAAATGAAATATATCGGCGAATATCTTGTGAACTTACTCATAATATCGGGACCTGCTCACTCCGATTCCCCTTATATATATATTAAAATAGTAAAAAAGTTCGGGAAGTTCCACAATTACAGATCGCCGTCTACTTCCAATACCAAGAGATAGAGCGATCCAACACGGACAACCACAGCTAGAACATATAGAAAAACGACACTTTGATATAATGTCATTACGAAAACACGCCTATTCAAATACAGTCAAACCTGTGTTAGTGGTCACCTCTATTAAGCAGCCAACCTGTATTAAGCAGCCAGAAGAAAGTTGCCCCAAAATTCGTAGACTTATATATTTGAACTGTATTAAGCAGCCACCTGCCTTCAGCAGCCACATTTTAAGCTTCCCATGGGTGGCTGCTTAAGACAGGTTTGACTGTATATAGAAAAACAAATATTTTCATATTTCTGCTCAAAACATAGATTGTGGGTACTCGTTAGAACCGCCTCGGCGAGGCGGTTCTAACAAGTACCCACAATCTATGTTTTGAGCAAAAATATGAAAAATAATGTATACCTCTGTAAACCCCAGTTTTACTATATAAAAGTGGGGTTTAAGGGAGTCAGAATTATATAGGCATGTTTTCGTGATGAAAATGTAAAACTAAAATATCACTAATGTCTGTGTAATTATATACAAATCATTTTTTGCACTCATACAGGTGCAAGTCAAAGTAAAGAGGTTGATGGTCATGCAAACAACATTATATTCACTGGGCTTGATCCATCACGCTGGTATGGATTGCATGTCCAAGCGGTGTCTTTGTCGGGGGAAAACAGTTCGAAAAGCGAGTTCATTATTGGTAAACCATATAAGGACGGTAAGTTTTTAAAATAGTTTTGCTGCCTGTAATTTTTTTGAGTTCAAGATTAACCTCTAAACTTACCAGCAGATCTGCTGCAGATGCTTCTAGCAGTGCATCTTTCGCAATCCACGACATGACCTTCACTGTCTGTGGGTTGACTGATTCCAAATCCAGGGCCCAGTTGTTCAAAGCGTCGTTAGCTTAACGACCTCGTTAGTGGTCAAAATTTTATTTGCTATAGTACATGTAAGTACAATATCTAATTCACAGGTATTTTGCTGAAAAAATGTGAGTAGCTTTTGCAATGCAAAAGCTACTCACATTTGTTTCAGCAAAAATATTGGCATATAGGCCATATTAAATAATCAAAGTTTTAAGGATTCGTTAACTCACGACATCGTTAGTTTTGAACAACTGGGCCCAGGCCGAGGGAAGAGTTTCGCGCGAGTAAATCTAGATTATCCACCACTAATTTTCCAACTGACCGTTCAATGGCGGTCCACTATTGCGGTTGTTTTTTTTTTTGTTTCTTTGTTGTTGGTTTCGTATATGGCGTTTGTTTTGTCATTATTTTCTACTCTCCTTCTTTCATTTGGAACCTCGAGAAGGCTGTGCTTCGGGATTGTGGAATTTCCTCAGGACGAGTATCTTCACTTATATTTTAACTTAAATATGAATTAGAATCATGAATTAGAATATTTGTCTATGGGTAGGTGCAAAACAAATAAAAGGTTGTCCTTACTGTTAAGAAACGGTGTACGAGTATAAAGCAAAATTTAGATAATCAAACTATCCAGTTTGCTATTGCTCCGGAAGCACTTTATGAACGTTCATTGACTGGTCCAATGCTATTTTCCATGGACTGCCCAACGCTATTCTATGTCGTTTCATGTTAATCCATGTAGTCTCCAAAATATAATGTCACATTGACCTCTTATGTATAGGTACTGTTCGTGGTTTTCTTGTGTTTTAGCTTCATATTGCTATCGACACCTTTGTTTGTTTTATTACACTATTTGTGATAATGTGTTTCACCGAGATGTTTCACAGATGAGGAAGAAGACGGACCGAAGGCGTGCCTATAATTTGGAGCTGCTTCAGAAACGAATATGTATGTCTGTTCGTGGGGTGTGGGGGAGCGGGTGGGGGGAATTGTGTGTGTGGGGGCGGGGGTGGGGGCGGAAAGGGAGGTGGGGTGGGGGCCGAATGCGGTGCGGTGAGGTTTCGCACGAATAAGGCTGGTTTGTGCCCCAGTAGAAGTTCTGTTGGTTGTTCCAAGGTGGTTCCTTTGTTGCAGTTCTTCTTTCTTTGTGCGTTGGTGGTTTCATATGTGGCGTTTATTTTGTCTTTCATCACAAAAACACGCCAATATAGTTTTGACCCCTTTAACCTTACTTTCATACAGTAAAATTAGGGTTTACAGGGATATACATTAATTTTCTTATTTCTGCCGAGGCGGTTCTAACAAGTACGCACAATCTATCTTTTGAGTAGAAATATGAACACTACCAGAACTTTTCATTTTTTTGGTGGTAAAATTCTCAATATATTCGAATAATGATTTTCCCCCATCTCTCCTTCTTTTGGTTTGTCAAATATAAGTTGTTTTACATTGAATTTCTTTAAAGACACATTTTGGATTGCATAACACGCTAATGACCATAAGGAGATTAAGATAAAAAATTCTTGGTGACTTTGGCCACCCTTACAGGTAGGGGACTGATAAGGGGAAATTAGATTTGATATAAGCAAAGTTTATGATGAAGACAGAGAAACAGATAAAGTGGATAATTTGGTGATAATTTGATGATTTTTCTTCTGTTTATTCAATAAAATATAGCTGGTTGATATTCATTAGAAATGCCTCTCCCAGGCAGTTCTAATGAATACCCACAACATGTTAATGGAGAAATACAGATATTTATGCCTATTATATGTTAATTTTATCATCAAATGCCCTCTTTCTATTTTATATTTCTATTTCAGTTTATTTGTATTTTTCACAATGCAAGAAAAAACAACACTTTTATTTTGGAAAAAAAAAAAAACTATATAAAAAAAAAAAAAAAAAATAAATAAATAAATGAATAAAGTGATACAGTACAAATCAACAAATTAAATGCAAAATTTGCAAATGAATTTATTTAGTTCAAATGTAACATATTGAATACTGCTCAATTACATGAATTAACCCTTATAGGGCCCCACCTAAGGAGCCTTAACATCCTTATAATGGCTTCATAATCACTTAGATAAGATAAGCCTTTGATGTGCACTCTGTTATCAGGACTGTATATTGGGGGTGATCATGAAGGGGGGGTCTAGCCAAAGAAGGAAAAAAATGTGTCTTTAACACAAATAAATACGCCAATATCCATCGTTTGATTTGCAAAAATATAGAACGGACAGGAGCATTAACTACTATGAGGGTCTTTAACAAGTTTTAAACTCCAGCAGTTTTTGGGTCGATTGTTTACAATCGAACCATAGTATACAGACGCCTTAATTTCCTTAAGGTAGTTGTCTACGTGATTATCATTGTCCACTGTAATCAAACCGCTTGTTAGACGGAATCCAGGTAACGGACATTTATAGCCGCGCTATCCTTGTCGCTGTGACGTCAGAGTCCTGTTGATAGAGGGTTATCTGTAAAACATGGACTAGGACATTTGCGACATTGATAAACAGTTCAGACCCAGATCAGACGCCGCAGAACGCGGCGTCTGATCAGGGTCTGCACGGTTTGCTTAAATTACAGGAAATTAAGGGTTAAATGAAACTGTTCTAAACCCTTGTTCAGGACCATCTTTCCAGCCTACACTCAGAGATAATCGACCCACCAGTGCTGTCAGTGCTTTGATTGCAAGTTCTGGGGACCGTTTCAACGCGGTTTGTCTGTTGCAGTTCGTCTTTGTTTGTTTGTCTGGTGGTTTCATATAGTGCTTTGTTTTGTCATTATTCCCCAATTTTCAAAGTTTGGTGCCTCGGGAAGGCTGTGCTTCGTGATTGTGGCATCTCCTGAATATCTCCACTTACAGCTTTACTAAATTCTGATGCTGCTCCTAATGACAAGTGCGTAGAGGTAATTTACCTGTTCAGTGAAACACGAGAGTAAAACACATACAAAATTTATCTATCTTCTTATTGACCGGCGCGTCTCTTAATATAGCTTTGGATTTTTACAAATGGTAGACTATTCGATTAGCTCATTAAGGCCTTTTTATATTTGCCGAGATCGTCGGTGTGTGACGATCCCGGCAAATATATAAAAAAAATCATGTGACAAACTGTTATAAACAGATTAATGTCTGTTTTATTTTCATTTCAATCAAGAAATTTCATAAAGCTTAATAAAAGCAAACATTAAAGAATCATTTACCTGTTACATAGAAAATTTATTTAATTTTAGTATACCCTTGTCCCCTATCTCTATGTAAACATGAACAAAATTTGCGCCGGTACTTAGATGTTTACGTCTAAATATTTTGTTTTGTATCAGTTTATACCTCTCTCTAGATTCTGGATGGGAAGGTCGGAAGATCGCTTTACTAGTGACGGGACTTGTAATTGTTAGTATATTGACATCTGTTGGCTGTTGTGCTATAGTTAGGTAAGTTTCCTGCCTTTTAACCCAGTTTAGACTGAATAAACTCTCCTACTCAATATATAGGGAGAGTCGACTTTAAATTTTAGTTATGTCAGGCTATTAATTTAGATATTCCTAGACAACAATGGCTAATTTATTTGCAAACAGTGGAGACCCTGATCATACGTCGCATTCTTTGGCGTCTGATCTGGGTCTGCACTGTTTTGCCAGTTACCCTTTTGGAGTCCTTAGGCTAAACAGGGTTGATTTATAGAAATAGTTAAAGTATATTGTTTTCAGTCTGTTAATACAAGTATTGATCTAGATTCGAATAACATACAATCTATCTATCTATCTATCTATCTATCTATCTATCTATCTATCTATCTATCTATCTATCTATCTATCTATCTATCTATCTATCTGTGTATGTCTGTCTGTCTGTCTATCTATCTAGCTAGCTAGCTAGCTAGCTTGCTCAGAATTCGATTAGGTTTTATTTTAGCAACTGTCCTTCAGTGCTTGTTTGTTGGTAGCCGTAAAAGCAAGCACATTCGTCAGTATAGAAATGCTGTGGTCCTGTAGAACAGTTTAGCCGGTCCATTATATGTGAAAAATGAGAGTACATTAAAGTTCTACTAGGAGGCATGAGAGCTGTCGCATTTTCCATGAGAGATCAGATTCGATTAAACACGTCTGTTTTATATCTTTTTGCTGTTGTATTTCCGAAGACCTCCATTTTAGATTCTTTCGATACTTCAGTCTTCTTCAACAATATGACTATAATCATCATGTGCTTTGTATTGGTAGTTTAAATATTCGAAATAAATATTGTTTAAACTAAAACAATGGATAACAGCCATTGCGTTTTTCTTATTGAGTAACATATATAAATGCATACGCTTTGAATAAACAATAGTGTCACAATATATAATGTCATTCATAATAGAATTTAAATGTTTTAAAAGATGTAAATTTTGATGTTACGCAAAAGATAATGAGAACAGATTTCTGAAGCAACTTATGATACTGGTTTAAATGGCTAGTGTTACTATCATTATAATGCTTCCATTATTTTTTAATAGTCTAGAAGAGGTACTTAATTGAAATAATCCGAATTTTGCGGAACTCAATGGCCTTTCGAGCAGGACTTTCTCAGCCAATGGACATGTGTATATAAACATATTCATATGTTTTGTTACGGGGACTGGATACACTTGGTAAATTTTGCGCCATTTTTATAAGGGAGACAACTTTTGATGACGTCATGTTTGCTTTCCTGTAAACAGTACCCTTCTGAAAAGGGGTCTAGGCTATTAGGAAAGAATTTGCTCCCTTTGGGAGCAAATTCTTTCCTTATAGCCTTGACCCCTTTTCAGACAGGGACAAAATCATTTTAACAGAGTTACCTCCCTTGAAAGTGTGTCCATTCTCCTTAACTCTTTATTATTGCAGACCTGCTTGGAATCGACTAAATACTCCCGGACCTGAAGTAGCAGATATTCTACAGGTACAATGTAATCATAAAAAGTCATAATAGCTGTATAATATTGCATGATGTCAAGAAGCGCTAAAATAATACAGAATGTGCCCAGGAAAAAGCACAATCACAGAACATAGCCTACCAATTATACCAAGAGAACGAACAAACAAAGCAAAACAGACATTACACAATAAAAGTAAAAAAAGATTGCCTTTGGAAACAAAGAACACACAAAATCACGAAAATCGGAGACTCGGTTTGATTGAGTCTCTTCATATGCAACACTGTAGTTTGCGAGGCAGCATACGACCTCTAGCGCCCGCAAGTTGTATTCGATTTTTCAAGATAACTAGAATGGGCTCAATAAAATATAACCAGCGAAGTAAATGAAATATAACCTGCACTATGATGATGTAGGGGAGACTTTTACGGCCGCCACACGGCACAACACCAGCTACAGTAGAGTAAACTATAAGTCAACAAGCTACAAATCAAAGAAGAGCAAAGAGCCATCTCTCTCTTTTCCCCCAAAACGTGATCACAATGCTAGGCCCAGATCACTAAGTAAATGAAAAATACAGTCGACTCTTGTTTTCTCGAATTCCAAGGGACTCTCTGAAATACTTCGAGATATCCGTACCTCGACATATCAGATTTGCAGAATTGAGGAAAAAATAATTCGCACAACCACGTTAACAAATATATATATGTAATATATGACTCTTGAAGTTAGAGATATATTGAAAATATTGTGAAAAAGAGGAGAAATTGCTCCTTAAGAGCAATTTCTCCTCTTTTCCACAATATTTTTTTACCTGTTGTTAGATTTTCATGTTTAGGCAGGGACCAGATTTTCACTTCGAGATAAGCGGTTATTTGAGATAAGCGAGGTCGAGATAACGAGAGTCAACTGAATTCTGATTCATGATTTACCCATAGTTAAGCTACGTATCAACTGGCCGCGCCATGCGAAATAGTCTTGTCAAAAAGTCGGCGGTACACTTACCGAACCTCTTGATAACATTTATATTAGATTTGGTACTAGAATATATGGACAAGTTGTGGGTATTCCAGTGAGAATTGATTGTCCACATATTATTGATTTGTTGTGTTTTTGAGGAAAAAGACTTCATGCTGTCTCTCTCTGAAGAAAATAAAGCCTATGTTATTGAGGCATTAATTCAAAGTCTCACTATTTAAATGACCTGCCAAATTATGAAAGACCTATTTTAAACACATGGTTGATACAATACATCGTAAAGAACTTCAGTTTAAATGGTTTTGATATCGACGCTTCATCCTGGATTTGAATTTCGTATTCAATATCCTATGGTATAATTGCAAATAAATTTTATGACAAACTAGATTTGATTTTGATATTGTAAATTTCATTATGTAGATGGTAACATCCCACGAGCTACGCCATATGCGATATAAGGTACATTGTTAACCTCTTACAGTTGCAGGATAAATTACTCAGTCCTGGAGAGAATCCGACATCAGTACGTATATTACGTGTATTACTATCCCTTTCATCCCTGAGTTTCTGAAGTAGACTCTTCCATCCTTGAATTTGGATACGTCCTGAGATGCAAATAGGATTTTCAGTCTAACGTTAAAACGAATGACAGACAGTGTAGCTCCTGATGAGACGGCTCGAAACGTACCGTCTTATTTGGATCTACACTGTTTGCACAGTTATCTGCTTTGGTCTACAGGGCTGAAAGGATTAACCCTTGTCATGCTAAATAAATTAAGATGCCGCACCCACTTCTAATCGTTAGCCAATCAGATCCCTTGATCCAGATTGTTGATATAAATTTACATACTGAATAGTAAACAGTGTAGATCCAGATCAGTTGGCTTCTTCAGAAGCCAACTGATCTGGATCTACACTGTTTGCAAAGGCATGGCATATCTGTGTTCAGCAGGACAGGGGTTAAACTAATAGGGCTGTGAAGCCCTGAAATTACATATTCTGTTAGAAACTGAAGGTAAGTTTGACAGCTATAGGCCATCCACGCCACTTCTTTTGTGTAAAAATGAGTAAGGGTTTTGAGTGAAAAAAGTTATTTTTTTTTTGCGGGGGGTGGGGGGGGGGGGGGGGGTAACATGTTTGTTATAATCAAGTTCAAGCTGTGCATCTGCGCATTGCCTGGTTGTGTACTGTTGATGAGGGCCTTGGCTAGTTCCTGTTATATTCCGCAATGTTATGCACGACAATACGTATAAACGTTGTCTGTTAACCCTTTCACCCTTGAATTCCTGAAATGGACTCTTTATCTCTGAATTTGGAAACACCCATAATTCAAAATAGGGGTTTTAGTCAAAAATCAATAACAGAATGGAAAGCAATGATGATCCTTATGAGACGGCTCATTATGTTCGCACAGGCCGATCTGGGCCCTCAATATCCACTTAAAGAATCACAGAGTATATTAGCATACGTCGACGAACAGTGAATGCTCATGTCAGGAAACGCACAAACACACACGCTGATGTGGGCCCAGTTGTTCAAAATTAACGATGTCGTTAGTTAACGTATTGTTAAAATGTTGATCATTAAATGTGGCATATACGCTAATATGTTTGCTGAAAAAAATGTGAGTAGCTTTTGCATTTGCAAAAGCTACTCACATTTTTTCAGCAAAAATACCTGTGAATTAGATATTGCATTTACTAGAACAGTTAATATTTTGACCACTTACGAGCTCGTTAAGCTAACGACACTTTGAACAACTGGGCCCTGGACCTTTGGTGTTCGCTTATGCCATAAAGCCTCTTTCCCACATTTTGCATCAAATGACCTATAAAATGCAAGTATAACATTGATAAAACTTATCATAAGAATTGAATAATCGGATATCATATATGAAAAGCATGGTACAAAAGTTCGTGTCTTTAGAGCAAAATGAAAAAAAAAAAAAAAAAAAAAAAAAAAAAAAAAAAAAGAAAAAAAAAAAAAGATGTTTCGCTTTGATGGCGTGATGATCCCATGTTTAAAAAAAGATGTTACACATGGACACCGTATATTTTTTATTTATTCCTGTATATTATTATAATCAACAATGATGAGACACACGTCAAATAACAAGTGAGCAGAAAGGTTAGACCCCGACAAACTAATAAAAGCATGTTATGCAGTCAGCATGCCAGTTGCTAAGCACGAGATTTACTCGAAAATATAAGTGAAGGTACTCAGGTAATTTCACAATCACGAAGCACAACCCTCTCGAGGAACCAATAGAATGAGAGATGAGGAACAAATAAGGACAGACAAACGCCACATATTAACCCTTGCCCTGCTGAACCCGGATATACCCTTCCTTTGCAAACAGTGTAGATCCAGACCAGTTGGCTTCTGAAGCCAACTGATCTGGATCTGCACTGTTTGCCATTGAATATGCAAATTTAAAGCAACAATCCGGACCAAGTAATCTGATTGGCTGAAAATTAGAAGTGGGCGTGGCATCTTAATTTATTCAGCAGGACAAGGGTTAAACCATAGACGCACAAACAAAGAAGAACTGCAACAGAGGAACCGCATCGGATCAGTCTGTTTTGTGTTGAGGTTTTACGGCCCAGTGAACCCAATGGGGTCATGTCGAGCGCGGTCAGTTTTCCTAACCACACAATTACTGGGCAGGCTTAGTCCTCTATGCGGTTAACCAGTATTGTGCACATTTTTTCGCCAGAAACTGACAACTGCCCTTCTTGAATCAATGGAAAGTAGAGAATGACCGTAGAAAATATTTCATGATCAATCTCCACGAAAGAATGTTGCCGACCTCGGCGGGCGGATCAGTCAATAGGAAAACAAGTCGTGGGCTTAAGCCAGTTTGAATCGTGCGAAATCTCATCCTTATATGTTCGCATAAGGTCCTTGAAACCTGTTTTATGAACCGTGAAGTGTCTGCCCTTCCGTTTTCTTCGATAGCTTTAAGCTCCTATGGTTTCTTACATTCTGATTAAATAAAACGAATTCGTTGAGATTTTCGATTTTTTCCGATCCAAATCATAACCTTTATAAGAAAGTTGTCTTACGTTAAAATCATACTGTCGAAGTGAAAAGTGAACCCTTCCCGCGTCTTTAAACACAATATTTCCACACTCTGGGCTAATTCAGCAGACGTCAAATTGATTTCATTTCTTATTTTTCGGGAAAAGAAGAGTTGACATTTCAATGTCGAACGTTTTCCGGGACAAAAAAGAAATATTTCAATATGTCGTCTGCTGATTTTTTCCCACCATGCTCAGCGTTAATGCAGTAACGTACTCTGACGTGCCCTGTCAGTGTCTCGTGGGATTGTAATTTGGAAATAATTATAATCTCACGCGATTTATGGCGTATGATTATTTCAGCGTATTACAAAGTGATGATATTTTTTTCTTTCTTGTTTTTCTGAGAAAACTGTTTTTACATTTCATGCAAAGTAGGAAAGTGAACTACTTCAAACTAAATAAGTGATCTACTCCGTTGGAGTACAATTAGCATGAAATGTAAAATCCTGTTTTATGGGGAAAATAAGAAAACAAAATGTCGTCTGCTGAAACTTTTATCCTGCGTGCTAAGCGTTAATATACTTATAATGTGCATATATTGTCTGTTAGGTTTCAATAGTACAGTGTACTCTCACTATCTCAACCTCCAAGGGACCAGAATTTTCAGTTTGAGATAAAAGTGGTTTAAGATAACAGGGTTTAATTTTTTAAGATGTAAAGAATATAAAGCAAAACTTAACCAGCACTGCCACAGGCGATAATAATAGGCTTTGCAAACAGCATAGATCCAGATGAGACGACTCATATGAGCCGTCTCATCTGGATCTACGCTGTTTGACATTCAGTCTTTCAACTTTATGTATGAACTTCTTATGTATGAACTTTTTTTCAAGCGATAGTTTGTTAAAAAAGAAAAGCAGACGACAAATATCGTCTGAAATTTGGCACCGAAATAGATAAACAGTAGTCACAGTTTTCAGTGTTTGAGGTAACGAGAGTCAACTGTAACTGGAGTTTTATAATATCCTGTCGATGTTATGAGGAAATTCATGTCAAATTATAATAATAAAATAGTATAACAATTGTTTCCTTATTTATCTTCTGGCAGAATGGAATCCCAGTAACGATACCAGTAACTCACATGAAATGGTAACTCTTTGAAGTTGAAAAACCGTTACAGAACAAACTAATATAAAAACAATTTATCCTCTGCCGAGGACATCCAGAATACAGTTCTAGCAGTGTCGGTAATGGTACCAGGAACTCACATGAACTGGTTACTCTCTCGAGCTGAAGAATCGCTATAAAACATGGTAACATTTTATATTGCTGCCTTGGACGAGTACAACTAGAACGTCTAACCAGTGCCTTCTTTATTTTTCATAGCGCACAGCATGCTGGGTCAAACATTCTGCAGACGACAGTTTGAAATATTTTGCTTATTTTTGCCAGAAAAGAGGCTGTGGCATTTCATGCGAATTGTTTCCTTAGGAAACAAATTGCATGAAATGCCAAAGCCTATTTTTTGGCAAAAAAAACAAAAACAAAATAAGAAAAAGTATTTCTAACTGTCGTCTGTTATCATTTTTCAATCTCAAAGCTATTTACTGGGAAAATGAGAAAGTGATCAGAAATATGCCGACTGCTGAATGTGCCTAGAGAGTGGTAAAGGACAGACGAGACATAAAACACTGATGATTTGACTAGACAAAAGTAATGACCATGGTAAGACTGGGATGTACTTTTTGCATATACGTTTAGCTCAGCTCAATCTGACACGCATACATACGAGAGTCAGTCAAGACAATTGTGAGACAAGTCTAATATTTTTATTTACTAATACCGAATTTTACCCAAAGTATTGGGACACCTTAATTCCAGCTTAACATGTTTACTCTAATTTAGCGCAATTTGATTAATCAAGAGCAAATTCAAAATGACTTTTACACTTCGATGAATCCATTGAGCAGGAATCATGGAGCTATTTTCTAGTGATTGAAAACTAGTATCGTACTTACTATAAAGACAATCATGTGAGTAGAACCATAATTATAATGTTCATTATACAGTAAAAGCCAGTAGTTTGCTTACAAAGCAGACATTCATGAGACTGGAAGCCATATCAAGGTCACTACTCAGACATCATGTGACTCGAAGCCATTTAGATGGTCATGCGAGTGGAAGCCAGTATTATGTTTACTATGTGGACAATCATGTGAAGCCATTATCGTGCCCACTACACAAACATCCATGTGAATCAAGACCATTGTCGTGCCCACTACAAAGGAAATCATTTGAATCGAAGCCATTATGATGCTCACTAGACACACAAGTACAGAAGAACTTCAATGGCTCGAACCCCGATGGCTCGTTTACCATGGATGAGTCGAACACGTTCTTGAGTCCACAGGGATTTCCTCCAAATACGATATACGGATAATTTAGGGAGATTTTCTTCTTTTATCTTGCAAATGTATGTTGTGTGCACTCATTAGAATCGCATCATCGAGACGATTCTAATGAGTGCCATTAGAATAGCCTCATCGAGGCGATTCTAATGAGTGCACACAACATACGTTTTTAATATAGAACACCGAAAAGATATCCAAAAATTATCTCCAGTATGCCTCCTGGTATGGCACTAATAGTTACCCTCCGTGGCTCGAACTACCGCTGTCTCGAACAAATTTTCCTGGTCCCAAAGGGGTTAGAGTCATCGTATGTGATTAGAAACATTACTATGCTAACTTCTGAGACGATCGTCTGAATGAAATCCATTAACATGTTCAATATAAAGACATTTGTGTGAATGGAAAGCCAGAATTATGCTCACTAAACAGACAATCATGTGTGTTGAATCTATCATCACGATTACAACTCAGGGATACAAAATAGTGTTGCCACCGATGATCGCTTATAATCAATCATCAGTCACTTTTGCCTCTTGTGACTGATGATCCGAAAAGTTTTTTTTTATATAATCGACTAATCGGAAAATTCTATTATTAGAAACATATTTTTCTCACGTTTTATTATAGGCCAGTTATAAAGAAATGAAATTCAAAGCTGTCTTTTTGGGTTATTCTAGATTTGTGGTCAATAAAAATGAAAAAAAAAATGATAAAATAGCCTTTAATTAAGCAACCCAAAAGTAAGGATATTTTTCTTATTTCTCCATGAAATTGTATGTTGTGGGTACTCATTAGAAGCGCCTCATAGAACATATGTTTTCATGGAGAAATAAGAAAAATATTTTCTAAATACCACTCTTATTGATCTGGAGCAATGAATAAATGCCTAAATTAAGAGTGAATATATTTTCTACACGTCGATTATTAATCGATGATCAGTCGGTTTTACAAAACCTATGATCGAGTATGAAATTCTTGCCGATTCTTAACACTTATACAAAAAGATACTCATGTGAGTGGAAACAAGTGACTTCCTCATTACACAGACAATTGAGTGGAAGCCAGTATTACTACACAGATGATCGTGTGAATGGTAGCCATTATCACTCATCACACAGACAATACTGTGACCGTCTAGAAGGCGTAATTCGCCGAAATAAGTGCCATAGCTATACACGATGAATATATGTACATGAACCCCTCACATCACGACAACATGCCTATATAATTTTGCCCCCCTGAAACCCCACTTTTATATAGTAAAACTGGGGTTTACAAGGGTATACATTAAATTTCTTATTTCTGCTCAAAAACATAGATTGTGGGTACTCGTTAGAACCGCCTCGCCGAGGCGGTTCTAACGTGTACCCACAATCGCTCAAAAACATAGATTGTGGGTACTCGTTAGAACCGCCTCGCCGAGGCGGTTCTAACATGTACCCACAATCTATGTTTTTAAGCAGAAATAAGAAAAATAATTTATATCCCTGTATACCCCAGTTTTACTATACAAAAATGGAGTTTAAGGGGGTTAACATTATATAGGCATGTTGTGATGTGATGTTCAGTGACTTAACCTTTACCTCTCTATTGGCAAATTCTGCAGACGACAGATCGAGGATATGCTTTCTGATTTTTTTAGAAAAAAAGATTTGACAATTAATGCAAATCTTCTGAAATAAAATATGAAAAAAATATTTCAACTTGTTGTCTGCTGAAAATTTTACCCAGTGTGCGAAGCGTTAAGTCTCTGAATGAGGGTATTTTTGTGATGATTGTTCCATCAAATCACGAAACATGCCTATATAACTTTGACCCCATTAAACCCCACTTTTATATAGTAAAACTGGGGTTTACAGGGGTATAAATTATTTTTCATATTTCTGATCAAAAACATAGATCGTGGGTACTCGTTAGAACCGCCCCGCTGAGGCTGTTCTAACGAGTACCCACAATCTATGTTTTGAGCAGAAATATGAAAAATATCAGAGTTTTTTTATCCGAAAATTTTCAGTATTTGGAGGTGAAATTTTTTATATATTTAAATAGGCATGTTTTCGTAATGATAAAATGTACTGCTGCGGGAAGGATTTGCTTCGTTACTGTATCTATTTCTGTATATTTTCATCTAACTTTAGAAACTACTTTGGTAAAAGTTGCAAGAATGTTTAGACGATTATTGGCTTTCATTTCCCATCGGAGTCTGGCACCTAGGCTACGTGAAAACCCATACTTTGCTGCACTGTCAACCTTATCTTGATCTACAACCAGGATGCACATGTACAGCTGTAGATCTGATCTAGGTGTACACATGTCGAAAAAAATATAAAGTACTAAACAATGTTTTTAACATAAAATGTGAGCTCAGAGAGGCAAGGGGCATATCAAAATGCTACCCAGGGTAATTTCCTGTCTGTTTCTGGAATTATATAGATGTAAATTGAAAAGTAATATTATTTTCGAGTTGAAATCATTTGTTGAATTAGAGTGAGTATATATATCAGCTTATAATGAATGAGAGATAGCAGTAGTTTTCCTATTATATCCCTTTCCAGATAAGCGCAAGGTAGACCAAATACTAAATAGGTTCCTCTAATTGGAACACTCTGATTTTTTCGTAGGTTCACAGTAAAATCTAAATGATTTTTACCTTTTTATCTGTCCATATCAACATGAAAGATTTATTAATATCATATATTTTATTGTATAGAAAATGATTCTTTTTATATTTTGGAAGCTTTATTTGCATATGACCATAATATTAGATTTCTCAGGGAACTGGAAACTGTACTTAATGGAGATGCTACCAAAGAGGGGTGATTAGCTGACTGCCGTCTCCCACTGTAGCAAATTTGGTGCGGTACAGGCAGGGACAGGCACGTTGCTACAGGCAGGCACGTTGCTACAGGCAAACACGTTTTAAGGTTTACCCCTTTGAACCTTATAGACCAAAGCATATATTTTTGCAAACAGTGTAGATCCAGATGAGATGGCTTATAATGAGCCATCTCATGTGGATCGTAACTGTTTTCCACACTATCTTTGATTTTTGATCAAGCTCCTTAATTAGAACTATAGTTCTGTCCAAATAAAAACAATGGAATGTCCTTACCTGAAACTCAGGGGTGAAAGGGTTAATTTCCTAAGCAACACTAATTCCAAAATGCATGGTAAAAAGGTAAAAAAGAAAAAAACAAGTATCGATAGGGAACAACAATTCCCACCCAGAACTTCCTGATGAGAACCATGCTGCCGACCTACTTGTTATTGTATTAACCCTTGTCCTGCTGAATAAATTTAGATGCCTCACCCACTTTTAATTTTCAGCCAATCAGATTACTTGATCCGGATTGTTGCTATAAATTCACATACGTAAATGCAAACAGTGCAGATCCAGATCAGTTGGCTTCTTCAGAAGCCAACTGATCTGGATCTACACTGTTTGCAAAGGCAGGATATATCCGGGTTCAACAGGACAGTGGTTAAAATATGAATGAAGATACCCAGGGAAGGTCACAATCATGAAGCACAGCCTGTCTTCTCGAGGTACCAGCATAATAATGAGAGATGAGGAGCAAACAATGACCTAACAAACGTCACCACAGATGAAACCACAAACGCAGAAACGGAGAAGAACTGCAACAGGAACCGCCTTGGAACAGTCAATAAAAAACTACTGGGTGGGGAGCTTTAACCAGTTTTACTCGCGCCAAACCACATCCTTCATTATGATGTAGCCCCATAAATATATGTTTGATTCGCACAGGGATCCTCTAAGTCATCTGTGAAGCATCACGGTGTAACAATACCAAAAACACTGTGATGAAAAAAAAACAACAAAAAAAACAAACAGAAAACAAAGGGCCGAAATAGTAAATAATGTCAAACAAAAGCCATTAACCCCAAAAGATAGAAATAAATGTGTATTAAGGGCGTATGATCAACTGTCATAATCTGCTAATCACAGCAGCATGCAGAACAAAGAAAAACGGCAACGTAGGGATCATCCATTTTGTCCATGTTAGACATAAGTTCTGTATCTATTCAAGTTATAACTTTATAATAAACTGTTGTAGTCTTCCATTGTGAGTGGTTACTTATAAATGATGAGGTAAAATATTCAGCAGACAACAATCTGAAATATTTTTTTTTTCTAGAAAGGTATATAAAGGAGACAATGAAATGAAAAATCATTCTTTCTAAAAAAAAAACAACAACAACAAAAAAAAAAACAAAAAAAAAAACGATAACAAAACAACAAACAAACAAACAAACAAACAACCCCCCCCCCAAAAAAAAACAACAACAGCAACAAAAACACACACAAAAAACCCACACAAAAAAAACAACAAAAAAACAACAACAACCAAACGACAAAAAAAAAAAAAAAAACAAAAACAAAAAAACAAAAAAAAAAAATAAAAACAAAAAAAAAAAAAACAAACAAAATAAAACAAAAAAACATCTCACGAATTGGTCGTCTGCCAATGATATTTCTCGAGCGAGGTGTTATCCATAAAGTGCTAATAAAAATTCAGCAGACAGCAGTTTTGGCTTTTTGTTTTTTTTTTAGAGAAAATTAGGCTTGACATTTCATGTGAATCGTCTGCTATGTAGACGATTCACCTGAAGTGCCAAGTATTAGTTTCTCTGAAAATAACTTACAAAAAAAAAAGATTGTCGTCTACTACAATTTTGCTTAGCACTTTAAGGATTAGTTAGATTAGTCTATAGCTGCTGCAAGGCTATTAGTTGCACGTTTGGCACTTAGAATATACGAGTATTTGCACATATATTGCCACATAAACTGTAGGATTAGTGTGTGTGTGTGTGTGTGTGTGTGTGTGTGTATGTGTGTGTGTGTGTGTGTGTGTGTGTGTGTGTGTGTTGAACGGAAAATAAGACATTGTGCTGATACTGAGGTTGTGTTTTTTGAGTCTTACCTTAATTTTTAGCACTGGGTAAAATTTTCAGCAGACGACACTTTGAAATATTTTTTTTTCTTATTTCCCCATGAAACAGGATTTGATATTTCATGCAAATTGTCTCCATTACAGACAATTTGTGTGAAATGTCAAAATTGCAAATCCTGTTTTCTATGAAAAATAAGAAACATGTCATCAATTTGTCGTCTGCTGAATTTTCCCAGAGATTTCTACCCAGCTAGCATTCTACGTAAATCTACATCGGACCGTCATCGGCCCGTCAGCTACCCTGACGGGCCGATGACGGCCCGATATAGATTTACGTAGAATGCTGACTGGGATACAGGTTAAAGTACGATGACGGGTAATAAAAATGGTTCATTTTCAATGATGTTTACGTGACTTACTGATATAAGCATTGTAAAACTATTTTATATGAACATGCTAGTACTTATGACTTTCTTGTATTCTTAAGCATGTGTTGTATTTACATGCATGCTTGAGTTTTGTATATTTTGTATCCTTTGTATAACATGTTTATGGGTTGGTCACCTGAGGGACTCTAGATTTATCGCTCGTCCATCCGTCTGACTGTCTTTGGGTCTGTAAAAATATCTGGACCCTCATACAGTTAAAAGCTCTAATGCTGGCTTGGTGAACCTTCACATGTCTTAGAGAAGTCAAAAATATAATCCTGGGCCCAGTTGTTCAAAGCATCGTTAGCTTAACAAGCTCGTTAGTGGTTAAAATCGTAACTGTTCTAATAGGTACAATGTCTAATTCACAGGTATTTTTGCTGAAAAAAATGTGAGTAGCTTTTGCAAATGCAAAAGCTACTCACATTTTTTCAGCAAAAATATTAGCATATATGCCATATTTAAAGATCAAAGTTTTTAACGGTACGTTAACTAACGACATCGTTAGTTTTGAACAACTGGGCCCTGAACGTTATTTAGATTTGCCGAGCGTAACCGATATTTTCATAGCCATGGTTACAGACAGATTGGAAGCGGGTTGTGTTTTTACTGCACTGTAATACTTGAGCATTTTGTTTTATATGTTTATTCTCAAGAATGTCGCACACAGAAAGCAGACTTATAAACTTTTAAGCATATACCTTACACATTGCTAAATGTGGCATATAACTGTTTTATTTTTATAAGATTTTATAACATTTTGTATGATTTTATATAAAATATGAATAACAAAATCAGCAGTCTTTATGTAGCCGATTTTCCTTTAAGTATGATAATTGAAATTTTATACCTTTCGATGGTCAAAATACATGTATACATGAAGTTACACAGGAAAGGCCGCATTCACAAAGCACAGCATTTCCAGGGCAGCGAAAAAAGAAAAGATAAGGAACACATCACGAAAACATGCCTATATAATTTCGAGCCCCTTAAACCCCATTTATATAGTAAAACTGAGGTTTACAGGGGTATACATAAGTTTTCTTATTTCTGCTCAAAAACATACTGGGTGCTCGTTAGAACCGCCTCGACTATTATTTTTGCTCATAAACATAGAATGTGGGTGCTTAATAGAACGGCCTGGTCGAGGCCGTTCTAACGAGTACCCACAATCTATGCTTTGAGCAGAAATATGAAAAATATCAGAATTTCTTTATGTGAAAATTTTCAGTTTTTGGTGGTAAAATTTTCAGTATATTTGAATAGGCGTGTTTTTGTGATGGGAAAGGGACAAGGTTTAACATTCTACCTACAAACAAAGAACTGCAATAGAGGACCATCGTGCCTTGGAACGGTCAGCAGAAAAAAAACTGGAGGGTGGGTGAGGAGGAGCGGAGGGGCGGGGCTTAACCTAGTTTAACCCGATCGAAACCTCGTCTTTAATTCAGATGTAGCTTCCAATTACAAATATGTGTTCGGTCCGCGTTTGACCCTGGGCTTCTTCAATAAAACATCCAGTTAAGTTGTAATACTAATTGGACTGCGCCATGCAAAAACGTATCTTCGGGCATATGGGGGACATATCTTAAAGCTAAGGACGAGATTTGCGTACTCATCAAACCATGTACAAACAGGCTGTACATCAGTCTTGCAGCTGACCGTTTTAAGGCGATTCTTTTGCCTTTTTGTTGCGAAATTTTGTCCTATCAGTCACGAAAATCAAACCGATGTGATTTAAACATTACAAAAAGGTAAGAGAAAAGTCCAGGGAGTGCCACAATCACAAACCGCAGCCCTTCCCAGACCCAAGGAGGAAGAGGAAAGCGACAAATCTAAACAAGCACAAACCGAACAAACGTACGAAAAGCACTAAGATTAGCTCTCTCTTCCCCAAGTGAGGTAATCGCAATACTAAAAGGACTGAAAAACACAAGAACAAAATAACACATAGTAAGACATACAACAAATCGCCTCGTAGAATAAACTACAAAGCAACAAAGAGTAAGACTAACACCGGGACCACCGCCTTAGAGCGGTCAGTAGAGTAAACCACCGAGGGGTTTAAAGCACTTTTACAGCTAGCTAACTTCACCCTGGGTCCCGATGCTACTCTTAATACAAAAATACATAAAAATTCGGTTCGCATAAAGGCTCCCACCTCAGTCAATGCATCAAAGCGAAAACATAAAAATCAAATTAATCACTATAATAAACAAAGACGAGTACTCATGGCTAATTCTACTGTAAGCCAGAGTAAATGAAAACCAATGGTTGAACCACGGCGGGCCAAGCCAAAGACATATCGTCAAGCCCCAACCCACTGGTTAAAGTTTTACGAAGAGGCCATCATTGAGTCTGAGGCCCGAACCGCCGTCGTGCAATTAAAGAGTGAAGCATAGCCATCAACAATGATTGGGTTGACAACTAGGCATGCAGTCTGCCGCATAATATCCAGGCTATAGCCAATTCTTTTATAACGGTTAATAAGTTTTCTGAATTGCTCCGAAAAGTTAGATTTACCTACAATTTTTCTAAATCTGTACACTAAAAAAGGTAAGAGAAAAGTCCAGGGAGTGCCACAATTGCAAACCGCAGCCCTTCCCAGACCCCAAGAGGATGAGGAAACCGACAAATCTAAACAAGCACAAACCGAACAAACGTACGAAAAGCACAAAGATTAGCTCTATTTTCCCCAAGCGAGGTAATCGCAATACTAAAAGGACTAAAAAACACAAGAACAAAACGACACATGGAAAGACATACAATAAATCGCCTCGTAGAATAAACCACAAAGCAACAAAGAGTAAGGCTAACACCGGGACCACCGCCTTAGAACGGTCGGTAGAGCAAACCACCGAGGGGTTTAAAGCACTTTTACAGCAAACCAACTTCACCCTGGGTCCCGATGCTACTCTTAATACATAAATACATAAAAATTCGGTTCGCATAAAGGCTCCCACCTCAGTCAATGCATCAAAGCGAAAACATAAAAATCAAATTAATCACTATAATAAACAAAGACGAGTACTCATGGCTCATTCTACTGTATGCCAGAGTAAATGAAAACCAATAGTGGTCAACGTAAAATTCGAGTTCCGATATACCTTGTTGCAGAAGTGTTTTCAGACTGACGCAATATTTTTCTAACAAGGCACTGTGTCTGCGATAAAATTTCGAAAACGTCTTACGAAGTTTAAAATAACGATAGCCCTGCCTAAGAAGTTTGGCAGTAAGGGCTTTATTACGGTAGTTAAAGTCATTAAGATTTGAAGAATACCCCATATGAGGTACGCCGGGGGACATCGCCATCCAGAAAAGGGAAATTGACTATATCAAAATCAAAATCGTCCCGTTTATCATAAATTTTGGTGGAAACTGTACCATTAGATATACATAGTTTCAAATCCAAAAAAGGTGCCTCGGTATTGGAAGAATTTGCTCTATTTAATTGGAGTTCTGTAGGGTATATCCGGTCCACCATTTGGTCAAAGTAAATATTGTCAATATTTAATAAATCGTCAAGGTATCTAGAAGTTGAATTGAAAGCCTCAATAATGTCAGCCTGATTTTCACATGAGAGAGACTTCATGAAATCTCTCTCATTATTAAATCTAACCTGTATATGTATTTGACTTACTTAATATTGATAATGATTGCTTTGATAAAAGGTAGATAAACTTAATTAAAAATTAATAATTAATTTCGGCCAAATTTGAGCAAATGCCTCTAACACAGAGGCCCCTTTTCTAGACCGAGACATCAAAAAGGAGATGAGTAACAGATAATGGCATACACGTCACGTATGAAACCATCGTCACACAAAGCAGAACTGCCATAGAGGAACCGCCTTGGAACAGTAGAAAATACTACTGGATACTTAAACCAGGGCTGCTTTCAGTTAATCGGGATGTTCGCTATTACTCGCAAACAAAGGCAAAACTCGAAATTTCGACTTAATATCTTGAAATTTCGACTTATCATCTCGAACTTTCGACATAAGATCTCAAAATTTCGACTTATTATGTCGAATTTTTGACATAATAAGTCGAAATTTTGAATTAATAACTCGAATTTTTGACTTAATAACTCGAAATCTCGACTTAATATCTTGAAATTTTAACTTAATAACTCTAAATTTCGACATAAGATCTCTTGAATGGAATTCACACCTGGTAATCTCGTAAGGGGTAGCTACTGGTTATGCACTCAAAATCTTTATGCAAACTTCCGGCCATGCCTTACGAGACAACCAAATGTCAACGAACAGATGCATTGTCCTGATTTATTGATTTTTAGTAAATTTCATAGACATATTTTGAATCAAAGCGCTGTAGGCAATGGTAGCCTGGGCATCAGAAGGCCAAGGGCTTTAAAACTCACCAGATTTGAAAACGTGAAATTGCATGTGCATGTTGTCCTACAAAGGTTTGTATAGACTAGATAACCAGTATAATTTGCATCCATATTGAAACAAGATTAAATATTTGCATGCAATGACAAATGACTAGAGATCAATTTGAAAGCCTGTAAAATAAAAAAAAAAAAAAAAAAAAAAAAAAAAAAAAAATAGAAATGTGTCCACAGTATACGGATGCCCCCGCTTTGGGTACCTCTATAAAGCTGTGCAAACCTCGCCAAATTAGCCTACGTCAATGCTGGGGCACTTTGGACACATTTCTAGTTAACAAGGAATCCAAAAATAATGAAAACTATAAGGCCTTTTGCCTGCAAGGCCAGTAACTCTTAAACCACGAGAATAAGAAACTCAGTTTTGTGTTCCCTAGTAAGTGATTTTCAACAAAGTGTCCACAAATAATGAGAAATATAAGGCCCTTTGCCCGCAAGGCCTGTAACTCTTAAACCATAAGACTAAGAAACTCAGTTTTGTGTTCCCTAGTAAGTGATTTTCAACAAAGAATGCAAAAATAAGGAGAAATATAAGGCCCTTTGCCTGCAAGGTCTGTAACTCTTAAGCCATAAGACTACAAAACTTAGTTTTGTGTTTCCTAGTAAGTTATTTTCAACAAAGAATGCAAAATTAAGGAGAAATATAAGGCCCTTTGCCTGCAAGGTCTGTAACTCTTAAGCCTTAAGACTAAGAAACTCAGTTTTGTGTTCCCTAGTGAGTGATTTTCAACAAAGAATGCAAAAATAAGGAGAAATATAAGGCCCTTTGCCTGCAAGGCATGTAACTCTTAAACCGCAAGACTAAGAAACTCAGTTTTGTGTTCCCTAGTAAGTGATTTTCAACAAAGAATACAAAAATCATGAAAAAGAAAAGGCGTGCATCCAGAGTATACGTAAGGGAGATAACTCAAGACGGATAGATGGTCGGACAGACGGACGCTTAGGCACCTTTGCCTGCAAGGCCTGGAACTCTAAAACCGTATGTCTGAGAAACTCAGTTTTGTTTTCTCTGGAAGTGATTTTAGATTTTAATGCAGCAGCGCCAGTTGCGCGTGGAGTTAAGCAGTTGTAATAACATGTACGGGGACTAGTATAGTATAAACATATTTTATTGCCTTTTCTTCAAATAATAGCAAAAACAATGGGGTCCCCGGAACAAATGCTAAGGAAATTTAACATCTTGTGTATTTCAAAGTAGATGTAGGTTGCAGTACGTCTTATTTGATATGTTAAATAAGTATTTCATAGTCCAGATAGCTGAAAATACCTCCATTTTGCATAACCAACGGCTACCCCTTACGAGATTACAGGGGTGGAATTGCAAACGAAGAATCCTGAAATATCATGTCGAAATTTCGAGATAATAAGTCGAAATTTCAAGATATTAAGTCGAAATTTCGACTTATTATATCGAAATTACGAGATAATAAGTCGAAATTTCGAGATAACTATCAACAGAAATAAAAGTGTATATGGCCCTAATGCTCCTTCGTAAGTATCCCCAAACTATTCTTAAGTTATCTCTTGGAGCAACCCGTCCCATCCCCAGCAAAAAACAAGAAAACAACAAAAACAAACAAACAAAAAACAACAACAACAAACAAACAAAAAACAAATAAAAAACAACAACAACAACCAAAAAACAACAACAAAAAAAAAAACAACAACGAACAATCCCAAAACAAACAAACAACAACAACAACAACAACAACAACAACAACAACAACAACAACAACAACAACAACAACAACAACAAAAACAAACAAACAAAAACAAACAAACAACAAAACCAACAAAAATACAACATTACTAATAAAAAAACAACAACAAAAAACAAAAAAAACAAACAAACAAAACAAAACAAAAAAAAAAAAAAAAAAAAAAAAACGACCTATGCGAATGCAATTTATGTTGTTTTTTGCGTAACCAAAAATATGAGAATGTTTATTGCGTTGATATTATTTATTTCTGAACGATTATTGTAAAATAAACGCCAAAAAAGATTGCCTTTGGAAACAAAGACCACACTACAGGTTAGAAAATGGGAGTCTCGGTTTCATTGAGACTCTTCATAAGCAGTAATGAAGTTTGCAACACTGCTTACGCCCTCTTGCGTTTACATGAGCAGAACTGCATTTTCAAATATACCATAATGGGTCCAATTATCCGAAAGGAAATGAAACATAATCTGCACTATGGTGATGTACGGGGAGACGCTCTACCGTCGCCACACGGCACTTACACCAGCTGCAGTGTAGAAAATACAGCCATCTCATGTGCTCAAATTAGAGAGTAGCTGTTATTCTCGTATACGCGACCTGATGTAAGATCAAATAAATGTTATCAATAATTATTTATTTAATATAGAATCAGTTTGGTCCGAAAAGAACTACTCAACCTCATCTTTGAAACATCACAGAGAAACAGTCACAGTATAATCACAAACACTGATCAAACAAAGCAAACGGGTCACTGTGCGGTGATCTGAAGCCAGAAGACAAACACTGACTGGATCACGATTGGCCCAACTACGGGCATTGATAGCTAACCATCTGAAACAGATTGAGGAGGGAGCCATAATATAGTCAGGAGACCGACCCACCGTTGTGCAATTTAAGAGGAAAGCAAAGTTATCAACCATAATTGGGTTACGGTAAATTTCCTAAAATTTAGAACACTTTATTCCATACTCTTTTGGCTTAAATTTTGCTTTTTATGCAGCAGTTTCTTTAAATATTTGGTGGAATGGCAAACAGTGTAGACCCTGATCAGACTGCTCCTTCAGGAGCAGTCTGATCAGGGTCTACACTGTTTTCATATGTCATTTTGTCAGACGCTATAGTGTTCGAATTTTTAGGACATTTACAGTAATAACAATGCATGCAGTTGGCCGCATAATATCCGTGTTGTAACCTATTTTTTCAATTGTTAAAAAAGTCAGTTTTTCCAAACTATCTTTCTGAATTTAAAGACTAAGTCGCCATTAAATCCAAGTTTGGACAGATCTTCTTTCAGAAGTGTTTTCAAACCAATGTTATGTTTGAACATTAATTCAGAATGACGGCGATAAAAAACAGAAAAATGCTTTACGTGATTTATGATAACGGTGCGCTTGCTTAAGAAGTTTAGACGTTAAAATTTTATTTCGATTATTAAAGCCACTGACTGTCTAGATGTTCTTACAAGACAAGATGTAAAAATAGGGACAGCGCCATCCAAAAAATGGAAAATTTAAAATATCAAAATCAAAATCGTCCCGTTTATCACAAAGTTTAGTAGAAATTATATCATTAGATGCTACTTAATTTCAATTCAGAAACGGTGCTTCGGTGTCAGAGGAATTGATTTATTTTACTTCAGTTCTTTTGTATACATTGAATCAACCATTTGCTAAGAATATTCATTATCAATATTTAGTAAATCATCCAAATATCCACAAGCCGAAAGTTAACCTTGCGTTCGGTCGGTCAACTTTTATGCAGGTTGTGCAATGCAGTCTTAGTTGGCGTATTGGTCTAAAAATAATAAAGATGTCTACAGTGAATAAAACAGTTGTCAACTAGAGATATGATTTATGTACGATTTTCCTCAGCGAAAATGGATAAAATTCTTAAATATCAGGGCCAAGATGTTCAAAATTAGCGATGTCGTTAGTTAACGTATCGTTAAAACTTTGATCATTAACTAATGCATATATTGTAATATTTTTGCTGACAAAATGTATTTGCTAAAGCTACTCACATTTTTGAAGCAAAAATACCTGTGAATTAGATATTGTACTTATTAGAACAGTTTACATTTTGAGCACCAATGAGCTAGTTAAGCCAACTAAGCTTTAAACAAGTGGGCCCAGATAAAACCTGAAATTTCTACAACCTGCCCAAGTCAGTGAATTAGTAACAACAAATCTAAAGTGATTAGTATTTGGGCCACACCATGCGAACAGCAAAGGCACAGATCACTCTGCGCATGCGAGCAGTCTGATAAGGGTCTTCGCTCTCCGTCATCAGAAATGTTGGACACTATTGAATGTTTCAGTGGAGTGGAAATGCCCGAATGTGACTTTGCGCAGGTGCAGAATGACATTACGAAAACACGCCTATTCAAATATATTGAAAATTTTACCACCATTGAAAATTTTCAGATAAAAAATTCTGACATTTTTCACATTTCTGCTCAAAACATAGATTGTGGGTACTCGTTAGAACCGCCTCATCGAGGCCCACAATCTATGTTTTTCGAGCAAAAATAAGAAAAATAATGTATATCCCTTTAAACCCCAGTTTTACTGTATAAAAGTGGGGTTTAAGGGGGTAAAATTTACATAGGCATGTTTTCGTGATGAAATGAATCGGTACATTTTGTGCATGGTCAAAGTCACATGTTTGCTTGACGCGGTCATTTTGACAAAAAAAAAAAAAAAAAAAAAAAAAAAATACATTTCATCATTCTCCTGCAATGTGCGCCTTTTAGCTGAGACAAAACTAGGCGGTGTTTCACGTATATTTGTTTTATAAACTGAAAAGTACCAAATCAGTGCGAATAATTCAATTTTCATGTGCAGTCAAACTATGACAGATTGTCAGAATGAATTTTAACAACTACATGTATCCCAGCAGGCACATGACGTTTATACAACGTCGCCTTATTGTCCATGCAACGTCATGACGTTGCATCGACGTTGAGGCGACATTATATGTGACAGGCTCTGAGATTTTGTTGCTTGTGGAGGCACGACGTCATCAATAGTAAATGTCGGGCGTCATTTAATTTCACGTCGACGTAATTGGATTTTCGCGCACTCGTTGATCAATTTTAAAGACACTTTTGATGGTTTGCCGAAATAAATTTGCATCGCGAATAAATCTTTCTCATTTCGGACTCCGTACAAAATCAGTTTATGCACTGCAATGAAAATATGATTTGCCATGCAAAAACGCAGTCATATGCTAATTTGATAAGATTGAAACTATTTAAAGTTTAATGGTTGTGCTCAAATTTCTTATATTATTGAGATAACAGCACATGCAGTGCCATTGTATTCGTTATAAAACTGCTTCAGAAAGACAAATTCGTAAGAAAATGTAAAAATCTAAATTTCGGTTATGTGATTCCATAAGACCAAAAATCTCAGAGCCTGTCACATATAAACGTCATGTGCCTGCTGGGGTATACTTTCTAAAGAGATCTGGTATCATAAATTACGTAAAACATTTTCTAGCTTTTGCAAACAAATACTTTCGTTCCTCTTTCAATAGCCTGCATGATATAGAAGACATATGCGATCAGCGAAGACTCTGATCAGACTGCGCGGATGCGTTTTATCAAGGGTTGGCTCAGAGAAAACACTGGCTTGAACACAATTCTGCAAAAGGCATATCAAAAGCCCGATTTTTACAGTGATTCACATTCCATGAAATTTCTCTCTCCCTCTCTCTCTCTGTCTGTCTGTCTGTCTGTCTGTCTCTCTCTCTCTCTCTCTCTCGTTGTTGCATTTGTAGTCACTCGACCATTGGCATACATGAGAAAAACGTTTTTATAGATGACTTGCATATGGTTCTTGCTTCGTACCGTCAAACTCTGTAACATGTATGTATGTATGTAGGTAGGTAGGTAGGTAGGTAAGTAGGAAAGTAGGTATGGTTTTATTTCAATCTGGCTTCTTGCTGCACATCACGAAAACATGCCTATATAATTTTGACCCCCTTGAACCCCACTTTTATATAGTAAAACTGGGGTTTACAGTGGTATACATTATTTTTCTTATTTCTGCTTAAAGCATAGATTGTGGGTAAACTGGGGTTTACAGGGGTATACATTATTTTTCTTATTTCTGCTTAAAGCATAGATTGTGGGTACTCGTTAGAACCGCCTCGGCGAGGCGGTTCTAACGAGTACCCACAATCTATGTTTTGAGCGGAAATATGAAAAAATATCAGATTTTTTTTCTCTGAAAATTTACATTTTCTGGTGGTAAAATTTTCAGAACAATTGAATAGGCGTGTTTTCGTAATGAATTGAATGTTGTTCAACCTAGTGTTTGTGATAATATATTACCGGTACTCGTACTTTAACAATTCTGTGCAATGTAGATCCATGTATAATGAAAATGAGGGGTTTGTAAGAGTATATATTAGTAGGCAAATTTTCATTTTTTTTTCAGCTTGAAAACCGGATTTCAGCATGATTCTTTATACTGTATAAAATGTCTTCTAAACGCTCGCATCACAAAAACACGCCTATATAATTTTGACCCCTTAAACTCGTACATTATTTTTCTTATTTCTCCTCAAAACATAGATTGTGGGTACTCGTTAGTACCGCCTCGCCGATGCGGTTCTAATGATTACCCAAAATCTGTGTTTTGAGCAGAAATATGAAAAATATAAGATTTTTTATCTGAAAATTTTCATTTTTGGTGGTAATTTTCAGTATATTCGAATAGGAGTGTTTTCATAATGGCATGCTGGATAAAAATTTCAGCAGCCAATATTTTGAATTATTGTTTTTATTTTTTCCCAGAAAATCAGCTCTGAAATTTTAAGTAAATTGTATCCTCAGTTGACAAGATGCATGACATGCCAAAACCAATTTGCTATGTTCTGGAAAAATGGAGATACAAACATCACCAAATTGTCGCCTATTGAATTTGCCCACATAGTGGTTAACCATTGTCTTGAAGAATAAACTAAGAAGCCCATTACTATTTTTCAGCCAATCAGTAACTCAAGGTTATTGATATAGATTCACATACTTAATGGCAAATAGTGCAGATCCAGATCAGTTGGCTTCGTCAGAAGCCAAATGATCTGGATCTACACTGTTTGCAAGGGAAGGTTATATCCGCGTTCAGCAGGACAAAGGTTAAGGTTAAATTAAAAGTAGCAATATCAGCAGCATTTCGATTCAAACTTTCAACATGGCCCTCAGTAAAATGGTCTTGGTCATCCTAATATTCCGTATATACCCTAATTACTAGGTCACCGTTGGCATTCTGGTCCTCAAATTTAAACAAGTCCATTTGACTACGTGTCTAAAACAGCTAGATAAGTGGCAAACATTGTAGACCCTGATCAGACACCACGGTCTTCGGCGTCTGATTATGGTGCTACACTGTTCACTTGGGTCTATCTGTCCTAATGCTTAGGATAATTTCGGTGCAGAAAAAAATATAGACTATCTGTTCGTGGAAACGATGTTTTATTAAACTAGTGTTCAATTGTCAAACAATATGAACCGTGACAAATAAAAAGCTAGCTTATACCCTTTACCATATAATGCGAAACGTGCAAAAGAGCCTTTAGACTATATGCGAACAGAGAAGGTTCAGATCAAACTACACACCTGCGCAGTCTGAGTAGAGCTTTCTTCGATCCTTTATACAATAGTAATTGATTTTATATAAGCGGGCGACGAGAACCCTGATCATTGTGCAGAAGCGCAGTCTGATCTGGACCTCTGTTGTTCTAATATGACGTAAGGGACATTTTCTTACGTTGTGCAGCATACCCAAAATTTGCAGAGCTTGCGCAGTTTGTCATTTTGCGTATCTAGAGAATTTGAAAAAATCAAAATCAAAATCTTCTTAAAAGCATATGTTGTGGGTACTCAGTAGGCGCTTCTTATGAGTACCCACAATATTTTGTATTTTATGGAGAACTGGAAAAATCATCCCAGAATCATCAATAAATACTTTAACAAGTCTTGTAGTACCCATTATTTAGGTCTTGGGTCTTGTGAAATTTAGATACTGCACCATGCAAACCTCCAAACCACTGGAGTTGGATTTGATCTACCCTGTTCATTCTTTATATAAGCTACGTTTTATCTAGTCGCGTCTAGTGTGGCCAAATAGTCCAAAAAATCAATTGACAGGGAGACCATTCGCATCACATTCTGAAAACATAGAAATACATATGTAAGCTTTGTCTACGCGTAGTACACATTGTATGCGAAGCATAGATCAAGCTTTTATTCCGAGTCGCCTTGGAGACCCGCATATATAGGAGAAGCTAATCACACATCAACTACAGGAATTAAACCGAACCCGGAAGCGGAAATAACTACCAAGACTGTTGATATAGTTGTCGTGCAGTTAATAACGAATATAATAGAATGCTATCTTATGCACTTTTGGATAGACTATTGACGCATTTATGTTTAGCGTCACATAAAAGGGGCAGTAAAAACAGTATAGAATTAGATCAGTCGCCGCAAAACGCGGCGTCTGATCTAGGTCTACACTGTTTAAGGTACAGGAATCTCTATGATAAATGATAATACAAAAGAACAATTCAGACACCCTTTATTCTGAAATAAACATGCCCAAAGAGTATTTTAACTGGCATTGAAATGAAAGCACCCCATAGTCTAATCAACTAATACTAGCCCAGGACTCCCTCATCTAGTGATCTACTATTGTTAAAATGTTGAAAAACTCACAGGATAATAGTAACTATGGCACCTATTATTAATAGTAACTATGGCACCTATTATTTGTGTACATGTCAGAGGTGAATTTGACAGTTGGACTGAACCATAACTCGGAAAGTAACTGGAGTCATTTAGTTTAGTTCTATGAATCCTGACATGTAATCATGCGTGGTATAAACGTCATAAGCGTACATGCTATAGTTGAAGCTTTTTGCAAAAACTCAGACGTGTGTTAAAATTAGTTCTTGGTAAGAATAAGTAAAAAAATTATGCATACCCCTGTAAACTCCAGTTTTACTATATAAAAGTGGGGTTTAAGGGAGCCAAGCTCATATAGGAATGTTTTCGTGATGGAACGTGTACTCATTCCCCGTATCTAAGTAAATATGCTCCAATGCAGCAGTCCAGCATATTTTGTACATGTTACTGTGGTCTATATTTTACAGTCACTCATTTGATGATTTTCCTTATTTTCATGTAACACTTCTGTCTCCCGATAACACCCTTGATGATCTGGATGTGGTTTTGTTGCATTATTATCTTTTCTATTTTTCCAGGAGAAAGTTGTTAGAGTTATTATTCTTTACCCAGTTGGTTTTCTTTTCTATATATATTTTATACTTTTCCGTAAATATTTAGCCCTTATTTATTGAATCAGTAATAGTATAGCCGTTTTTTTCTTTAATTACTATAAAATGCACATTTTCTCAGACCAGCATGCCCCGTTCAGACTTCTATTGAGAGAAAAAAAAATCTCAGACTCTACACGAAAACAACCCACTTTTATATAATAAAACATGGGGTATACAATTATTTTTCTTATTTCTGCTTAAAAACATAGATTGTGGGTACTCGTTAGAACCGCCTCGCCGAGGCGGTTCTAACGAGTACCCATAATCTATGTTTTGAGCAGAAATATGGAAAATATCAGCATTTTTTTATCTGAAAATTTTCAGTTTTTGGAGATGAAATTTTCTATATATTTGAATAGGCATGTTTCCGTAATGATGACGGTGCGGACTAAACCTTTCATTAGAGGGTGGATTCCTGACAGTATATGTTTTTCGGGCCCACCGTGGTTCTACTAGTGGTTGTATTGTAGCTCTGGGCCCAGTTGTTTTTAGTTAACGTATCGTTAAAACTTTGATCATTATTTATGGCATTTACGCTGATTTTTTTTTTTGCTGAAAAAATGTGAGTAGCTTTTGCATTTTTTTCAGCAAACATACATGTGAATTGGATACTTACTAGAACGAGCTAGTTAAGCTAACGATGCTTTGAAAGACCGGGCCCCGGTTGACAGTATCTAAAATGCTTGCCACCAGCCCTCATCTTTGATTCAACAAAGTGATTTAAATTGATTTAGGTGTACGTTTCCTTTCTGTGATACTTCTAATTAATTTAGGAAGCCTTTAGGAAGTGTTTTCATTATAGTGCAGATTATATTTCATTTCCTTTGAGATCATTTGGCCCATTGTGGTATATTTGAAAATAGAGTTCTGCTCATGTATACACCATAGGGCTTAATCTGTGTTGCAAACATCATTGCTGCTTATGAAGAGTCTCAATAAAACGGAGACTCCCATTTTCTAATCCATCGTGTGTTCTTTGTTTCAAAAGGCAATCTTTTTGACGTTTGTTTGTTTGTGTTGAGGTTTTATGACCCCGTCAACCCAGTGGGGTCATGTCGTGCGCGGTCAGTTTACCTAACCACACGTTTACTGGCAGGCTTAGTCCTCTAAGCGGTTAACCAGTATTGTGCACATTCTTTCGCCAGAAGCTGACAAATGCCACTCTTGATTCATTACCCATCACGAAAACACACCTAGATAATTTTGACCCCCTTAAGCCCCACGTTTATATAGTAAAACTAGGGTTTACAGGGGTATACATTATTCTTCTTATTTTGCTAAAAACATAGATTGTGGGTACCCGTTAGGACCGCCTCGGTGAGACGGTTCTAACAAGTACCCACAATCTATCTTTTGAGCGGAAATATAAAAATATCAGATTTTTTATCTAAAAATTTTCCTTTCTTGGTTGTAAAATTTTCTATATAATATATGAATAGGCGTGTTTTCGTAATGTGACCATCCTAAGGCGGCAGTTCTGATGTTGTTTGTTCTTTGTGTAGCCTTGTGGCTAATCGGTACGGGTCTTATTTTGCATGTTTTGTCCTGTTCCTTGTCTTATTGTCTTGTTTTGTTAAGTGGTTCCACTCCAGCATTGTGATCACTGTTCGGGAGAGGAAGCTGGTTACATAGCTTTTCTATGGTTTGCGGCTTTTCTTCTGTCTGCCATGGTTTGCTTGCTCTTCCCTTAGTGCTATAGACCCATTTTACCAGAGCAGGAGCTGCATCCGTTTGAAACTTGTCTAACATATTGGGCCCAGTTTTTCAAAGCGTCGTTAGCTTAACGAGCTCGTTAGTGGTTAACATGTTAACTGTTCTAGTAAGTGCAATATCTAATTCACAGGTATTTTTGCTGAAAAAATGTGAGTAGCTTTTGCAAATGCAAAAGCTACTCACATTTTTTTCAGCATAACTATTACCAAATTTAATGACCAAAGAGTTAGCGATACGTTAACTTACGAAATCTTTAGTTTTGAACAACTGGGCCCTGGAGTACAGGTGCACATTGCAACAATAGGAAAAAATCTAAGAAAATGTGCCATTTTTTAATTTTTTTTTTCAACAAATTTGCTAATATAACCTAAACGCCTGGATGATAAATAATGCTTCAAGTCTTCTGTTTTACCAAAATTTTTTTTTCTGTGATTTTTGAGTCTGCTAGCGACAGCTAGCAGGCTCTATGCAATAGCATGGGGTTTTTTACTACGTCACAAGCGGATTTTCATCACCGCTATATTCATACGCGCACTACTTCTTAATCAGACGCAATGCGGCACTATTACGGCGAACTGAATGTGAAGCAGGGGAATTTTTTATAGCTTTTCTATTTCGCTAACATAACTGTAACTGAAATCGATTTAGATAGTGCAATTTGAAACATAGACTTCAAAATCCGGTGTAGTAATACACGCGCTACTTTTGTCAATCACCCCACGCCATCTTTGATGTTGTGCTTAGCAACGGAAGCTGAACGAAAAGAAAGTATCAGAATCTACTTATTCGATATTGAATATAGCAAGACATCAGGCATTTAATTCATTCCTCCTACATGAAATTACTTTATTCACACCTCAGTGACACGGAGTTGTCTGACGACTGCTGGCCCATTTATACTTTATGACCCTTCTTTTGTGGACATCGGAAAATCTCTTGAAAACAGAAAAGGGTAGGCATAGCTGGTCGGGCTAATCTATTGATGCTTAGGTGAAGCACTATCAAATGACAATCAATTATTAAAGCTAATCTGGATTGAACATAGCCATTTCAAATTTATTTAATCTGCTCGTCTTCATAATAAGTTGATAAAGATGAATTTATAAAATTGCACCAGAATAATCGTGGAGCTACATCAGGTGTTGAATATGTATGAACTGGAGCATATCTAGACTTGAACTTTGATAATTTTAGAAATTGGAAATTGCTGCTGGAGATACACTCATTTGGAATAATCAGGTGGTAAACTTCATTGGAAAATAAAGAGGTTCATTACTCCAATCACTGCATTGGCTTATATATGCAGATAATAAAATGGATTTTTTTTTGTGAAGAAAGAAACAAAACAGAAGAGAAATAATTGTATTTAGTTTTTCAGTACATGGTTAGATTATTTATGTATATCTGTTTTACACAGATGCCTCAGTAAAGACCCATTCTTATTTATACATTAAAAGAAGTAGAATGCATTTCCATCTGACTGATTTTGAGAAATTAAATTGATAGTGAAAGCATGTAGTACAAAGTGTTCATGTTGGTTGTTTTTCAAGGAATAGTAAATTTTCTCACAAAGCCTTGTCTCTGAATGTAAATTTAATATTGGATGAAGCCACTGGTTGTAAGAAAGTGTGAAAATATGGATATAGAGCAAAATCCAGGTCCATCAAATCATATAAATCTAATTATGTAATTAAGTTAATGCCTTTTTTCGCGACACCGCCTTCTGAACAATTCAGAGTAACTACAGTTGCTATACTGGATGTACATTACTCTGTGGTGGT
Organism: Anodontia alba; assembly: GCA_964016985.1. NCBI lineage: Eukaryota > Metazoa > Mollusca > Bivalvia > Lucinida > Lucinidae > Anodontia > Anodontia alba. The sequence continues at coordinate 109,712,443 of OZ024825.1, read as the reverse complement.
TCTGAATCTCTTTTAACTACACTTTTATTTAACTTTAACATGCGTAAAGTAACGTTATTATTTACCTGTATAATCAGTTAGATAACACACTTTTTGAATAAAAATTACTGGCATGTTTCTTATTTTTCTTAAGGAATATATGTTGTGGATATTCATTAAAAGAGCCCTACCAATGAATGACCTTCTAATAAGTTCCAACATGTTTTTGTGTTGAAATTATAATGAACTAGAACATGTGTTTGAACAACACTATGACCCCAACTATATGGTTTCCCTTAAACATGCATTGTCCATAATACTGAAACACTAAAAATGGCTAACTTCAAAAGTAAGAATAGGATGGCCGAAACATTCCCATACAGAACTAGTATTTTTACCGCTGGGCGGCGAATAAATTCCAACCACAGTTTCGTCTGCCATCATAATGAGAGTAAAGCAAAATGCAATTGGCTATCAGTCAAGCGTCATCCAATCAAAATCGCGCTCTGAAAATGTCACTTTGTAGACCGGATTAAAGAATGTAACGAACACAAATAAGCGAATCTGAATAGAAGCGTTCATCATATCGATACTCCATCATGTGTATCGATACATGAAGCGTATCGGGATGCACCAATGCATCGATGAATCGTCCCACCACTAGGCGTAACTCAGCTAATATTTGGTGGACTGTAACCTCAAAACAATATGCCCTTCTCTACATCTTGGTCTAACTATAGCATAAATGAAGTTTCAGCTTGATCGGATATAAATTGTAGGAGGAGTTAACCAGAAACTAGAAGTTTAAAGAAATTTTCAATGGGGCTTAACTCTGCTAATATTTAGTGGACTGTAACCTTGAAACAATATGTGCTGCTCCACATCATGGTCTAGCTATAAATGAAGTTTCAGCTTGATCGGATGTAAATTGTAGGAGGAGTTAGCCGGAAACGAAAAGTTTAATGAAATTTTAAAAGGGACATAACTCTGCTAATATTTGGTGGACTGTGACCTAGAAACAATATGCACTGCCCCCACATCTTGGTCTAACTATAAATGAAGTTTTAGCTTGATCAGATGTAAATTGTAGGAGCAGTTATCCGGAAACGAAAAGTTTAAAGGAATTTTCAAAGGGCTATAACTCTGCTGATATTAAGTGGACTGTAACCTCAAAACAATATGCACTGTTCCACATCATGGTCTAACTATAAATGAAGTTTCAGCTTGATCAGATGTAAAGTGTAGGAGTTAACCAGAAACGAAATGTTTTCTGAAATTTTCGAAGGGGCATAGCTCTGCTAATAATTGGTGGTCTGTAGCCCAAAAACAATATGTGCTGCTTCACATCATGGTCTAGCTATATACCAAGTTTCATTTTAATCGGATGTAAACTGTAGGAGGCGTTAGCCGGAAACGAAAAAGTTTTCTGACGGACGTCATACCCCGTAAAATAATATGTCCCGTTTTTCAAACAGGTGTATAATAATTCAAAAAAGTATAAATGCAAGAGTTATGGTTCTTGCGCGCTGCATGTTGTCTAATGCTGATTGATATTTACATGACCTTTCTTGAAGATATCTTGAACAGGTTTCAAGTTACAGAGTGGACACGATTTTGTGACGCATAAAGTTCCAAGTGAAATAACTCAAAAAGTATAAATGCAAGACGTATGGTTCTTGTGCTCTGCATGTAAGATAATGTTGATTGATATTTATATGAAGTTATGTGGAGACAGCTTGAACCATTTTCAAGTTACAGAGTGGACAAGATTTTGTGACAGACGCCCGAGGGAAAAAACAATACACATCTCCCTACCCTAAAGGGAGGAGACATAAATATCAGAATCCTAGCTCAAGCGGGAGGGGGTATATTGCTTTTGGTGCAGATCTTATCAGCACTGGCGTCCCCATCCAAGGGTGTGTGTGTGGGGAGGGGGCGGGGGGGGGGGTGAATATTTAGAACAGAATAGATTCAAAAACAGGCATAACTGGCATGCTAGGTCCAATGGGGGAAAAAAAAAGCAAGAGGACCATGATGGTCCTTTATCGCTCACCTGAGCAAACAGCTTTGCATACTTACTGTTGAAGTTTCAGCCAAGTTTACTGCTCTAAAATTTTTGTATAAATTTTATAACCCTGCACCCAAGTGGCCATGTTTTTTTCATCCATCATGATGGCTTGAACTGAATAGTGAAAGAGGATCACCAAAGGAACAATTCTGCTGTTATATTGAAATTGGTCCAGTGGTTTCTGACAAATAGATTTTTAAAATGTCTTATATAGATATATAGGGAAATTAAGCCCCACCCCCTAACGGCCATGTTTTTTGACAAATCATGACAGCTTGAACAAACTTGGTAGAGGGTCACCAAAGGAAAAATCCTGCCAAGTTATATTGAAATCGGTTCAGTGGTTTCTGACAAGAAGATTTTTAAAGTTTTCTATTTAGATATATAGGGAAAATAAGCCCCACCCCTAGCAACCATGTTTTTTGACGAATCATGATTGCTTGAACAATCTTGATAGGGGGTCACCAAAGCAACATTCCTGGCAAGTAATATTAAAATCAGTCAGGTGGTTTCTGACAAGATGAATTTTAAAGTTTTCTATACAGATATATACGGAAAATAAGCCCCGCCCCATGAAGGCCATGTTTTTAGACATATCATGAGGGCACAATCTTAGTAGAAGGTCACCAAAGCACATTCCTGTCAAGTTACATTGAACTCAATCCAACGGTTTCTTACGAGAAGATTTTTAAAGTTTTCTATATAGGGAAAATATGCTCCGGCCCCTAGCCGCCATGTTTTTTGATGAATCATAACGGCTTGAACAATCTTGGTAGAGGGTCACCAAAGAAACATTCCTGCCAAGTTATATTGAAATCGGTCCATTGGTTTCTGAGAAGAAGATTTTTAAACTTTTCTATATAGATATATTTGGAAAATAAGCCCCTCCCAGTGGCGGCCATTGTTTTTTGACGAATCATGATAACTTGAACAATCTTGGTAGAGGGTCAACAAGGAAAGATTTCTACCAAGTTATAATGAAATCGGTCCAGTGGTTTCTGACAAGAAGATTTTTAAAGTTTTCTATAGAGATATATAGGGAAAATAAGCCCCACCCCCTGGCAGAATTTTTTTTAGACGAATCATGACTGCTTGAACAATCTTGGTAGCAGGTCACCAAAGCAACATTCCTGCCAAGCTATATTGAAATTGGTCCATTGGTTTCTGACAAGAAGATTTTTAAACTTTTCTATATAGATATATAGGGAAATTAAGCCTCCCTCCCCACCCACCACCCGGCGGCAATGTTTTTTTGACAAATCATGATAACTTGAACAATCTTGGTTAAGGGTCAAAAGGAAAGATTTCTGCCAAGTATTAATGAAATCAGTCCAGTGGTTTCTGACAAGAAGATTTTAAAGTTTTCTATATATATAGGGAAAATAAGCCCCGCCCCCTAGCTGCTATGTTTTTTGACAAATCATGACGGCTTGGACAATCTTGGTAGAGGATCACCAAGGAAACATTTTTGCCTAGTTATATAGAAATCGGTCCAGTGCTTTCTAACATGAAGATTTTTAAAGTTTTCTATATAGATATATAGGGAAACAAGAGGCCCACGGGCCACGGCTCGCTCACCTGAGTCACTGCAGACATGCAGATGTTATGCAACATTTTTCCAATCCTATCATCACAACTAATGAAAAGATCATCATTTGAGCAGTTCTTAGTTTTGAAGAAGAATATATGGGCCTGACAGTCAATGGAGCATGATCATTTGAATAAACCATCAATCACATTTCAACAGTAGGATCAATGTGAAATTTGGTGGAAATTGGCTTAGTGGATTCTGAAGAATCATGATTTTATACATGTAAACAGCACAGTGGCAGAGTAATATAATAAATATAAACAAGATGATGGCCATCTAAGATTTCCAATCAGAACAATTTTAACTACTGTTGATCTACAATTCACTTGAATACTTTCAATATAAATGTATATGGCCCATACAAATGCATGGGGAAGCAAATTTGACCTTGGAGGTAAAAAGGTCAAACGTCAACATAGAACCATCATTTTAGCAATTTTGGTAGCTCTCCTGTCCCCCATAATTTGTGCAAAGATAAGGGCCCAGGGCTTATTTGGTTATGGAGAAGAAGATTTGTAAATTTTTTTTTACCATTATATGGGCATGGCAGCCATTTTGATCAATGGACCATGCCCATTTTAGCAATCTTTCATTCTCCTGCCCAAGGAGGCTCTGCATGAAATTTGAGCAACACTGGCCCGGAGGCTTCAGAGGAAAAGTCATTTGAAATTATCAACATTTTTTCCATACAAATGTATGGGGCCCATACAAATGCATACAGAAGCAAACTTGACCTCGCCGTAAAAAGGTTAAATGTCAATGTATGACAATTATTTTAGCAACCTTGGTAGACCGCTCGTTCCCGATGATATATGCAAACATTCAGCCACATGCCATCCTCGATTTTGGAGAATAACATTTTTAAATGTTTTTTTCCCATATAAATGCATAGGGAAGCAAACGACATTGCCGTAAAAAGGTCAAATTTTAGCAACTTTAGTAGACCCTCCGTCCCCGATGAATTATGCAAAGATTCAGCCCCAAAGCATCCTCGGTTCTGGAGAAGAAGATTTTTAAATGTTTTTACCATATATGGGCATGGCGGCCATCTTGGTTAATGAACTGCGACCATTTTAGCAATCTTTTGTTCCCCCAACCTAAGGAGGCTCAATATGAAATTTGAGCAAATTTGGCCCAGAGGCTCCAGAGGAGATGTTATTTGAAATTCTGAACATTTTTCCCATATAAATGCATAAGGAAGCAAAATTGACCTTACCGCAAAAAGGTCAAATGTCAATGTACAACCATTATTTTAGCAACTTTGGTAGCCCTCCTATTCCCGATGATATGTGCAAAGATTCAGCCACAAGGCATGCTCGGTTTTGGAGAAGAAGATTTTTAAAGGTTTTTCCCATACAAAAGCATAGGGAAGCAAACTTGACCTTGCCGTAAAAAGGTCAAATGCCAACGTACGACAAATCTTATAACAACTTTGGTAGACCTCTTGTCCCTGATGATTCTTGCAAAGATTCAGCCCCAAGGCATCCTCGGTTATGGAGAAGATTTTTAAAGGTTTTTACCATATATGTGCATGGAGGCCATCTTGGGTCAACGGACCATGACCATTTTAGCAATCTTTCGTTCCCCCACCCTAAGGAGGCTCCACATGAAATCTGAGCAAAATTGGCTCAGCGGCTTCAGAGGAGAAGTCATTTGAAAATGTTAATGGACGGAGGAAAAGTGATCACTATAGCTCATCCTGAGCAGAGGTCAGGTGAGTTAAAAAAAAAAAAAAGGTCCCACCACCCTGGCGGCCATGGTTTTTGACGTATCATGACGGCTTGAACAATCTTGGTAGAAAGTTACAAAAGAAACATTCCTGCCGTGTTATATTGAAATCGGTCCAGTGGTTTCTGACAAGAAGATTTTTAAACTTTTCTGTATAGATATATAGGGAAAATAAGCCCCGCCCTCTGGTGGCCATGTTTTTTGAGGAATCCAAATGGCTTGAACAATCTTGGTAGAGGATCACTAAAGGAACGTTTCTGTAAAATTACAGTCAAACCTGTGTTAGTGGTCGCCTCTATTAAGCAGCCAACCTGTATTAAGCAGCCAGAGGAAAGTTGCCCTAAAATTCATAGACTTATATATTTGAACTGTATTGAGCAGCCACCTGCCTTCAGCAGCCACATTTTAAGCTTCCCATGGGTGGCTGCTTAAGACAGGTTTGACTGTATATTGAAATCGGCCCAGTGTTTCTGACAAGAAGCTTTTAAAAGTTTTCCATATAGATATATACATGTAGGAAAAATAAGCTCCGCCCCTTGGCAGCCATGTTTTTTGACGAATCCAGATGGCTTGAACAATCTTGGTACAGGATCACCAAACAAACATTCCTGCAAAATTATATTGAAATCGGTCCAGTGGTTTCTGACAAGAAGATTTTTAAAGTTTTCTATATAGATATAAAGGGAAAATAAGCCCCGCCCCCTGGCGGCCATGTTTTTTGACGAATCCAAATGGCTTGAACAATCTTGGTAGAGGATCATCAAAGTAACACTCCTGCAAAATTATATTGAAATTGGTCATACTTTACTGGATGTATTTGGCCAGACAGTCCCGAGCAAACATTGTAAACCCCCATGAGATGCTACAAAATGCGGTGTCACATCAGGGGCTAAACTGTTTGCCACCCATTGAGCTATTTTTAGACAAAACATTCGGTAGTAAATTGTACTTGTTAGCTCACCTGAGCGCAAAGTGCTCATGGTGAACTATTGTGGTCAGTCAATGTCCGTCGTCCGTCATGCGACGTCAACAATTGATTTAAAAGCCTACTCCTACACCCCTGGGCAAATTGACTCGATACTTGGTAGGAAGCATCGGGGTGACTTGTACATCAAAAATAGCTAAAATCATGCCGATCGGAAATCCAAGATGGCCGCCATGGCCGCCATCTTGAAAATCTATTTTTCGCTTCTTCTCCTGAACCGAAAGGCCAATTGACTCCAAACTTTCTAGGAAGCACTGGGGTGACTTGTAGATCAAAAATAGTTAAAATCTTGCCAATCGAAAATCCAAGATGGCCGCCATGGCAGCCATCTTAAATCTATTTTTAGCTTCTTCTCCTGAACCGAAAAGCCAATTGACTCCAAACTTGCTAGGAAGCATCGGGGTGACTTGTAGATCAAAACTAGCTAAAATCGTGTTGATCAGAAATCCAAGATGGCCACCATCTTGAAAATCTATTTTTCGCTTCTTCTCCTGAACGGAAAGGCAATTGACTCCAAACTTGCTAAGAAGCATCGGGGTGACTTGTAGATCAAAAATAGCTAAAATCATGCTAATCGGAAATCCAAGATGGCCGCCATGGCAGCCATCTTGAAAATCTATTTTTCGCTTCTTCTCCTGAACCGAAAGGCCAATTGACTCCAAACTTGCTAGGAAGCATAGGGGTGACTTATAGATCAAAAGACGCTAAAGTCATTCAAAACGGAAATCCAAGATGGCCACCATGGCGGCCATTTTGAAAATCTATTTTTCGCTTCTTCTCCTGAGCCGAAAGGCCAACTGACTCTAAACTTGATAGGAAGCATCAGGGTGACTTGTAGATCAAAAATAGCTAAAACCATGCTGATCGGAAGTCCAAGAGGGCCACCCTGGTGGCCATCTTGAAAATCTTTTTTTCGCTTCTTCTCCTAAACCCAAAAGCTAGTTGACTTGAAACTTGGTAGGAAGCATCGGGGTGACTTATAGATTAAAAATGGCTAAAATCGTTCTGATTGGAAATCCAAGATGGCTGCCATGGTGGCCATTTTGAAAATGTAGATTTTTCACTTCTTCTCCTGAATCAAAAGGCTTATTGGCTTTAAACTAGGTAGGAAGCATCAGGGTGACCTGTAGATCAAAAATAGATAAAATCATCCCTATCAGAAATCCAAGATGGCCGCTATGACAGCCATCTTTAAAATCTGTTTTTCGCTTCTTCTCCTGAATTGAAAGGCCATTTGACTCGAAACTTGGTAGGAAGCATTTAGGTGACTTGTAGATCTAAAATAGCTTAAATTGTTTGGATAGGAAATCCAAGATGGCTGTCATGGCGGCCATCTTGAAACTCTTTTCCTTTCACTTATTTTCCTGAACCAAAGGGCCAGTTAATTTGAAAATTGGTAGGAAGCATCAGGATGACATGTTGATATAAAAATAGCTAAAATCCTTCCGATTGGAAATCCAAGATGGCGGCCATCTTGAAAATCAATTTTTCTTTACTTCTTCTGAACTGAAAGACCATTTATTGACTCGAAACTTGGTAGGAAGCATCAGGGTGACTTGTAGATCAAAAAACGCTCAAATGGTTGCGATAAGAATTCTCAAATTGCGGCTATGGTGGCCATCTTGAAAATCTGTTTTGAACTTTTTCCCCTGAACCGAAAGGGCAATTGACTTAAAGTTCATTGGAAGTATCGAAGTGACTTGTAGATCAACAGTAGCTAAAAGTCATTGTGATTGGAAATCCAAGATGGCTACCATCTTGTTTATGTTTATTATATTTCCCTGCCACTGTGCTGTTTACATGTATAAAATCATGATTCTTCAGAAACCACTTAGGCAATAGCAACCAAATTTCACATTGATCCTACTGTTGAAATGTGATTGAGAGTTTGTTCAAATGATCACGCTCCATTGACTGTCTTGCCATATATATTATTCATCTTAAAAATTAAGAACTGCTTAAATAGTGATCTTTTCATTAGTTGCGATGACAGGATTGGAAAAATGTTATATAACATCTGCATATCTGCACTCACAATGCTACTCAGGTGAGTGGCCCGTGGGCCTCTTGTTCAATTTTAAATAAAGTATGGTAAGGAGTTGAGGTGAGTAACCGACCCAGAAATCAAATTTCGGGTAAGGTGTTCACATGCTGTGTTTAAAGGAGTGTAGATATTGAAGTAGTGTATGTACAAGAATCTCAGACATGTGACAGACTATTGAAGCGATATATGAGCCTCTTCATGGGATAAAAATCTTATGCCATATGCGAACAACAAAGACACGTGGTTTTTGCTATGCGTAGTCTGATCAGCACCGTTGTTGTTCGCTGTCTAGACAGTAAACAACCTATCAAAACTTTCAAGACTAGCTAATCTGGCACAATGGCCGAGTTAGCCAGTCTAGTAGGCAGGTCTGAGTCTTATTTGGTCGAAAACCTCGAAGACAGGTTTTTCATGTCGTTGCTTATATATTATCTGTACTTTGACAAAGTGCAGGGAGACTTTGTAGCGGCATCACACAGTGCTAAACACAAGCTACAATTGGATTTATTAACGCATAATTTTACTGCAAGCATATTTTATTTTCGGGCTTTTCGTCCTACAGATATATAGATGATGTATTGTCTCTGAAAAACACAAAATTTGCAGAGTATTTAGAATTCATCTACCCACGTGAACTTGAAATAAAGGAAACAACGGAGACTTCAGCCTCCTCCTCATACTTGGATTGTTATCTCTACATCGACAATGGAAAGCTTACTACTAGGCTTTACGACAAACGGGATGACTTCAATTATCCAATCGTTAACTTTCCTTTCCTGAGCAGTAATATCCCTTCTGCACCAGCATACGGCGTTTACGTTTCACAGTTAATCCGTTATGCCAGAACCTGTTCAAATTATCAGGACTTCATGGAGCGTGGGAAAGTGCTCACTCAAAAGTTGTTGAGCCAGGGGTATCAAAAAACCAAACTGGTAGCAACACTTAAGAAGTTCTATGGGAAACATCATGATCTAGTCAATCCCTACAACGTGGCAGTTTCCAGAATTGTTTCTGATGTTTTTGCCAGTGACGCGCCATAAGTAGACTTCACAAATCCCGGACATACGCTTCTACCGATATTTCCTTCGTTCAGGCCCATGGGCATGGTGGGCGAAGCTTGCTTACCAAGTAATGCTTACTATCCGCGGACGCCTGATTACACCCTTTGTTCTGGGGTCCATGTCTGTTGATCTGAACATTCTGATTCGTCATTCGTTTATGGATTTATGATTTTGGATTACGGCTTTGGTACCATGACCGCAACTACTTCAGAAGGGGGAAAATAGGACCTTATGCACATACTCCTTTCAACTTCTTAAACCTCATCGAAATATATTTATATCGGAAAGATTATTAAATCCAGAAAATAGGAGCTAAATTTTGCAGTAAGGAGGGTGTACATGCCGAAAAATTGTTATGCCATGAATTATACGATTTTTGCTTAAAGGATCTGTTTTAAGGTCTTTGTGAACATGTCGCTTTGCGACAAATGTCTTATATTGAATTAATTTTCTCCGTAACACATTATCCAAGTTGATAAAATAATATATAGAGGCTGTTGCATTATGTGAGGGATTTTTACAGATCCCTCATTTATTATTCGGAACTAGCGAAACTATTTGGAACTAGCCAAATCAGTGGAGAACTTCACATTCATCACAAGGGCAGATAACCTAAGGCGAAGGACAAAGTCTTTGGTGTGATATTTCAAGGAAGGCTAGTACTCTGTATCAGCCAATAAAGTCCAAATTTTGATCAGCCACTTATTTGGAAATTGTTATGAAGCATAACTTTACCTGGTTCTAGCCAAATGACTGTATCTGATCAATTGTGCCAGCTTTAGTGTTCAGACAACAAAATTCACTTGCCTACACCTATATGCTTATGTGTGTGCAGAGTTGGAGCATGGGCATGTCACTATGACTTTGAGGATTCAAAATGTTCTTGGTATTTTTGCAGCTAATAAAAATTGTCCAGATAATTGAGGAGTGTGGGTAAAAAATATTTCAGTCATTATAAATAAAGATAAAGAGCCTTAAATAAAAGGTTGCATATAAGAATTTAAGAAATAGACAACATAAGCTGTGTAGAGCTTTTAATGCTTATAAGTTCTTTCAACAGCTAGCCCTACTGGGATGTCCAACAGAACCATGATCAAAATCAAGATTTGTGATCTAGTTTGCTAAGTTTTTTACTATACATATGTGTACAGTATAATAATTACTGTATTTTTTAAGTCTAGTCCCATATAATTCACATCTTAGAATTTTTTGCTGTTATTATTTAGCCCGGTTTCATGTATTTTCACGTTACTAATGGTAAAACGTTTCATCATAACTACTTACAGAGACAAATGCTGAAAATAATTCTGAAGTCATCTAAATTATTATCTGAGCATTTATTTTATGTACAAATAATGCAGTTCTTTGGATTTGATTTGTGAAAGCATTTGTGTAAACAAGCCAACCATGTTGCCGCCATTTTGAACCAAAAGCCATGTAACTTCGCGTTAATTAAATTTTTGGCAGAAAATCATCATGTAATTGTAATGTGATTTTTGCAAATTTTGGCCATTTTCAAAATAAAGTACGGATACCGTATTAATCCGCCTATAAGACGATTTGTTTATAAGACGGGGGCTGTTTATGGGCCCTTCCCAGGCAGGATTTTGCTTTTAATTAATTATAAGATGGGTTAAAAAAGTCGCCTGTCGGAGACATTCCCTGCCACTCAGAAATTCCTAAAGTACATGAAGACATCGGCGATGATTGGTCAGATTTGTAAGTGAATTTATCACACAGGAATTAAAAAAAACTCCCAACACCACTTACAAGCATGCATACCGTATTTAACTGTGTATAACACGCACCTTATTTACCCAGAAAACGTTTATAAAAATCCAATGTGTATTATTTATAGGAACACCAAAATCGGGACAGAAATCACCAAGATAATCGGTCGCGAAAACTCATGACATTCACGATCGCCCGTTAAAAATGCGAAATAGAATGATTGCTATAAGATATTCATGATTTTTTATACCTATCTCGCCCATACCAGGGTTTTGGCAGCTCAAAACAAGCAACTCGATCTGATTTGTAGTAATTTGATATCCTTTTCATGTCCATGCTTTTTTTGTTTACGCTTTTTTATTTTGCTGATCATGTGATCTCTTCAAAGGGAAACTACTCAAACAGGCATATGCATATGAATCTGTATTGATTACCGGACTTTGACAAGACTCAACCGTAACTTGAATAAATCAGCCTGCACAACTGATTTATTGTAGTTCAAAATAGGAAATAAATTTGGTAGAACATAAATATTGGCACGAACGATCATACATTGAAAAAATAAAAAGTATTTAAGTTTATGCAATTATTAAAATTATTGATAATAAATAAAACCAACTGGGCTTTTGAGGTAGGTAGATCGGTCATTTGCATTTTATCTTTTATTTTCTTACCACCCAGCTAGCAAACTACGTAAATCTACATCGGGCCGTCATCGGCCCGTCAGCTACCCTGACGGGCCGATGACGGCCCGATATAGATTTACGTAGAATGCTGACTGGGCATATGTTTATCTTTTTTTTTTCTTTTTTTTTATTTAAACTTTTCTTCCAACTTACCAAAAAAATTGTTTGAAATAAACAATGTTTAGGATAAAGAAAATCAAACTACCAGCATACATCTGTGCACTTAATTGGTTAATTGGCAGTCAGAATGACAACTAGTCGACTTTAGTTGTTGTTTGCATTGCCCTGAGGCACTGAGTTGATAATTTCACGTCTCAGTTAAGAAAGTGACACAAAGAAGGTGTTAATTATGAGAACACAAAAGAAATAACTACATTTTTATTATCATAGCGTCTGCAGTGGGGAAGCAAAGAACTGCCTACACTACATCAAGTTGCCTGAGGCCCATGGTAACAGAGCTGCACAACGAAAATTCAGTTAGCATTATCGTAAATTCGGCCTGTTTCTACTCTAAACCTTCCGAGTTCGGCCATTTTCAACTCAATCCTAGTGAAATTTGACACTTAGTATCTGGTAACTTAGTAAATAACGCACAGATAAAATCTTCGTGTTTTACATAGAACATCTCTTTTTTTTATTTCAAAACTATTTAGCAAATATTCAGTGCGTGTTATACACGGGTGCGAGTAATACACAGAAAAATTCGGTACTTCACCTACAAAATTACCTTGCTGCTATTTCTGTCAAGGGACGAAGGTAAACATTATATCCTTCTACCGGTTTCGAAGATCGGCATTTTCCGTGACCACGTGGCACCACCGGACTTTGCCGAAAATACCGATATGGCCAAAGATCTTGATTATAAGATGGGTCTGGATTTTTGGGGGCTTTTTTTTTTTTTTTGGAAAAATCCCCGTCTTATAGGCGGATTAATACGGTACCTTAGATTTGATATTTTTATAGAAAAAATAAGTTAGTCTTAGCTGTAAAAATTGATTTAATAGATATAGGTGTAAATGTCACTAAGGACTGTTATCACCACGGTCAATATATTTCTTTTCTAAGCGGAAATCACAAAACAACAGTGTATTTCTGAAAACAAACCTTGCCCACTAAAGCGTGACTTTGTATTTAAAACATCCAGCAGGTAGGTGGCGCTGCCGTTTATTTTCATTGAGAAATCAGTTTAACGCAATATTGAATTTAACGCGAAAATACATGGAGTATATTACTTTTATTCACACAGACTATTTAGGCTGACAAAATTAATCAGATAATTGATTAACTGATCTATAAATTCCACAAAAATGATTATCATTACAGATGTCTTATAATCAATGAGACTCCACATTTTGCGGCATCCCATCTGGGTCTACACTGTTTGCTCAGGCCTATTTGACCAAATACATACAGTAAAGTATAACATGGGAAGAGTCCTGCTCAGACAGACAAGTAAATTGACCAAATCTTTTGTGATAAATAATCGATCACAATGACAGGAGTGATAATCGACCAGATTAGCCAGCCTTAGAGTCTATTTATACATTGTATTTGCTGTATGATGATTCTAGCGAATAAAAAGAAAAGAAAAAAAAAATGCAACAATGTATCCATTTAAAGATACTGCCTCCAGATTTGTGGGACTTTTACCCAACCCGATCACATGATGAACAGGCCCTGCCTAAGGCAACTCTGCCCTGGAGACTATAGGCAGCCCAACTACTTCGCTGGCCCCGATGGGCGGGCGCCGTGGTCTGTGGGTCGTGATTTCTGAATACCCGATAATCAGTGCACGCCGGTAATAGGTACCAAGTTACGCTACACTACCGGTCACAGGAGCTTGACATTGGATAATTTCTACTTATAGGGCCTGTCCTTCGAACCTTCGATTATTTCATAATCGTAGGGACAGGCCCTATAAGTAGAAATTAGCAAACGTCAAGCTCCTGTGCTACCGGTTGCCTACATGAAATGCACTTTACGGCATCAGGAATTTTGCTGAAGAACTGAACAAGTATCTGTTGTTGTTTTTCGCGTGCGACACACCATGAATTTCAAAAATGCAGGTAAAAGAAGCTTTCATGTCTGTAGCCTCGCGAAGAATAAACTGTTCGACAGCCGGTAGATTCTAGTAAACAAGCTGGTTGTCATACGACAACACACACAGTTGTCGCAACACCCAGAAGGTCGGAAACCAGACACGATACGTATCGCTGAGCACTTTCATTGGCTGACTGACATCACATGTCTCAGTCGAAACACTCGGTGTTATTCGCTTTAATCATTGCGACTTTTCAGGCCACGGCAAGGGTCCGTACACACAATTCTGTTCTATTCCATACGTGTTATCATTTGACGCCACCGTCGTGGCTGCTTCTTCGCGGCTGCTTCTTCGCAGCCACGAGGCGGTGTCGCTACAAGAAAATGCATCTGTATTATTGCAAGGAAGTATCCATCAAAGAGATGGGATATTTAGTCCTGATTCAAGAGGGCGTCAATGCCTACCATGTTGTTTAGTATTATTGGTGAAAGCTGTACAGAAAAGGATCTGTACCAACAAGTTGAATGTCAACAACATGAATGAAATTCTGTTTGCAGGAGATAAATTATACAAGTATGCAAAAAAGAATGCCAAGACATATCATGACTATTTAGAGCCATGTGATTTGCCATCTTATTTTTCACTTGACAACCAGCATTATCCCTGGAAAGTGAAAAAACAAAAAAAAAAAAAAAAAAAAAAAAACAAAAAAAAAAAAACAAAAAAAAAAAAAAAAAAAAAAAAAAAAAAAAAAACAACATTTTCAGGAAATTTAAATATCTTATCCTTAGTGGAGTATCCTTTCCTTGATTTAGAGACAGGACTCGCTATGACTTTCTCATTCAACCCATATGCAGTCTTCATTTGCAACGGCTTTTCTATTGCATTATTGGAACAAGGTGACTGTTTCTACCTTTTTGAGTCACATGCAAGAGCTTCAGATGGAATGCCAAATGTTAATGGCAAAAACATTTTGTTAAAGAAAACAAATATAACTGGCATTTTCCTTACATTTGCGTAGATTGTTTAGTTTTGATAATTCCTTTACTACAACAGCGGTCAGTCAGTTTGATTTGCATTCGCTCTGTATATCTCATGTTTGCAGGGAGACCATAAAATGGATACCAATGAGCTGGGTTTCAAATTTGTGACATAACTACCTATCCTCCTTTACAAGAATGTATTTCATTTGAGTTGTGTCCATCACAGCCTTATGCTTCCTCCCAGCTTGCTGACAGCTTAAATGAACACGGTTCCGCATTACTTGATTCACCCCTTATATGTGAAGAATTGCAAACCTCCCTGAATAAGAAACTTAAGTTAAGTGACACATCAAAAGATGGTTTGAGCAGTAAGAAATTTAAAAACAAAGAAAGTGCTATAGTCACACAGTTTCACAAGTTGGTGTCTTGTGGTCCCCAGTACATTTGTACAAGTTGTTGTCAAACATTTTTCAGACATTCTGATGTTAAATTTGATATTCAGGGTCTAAAGCCCGAGATGAAAAGACTCTGTACATTAGGACATAAAAGTGTGGAGGATAAGGAATGGATCTGTCAACAATGTGCTAATAGTTTGAAGAAAAATAACTTGAACAAATATCTTCCTTTTTGTCAAGCCCGCTTGCGCTGAGCAAGACATAGTCACCATAGCTGCATTTAAGTGTATATTAGTGAGTCCATCCGTATTTGTCCGTCCTAGCTAGAAATTTTGCATGCAGAATCATCTTTCAGTGTAGTTTGAAATTTCTCCAAGACTTGGCCTTGAGGTCAGATTTGTCAAGGACATGCACTTACCAGCAGAATTTAAGAGTTTTTAAAGAAAGTCTTCTATTCAGGAAGTGCAATGCCCAGATGCTTGATATATTCCATAGAGCTCCATCTTATCGTATAGTATTGGTAGCATTGGAATGTCGTCTATCTTCTTTGCATGTATTGTGTAAAATTGCATAGAAGATACACAGCACTCCATTAGTACTTTACAAGCTAGCAGACTCTTAGGACTATCAGTCCTTTGATTTTTACATAGCGTAATATTAACCAGACAGTATACACCAGAATGGAGAACAAAATTCCAAAGAAAAATAACTCCAAGATCTCGAAAAAATGGTCAATTGGTAGGCTATGCCTTGTGAGTGTGGCCTTTTCTGGACATACCTATCATAATGATTGTTTTTTTTTCGAGTTGAGGTTTTAAGACCCAGTCAATCCATTAGGGTCATGTCGACCGGTCAGTTTTCCTAACCACACCTTTACTGGACCGGCTTAGTCCCTCTGCTCTTCTTGAATCAGCGGACGGGATAGACTGACCGTAGAAAATATTTCATGGTCAATCTCCACAAAAGAATGCTGCCGGAGCAGTCGGAGATCAAACCCGCGACCTCCTGATCACCATTCAGACGCTCGGACGCGCATCCGACTGAGCCATCGAGGCCAGCAAATCATATTGAGTAATAGTGTTTTTGAATCAATATTGTTTAAACCTTTCATCCCTGCAGACCAGTACAGATATATTTGCAAACAGTGCAGATCCTGATGAGACGGCTCGTTACGAGCCGTCTTATTAGGGTCAGCACTGTTTTCCATTTTGTATTAAAATTTTGACTGAAACCCCTATTTGAAACAATAAAGATGTCCAACTTCAGGGATGGAAAAGTCCATTTAAGATACTTAGGAATGAAAGGCAAACTGCCTATAAATATACCTGTTTCAAGCCATATATATCTCATTCTCGGGTCATTGAAGTCCAGACCAGTGAAGTCTTCAAAATCTTGCACAATGAGATGCCAGGGTAAACCGTTGAGGTTGATTTCTCCGCCGTCGCCGTCTGGCCGGGTGTCACGTACTTGAAGTTCGAAGTAACTCTTTTCCACACAGGTTTCGTAAGAAAGAACAGTGCCGTTGTTACAATCAAACCACCAGAAGTACGTATCTGGTTCTTGAGAGATGAATCTTTGCTGGCGGCCTTCTGTTAGACATGGATTTTTTAAGGAGAATGAATACATTTTCAGTGGAGGCAACTCTGTCGACTATAGAAGGACATAATTTGCTCCCGTTGGGAGCAAATATGGTCTTCTTAGAGTTGACCTATTTTCAGAAGGGGCCTGATGTGCTAGGATAGCAAATATGACGTTACAAAAGTTGTATCCCTTGTAAAATCTACCAGATGTATCCAGTCCTTTAATTATATTATGCCTGATAAAAAAAAGGTATACATATAACTCTATAATCAAAACACTGACAGCACTGCGGGTCAATTTTTTCTGAGTGTAGTCTGGGAAAATGGCCCTGAGAAAGGATTTGAGACTGTTTCATTTAACCCTTAACTTCTTGTAATTTAAGCAAATAGTACTGTATCTTATCATACGCCACAATCTGCAGCGTCTGATCTGGGTCTGCACTGTTTGCCAATGCCCCAGTCCAAGTTTCACAGATGACCCACTTTATACTTTACTCTGACGTCCAAAAAGGAGTATTCATAAAAGTTTTCTTATTTAGCCACAAAGAACATTACTATAATCTTGTCCGATGATCCGTGACGTTTTGCAATATAGTCGAACTTCGATGGCTCGAACGTCTTTGGGAACATGAAAATTTGTTCTAGACATGGGTAGTTCGAGCCATAAGGGGTTAATCAGAGCGCCAGGTCAGAAGGCCAATGAGGATAATTTTGGATGCCCTTGTATGTAAATAAAGTTATGTTGAGTGCACTCATAAAAATCGCCCCGATAAAGCGATTTTAATGAGTACACATACAATAAATTTTCGTGATAAAATAAGAAAAAATGTCTTAAAATATCCTTAAATATTTTTTTTCTTGAGCTATCGGCAGATTTCCCTTAGGACTCATAAATCACCCACGGTAAATGAGGCATCCATTAAAAAAAACAAAACAAAAAAAAACAACAACAAAAAAACAAACAAAAAAAACAAACAAAAAAAACCAAACAAACAAAAAAAAAAAACAAAAAAAAAAAAAAAAACAAAACAAACAAACAAACAAAAAAAAAAAAAAAAAAAAAAAAAAAAAATACAAAAAAAGAAAACAACGCCTATTCAAATATATAGAAAATTTTACTCCAAAAACTGAAAAATTTCAGATAAAAACTTCTGATATTTTTCATATATCTGCTCAAAACATAAATTGTGGGTACTCGTTAGAACCGCCTTAGTGAGGCGGTTCTAACGAGTACGAACAATCTATGTTTTTGAACAAAAATAAGAAAAAATAATGTATACCCCTGTAAACCCCAGTTTTACTATATAAAAGTGGGGTTTAAGGGGGTCAAAATTATAAAGGTATGTTTTCCTGATAAGTGTTTGAGTCACTGAAGGTTTACTGTATTTTCCAACGTTTTGGAGCCAAGGAGTTTCTGTTGAGACTGATTTATTTATTATCAAAACGTATACCGTACGTGTAATATATTTTCAATGGAAGATGCTGCAGGATTTTTACTTTGCACTGTTCACCACACCTAACAAAACACAAAACAAAACACGCCTATTCAAATATATAGAAAATTTCACCTATATATATATATATATATATATATATATATATATATATATATATATATATATATATATATATATATATATATAATTTTTATTAAAAAAAACTTTGATATTTTTCATATTTCTGCTCAAAACATAGATTGTGGTACTCGTTAGAACCGCCATGCCGAGGCGGTTCTAACGACTACCCACAATCTATGTTTTTGAGCAGAAATATGAAAAATAATGTATACCCCTGTAAACCCCAGTTTTGCTATATAAAAGTGGGGTTTAAAGGGGTCAAAATTATATAGGCATGTTTTCGTGATGCGGTCTTTAACACTGACTTATTTACCCTGTGAATTAGGACCGACAGGCTGGAGCAGATAGTATAGACCCAGGTCAGACGCCTACTAATGTGGCGTCTGATCGCTGCCTGCCCTATTTGCCAACTCTTCAGCAGTTGTTAACAAGCGGTGTTGCATGCACCTGGATAACAAATACAGGAAAGAACACACCGTTTCCATGGTTTAACTGTTAAATCTTTACCACATTCTTGGCTTATTCTAGAAAATATACTTTGATATTTCATGTAAATTTTCTCATAAGGAGAGAATTTGCATGAAATTTAAACGTCTATTTTCATGGATAAATAAGAAACATATCAATTGTCGTCTGCAGATTTTTTTACCCAGCATGCTAGGCGTTAAAGTCTAAAAAAACGACGGGATGTGAGGGAGAGGGGAGTAGTCATGGAGACTTTCCCGTAACAGTGAATATGGCATCAGCAAGAAAGGATGAAATATTTGTGTTGTAAGGTTTGCACGTGCTTTTCAGTGCATTTTGTTAATTTGTACTCATTTAAACAGAACTCGAATTTTTATCTTTTTTCACATTTTACAATAACGTTTTGGATATACATTTTACAGAAACTTTCTTAGATCAAAGAGGTAGAGGAAAATAGGCACAGACGTCTCAGAGCGGTTTCTAGTTTGAAATAATAATAGGTTTCGGTAGAATGACTGTTTTAACGATTGCTCGGCCCATCAATGTTGGGCGATAAGGCCAATTTTGGTTAATCTACTAGTCACAAACATTTCAGAATTACATTTTCGAACACTTGCTCATGGACAGAACATATTGCCAAAGTTACCGAATCAGCATGGTTAAGATTAAACTTCCTCCGTGCTCTAAAATTTAAAATAAACAGGATTGCACTAGAAAAAATCTATATAGGCTTCATACACCCTCCTACTCGAATATAGTGATCAATACGAAAACACGCCTATTCATATATATAGAAAAATTCACCTCCAAAAACTGAAAAATATTCAGACAAAAAACTCTGATATTTTTCATATTTCTGCTCAAAACATAGATTGTGGGTACTCGTTAGAACCGCCTCGGCGAGGCGGTTCCAACGAGTACCACAATCTATGTATTTGAGCAGAAATAAGAAAAATAATGTATACCCATGTAAACCACAGTTTTACTATATAAAAGTGGGGTTTAAGGGGGTCAAAATTATATAGGCATGTTTTCGTGATGTAGTGATTGGGACAACTGCTCCACCGAATGCAAAAAACAATTAGAATAAATACACATCGAAGCAGGCCGTATAGTAAGAGAGCCTGTATTGAAAACCTTCTTGCAGAGTTCGGATGGGAAACACTACAAGAAAGACGCACAAAACACAAGTTAGTTATATTTTTTAAGATTGTTAATGGGCTCACCTCTGATTACCTGTCTGAGCTTGTGCCTCCATTTGTTGGCGATAGTAACCCCTATAACCTAAGAAACGCAAACGATATACAATCTATTCGCCCTCGTACTAATCTCTTCTTTAAATCCTTTTTTCCCTTCCACTATAAGAGCTTGGAATAGCTTGCCCCAAGATATAAAAGATGCAAACACTGTCACAGCATTTAAATATTGCCTAAATAGACGCATAAGTACTACAATGAGTACTACAATGCTGGATCAACGGTGATCGCGGTTATTTGCTTGATGGCTGACCGCGGTGCTTGACTTCGCGGAAGACCCGACAAACGCATAGGCACTCGACGGAATATTTGTTATTGTGTGTGTGTGTGTGTGTTTTACAGATTATGAGTAAAAAGGGCGGTTCTAATGAGTACCCACAATCTATGTTTTTGAGCAGAAATAAGAAAAAATAATGTATACATCTGTAAACTCTAGTTTTACTATAAAAAAATGGGGTTTAAGGGGTTAAAATTATATCGGTATGTTTTCGTGATGTCCTGAAGTTCCGTAGAATTTTAACTCGAAAGTCACCGGCCCCTAGATCACAAATGATTGTTATAATCCAAGATAAAATTTATGATTAAAACCGAAATATTTAGGTTTATTATTCCTTTCACGAAAACGCGCATTCTTGGACATCATTAGAACTGTCTGAGAGGCATTATTCTAAAGTGGTCTTATTACGTCACTTTTCATGAAGAATAAAATCGAAAACGTTGCTTATCTAACGCCCTGAACTGTTCATAAAATTAAATCCAAGGTTGACTGACTGCTTATAAATAACAATGAAATAGCAGCGTTAAAGAGATGAATGGCTATCAACAGTATACATGTACATAACCTGAAAAGTGTACGTGGATGTCATTACGGACTAACAGAATTATATGTTTTCGGGGACGGTTGCTAAACCGTCAGCAGATTCAAGATACCATATTTTAAAAATCCTGCCAAGTTAATGGCTACCTAACAAATAGTTCCCTGCTGACGCTGACAAAGCATCTGTATTTAAATATATTACATGTAACCATATACACCCTGATGCTTATGAATAGCTAACAAACTAACAAAACTAAAGAAAACTTCAAGTATTAGAAGAAACAAGAATTTAATAATATTAGGTACAATATCTGCGAACGAATATTACGCGCGCAAGATCTACAGCATTGGGCAAAATGCGTAGCCCGAGCCGTAGTGCTATTTAACACTGAAAAGGAGCTTTTCCATCTAAAAAGAACACTATGGGGCTATCGGGTATCGGAAAGAATGTTTATGTTTCGTTTTCTTTTTTTCAATTACAGCGTTAACCCAAATCAGTTCTAGAGGCATACATAATTTAAAGTGACCGCCCCCATTAGCATTCTCAGTGCTGCGATTGAAAGTATCCATTAGTGTGTAGCAAAACTGTTCAATGTTACGCCCATGAAGCCTTTTGGAGATAAAGGCGCCTATCTGCCTCTACAATTTGTGTCTTCCTCTACAATTTGTGTTAAGTATTGCCCTGTGTTATTTTGTTCTTGTGTTTTTCCCTTTGTGTTCTTGTCCCTTTAGAATTGCGATTACCTCGCTTGGGGAAGAGTGAGCAAATCTTAATGTTTTTCGTACGTTTGTTCGATTTGCGCTTGCTTGTTTGGTTGTGTCTTTTTCCTCATGCTCTAGGTGTCTGAGAAGGGCTGGCAGATTTCATTATAGGCTTATAGTGCATAACTCCTGAACTATAAGTCAGACGGAAAAAAGAAGAAAAAAATGTCTGTTGATATTCCATCCTTATTCCAGATATAAAATTTCAAGATCCTATACTGTAAGTAAACATAAAAGTATTTCCGACGGTAAGTAAACATAAAAGCATTTACGACTTTCATTGAACTTCAACACCTACCACTCACTGGGAAAATTCTGGAGAAAACCAACTGATGATATTTTTCTTATTTTTCCCAGAAAATAAGCTCTGACATGTTATGCAACATGACACCTCAGGAGACAATTTGCATGAAATACTAAAGCCAATTTTCTTTGAAAAGTAAAAAAAGCAAAATATTTCAAATTGTCGTCCCCTGAAGTGTTTACCAAATATGCTAAGCGTTAAATTGCTGAGAAGGGACTACTTTTTATTTGTTAAGGCACATAGTTTGAGATAGCAAGTTTTACCTGTGTCTAGAGTTATGAAGCTGTCCACGCGGTTTCCGCAACATTTTCCTTTTCTTGTTTCCGTTCTCTCAGTTATTGTATCACCCAGTGTTACAAACGGATCACAATTTTGTGAGTCCAAATTGCTTTAAAATATAATGGTACACAAGGTACTTAATAAATATACATTATAAAAACACGCCTATCCAAATATAGAAAATTTCACCGTCAAAAACAAAAATTGTTCAGACAAAAAACTCTGATATTTTTTATATTTTTGCTCAAAACATAGATTGTGAATACTAGTTAGAACCGCCTCGGCGAGGCGGTTCTAACGAGTACCCACAATCTATGTTTTAAGCAGAAATAAGAAAAATAATGTGTACGCCTGTAAATCCCAGTTTTACTATATAAAAGTAGGGTTTAAGAGGGTCAAAAGCGTATAGGTATGTTTTCATGATGAGAACAATTTTGAGTCCAAATTGCTTTAGAATATAACGTATTCAAGACACTTAGTACACATGAGAACATATTGGAGATCAAATTGCTCTAAAATACTCGTATAATGTACACAAGATAGTACACATGAGAACCTTTTTCTAGTCCAAATTACTATAGAATATATTGTATTCAAGACAGTCTACTGAACCCCTGAACTGCCTCTTAATCCGCCCCTGTAACACTTCGGTCACCTTTTATTGCTGCCAACTTTGCTTCCTTTTTTTTTTTCTCTTTTTTTTTGCGGTGTTTGTTTTGGACAATGTTCGGACCTAGACTGAAGAGTTGGTACGAGTTCCTGTAACACCGATTCTTGATTTGTTCATTCTTTGTAGGACGTTGTGGCTGCTCGCTACGCGTGTCTAGTGTTTTGTCCTGTTTAATGTACCATTGTCGTGTTTTATGGGCCCTATTGTGGTTTGTCTGATTTTTATCACCTCATTGGGGGAAACAGAGAGAGAGAGAGAGAGAGAGAGAGAGAGAGAGAGAGAGAGAGAGAGAGAGAGAGAGAGAGAAGCTTCTTAACACTTAACATTCTGAATAAATTAAGATGCTAAACCTATTTCTAATTTTCACCCAATCAGGTTTCTTGATCCAGTTTTTTATATATATATAAACTCACATACTTTATGACAAATGGTGCAGGTCAAGGTCAGTTGGCTTCTAAAAGCCAACTGATCTGGATCTACAATGTTTGCAAAAGCAGGACATATCCGGGTTCAGCAGGACCAGGGTTAACTGTTCTGAAAAGGTTAAAGCATATAAATGCTTACAAGGCATACGTGTACGTGTCCACATCATTTGTCCACGCGGTGGTTACTTTGCCAAAATTCCCTTCCGGATAAATAGCGATAGAGTAAATACCTAGAACACGCTCACCAGTGGCAATCTGAAAAAAAAACAACAACAAAAAAAAAACAAAAAAAAAAAAAAACAGTATCGAGGCTACTCAAAACAAAACTTCGCAATTTATCACGAAAGCATAGCTACATAAGTTTGACTCCCTTTAATCCCACATTTATACAGTAAAAAAGGGTATACATTATTTTTCTTATTTCTGCTCAAAACATAGATTGTGGGTACTCGTTAGAATCGCCTTGCCAAGGTAGTTCTAAAGAGTATCCACAATCTATGTTTTGAGCAGAAATATGAAAAATGTCAGAATTTTTATTTGAAATTTTCTTTTTTGGTGATAAAACTTTCAATATATTTGAATAGGCATATTTTCGTGGAGATCCATAAGTGCTTAGTGAAGACATTTTACTGGACATGCACAGGTATAAAATTGCAGTATATGTAAGTGGGATTTTCATAATTTTGCCATATTAAAACCAGTTTCAGTCAGGCATAATGAAAACAAGCCTATTCAAATATACTGAAACTTTTACCATCAAAACATAGAATGTGGGTACTCGTAAGAACCACCTTGGCAAGGCGGTTCTAACGAGTACCCACAATCTATGTTTTTAAGCAGAAATAAGAAAAGTAATGTATACCCCTGTAAACCCGAGTTTTACTATATTAAAGTGGGGTGTAAGGGGGTCAACATTATACAGGCATGTTTTCGTGATGAACCCCTATCTTTTCTATGACACAAATCTGTCTTAATTCGCTGAATAACCAAATTATTCTGATTTTCCATATTATAGAGATAATGCCATGTCTTTCACAGCCCTAAATGGTTATCAAGATTCGAGAAATGCTACTGTTTGTGTGTTCTAAGATGGCTGATTAAACCAATTATAGCTCTAAACTGACTGTTGCAGATGAAACAACAGAGGTCAGAGCAAGACCTAAGTGATGCCTTAAATATGGTTTTGCACTGTCATCACGAAAACACGCCTATATAATTTTGACCCCCTTAAACCCCATATTTATATACTAAAACTGGGGTTCACATGGGTACTCGTTATTTTTCTTATTTCTACTCAAAAACATAAATTGTGGGTACTCGCTAGAACCGCCTCGCTGAGGCGGTTCTAACGAGCACCAACAATCTATGTTTTAAGCAGAAATATGAAAAAAAGTCAGTTTTTTTTTATCTGAATTTTTTTCATTTTTTTTTGGAGGTGAAATTTTCTATATATTTGAATAAACATATTTTCGTAATGGCGCGTTTCTGCTCGGCTTCGCTGATATTTTTTCCAAATATTTGTCTTGTTTGTCCAGTAAAGCAATGTTTTGTTTTGGGAACTCACCAGAAATGCAACTGTGTTGACTATGAGGGGCGGTCGGAAAATATCCGGCCAATCATCTTTCTAGTGGTAGCTTGCCCGATCTATTTCAGTGCCTCCTGACCACTATGCGATAAGAACCACCAAACAGTTCAGATAATCGCACTGGCGTGTTGCACTCTTCACAACCATATGATACTCTGCTATCATGTTCTCATGAACCAGGAGGGTGTTGACCACAACAACATTCCCGGCGGATGGAGAAATGGTCGCAACACACAGGATTTTGGATTCAACCAGAACGGAAATTTGGCAACAATGACAAGCGCAACCCCAATGTATAAAACAATGTCATATGATCTCGCCTAGCCCCAAACGAAAGTCATAGAGAGTCTATAGACTGTCGAAGAGTTGTCGGAATTACTCGAAAAAAAATCACCATATCTCGGTGTAGAATATCGCAGCCAGTCGTACGTTACCCGCATTCTTTCGTACTCTGTCATCATGACTCGGCAGTTGTTCTGAAACGGCGAGAACACGCGACAACGCGCGAAAGTATGCGACAATGTATACGATAGTTGTTCGACAATGTACGGATACGTTGCGAGTATGCTACGAGAAAACCCAGGACAGCGAGTTTAAATTTTTCGTAGACACGTCCCGACAATATACGAGATATGAAGACATGGCTTCGTCTTTGGAAAACATGCGGCAGCATCTCTTCCACATTTTCCTGACATGTGGCGAGTTACCAACTCGTTCAGTGTCGTAGAAAAATGTTTAAGGGAAACAACTGCCCAAGTTGGTTTTGCTCCCTTCGGAAAAGGTGTCTTTTCTAAAAGGAAAGAATTTGCTCCCAACGGGAGCAAATTCTTTCCTTTAGAGTTGATCCCTTTTCAAAAAAGAATTAATATACAGGAAAGCAAACAGGAAGTCACAAAAAATTGTCTCCCTTGTGAAAAATTGCGGAATATACCGTATGTATCCGTTCACTTTACAATATCCGTAGCAAATCTTGTCAATGTTACTCAAATTAGAATAAATCCACTTACTGACGCTTATTATCATTTAGGCACATTAGCACAAAGGAATTGACGAGTAGTTGAATGAGGAATGAAATTATGTGAGCACAGACTGTATATATGTTAGACAAGAAATACAATACCAACAACGGCAACAACAACAATGATGATAATATGATTTTAATAGGCGCTACCTATATTCGTGCGTCCAAATTATCATCACATGCTTCATAGGTGGGTTGGCCTGATCTCACAGAATTTGATTTCAGACCACGCTTGACTTCTAATTCACTGCATGAATTGCGATATAACGCCAAAGTCAACAATATTTCAGTAGTTCAAGAGACATTGCCTCCAAATTTGTAGGACTTTTACCCGACCCGATCACATGAATTCGGGTCCTGCTTAGTTACTAGCAGCTCTGCCATGGAGGCTTTAGGCAGCCTATCTATTTCGCGGGCCCCAATGGGCAGGGGGGCATGCTTTCCGAATACCGAAACTAGTGTATGCCAATGACAGGTACAACAACAATATACTATCGTTTGCTTACCTGTGTCGAAGTGTTTTTTTTTAAGATTAACATGTGAAAAGAGCGTAAAGTCTATGTGTTATCTGAAAATCTACATCAAAGTGTACCTTACGCACAAAATGAATCATGCTTAGCTATAAACAGACGGAGAACGGATAGAAATAAAATTCGAAGTGGAGACAAAATTCAAAATGGCTGCGACCGCAAATTTTGTAGGCTGACGTCATAAGTCTCGTGATTCAACCCTTTGCAATTGGAATATTTGGCGTTATTCGCTGTTTTGATGCTTTATCGGCACGGCCGCCGTGTCAATAGTCTCTGCCAAACCACGGAGCGCTTATTGTTTTACAGGATAAGCACCAAACCATCCAAGCGTTTGTTGGACCATCACATTTTTGGTCACACACATCACTGGTCACATAGGTAGTCTATATAGTAGTGCGTCTGCTCGCCGAACCGCTCCGCGGTTCGGGGAACTGCTTTGCAGTTCCCGTTGGACGCACTTATTAATATGAATGTTAGTGCAGATAATAGTTATAAAATGCTCCGAGGATAATTTGACAGCAACGTCACGGAGTCTATCACTGTAAATGGGTAAAGTGGGTTTTAAATGAATTATCAGGGAAACGTTGCTGATAGTTTTGGTTTTACGGCCCAGTCAACCCAAAGGGGTTATGTCGAGCGCGGTCAGTTTACCTTCCCATACTTTTACTGGGCAGGCTTAGTGCTCGGACCGGTTAACTAGTATTGTGCACATTCTTTCGCCAGAAACTGACAACTGCCCTTCTTGAATCAGCGGAAGGGAGAGAATGACCGTAGAAAAAATTTCATGATCAAGCTCCACGAAAAGAATGTTGCCGGATCCGGCGGTGGTCGAACCTACGACCTCCTGTTCACCAGTCGGATGCTCAGCCATCTGATCCAACGAGGCCGGCGATAGTTTCGTGTATCATGCTTATTCACCTAATTAATCCTTAAAATGCCAAGAAAACCTGTATCTGAAAATGTCGTCTGTTTATGTCGTCCGCTGAATATTCTTGCAAACTTTTCAAACCTATTTTTTGCATACAGGCAAACAGTGTGGACCCTGATCAGACTGCTCCTAGAGGACCAGTCTGATCTGGGTCCACACTATTTGCAAAAAATACTTTTAAAATCACAAGCAGATGGCAAAGCAGACGACAATTGTTATGATTGCGGTTTAAGGGTTAAGTGTGTATATGTTGCACTAGGGTGGGCAGTAGGCAGAGTAGAGCGCTTTGAGTGAACACATTTGAGCCACATAACTTTTCTATCTTTTTCTTTCTTTTTGTATTTTATCTATAGATTTTGTTTTTCTCTCAGTTGTTTTAAACTGAAAATAACATGTTATACTGTAGAATGGTATCAGTCGTTAAATAGAGCATTTTCATAAAACAAATACACTATAAACTGCAAAACAAATACACTAATATAATGTTCTCAAGTAATGTCTGATTTAACGTATTTTAGATAAGGGGTAAATAATAATATAGGGATCAAACATGGTTTTTCATGCATTAACATTCGCCAGGTCCCTTGGGAGGTGTTGAAAACCGAGGCCGAAGGTCGCGGTTTTCAACATCTCCTAAGGGACCTGGCAAATGTTAATGCATTGAAAAACCGTGCTTGATCGCTATTATTGCATAAAAAAACTAAAAACATTTGCTACATTTCGGTCTATTTCTTGCACTATTTTGTTTCGCCTTTTCACCGATGTCGCGCGAACGCTATTTCCACGGACTATGCTCGTTCTTGGGCAGGGCAGTACACATCTCGTGACGGCAGCAATTCTGTGTCCCTGGTACGAGCAAATTGAAAGTTGCGTAGCCGTGCATTTACAGCGCGTGAATTGCCTTGTAAATATCCGGCTTTTCGCCGGTTAATGCACGGCTGTTAATAACGTGCGGCACTGCTTTTTCTGCAATAATACATATTTCTATAGGTTTACTGTAGTTGTGTACCTTATTAATTAGAATGACTCAAATGCAGGGGCTGATTGCCAGGCTATCATATCAGGATGCGAACACGCTAAGTCATGATTTTTAAGCTAAGATAACTACCATTGAGCTTTTCTCGATGACAACGAAGTATTTCTCTAAGAGCTGTGAAAGTGGTGTTTACTTATGTATAATAATTGACGTGGTCTGATTTTATAAACAACCAATGACGTCACTGTCAGCTTATCCCCGGAGAATAATAATAATAATAATAATAATAATAATAATAATAATAATATAGAGTTTATTTGGTTGTTTGGACCGATTACGGAGAAATAATTCACTCGTGTTCTAAGGCTTGCGCTTAAAAAAAAGCGAGTGAGCGAAACCTTAGAACACGAGTGAATTATTTCTCCGTAATCGATCAAAACAACCAAATAAACTGTTTATTACATTTTCATCCAAGTTTTACCTTTGAATTCTCAGATTCAGTCGTTATGATTTCATACCAAAATAGTTCCAGTCAGTGCATGAATTTCAAGAGGCGTGGTTTAGTTTGAAAATCAGTCGCCATCTTGTTTTCACTTTAATGCAAAAATCATCCTGTGCTTGAAATACAGACACAAAAATGTCACGAAAGTAGAACTGGATTATCAATAAAAAGTCATACTTTAAATTT
Source organism: Anodontia alba (assembly GCA_964016985.1). Classification (NCBI taxonomy): domain Eukaryota; kingdom Metazoa; phylum Mollusca; class Bivalvia; order Lucinida; family Lucinidae; genus Anodontia; species Anodontia alba. The sequence goes on along the minus strand of OZ024825.1, from coordinate 109,683,288 downwards.
CTGTTGCAGGTCTTTCCTCAAAAAACGCCAGCTAGACGTGAAAATTTCAGTATGATTTCCATGATTTTATCAATTTTTCCGCGAAACGTCAGCCATTGTAATTGTCGTTACCAAAAACGTCAGCAACTTCGCCTAGCAATTTTGACGTCAAAACGTTCGAAATGAAAAAAAAATCGATTATAATTCACTGATAAATCTCAGTAAATCACTACTGAAAATATAAAAAAAATAATAATAATCATTACAGGAGGAAAATGTAAAGAAAACAACAACAACAAAAAACAACAACAAAACAACAATAACAAAAAATGAATAGAAAATAAATAATAATAATAAAAAAATAAGAAAAACGCAATAAAAAAAGCCCCGTTTACATCTTGCTGAAATATAATTAAACTGTTGATTGAAAAAAATACTTTGTTTTACATACTGTTGATTGAAAGCATGCGTAATTTTTACAACAACAGTAAAACCCTACCTTTTGTTCAAACGTCTGTCTGCCAATCCTGTTGTCTGGACACCTCCTTGTGTGGTTAATTGAACCGTATGACTGGTCAATAATTAAAACGACGGTTATTACAGCATCTAGCAGCCTGAAACACGCCATTATTATTTAAGTTTATTAACTTACCAATAATGTACTTATGTGTATGTGAAACTGATCACACTGATTTGTCTTTTATATATCAGTCACGATTACTTGTTATTGCTATTAAAGCTGAGATTGCTGGGTAATAAAATTCAGCAGACGACGAGTTGAAATATTTTTCATATTTTTTCCAGTAAATAGGAATTGACATTTCGTATAAATTATCTCCTCCTCTGGAGACAATTTTCATGAAATGTCAAAGCCTATTTTCTGGGAAAATAAGAAAATATCGTCAGTTTGTCGTCTGCAGAATTAGCCTTTAGAGTGATAAAGGTTAAACAGCAAATGTAACCCACTACCGTATGTGTCCTAAGTGATCGGACAGACAAGCCTGAACACACAGTGTAGACACAGATCAGATAACACAGCGTCTGAACAGCACGTGGCGTATGATCAGGGTTTCCACTGTTTAGCACTGATCCAGCAGTATTAGACACATCTAAAGGGAGTAAAACGGAGAGGGTATGGTAAAATTTAAGTTAAATACATTAACCCATTGTATACTGAATAGACTCTCCCACACAATATATTGGAAGAGTCCAATTTCAATTTTAGGTACGTCCGGCTATTAGATCTACATATTCCTAGAGAAAAATGGCTACACTTTTTGCAAACATTGGAGACCCTGATCAGACGCCGCGTTCTGCGGCGTCTGATCTGGGTCTGCACTATTTGCCAGTTATCCTTTTACGGGTCTCTCGACTACAATGGGTTAATACTCCTCAATATTCGGGTAATGCCCAAGACGCGGTACGATTTATTTGTTTACGATTTTCCTTACGATGTTTCATTTATCGTAGGTGGCCACGTGCTACGGCGTATGTGTTTACATTACGACGGGTGGGGTTGTGTTAAATCGACTTCAGTAGCATCAAATTCTCTTCCCAGGTCTAAAGGCCGCAAAAACACAATATGATTGTCCGGCTTGCTAGCCTGATCAGACGTCGCCTCTTGCAGTGCCCGATTTACCAAGCTAGCATTTTTTTTATAAATCTATAGCGGGCCGTTATCGGCCTGTCAGCTACCCTGACGGGCCGATAACGGTCCGCAATAGATTTATGTATAATGCTTACTGGGTATTCACACTGTTTCTCCATAAAAATTTTAGAGGACACAATTCAGTAGAGGGTTTAGATGTTTTCAGCAGCTGAGCCCTTTGACAGGTATATACATGTACATGTATATTGATAATCAATTTATGATAAATGACGGAAAAAAAAAAATATATTTTTTTTATAGTTACCGTTGCCCGAGGCTTGAGATACATGTATGTGGCCATATATGTGAAACATACACTTCTCTCCTTTTTCTCCCATAGCATACAGTGAAAACCAAGGTAGGAATTCTCATAGCTACAGATAAGAGGGGGTATCCACATAATATTTTTCTTATTTCTCCACGAAAACATATGTTGTGGTACTCTTTAGAAGCGCCTTGCTGAGGTGCTTCTAATGGGTACCCACAACATATGTTTTCGTGGAGAAATAAGAAAGATATCAGCCTTTTTCGGATGAAAAAAAAAAAAAAAACCTATCTCTTGCTATGCATTCTTTCAGTTGTATATGAGCCGCGTCAAGCAAAAACGTGCCTTAGAACATGTGCCAAATGCGCGTATCAGCCAGTCCTAGCGATTTTCCATTATTTACTTGTATTTGTTTTTAAACCTAAAAATTCTGATTACAGGAGCTTATTATGTTATTTGCTGATTATTATTTTGCCCTGCATCTGTTTAACCCAATTCAGATTGAACAGACTCCCCTCCCCCATACTATATATTTGAAAAGCCGATTTTCAATCTTACGTATGTCAGGCTATTTGATTTAGATATTCCTAGAAAAAAAATGGCTAAACTATTTGCAAATATGGAGACCCTGATCAGACGCCGCACTCTACGGTGTCTGATCTGGTCTGCACTGTTTGCTAGTTACCCTTTTGGGGGTCTCCAGACTAAAAGGGGTTGAGTGGACTTCAAAAGAATATTTTCCTCAGTTGTACTCAAATTTCTCATTTGGAAAAAAGGGCCATAGACTACTAAAAGAGCCTATACTAGATGTTTCCCCAGTAGACATTATGTGACATTCTACAATCATGAATATATAATACATTTCTTCGTTCGAAGCTCAGCAAGGAGAAGTTAGTTTGCTTTTCGTTTTTCGCTTTTCGCTTTTCGTCTTTCAGAAGTTAGTTTGCTTTTCGCTTTTCGCTTTTCGTCTTTCAGAAGTTAGTTTTCTTTTCGCTTTTCGCTTTTCGTCTTTCAGAAGTTAGTTTGCTTTTCGCTTTTCGTCTTTCAGAAGAAAGTTTGATTTTCACTTTTCGCTTTTCGTCCTTCAGAAGTTAGTTTGCTTTTCGCTTTCGCTTTTCGTCTTTCAGAAGTTAGTTTGCTTTTCGCTTTTCGCTTTTCGTCTTTCAGAAGTAAGTTTGCTTTTCACTTTTCGCTTTTCGCTTTTCAATCATAGGTCTGTTTCATGTTGTAACTGTTCAGTGTCTGAGAACATGAATGAGTGAGTGAGTATCTGGGTGAGTACTCAGACACTAAACAGTAAGAGCATGAAGCAGACCTATTATCGAGAAGCGAAAAGCGAAAAGCGAAAAACGAAAAGCGAAAAGCGAAAAACAAAAAAAAATCTTGACTTTGACCAAATGAACGTCTGCATATGGCATGAGCTGTTTGATGGACGTAAAACACTCACTCACTCACTTTCTAACTCACTCACTCAGACACTCACGTATTAATGTACGCAGATAACAGTTACAACATGACACAGACCTATGATCGAAAAGCGAAAAGCGAAAAACGAAAGCGAAAAACGAAAAGCGAAAAGCGAAAAACGAAAAGCGAAAAACGAAAAACAAAAAGCATCTAGACTTTGACGAAATGAATGTCTGCATATGGCATGAGCTGTTTGATTGACGTAACACTCACTCATTTTTTAACTCACTCACTCGCTCACGCACACACTCACTTATGTACTCAGAAACTAAACAGTAAAATCGTGAAGCAGACCTATTATCGAAAAGCGAAAAATGAAAAGCGAAAAGCGAAAAACGAAAATGGAAAAGCGGAAAACGAAAAGCGAAAAACAAAAAGAATCTTGACTTTGACCAAATGAACGTCTGCATATGGCATGAGCTGTTTGATTGACGTAAAACACCCACTCACTCACTTTCTTACTCACTCACTAAGACACTCACGTATTCATGTACGCAGATAACAGTTACAACATGACGCAGACCTATGATCGAAAAGCGAAAAGCGAAAAACGAAAAGCGAAAAGCGAAAAACGAAAGCGAAAAACGAAAAGCGAAAAACAAAACAAATCTAGACTTTGACGAAATGAATGTCTGCGTATGGCATGAGCTGTTTGATTGACGTAGAACTCTCACTCATTTTCTAACTCACTCACTCGCTAACGCACACACTGACTCACTCATGTACTCAGACACTAAACAGTAAAAGCATGATGCAGACCTATTATCGAAAAGCGAAAAACGAAAAGCGAAAAGCGAAAAACGAAAAGTGAAAAGCGAAAAACGAAAAGCGAAAAGCGAAAAACAAAAAGAATCTAGACTTTGACGAAATGAATGTCTGCATATGGCATGAGCTGTTTGATTAACGTAAAACACTCATTTTCTAACTCACTCACTCGCTCACGCACACACTGACTCACTCATGTACTCAGACACTAAACAGTAAAAGCATGACGCAGACCTATTATAGAAAAGCGAAAAACGAAATGCGAAACGCGAAAAACGAAAAGTGAAAAGCGAAAAACGAAAAGCGAAAAACAAAAAGAATCTTGACTTTGACCAAATGAACGTCTGCATATGCCATGAGCTGTTTGATTGACGTAAAACACTCACTCATTTTCTAACTCACTCACTCGCTCACGCACACACTCACTCACTCATGTACTCAGACACTAAACAGTAAAAGCATGAAGCAGACCTATTATCGAAAAGCGAAAAACGAAAAGCGAAAAACGAAAAGCGAAAAACAAAAAGAATCTTGACTTTGACAAAATGAACGTCTGCATATGCCATGAGCTGTTTGATTGACGTAAAACACTCACTCACTCACTTTCTAACTCACTCACTCACTCACTCACTCACTCAGACACTCACTTATTCATGTAGGCAGATAACAGTAACAACATGACACAGACCTGTGATCGAAAAGCGAAAAGCGAAAAACGAAAAGCGAAAAACGAAAAGCAAAAAGCGAAAAACAAAAAGGATCTAGACTTTGACCAAATGAACGTCTGCTCATTGCATGAGCTGTTTGATTGACGTAAAACACTCGCTTTCTAAATCACTCACTCGCTCACTCACACACTCACTCACTCACTCATGTACTCAGATACTTAACAGTAAGAACATGAAGCACACCTATTATCGAAAAGCGAAAAGCGAAAAACGAAAAACGAAAAACAAAATAATATTGACTTTGACCAAATCAACGTCTGCATATGTCATGAGCTGTTTGATTGACGTAAAAAACTAACTCACTCACTTTCTAACTCACTCACTCACTCACTCACTCACTCACTCACTCACTCACTCAGACACTCATTCACTCATTCATGTACTCAGACACTTAACAGTTACAACATGAAACAGGCCTATGATTGAAAAGCGAAAAGCGGAAAGCAAACTTACTTCTGAAAGACGAAAAGCGAAAAGCAAACTGACTTCTGAAAGACGAAAAGCAAAAAGCGAAAAGCGAAAAGCAAACTAACTTCTGAAAGACGAAAAGCGAAAAGCGAAAAGCAAATTAACTTCTGAAAGACGAAAAGCGAAAAGCAAAAAGCAAACTAACTTCTGAAAGACGAAAAGCGAAAAGCGAAAAGCAAACTAACTTCTGAAAGACGAAAAGAGAAAAGCGAAAAGCAAACTAACTTCTACTTGCTATTTATAGACTAGGTCGCAATAAAATACACTTTTAGGCCTTCTTGCATATCTGTTTTCAAACCAACGTTATATTTGGATATTAATTCAGAATGACGTCGATAAGTCTTAGAAAATGTTTTACGGAGTTTATTATTTGAGGGGCGGTCAGAAAATATCCGGACTATTTGCTCTTTCTCAAAAATCGTTGAATATTTTCAAGAATTGTTTTATGTTGTTGTTTTTTTATTTCAAAGTATTCCCGACCTACGTCTATATAATTTTGCCATCTTCGTGGGAGTTTTGTATTCCCTCTGCAAACCATGAAGTAGACCTACTGTTGAGGTACCGTTTTACAGCTGAAATCAAAGCCGCCATAGTCTAATATTTGTTTCCAGCGATCCTTTTTGTCATTTCTGGAAACGAATAAAAGTCGCAAGGGGCAAGGTCTAGGCTGTACGGAGGGTGGGACAACACATTACGAAAACACGCCTATTCAAATACACAGAAAATTTCACCTCCAAAAAACTAAAAAAAAAATATTCACCGATATTTTTATATTTCTGCTCAAAACATAGATTGTGGGTACTCGTTAGAACCGCCTCGCCTCGTTTTCGAGCAAAAATAAGAAAAATAATCTATTCTCCTGTAAACCCCAGTTTTACTATATAAAAGTGGGGTTTAAGGGCGTCAAAATTATATAGGCATGTTTTCGTGATGAATGGCCATTTTACGGAATTGGTAAGTTCTACTGTAGATGAGATAGTATGAGAGGGGGCATTGTCATTCAAAAGACGGACATTTTTCTGGACGATCCTGGGACACAGTCTTTATCAGTTTTTCTGCTTTTTTTTTTTCAGAATTACCTCTGAATAGTATCTAACAGTCCCAGTTCGACTTTTTGGCGTGTAATGTCAGTATTATTCCACGTAAATCCCCCTCCCCCCCCACACCCCCACAAAAAAAAAAAAAAAAAAAAAAAAAAAAAAAATAACAACAACAAATAAAACAACAAAAAAAACCCCAAGACAACAACAAAACCACATAACCTTGCCAGCAGATGGAGACAGCTTAAACTTCTCGGGAGGCGGGGAATCAGCTCGTTTCCATTGCTTTTACTGAGCTTTTGTTTCAGGTTCAGCATAATGAACCCACATTTCACCCACAGTGAAATATAGTTTAGAAACTTATTTTCATCATGGTTAAACGCTTCTATTGTCACCCTGAATGCCTTTTGGTATTCTGTCAGCTATTTCGTTAACCCCACCTAGCACTTACCTTGCTCATACCTATGGGTTCGTGTACAATCTGATGCGCCGATGCTTTGCCGATGTTAAACTGATTAGCTACTTCCTGCAATGTCTTTCTGCGATCTTTTTTGACAAAAGCCTCAACATTCGCCTACATTGTAGGGGTCACTGCCTCAGCGGGCCTCCCTTGCCTAGGCTTCCCTCAGCTTGTCCTACCCTCACTAAACTGATATGCGGGCTTTAGAAAAACCTTTCTACAACCTTGGAAAAAAAAATGTGGCAAAGTTGTTCACCCTCTAAAAGCAGGCATTTTATACAGGGCTTCCTGTAGCTTAGAGTCCATGTTAGCCTAAACACCTTGTTAAAATGCTCAAAACACTTATAATTGAAAATAAATTGGTCAATTTATAGACCAATTTATAAAATGTAGTTTTTGCGCATTTATAAGTGTAGGTAGCTGCACATGGAAAAGCAGCCGGGAGAGATTTGTCGACCTCCCCTCGTAACGATATCATTGCTTAAGAAGTTTAGCAGTTAACCCTTGTCTTGCTGAATAAATTAAGAAGCCATGCCTACTTCTAATTTCCAGCCAATCAGATTACTTGATCCAGGTATTTGATAGAAATTCACATATTTAATGACAAACAGTGCAGATCCAGATCAGTTGGCTTCTTCAGAAGCCAACTGATCTGGATCTACACTGTTTGCTAAAAAAGGGCATGTCGTGTTCAACAAGATAAGGGTTAAAATTTAATTTCGATTATTAAAGTCTAGATGTCTACATGCTCTGGAAAAAATGAATTAACTGAGAAATATGTCAACAATAAGAAGGAGCATTAGAGACGTCGCCATCTAAAATGGTTAATTTACAATATCAAAATGAACGATGTTCCGTTAATCATAAATTTTAGTAGAGAGTTTGTCGTTAGATATTAATAAATTTAAATGCTGAAACTGTGCTTCGGTGTCAGAGATATTCGTTTTATTTAACTAGTTATTTTGGATAAATAGTATCAACCATTTGTTCAAAATATTCATTATCAGTATTTAGTAAGTCATGCAAATTTCCACGAGTCGATTATAGGGCACTAAGAAAAGTCAACCTTACGATCGGTCGGTCATCTGTTCTGCGAATACATGTCAGTAAAAAATAAAATGGACGTCAATAGACTATAAAACAGTTGTCAACTTTATGGAGATGATTTATGTACGACTTCCCTCGGCGAAAATGGATAAAACCTTAATTATCAAATAAAAACTGAACTTACTGAGACCTGCACAGGTCAATGAACTAGTAGCAACAAATCTATAGTGATTATTTTTTCAATGAAAGCACTGACAGCACAGTGGGTTGATTGTCTCTGAGTGTAGGCTGGAAAAATGGCCCTGAACGTGGACCAGACTGTTTCATCTAAGTCTTTACGTCCTGTAATTTAAACAACAGTGCATACTCTAATCAGACGCCGCAATCTGTGGCGTCTGATCTGGGTGTGCAATGTTTGCCAATGTACCATTCAAGGTTTTACAGATAACTTCTTTACAAGGCACTCTCAACCGGAAATAAGTTAGGCTGGTTACTTACTGACTCACCCTCGTACCAAAAGAAAAAGAGAAGAGCATTAAATAATGACCAAACAAATATCATAGGACCGAAGCACGAACAAAGAAGAGCTGCATCAGAAGAACCGCCTGGAAACGGCCTTTGGAAAAAAAAAATAAAAAACTAGAGTGGAGTGGTTTAAATCAGTTTTACTCGCGCGAAACCGCGCCCTTAATTCTGACGCAGCTCTAGATTACAAACATACGTTCTAACATACTGGTCTAATGCCCCGTTTATATGCATAAGTTTGCCCCTAGGGGCAAATTTACCCGTAGGGGCAAATATACCCCTAGGGGTAAACTTGTCATGTGAACGCATTTGCCCCTAGGGGCAAAATTTACCCACGTGGGTAAATTGCCCCAGCTCAAGGGTAGGGACAAATATATTTGCCCCTAGGGGTATTTTACCCCTAGGGGTATATTTTGTCATGTAAACGCAATGTTTAATTTACCCATAGGGGTAAATTTTGTAAATATGTTTGGAATGCCTCAAAATACATGTATACAATGTTTATTTTGCATAAATTTTATTTGTTTATTTACTTGATGTCTGCAAATATACTTGTACCTTCTCAGTCACAAATTTATGTTTGCAAGTTGTGGTCAGAAGTGAGTTATTTGACAAGAATACTATTATGCTAGTAGCAGTTAGGATACTGATTCAAGGCAAATATGATTTATAGTTATTATGGTGCTGATCAAGCAGCACACTTTTGTGCTATCTATAATTAAATAGTTAATGTCATTAAGAAAGTTTTCGCAGTATTTTTAACCAATTTGATGACTAAAATTAATTCTCATTACTTAACGCTTATCGTTCCCATTTCTTAACGCTTATAGCTGAGGGTAAAATTATTTGCAGACAACAACTTGAAATATTTCCTTATTATTCCCAGAAAATAGCTTTTGACATTTCAAGAAAATGGTGCCATCCCTTTATTTTCTGAGGAAAAAAACAAAACAAAAAAACAAAACAAAACAAAAAAAAAACAACAACACAGAAATACTACCAATTTTTTGCATCTGTTAATTTCGCCCAGAGAACCAGTGTGGTAAAGGTTGATGACTAAACAAAAATTACCAGGGGATATAAAAATGGTACCAGATCAGACTGTTTATCTGTTCAACAATCTCCGCACAGTCGTATTACGGTCTAAGGTACTCACACACATGACATTTCAACAGTTTGTTTAATATGTGACAATCACTTGAGTATAGCCATCTGCAAACACACTAAATACTAGCAAAGGGGTTTGCAATGATCATGGACAGTCATTACCGATGAACAATTAGTTTATCTTTATATGTAGAATCCCATCGGTAAATAGGAAATACCCTGACCAGACTGTGCAGATCTATGTCACCAGAATTGAGTTCCCTGGTATTCCCAGTTTCAGGTCCTATGCCAACATTCAACATTTTCATACAGTCTAACCTGAATTATAAAAAGCGATGTCAAATAATTAATTTTTATGTATTATTATTATCACTTTTCTTGATTATTACCAGTTAGTTCCATTGATTAATGCTTCTTTCATGTCTGGGTCACATAGCTGATGCGTGGAAAAAAAATAAGTACCATCTGCTTACACATCTGGTCATAATCAGGATCTATACTGTGACAAAAGCTACAGGACACCTTCGCCTTACTGAAACCACCCCTCCCCTCGTCCGCCCATCAATACATGTCAGTATGGTGGCATAATTGCTTTGTTTACAGCAGAATATTATAGATCCTGCCCAAACTTTGGTGGGGCTATACTGTCTTGCTCCTGTGGAATATTAGCTAAACATTTTGGAATAAAGCAGCAAAATCGGGAACATTATATTACTGACCACCAAATAATACTTTTTTTTCACCAAAAACTTTCTTTCCCTACTTCTTGTATCTGAAGCTTGATAATGCAGATTAACGCTAAGCACCTGGGTAAAATGTTCACAAGATGACATTTTGAAATACTTTGGTTATTTTTCTCAGGATACAGGATTTGATATCTTATGCAGATTGTCATCAATGGAGACAATTTGCATGAAATGTCAAATCAAGATCTCTGGAAAAATAAGAAAAATAACATCAGTTTGTCATCTGCTAAATATTCTCAGGTGAAAGAAACAATGCTGCTATTATAGGTAAGCTTTTAAATAAAAAGAAAACTATCATTTGCCCCTTCTTCCTAAAACACATATAAACGCAACCATTTACCCATAGGAGTATTTAACAAGGTGGGGCAAATATTTACCCATAGGGGTAAATTTACCCCTAGGGGTAAACTTAATGCATATAAACGGGGCTTAAGTCCCGAGTAGTTTTAATATTGACCGTTCACAAACGGTTCCCCTGTTGCAATTCTACTTTGTTCTACTTTGTTCGTACCTTGGTGGTTTCTTTCATTGCGTTTGTTTGTCATTGTTTATTTCTCATCTCTTTTAACCCTTGTCATGCTGAATAAATCAAGATGCCACGCCCACTTCTAATTTTTAGCCAATCAGATTACTTGATCCAGATTATTGCTATAAATTTACATACTTAATGGCAAACAGTGCAGATCCAGATCAGTTGGCTTCTGAAGAAGCCAACTGATCTGGATCTACACTATTTCCAAAGGCAGGGCATATCCGGGTTCAGCAGGTTAATTTTCGATGCCTCGGGAAGGCTGTGCGTACTAATTGACACATTTCATGGGTATGTTCACTACTCGTACTTTAATTTTGTTTAATCGACTGTCTGATTAAATTCTCAAATTAACTAGAGAAGTGCCCAGAGGGTCACTAATACCCCCGGCCGGCACCATTTCTTAATTATAAAAGTATTTTTAAGTCAATGACAATGATATAAGTTAGAAATCAATGGACCATAAAATATAGGTCACTGACCCACATATAGTGTACAAGGTCAGTCTCTGAGTGACACTGATCTCGGAGGCTCAGTTGGATGCGCCGTCCGACTGGAGACCAGGAGGAGGCTCAGTTGGATGCGCCGTCCGACTGGAGACCAGGAGGTCGCGGGTTCAACCCCCGCCGAGGTCGGCAACATTCTTTCGTGGAGATTGACCATGAAATATTTTCTACGGTCATTCTCTCCCTTCCGCTGATTCAAGAAGGGCAATTGTCAGTTTCTGGCGAAAGAATGTGCACAATACTGGTTAACCGCTTAGAGGACTAAGCCTGCCCAGTAAACGTGTGGCTAGGCAAACTGATCGCGCTCGACATGACCCCAATGGGTTGACTGGGCCGTGAAACCTCAACACAAACGACACTGATCTATCATCCCAAGTACAACTTTTCTTGAGTAAATAGTCTTTAAGACATGAAGCAAAATCACTGGACCATAAAATAAATGTCATTGACCTACATATACACGAGAAGTCAATCTGATGTGTCACAATGATCCCTTATACCAATTATGATGTTAAACCATTGAATAATCTAGAAGATATTAAGCAAAATCACAAGACAATGAAATATAGGTCATGCTGATTTTTATTTACTTTGAGGTCAAAGTTTGGGTCACACTGTGCTGTTATATGTACATATGACACTAACGCATCAAATAGTGGAAGATATAAGACAAACTTACAGGGCTATGAAATATAGGTCACATAATCCCAAACTAAGAGTCATACACCAAGTTGTCTTCAAGATGTAACATAAAATCACTGGACCATGATATATAGGTCACAGTGACCTACATTTACTTTCAGGTCAACTGTCGGATCATACTGATTCATAATCTCAAATAATGATGTTCATCCATCAAATAACGTTCAAGGTATAAGGCCAAAATCACTGGACCATGAAATATAGGTCACAGTGACCTACATTTACTTTCAGGTCAACTGTCGGATCATATTAATTCATAATGTCAAATAATGATGTTCATCCATCAAATAATGTTCAAGATATAAGGCCAAAATCACTGGATCATGAAATATAGGTCAAGGTGACCTACATTTATTATGATATCAATCATGGTGTCACACAGAACCAATATCCCAAGTATCACATTTATCAATGAAATAGTCTTCAAAATGTAAGGCAAAATCGCTGGAGCATGAAAATAAGGTCACAATTACCTTGACTTTTTTACACTGAATGTTTATGTGATAAACCTGTCAAATGCCCGTCCCTCTTTATTAAGAAGTTGTTTGTATAAACAAACTGCAATATACTACTTTATTGAGACGTCCTAGATTTTGACCTCTAGCCCCACCCTGGGGCATGACCAAGGGGTCCATAGATGTAGAAGAAGAGGACCCTCTCAGGTACCCCCATACCAAATATGAATAGTTTCTACTAAGTGACTGCAGAGATATACACATAATCAAAAAACTTCGAAGTAAAATTTGGTTATAGCAATATACTACTTTATTGAGGCATCCTACATTTTGACCTCTAGCCCCGCCCCTGGGCATGACCCAGGGGTCCATAGATGTAGAATGGAAGAAAACCCTCCCAGGTACCCCCATACCCAATATGAATAATTTGTAATAAGTGGTTGCAGAGATGTACACAATCAAAAAACTTCGAAGTAAAACTTGGTTATAGCAGGTGTTAACGGACGGATGGATGGACGGGCGGAAGGACGGACGGACAGACGGACGGACGGATAGAAAGACGGATAGACGAACGGACGGACGGAACTGACGAAAACTATATACCTCTTCGGCATACCGGGGCGTATGCCGGGGGTATAATAAAACATTAGTTTGAACACAGTCCTGCAAAGGGAATTTTGCAGTGATTCACATTCCATAAAATCTCTATCTCTCTGTGTCTGTCTGTCTGTCTGTCTGTCTGTCTCTCTCTCTCTCTTTCACATTCCATAAAATCTCTCTCTCTCTACTAGTGTTGTATTTTTACTTTAGATACTTCTTTGGTTTTGAGGTCGCTCGACCATGAACATACACGGTAAAAACGTATTGTAGATGACTTGCATCTGGTGCAGCCTATGTACCCTTCCTGTATGTATATATATAGAGGTAATGTATGTATGTATGTATGTATGTATGTATGTATGTATGTATGTATGTATGTATGTATGTATGTATGTATGTATGTATGCATGCATGCATGCATGCATGCATGCATGCATGCATGCATGTATGTATGTATGTATGTATGTATGTATGTATGTATGTATGTATGTATGTATGTATGGTTTTCTTTTAATCTGGTTTGAAGCTTGTTCATCATAGTGTTTATAATTATACCTTGCTTTAACAAGTCTATGTAACTATGTTATGTTATGTAGATCCCCTTCTCTACCCCGACAATGCATAGTAAAAATGATGGGTATGTAAAGCTATATATTAGTAGGCGAATCTTCATTGTATTTTTTCAGTTTAAAAATCGGATTTTAATTTATTTCTTAACACTGTATTCAATGTCTTCTTAACTCTTATCATGCTGGGTAAAAAATTCAACAGTCAGTCAACATTTTGAAATAGGCTCTGAAAGTTAATGTAAATTGTATCCCTAATCGGGACAGGTCTTTTGTATATGTTTTGTCATGTTTGTTGACTTATTGTTTTGTTAAGTGGTTCCTGTCCAGCATTGTGATCACCTTGTTGGGAAAGAGGAAGCTACTTACATTGCTTCATTACAAAAACATGCCTATATAATTTTGACCCCCTTAAACCCCACTTTTATACAGTAAAACTGGGGTTTACAGGGGTATACTTTATTTTTCTTACTTCTGCTCAAAAACATAGATTGTGGGTACTCGTTAGAACCGCCTCGGCGAGGCGGTTCTAACGAGTACCCACAATCTATGTTTTGAGCAGAAATTTGAAAAATAGAATTTTTATCTGAAAACTTTCAGTTTTTTTTGTGGTAAAATTTTCAATATATTTGAATAGGCGTGTTTTCGTGATGTTCTTTGGTTTAAAGCTTGCGTACTGTCTGTCATGGTTTGTTTGCTCTTCCCTAAGTACTATAGACCTATTTTTTAAAAAAAAGTCGGGCTTGCTTTCTTTTGAAAGAGGGTCCACCATTCTGGAGTACAAGTTTACATTGCAACAACAGGGAAAATCTGAGAAAATGTGCCATTTTTTATGTTTGCATCAAATTTGTTCATGTAATCTATATTGCTAGATGATAATTAATCTAAAATACATCATATGGTTCTTCAAGCGCTATGTATAACCAAATTAAGATACTGCTTTTTGCTATGACTATCTTCTTATTGTGTAATATAAACATGTACGAATAGGGGACAAAAATTTAAAGGAAGATAACTGCAAGATGTCCACAAATGAGTCAATTGGTAGGTTGTATGATGTGATTGTGGCCTTTCCTGGACATATCTATCATATTGATTGTTAGCTCACCTGAGCCGAAGGCTCAAGGTGAGTATTGTGATCACTCACCGTCCGTCGTCTTCGTCGTCGTCATCGCCGTCCGTCTGTCCGTCCGTCCGCCCGTCCACAATCTTTAAACAACATCTCGTCCTAAACCACCGATTGGAATTTGACCAAACTTCACAGGAATGATTCTTGGTTGGTCCTCTTTCAAAGTTATTTAAATGGTTCCGGTCCATTGCATATTTAGGTCACAGGAGCTAAAAATAGATTTTTTAACTAAAAACTTATAAAATCTTCTTGTCAGAAACCACTGGACCGATTTCAATATAATTTTACAGAAATGTTCATTTGGTAATCCTCTACCAAAATTGTTCAAGCCATTTGGATTCGTCAAAAAACATGGTCACAAGGGGGCGGGGCTTATTTTCCCTATAAATGTATATCTATATATAAAAACTTTAAAAATCTTCTTGCCAGAAACTACTGGACTGATTTCCATATAATTTTGCGGAAATGTTCCTTTGGTGATCCTCTATCAAGATTGTTCAAGCCATTTGGATTTGTCAGAAAACATGGCCGCCAGGGGGGGGGGGGGGGGGGGCGGGGCTTATTTTCCCTATACATGTATATCTATATAGAAAACTTTAAAAATCTTCATGTCAGAAACCACTGATTCGTTTTCAATATAATTTTGCATAAATGTTTCTTTGGTGATCCTCTACCAAGATTGTTCAAGCCTTTTGGATTCGTCAAAAAACATGGCCTCCAAGGGGCGGGGCTTATTTTCCCTATATATCTATATAGAAAACTTAAAAAATCTTCTTGTCAGAAACCACTGCACCAGTTTCAATATAATTTTGCAGAAATGTTTCTTTGGTGATCCTCTACCAAGATTGTTCAAGCCATTTGGATTCGTCAAAAAACATGGCCTCCAAGGGGCGGGGCTTATTTTCCCTATATATCTATATAGAAAACTTAAAAAATCTTCTTGTCAGAAACCACTAAACCGATTGCAATATAATTTTGCAGAAGTGTTCCTTTGGTAATCCGCTACCAAGATTGTTCAAGCCATTTGGATTCGTCAAAAAGCATGGCCGCCAGGGGGTGGGGCTTATTGTCCCTATATATCTTTATAGAAAACTTGAAAAATCTTGTCAGAAACCACTGGACCGATTTCACTATTACTTTGCAAAAATGTTGTTTTGGTGACCCTCTACCAAGATTGTTCAAGTAATCGTGATTCGTCAAAAAACATGGCCGCTATGGGGTGGAGCTTATTTTCCCTATATATCTATATAGAAAACTTGAAAAAATCTTCTCGTCAGAAACAACTGGACCGATTTCAATATAACTTGGCAGAAATGTTTCCTTGGTGACCCTTTACCAAAATTGTTAAAGGCCGTCATGATTTGTCAAAAACATAGCTGCTAGGGGGCGGGGCTTATTTTCCCTATAAATCTATGTAGAAACCGTGAAAAAAATCTTCTTGTCAGAAACCACTGAACCGATTTCAATATAACTTGGCAGAAATGTTTCCTTGGTAACCCTTTACCAAGATTGTTCAAGTTATCATGATTTGTCAAAAAACATGGCTGCTAGGGGGCGTCGCTTATTTTCCCTAAATATCTCTATAGAAAACTTTAATGATCTTTTTGTCAGAAACCACTGGACTGATTTCAATATAACATTGCAGAAATGTTCTTATGTAACCCTCTCTCAAGGTTGTTCTAGCCGTCATGATTCGTCAAAAAACATGGCCACCAGGGGGCGGGGCTTATTTTCCCTATATATCTATATAGAAAACTTTAAAACTCTTCTTGTCAGAAACCACACGAACGATTTCATTATAACTTGACAAAAATGTTTCCTTGGTGACCCTCTACCAAGATTGTTCAAGTAATCGTGATTTGTCAAGAAACATGGCTGCTACCGGGTGGGACTTATTTTCCATATATATCTATATAGAAAACTAAAAAATCTTCTTGTCAGAAACAAATGGACCAATTTCAATATAACCTGGCAGGAATGTTTCTTTGGTGACCCTTTACCAAGGTTGTTCAAGCTGTCATAATTCGTCAAAAAACTTGGCCGCTAGGGGGCGGGGCTTATTTTCCCTATATGTCTATATATAAAAAAAAAAAAAAAAAACAACTTTAAAAATCTTCTCGTAAGAAACCGTTGGACCGAGTTCAATGTAACTTGGCAGGAATGTTGCTTTGGTGACCCTCTATCAAGATTGTTCAAGCCTTCATGATACGTCAAAAAAGATGGCCCCCAGGGGGTGGGACTTATTTTCTGTACATATCTGTACAGAAAACTTTAAAATTCTTCTTGTCAAATACCTCCTGACTGATTTCAATAATGCTTTGGTGACCCTCTACCAAGAATGTTCAAGCAATCCTGATTTGTCAAAAAACATGGCTGCTAGGGGGTGGGGCTCATTTTCCCTGTAGATCTAAACAGAATACTTTAAAAATCTTCTCGTCAGAAACCACTGAACCGATTTCAGTTTAACTTTGCAGAAAATGTCCCTTTGGTTACCCTCTACCAAGTTTGTAAACCCTGTCATGATTCATCAAAAAAAAAAAAAAAAAAAAAATCTTTTTTGTCAGAAACCTATGGACCAATTTCAATATAACTTGGTAGAAATGTTCCTTTGGTGACCCTCTTTAAAGATTAAGTCAAGTCGTCATGTTGCATTAAAAAGAGAAAAAAAACATGGCTGCTTGGGGTTGGGGCGGGGAGGGGGTGGGGGGAGGGCAGTGCTATGAAATTTATACATAAATCTTAGAGCAGTGAACTTGGCTGAAACTTGAACAGTTAAGTATGCAAATCTGTTTGCTCAGGTGAGCGATATAGGACCATCATGGTACTCTTGTTTTTTTAGATGGGTTTTACGGCCCAGTCAACCCATTAGGGTCATGTCGAGCCGGTCAGTTTACCTATCCGCACTTTTACTGGGCAAGCTTAGTCCTCTAGGCCGTTAGCCAGTACTTGTACACATTTTGTCGCCAGAAATTGACAACTGTCCTTCTTGAATCAGCGGAAATAAGAGAATGACCGTAGAAAATATATCATTCTCAATCTCCACGGACCCGGCGGAGATCGAACCCGCGATTTCCTGATCTCCAGTCGGACGCGCATCCGAGCCACCGAGACCGGCGTATCATATTGAGTAATACTGTTTTTTGAATTGATATTTTTTTAACACGTTTGATCCCTACAGACAAGTACAGCTATATTTGCAAACGGTTCGAATCCAGGTGAGAGGAGCAGTCTTATCAGGATCTGCACTGTTTGCCATTATGTCATTAAATTTTGACTGAAACCCCTATTTGAAACAAAAGATATGTCCAACTTCAGGGATGGAAAAGTCCATTAAAGATACTTAGGGATGAAAGGAATTTATAAGCCAGCAAACTGCCTATAAATATACCTATATCAAGCTATGCATATGCTACCCTTGGGTCATTAAGTCCAGACCGGTGAAGTCTTCAAAAACTTGCACAATGAGATTCAATGGTAAACCGTTAAGGTTGATTTCTCCATCGTCGCTGTCTGACCAGATGTCACGTACTTGAAGGTCAAAGAAACCATTTTTCCACACAGGTTTAGACTGAAATAACCATAGCCAAAACATACTAATATGATTTTGACCCCCTTAAACCCCATTTTTATGTAGTAAAACTGGGGTTTACAGGGGTATACATTATTTTTCTTATTTCTGCTCTAAAACATAAATTGTGGGTACTCGTAAGAACCGCCTCGGCGAGGCGGTTCTAACGAGTACCCACAATCTATATTTTGAGCAGAAACATGAAAATATCAGAGTTTTTATTCAAAATATTTAAATACATGTAGGCGTGTTTTCGTAATGAGTGCCATTGTAATAATCAAACCACCAGAAGTATTTATCTGGATCTTGAGAGATGAATCTTTGCTGGTGGCCCACTGTAATGCATTTATGATTTAAGGTGAATAAAGACATAACATAACATAATTTTGTTAAGTCTCACCTCTATACGGTAGACTAAGATAAAATGCGTAAACACATTTTAAAAGTAAAACTGAAAAGAGGCGCTCTTTATACAGAGATATGAGAGACTACCATTAAGAATCATTTACATATAAACATTAATATTTACAAACGCAATTTAGGTAAAGTATAAAGAAAGTTTTATATACAATCATTTGAAATGCTAAAAAGGAATATTTCATAAAGATGCCGATCGGAAATCCAAGATGGCCGCCATGGGCGCCATCTTGAAAATATATTTTTCGCTTCTTCTACTGAACCGAAAGGCCATTTGACTCCAAACTTGCTAGGAAGCATCAGGGTGACTTGTAGATAAAAAAATAGCTAAAATCGTGCCGATCGGAAATCCAAGATGGCCGCCATGGCAGCCATCTTTAAAATCTAATTTTCGCTTCTTCTCCTGAACCGAAAGGCCAATTGACTCCAAACTTGGTAGGAAGCATCGGAGTGACTTGTAGATCAAAAATAGCTAAAATCGTGCCGATCGGAAATCAAAGATGGCCGCCATGGCCGCCATCTTAAAAATCTATTTTTCGCTTCTACTCCTAAACCCAAAAGCCAACTGACTCCAAACTTGGTAGGAAGCATTGGGGTGAATTAAAGAAAAAAAATAGCTAAAATCATTCCGATCGGAAATCCAAAATGGCAGCCATGGCAGCCATCTTGAAAATCTATTTTTTGCTTCTTCCCCTGAATCAAAAGGCCAATTGACTCCAAACTTGCTAGGAAGCATCGGGGTGACTTTTTTAAGCAATCATCATGAATCTTGCTCAAAATGTTTGTCTTGGTGATTTCTAGGTCAAGTTCGAAACTGGGTCACCTGGGGTCAGAAACTAGGTCACCTGGCCAAATCAGCGGAAAACCTTGTTATCACTCTAGCGGTCACATTTTACAAGCAATCATCATGAATCTTGCTCAAAATGTTTGTCTTGATGATTTTTAGGCAAGTTTGAAACTGGGTCACTTGGGGTCAAAAACTAGGTCACCTGGCCAAATCAGCTAAACATTTTTAACACTCTAGCGGTCACATTTTTGAAGCAGTCATCTTGAATCTTACTTAAAATGTTTTGTCTTGATAAGTTCTAGGTCAAGTTTGAAACTGGGCCACTTGGGCTCAAAAACTAGGTCACCGGGCCAAATCAGCAGAAAACTTTGTTAACACTCTAGCGGTCACATTTTATAAGCAACCATCATGAATCTCGCTCAAAATGTTTCTCTTGATGATCTTTAGGTCAAGTTCGAAACTGGGTCACCTGGGGTCAAAAACTAGGTCACCTGGCCAAATCAGCGAAAACCTTGTTAACATGCTAGTAGTCACATTTTTCAAATAATCATCATGAATCTTGCTCAACATGTTTGTCTTGATGATTTCTAGGTTAAGTTTGAAACTGGGTCACACTGGATGAAAAACAAGTTCACCGGGCCAAATCAACAGAAAACCTTGTTAATACTCTAGCGGTCACATTTTTGAAGCAAACCATCATGAATCTTGCTCAACATGTTTGTCATAATGATTTCTAGGTCAAATTTGAAACTTGGTCACTTTGGGTCAAAAACTAGGTCACCAGGCCAAATCAGCAGAAAACCTTGTTAACACTCTAGCTGTCACATTTTTGAAGCAATCATCATGAATCTTGCTCAAAATGTTTATCTTGATGAGTTCTATGTCTAATTTGAGACTGGGTCACTTGGAGTCAAAAACTAGGTCACCAGGCCAAATCAGCAGAAAATTTTGTTAACACTCTAATGGTCACGTTTTTGAAGCAATCATCATGAATCTTGCTCAAAATGTTTGTCTTGATGATTTCTAGGTCAAGTTTGAAACTGGGTCACATGGGGTTAAAAACTAGGTCACCAGGCCAAATCAGCAGAAAAATGTTAACACTGCAGAGGTCACATTTTTTAAATAATTATCATAAATATTGCTCAAAATGTTCGTTTTGATGATTTCTAGGTCTAGTTTAAAACTGAGTCACTTGCTATCAGAAACTAGGTCACCTGGCCAAATCAAAGGAAAACCTTGTTGATGCTCTAGAGGTCACATTTGTGAAGTGATCATCATGAATCTTGCTCAAAATGTTTGTTTTGATGATTTCAAGGCGATGTATATTTTTCTATCCAGTGACTTCCTTAATTTTTCCCGTTTAGGTCAGTTTCTCAGTAATTATTGGTCCTACAGAGTGATATTTAGTACTTGTGAAGCGTTTGTGTTTAGGTCAGTTTCTCAGTAACTATTGCTCCTACAGCCAGTGATATTTAATACATGCATACATCTTAGCATGGCCTCTTGAGTGCAGTCATCCATATTTGACCTAGGCCTTTATTTCAGTCCATTAGACATGCTACATTGTCTTACTTGTTTATATAATCATTTTGAATTTTGATCAGAATGTTTGCCTTGATCAGTTCTAGATCAGGTTCTCAAAGTGCTATGAGGCTCAGGAGAGCGTTACAGGGCCATCATGGCCCTCTTGTTTCTGGGTTGGCTCTGTCCCCGCGATTAACCAGTACTTATGACCTGTGAACATTCTTTCGCCGGAAACTGACAACTCCCCTTCTTGAATCAGCGGATGGGAGAGAATGACCGTAGAAAATATTTCATGATGAGTCTCTACGAAAGAATGTTACCGGGATCGAACCCGCAACCTTCTCATCACGAAAACATGCCTATATAATGTTGACCCCCCCCCCTTAAACCCCACTTTTATATAGTAAAACTGGGTTTACAGGGGTATACATTATTTTTCTTATTTCTGCATAAACATAGATTGTGGGTACTTGTTAGAACCGCCTCGCCGAGGCGGTTCTAATAAGTACCACAATCTATGTTTTGAGTAGAAATATGAAAAATATCAGATATACATTTGAATAGGCATGTTTTCGTAATGTTGCACTTCTGAACGCAGCCCAGGTACTCGTATGAATTTAGTATACCAGAATGTACGATTCCATGTATACCAGAGCGAACTACCGCGATTGATCTAAAATAAGCTAAAAGAATAACAGAACCAAGACGACGACGACCACCACCACCACCAACAACAACCACCACCACCACCACCCGATCACCACCACCACCAACAACAGCAGCAACAACAACGACGAACAAACAAACAAACAAACAAACAAACAGATAAAACAAACAAACATGCGAACATGCAAACAAACATACAAACATACAAACAACGAACGAACGAACAAACCAAACAAACAAACAAACTTACGAATAACATACAAACAAACAAACATACATACAAACTTCTAGGAATTGTATGGAAGCTGTAATTTACCTAAGTTTTCGAATGGACAGGTAAGGACAAACAGTGTAGACAATGCTCATTAGGGGCAATTTCTCCTCTTTTCCACAATATTTTGTTACCTGTTCTTAGATTTCCATGTTAAAACAGGGAACATAATTTCACTTCGACATAAGCGGTTATTCGAGGTAAGGGAGTTTGAGATAACGAGGGTCGACTGTATATTATATTTATTATTATTAATCCTCTGGTACTTTAGTATCTGCCTGAAGCATGTATATATGCTTAACTACTTCAAATGCATCCCCTTATTCTTAATGTATCTGCCTCAAATATATTCATATACGAAGATACATTACGAAAACATGCCTATTCAAATATATTGAAAATATTACCACCAAAAAAATGAAAATTTTCAGATAAAACATTTTGATATTTTTCATATTTCTGCTCAAAACAGATTGTGGGTACTCGTTAGAACCGCCTTAAAGTGGGGTTTAAGGGGGTCAAAATTATATAGACATGTTTTCGTGATGAAAAACTCTTCCTATATTTAAATATTTAGACAAGTGATACTCAGTTACTTTAATAGCTGTCCCAAATGACTACATATAGCGAAAACATTACTCTTCTGCTATATCGTACTTTAATATCTGCTACAAATATTTAAAGCAGAGCAAACAATGAGACTTTTATCTCAACATATACATTTACGTTGGGCGGAGACTATCAACTGAAATTCTGAACAAGAGAGATTACTCTCCAGGTTTATATTCTTAAGACAAACTTAATTGTGTGCTTTTCACTAAATGCTATTGTGAATAATGCCCAGACCAACCTGCATCAGTAACCTATTTATGCCGAGTGGACTCTTCTGCCATAACTCTTTGGGCCAGTCTGTTTCTAGCAGAGTGTCTGGTTAGATTTTATTATGAAAATGTTGTACAGAAATTCCTGAATTTAATGCAAACAGTGTAGATCCTGATCAGACACCACGCTCTGCTGTGGATGAGTGACAAGCAGTGTAGACGCTTATCAGACGGTGCGATCAACGGGTACATATTATTTAACCCCTTCATGCCTGGTTGATTCTTTTGTCTTGGGATTTGGATTAATCCATCTCCTATCAAAAGGGACTAGATATTTATGTAAGATTTTCCGTCATAAGAGATAACTTTTGTAACTCCCTGTTGGCTTTCTTGTACCCAAGTCCTTTCTGAAAAGGGTCAACTCGAAAAGGAAAGATTTTGCTCCAACAGGGAGCGGTGTCAGATCTGGATCTGCACTGTTTGCCAAGTACCCTTTTGGGGGTCTCCAGACTGAAATGTGTAATGCAAGAATATATTATTATTCTGGGTGATCTGTCTCCGCTCCTCATATAATATATATATAAAAGTCTAAGTAACACGTACCCTAAAGATGCCCTATGATATATATAGTAAAAACAGGGGCCTGTAGATGGGTCCTATAATAATAGGAGGATTGTCATTACTTTGCTATTTTTAAATTGTTGCTAACCTTTTAGCAACCCATTTTGTGCATAAATGTATTTTATTTTGCCTGACAGCCAAATTCTTCTGCATTCAACATTCATTAAAGTTTTAATGACTCGAAGACCGAGGGCTAGTTTACCGTACCTGGTTCGAACTGTTTTTTTTTCTGTCCCTTGGAAAAGGTTCCGATAGGTCAAGAAAAAAATATTAAGGGATTTTAGAATATTTTTCTTATTTCATCATGTAAAAGAAATATGTTGTGTGTACTCATTAGAATCGCATCATCGAAGCGATTCTAATGTGTACACACGACATACCATTATTTCATATCGAAGAGACATCGAGGCGATTCTAATGTGTACACACAACAAATCATTGTTTTAGAAGATCGAAGAGACATCAAATAATTAGCCCCATTTTCCTCCAGACTTTCATTACAAAAATACACCTGTATTCAAATATATTGAAAATTTCATCACCATAACATGAAAATTTTCAGATAAAAACTTTTGATATTTTTCATATTTCTGCTCAAAACATAGATTGTGGGTACTCGTTAGAACCGCCTCTATGTTTTTGAGCTGAAATAAGAAAAATAATGTATACCCCTGTAAACCCCAGTTTTACTATATAAATGTAAAAGTGGGGTTTAAGGGGGTCAAAATTATATAGGTATGTTTTCATGACGACCCTCAGTGGTTCAAACTAAATGTACCCATGTCTAGAACAAATGTGCTGGACCCAAAGATATTCGAGTAATTGATGTTCGACTTATTATATGGGGAAATACTATAACGTACATTAAGTGTAGATTAAAGGCTCCATATTCTTCCAAAATAGACATTTTTTATCAAAGGAAGGTTTAATAAATTGATATATGTATTAATACAATCATAAAATAAAAGGCACTGACAGCCTGCAAAATATAATGAACTGGATCAAAAGTGAAATGATGTTTTCATCGCATCTCTGAAGTAATAACGGCAACCTTAATTCAGAGATACGATAAAAAAAGTTTCATTTTTGAGAACGAGAGACTAACTGAGATTTTACAGGGTGTCACGTGCCACATTTTATGATTGTACTAATACCATATATCAATTTATTGAACCTTTCTTGGATAATAAAATGCTTGATTTTGAGGAACATGGAGCCTCTAAGAGGGATATAAAGATATTTTTTTTTTCACAAAACTATGTTGTAGCTACTCATTAGAAGCGCCTCGCTGACCCTACATGTAGTTCACTAAATAACCTCTTAATAGGGTGGTTTGATTCTCACTGTGACTCATACGCCCAAGTGACAGAGAAACCGTTGTCTCACCATGAGAAAATTGTCTTCGGATATATAAGAAAAGTCAAGATCCTGATCAAACAGTGAAATAAACGTCAAAAAGATTGCCTTTGGAAACACAGAACACACTAAGGATTACAAAAAGGGAGTCTCGGTTTTATTGAGACTCGTCATAAGCAATAATGACGTTTACAACACTGCTTACGCCCTCTAGCGTATACATGAGCAGAACTCCATTTTCAAATATACTAAAATGAAGCTACGCAGTCTAATAAGGATCTTTAGTATAAGTTTATTACAGTCGAACCTCAAGGGCTCGAACATCTTTGGACCATGGAAATTCGTTCGAGACATGGGTAGTTCGAGCCACTAAGGGTTAATCATGGCACCAGTTCAGCAAGCAGATAGCGATAACTTAGGGAAATCTTTTCGATTTTCTACACAATGATTGAATGTTGAGTGTACTCATTAGAATCGCCCCGATGAGGCGATTCTAATGAGTACACACAACATACAATTTCATGATAAAATAAGAAAAAAAATCCATAAATATTTGTTTTCTTGAACTACTGGAAGAATTTTGTTGGGACTGAAAAAAGAGTTCGAATCATCCACGGTAAACGAGCCATCCGTGTTCGAGCCATTGAGATTATACTGTATTTTCTAAAGTATCCAGTGATACGGTAAATGGACAGAGAAGACCCTAATCAGTCAGCTAGTAGCTCCAGATAAGGCATTTTTTCCAAACCGAAAAGTACTGACAATGTTTCGTATTTCTCCATGAAATAATATGTTGTGGGTACTCATTAGAAGCGCCTCAGCGAGGCGCTTCTAATGAGTACCCACAACATATGATTTCATGGAGAAGTTAAAAAATATTGTCTAGCTACTCTCTTTTATCTGGTGCTGTGCAGCATATTCCCTAAAGGCACAATTTGTCATGGTGCGACTCACTAATACGAGCCGGGCCTTGAGAAAACGTGTTTTCAGGCATATGCGGACAGGGCAGGCCAGGGTGAGCAAGCTCATCCGCACAGTCTGATCAGGGCCTTAAAATGTAACTGTCCGCTCAAAGAATCATTGGATACTACAGACTGATTGAATGGAGAGCAAAGACCCGGATGATACATTGTACTTTGCGCATGAGCAGGTTGATCTATGTCTGCGAATTTTGCGCATGTTCGAAGGCGTTTCTTTGCTTAACGCGGCCCTTATGATGCTATGAGAAGGCAGACGGAAAGCTGTCACTGTTTATTGTACGATGATTTCTTTACACAATCAGACACTGGCACCAGCTGACATACATGTGTACATACAAAACAGTAAATAACATAACATTGTATACAAAATATATTGTAAAAGAATATACACATGTAAAATTGAAACATACTGATGTACATGCAAATGAATCACTCTAAGTTGCCGCAAACATAGCTCTTCTGTCGCAGGTGACAAAAACGCTTTTCCATTACGAAAACATGCCTATTCAAATATACTGAAAATTTTACCGCCAAAAAATGAAAAATTTTCAGATAAAAAATTCTGATATTTTTCATCTTTCTGCTCAAAACATAGATTATGGGTACTCGCCTCGTCGAGGCGGTTCTAACGAGTACCCACAATCTATATTTTGAGCAGAAATAATAAAAATAATGTATACCCCTGTAAACCCCAGTTTTACTATATAAAAGTGGGGTTTAAGGGGATCAAAATTATATAGACATGTTTTCGTGATGGATCTCACAGGCTGCGGAAAGAGGCTTTGCAAACAGCTTAGTTTTAGATGGTGCGGATCAGAATGAGCCGCCAAAGAACTTAAATGTAGATGTAATATCTTAACATTTACCACTCTCTTGGAGAATTAAGCAGAGAACAAATTGATGATAGTTTTCTTACTTTTCTCAGAAAACAGCATTCGACATTTCATGCAAATTGTCTCCACTGGAGACAATTTGCATAAAATCTCAAATCCTTTTTCAAGGGAAAAATAATAAAAATATTAAAAAAATGCCGTCTGCTGAAATCGTCACCTATAGTGCTAAGCGTTAAAATGTTTAAAGGAAGCAATGCACTTTCAAGAGAGACTACTCTGTCAAAATTGTTTCTGCTTTCTTCTGAAATGGGATTAACTCTAAAAGAAAAGAATTTGCTCCAACGGGGGATCATATTCTTTCCTTTTGAGTAGACCGCTTTTCGGGGTCCATTTGTTCAAAACTAACGATGTCGTTATTTAACGTACTGTTAAAACTTTGATCATTAAATATGGCATATACGCTAATATTTTTGCTGAAAAAATATGAGTAGCTTTAGCACCTGTGAATTAAATATTGTACTTACATGTACTAGAAAAGTTAACAGTTTGACCACTAACGAGCTCGTTAAGCTAAAGATGCTTTGAACAACTAGGCCCAGAAGAGGATTGATGTTCAGCGAAGCCAACAAGAAGTTGCAAGTGTTGTCTCATTTGTGAGAAATGGTGGTAAATCTACCAAGTGTATCCGTGCACCTTAAAGAATTCAATACGTTTGCTTTTGTAAAATGTCATCTGTCTTGATCGGCTTCAACACTTATCATGCTATATGCAAATTCAGCAGAAACCAAACTGATGATTTTTTTCTTAATTTTGCTAGAAAATAGGATCTGACTCTTCATGCAAATTGTTTTCCAAGGAGATAATTTGCACGAATTTTCAAATCCTATATTCTAGGGAAAATAAGAAAATTATTTCATAATGTCGTCTGCTAAAACTTATAACCAGCATGCGAAGCGTTTCCACTTATTTTATTTTTTTTCTTTGTTCCGGTGTACCGGTTTATCTTGTACCCTGGGCAGCTTCCCCCCCCGGGGGGTGAAGCTGCCTCTGGGCAGCTTGCCTCCCGGGGCTGAAGATACCCCGGGGTATCTTGCCCCCCACCCTGGGCAGCTTGTCCCCCACCCCAAGAAAACCTGACAGAACTTAATGCAGGAAGATTTTATGTTTTTAAAATAAAAATCCTTATAATAGAAACATGGGAAAACTGATTTTTACATGTGTGTGCATATGCATCTTTTTCCTGATATGAGGAAATTGAGGGCCAGAATATAGTGGCCTTAGAAGTTTGCACCTATGCCAGAAAACCTGGCAGACTCCATTCTAAATGATAATTTATCACTTAATAGACTTTCCTATTAAACAGTCATTTGAATATTCATAATATTGACCATCAACTATTTTTCTATGGCTGGAGGTGAGGCGGGGGGTAAGATACCGTGGCCTGGGCAGCTTGCCCCCAACCCCTAGAAAACCTGACAGAACTTTATTCAGAAAGATTTTATTCCTTTTAAATAAAAATCTTTATGATAGATATATGGAAAAACTAATTTTTTATGTGCATATGCATCTTTTACCCGATAGGAGGAAATTGAGGTCCAGAATATAGTGGCCTTAGAAGCTAGCAACTATGCCAGAAAACCTGGCAGACTCCATTCCAAAAGATAGTTTATCAGTTTATCACTGAAGAGACTTTCCTATTCAACAGTCATTTGAATATTCATAATATCGATCATTAACCATTTTTCTCTAAACAGGAAGGGGTGGGGGTTAAGATACCGTGGCCTGGGCAGCTTGCCCCCCCGGGGGTGAAGATACCCTTGCTTGCGCAGCTTGAACCACCTTCAAGAAAATCTTACACAACTTAATTCAGTAAGTTTTTTTTCTTCTTTTAAATAAAAAATCCTTACAACAGAAACATGGCAAAACTGATTTTTATGTACATACACATCTTTTACTGGATAGGAGGAAACTGAGAGCCTTAGAAGCTTGCACCTATGCTATTTTTATCCCAATGTAGAGGAGAGGGGCATGTGATACAGAAAAAAAAGAGATACAGTAAAATAAGTAAAAGCAGGTACTACTACCATTCTTATGTCTGTGCATTAGAATTTTATGTTTTGAATGATTATATAGCTTGTCTGATCTGAGTTTGCCATGTTTCTAGGGGTGGGGGGCAAGCTGCCCAGGCCAGGATATCTTCACCCCCGGGGGGCAAGCTGCCCAGCCAAGGGTATCTTACCCCCCACCCCAGCCTATCTGAAGAAATATAGATAATAAAAAGTAACAGAAATATTCAAATGACCTGTTAAATGGGAAATTGTTTTAAAAAGATAAAAATAACAGTCTGAATTTAATTTTGTTTACAAGATTTTCTGAGCTTGGGAGGGAACTTCTTGAGCCACAGTATTTTGGCCCCAATCCCTTTCCATATAGTGAAAAAGTAGGTAAAAGCAGACACTACTACCATTCTAGTGTCTGTGCATTAGAATTTTAAGTTTAAAATGATTAAATAGCTTTTCAGATTGGAGTTTGCCAAGTTTCCAGGGGTGGGGGTCAAGCTGCCCAGGCCAGGGTATCTTACCCCCCCCCCCCACCACAGCCTATCTGAAGAAAGATAGATAACAAAAAGCAATAGAAATATTCAAATGACCTGTTAAATGGGAAATTGTTTTAAAAATATAAAAACAACATTCTGAACTTTAATTTCGTTTACAAGATTTTCTGAGCTTGGGAGGAAACTTCTTAGCCATAGTATTTTGGCCCCAATCCCTTTCCGTAAATTGAAAAAGTAGGTAAATGCAGGTACTATTACCATTCTAATGTCTGTGCATTAGAATTTTAAATTTAAAATGATTAAATAGCTTTTCAGATCAGAGTTTGCAAGTTTCCAGGGGTGGGGGGCAGGGGGTGGGGATGCGGGGGGGGGGGGTGGGGCAAGCTGCCCAGGCCAGGATATCTTCACCCCCAGGGTGCAAGCTGCCCAGGCCAGGGTATCTTAACCCCAATCCCAGCCTATCTGAAGAAAGATAGAAAATAAAAAGCAATAGAAATATTCAGATGACCTGTTAGATGG
The DNA here is from genome assembly GCA_964016985.1 of Anodontia alba. NCBI lineage: Eukaryota > Metazoa > Mollusca > Bivalvia > Lucinida > Lucinidae > Anodontia > Anodontia alba. Next base: position 109,653,639 of record OZ024825.1, on the reverse strand, counting down.
GAAACTGTTTTTAAAATATAAAAATAACATTCTGAACTTTAATTTTGTTTACAAGATTTTCTGAGATTGGGAGGAAACTAATTGAGCCACAGTATTTTGGCCCCAATCCCTTTCCATAAAGTGAAAAAGTAGGTAAAAGCAGGTACTACTATCATTCTAATGTCTGTGCATTAGAATTCTAAGTTTAAAATGATAATAGAGCTTTTCAGATCAGAGTTTGCCAAGTTTCCAGGGGTGGGGGGCAAGCTGCCCAGGCCAGGGTATTTTCACCCCCAGGGGGCAAGCTGCCCAGGCCAGGGTATCTTACCCCCCACTTTAGCCTATCTGAAGAAAGATAGATAATAAAAAGTAATAGAAATATTCAAATGAACTGTTAAATGGGAAATTGTTTTAAAAAGATAAAAATAATATTCTGAACTTTAATTTTGTTTACAAGATTTTCTGAGCTTGGGAGGAAACTTCTTGGGCCACAGTATTTGGCCCCAATCCCTTTCCATAAAGTGAAAAAATAGGTTAAAGCAGGTACTACAACCATTCTAATGTCTGTGCATTGGAATTGTAAGTTTAAAATGATTAAATAGCTTTTCAGATTAGAATTTGCCAAGGTTCCAGGGGTGGGGGTCAAGCTGCCCAGGCCAGGGTATCTTCACCCCCGGGGGGGAAGCTGCCCAGGTCAGGGTATCTTACCCTCTGCCCCTTCCTGTTAGACGAAAGATAGGTAATATCAGATACTGGAAATTCTCTAATGACCTGTTCAATGGGAAATTCTATTAAAAGTGATAAAATATCTTTCTGAATTGTGTCTCTAAGGACTTCTGAGTTTGGGAGGAAAATGCTTAGGCTACAGTATCTTAGCCCCAACCTCCTCCCATAAAGAGTAAAATAATGAAAAACATACATTACTACTGTTCTGATAATTGTGTGATATAAATTTGTTATAAACAAAAAAATAAATATCATTCTGAATTAAGTTTGCCAGGTTTTCTGGGGTGCGGGGTAAGCTGCCCAGGGCGGGGGGCAAGCTGCCCAGGGGGGTAAGATAAACTGTTACACCGGTGCCGGAATATTACCATGTAGAGATTTATACGTGCATGCAGTTGCCATTTTTTAAATACAGGTTCTATGGATTGTTTTCATAAACAATACGTGTAAATAAACATACATATATATTTCTTGTTTTTAATTTATTTAGTTCCCGAATACTCATGAACCCATTTGTGCCTAACGTCCCATAAAAGGGCATTGTCAAACAAAGCAGACCCCAGATCTAAGCAACTGTAAGTTCTATTAAGCGTATAGTACGCATGTATATATTAACAGGTAAAATACACCCAGTACACTATCCCCGGAGTACATGTATAAGTTGACAGTGACGTCACTGACAGTTTATAACGTTAGACTAGTCCATTTTAATAAATAGGTAAACGCCACCCGAACAGCTACCTTCACCAAGTATTGTGAACAGCGGTAACCGTAAAATTATACGCAATAGCTTAGAGGTAGTATTCCTAGACTACAATACCGATCATTATGCATTCGAGTCCTCTGTTTCATTTATTTATTTATTTATTTATTTATTTATTGTTATTTCTTACTTTTTTAAGACTTAAATATAAAAGAAAATATGCAAAGAAAGAAAATGTATTTTGCAATTATCGATTATGGAACAGATTTAAAATAGTTATACGTGGCAAAAAAAAGTTAGGGATATTTTTATTCTTGAGTGAAATGTATAACAGGAATTATCCAATCTATTATATTATGGTGTAATAATAAAGTTTATTCAATAACAATAAATTTTGAAGAACTGAAATCAGTTCACTCTCTTGTACAGAAAAAAACAAACAAAAAAAAACAACAAAAAAAAAAAAAACAACAAAAACATGCACAATACAACAATAGGGTTGAGTGAAAAATGTCACAAATACATAATGCTCAATTTTCACCGGTGAGCTTTGCTCATCACCTGAATTTGAGCGCTAATCCTTTCAAAAGTGAACAAATTTCTGGTTAACAAATCTATTGCTTTACTATTGAAAACAACATCTGTTCTTCAAGCGTTAAAATGCCACAACGTCGATATCTATCAAACGACGCGCGCTTACACGCTGTTGGAATGCTCGAAGCTGGCATGAGGCAAGTCGAAGTTGCTAGACGTTTGGGTGTTTCACAGAGTGTGATCAGCCGCCTACGAACTCGGCTGGCACAAACCAACAGCACGTTAGATCGACGTCGAAGTGGGCGCCCGAGGTCTACGTCGCAAGCCCAGAATCAGTTCCTGCGTACGTCAGCCTTGAGATCACGATCAGTAAGCGCCGAACAACTGCGCGAGCGTCTCTCAAGAACTGGAACAAGAGTATCTGTTCAAACCGTGCGGAATCGACTTCACAGCGCTGGACAGAGCTCGGCGACTTACGTTGGGGTGCCAATTTCCCAGAGACATAGACAAGCCAGGCTAGCATGGACAAGGCAGCATCGTCGATGGACTAACCAACAGTGGGCGACTGTACTCTTTACCTACGAGTCACGGTTTCTGCTGGATATGCTTGGCGGACGACGTCGCGTTTGGCGTCGCAGAGGTGAGAGGTATGCGAACTGCGCCATTGTTGAACATGACCGGTATGGAAGAACTGGAACTATGGAGGAAGAAGTCTTGTGTATGGGGCGGCATATCTTTCGTTCCCGTAGAGAGCTGCTTGTGCTTAACGGAACTCTGACAAGCCAACGCTACATCAATGAAGTGCTACAGTCGGTTGTTCTGCCTTTTGTTAAACACCACGTAGTGCTGCAGGATGACAACGCAAGACCTCATCTGGCGAGGATAGTACAGCAGTTCCTGCAGCAGAACAATGTGGATCATCTCGATTAGCCTGCTCGATCCCCTGACTTGTCACCAATCGAGCATGTTTGGGACATTCTCGGCCAGCGTGTACGACAGAGAGTTCCACGATCAAGAACGCTCCAAGCTTTGGGCGCAGCCTTGCAGGAGGAGTGGAGGAGGATACCCCAGCTACAGATTGCCAGACTCATCAGGAGTATGTGTCGTCGTTGTTTGGCCTGCATAGATGCAACAGGTGCTCATACGCGATATTGACAGATTTGTGAGGTTTTATTAGTGACCCAAGTGATCTTCCATACAAATTTTCTCATTCACATCTAGTGCTACAGACTCCAACGGGACATTCTTTCGTAGAGATTGATCATGAAATGTTTTCTACGGTCATTCTCTCCCTTCCGCTGATTCAAGAAGGGCAGTTGTCAGTTTCTGGCGAAAGAATGTGCACAATACTGGTTCACCGCTTAGAGGACTAAGCCTGCCCAGTAAACGTGTGGTTAGGTAAACTGACCGCGCTCGACATGACCCCATTGGGTTGACTAGGCCGTAAAACCTCAACACAAACAAACAAAGGCTCCAACTGATGGATTTTTGTCTGTAAATGAAATGATGTAATCAAATATATCAATTTCAGATTTCAGATATGTCTTAGTTTTCTTTTATTTCCCCGTACATACAAATATCCCTAACTTCTTTTGCCACGTACATGTATAAATAAAAGACAAGACGTAAATCGGTAAGTCTAGTTAAACTTTTTGTTTGAATGATTTCCACGGCTGACAATCCGTGCGACATAAAATTATTTGTAACGTTTGCCGATCATTCATGCAAAACCTGCTTTACCTAGGTAGAGTGGTAGGTGCCGTGATGTCCCTGTCAAATAATCTTCCGAGCACTATACACCCAACTTGCGATAAATTAATCTGTACAGTTGATGTATGAATATAAATAAGCACTGATTGTTTAAAATTCTTGTCGCGTTTTGTAAAACGGCGTGCATTTTATGGAACTTTGCTGAATATTTTAGTTTTCGGAAATTAGGCCAAATCTTATGTTTGGCCTTCATACATTCTTAACTAGTATAATTCGTCAACAAAGGTTTTGAAAGTATGGACATAGAGAAATGCGCGGCGATTCTCCGAAATATGCATGTTTAAGACAATACAGTGATCTATACGAATATTTTTTATTGAGGAAAACATAACCACGAACGCCCGAAAGATGTCTAGTAAAATGTAAATGTGTCATTCAAAATGGTGTCATAAAATTTGCAGTCAAACGTTTTCTTAAGATTTATTGTACATTACGAAAACACGCCTATTCAAATATATGGAAATTGCACCATCAAAAAATGAAAATTTTCAGATAAAAAACATTGATATTTTTCATATTTCTGCTCAAAGCATAGATTGTGGGAACTCGTTAGAACACAACAGGCTACAATGCATGGAAAGGCTGTGGGCGAATAGTGAAGGCCCCGACCAGCCTATGTATCCGTACTGTTTACCAGTGCCTTCTATGAACAGGAAGTTTCTTGACTCGCATTTTGGCTGTTTTTACCCCCAAAACTTTGTTCTACACCCTCAAAAGTTAGGGGAAAGTGTTCTGAGTAATGCATGTATGATCAAACCAAATTATTTTATTGATATATGGCTTTGTATTTTAAACTTTTGTATTCTAAAGGGCATGGTTATCAATATTTGGGCAATAGTTAACCTTTAAAGCACTAAGCATATTGAAGCAGACAATTCACAGGAAATATCAAGCCATGTATTTCTCTGAAAAATAATAAAAATAAAAACACCGCAAGCATAATACACCGCCATAGCAATTATTTGTTTATGTATTAAAGTTATCGTTGCGAAAATGTCGGGAAAGAAAATGACGGAGGGACAGATAAAAATCCTAAAGCAGATCTTGAAAATATCAATGGACAGATAACAATCCTAAAGCAGATCTTAATGCTATCAATGCATATAGCAAGTTTGGTTAAAAGGCCTTGTTATTTACTCAGGTTATCATCCAAAAATGAAAATATGGATGTGTCTCGGGCAGATAACTCCGTAAAAATGTGACGAAATTTGCCCATTAGCAATTCCAAGCCTGATCATCTTCTTAATGTCAATGCATATAGCAAGTTTGATGAAAATCCCTTGTTATTTACTCAAGTTATCATCCGGAAATGAAAATATGGGCGTGTCTCGGGCAGATAACTCCGTAAAAATTTGACGAAATTTGTCCATTAGCAATCCCAAACCAGATCTTCTTAATGTCAATGCCTATAGCAAGTTTGGTGAAAATCCCTTGTTGTTTACTCAAGTTATAGTCCGGAAACGAAAATATGGGCGTGTTTCGGGCAGATAACTCCGTCAAATATTAACGAAATTTGCCCATTAGCAACCCCAAACCAGATCTCCACAATATCAATGCACATACCAAGTTTGGTGAAAATCCATTGATGTTTACTCGTTATCATCCGGAAACGAAAAACGGACGGACGGACGAACGGACAGAACGAACGGACTCACGGACGACCAACGTGAAACCATAATACCCCGCCACTATTGTGTGGCGGGGTATAAAAAGTACTTCAATGTGTCGTCTATTGTAGTTGCGATGGGTGCATTACTGGTTAAGCTATTTAAACAAAATATCTCTAAAAATTGTGAAAGGATCTCAGATGAATAAGTGTTCGATATAAACCTACCACGCTACGGCTAACCCTTTCAATTTTTTCTCTTATATCATATACTTTTTCACACTTTTTAAATATAAATGATCGATTCTTCATGGAGCAGAGAATGCATATTTTACTTAGGTATGCGTCATTGTGATCTATTATAGTTATAATTTGATGGGGGACGGATTCTTATAAGTCGCAAGGCTTTTTTTTCGAATCCCATTTGTATATTGGTGTTTACTATTATATGCCACTATCATGTATATAAATGATGATATTCAAACAACATATGTTTAAACTATTATGAAAGGATCTCTTAATTCCGCATGAAGGAGTCCCCGGGGCCCTAATTTGTAAACCCTGAGGTAAAACCCTGTATAAACGTTAAAACCTAAATGTAATTTGCTTAACTTTTGGCCACAGATTAGTTTGACGGGTCGATTACGTGTTATAAGATAAAATAAATAAAATGCACTTAGAACCTATCGGCGTCATTTTGCAAGACGAGGAATCCGAGTAAACACTTAATATTGTTGTAGAGGTTGCACGATTCGCGTATAAAGGTGAGTGATTTCATGGTAATTTGGTGAGCATCTAAGGGAGATCAGTCTGATCTATTTTAGAGTATTTGTCTCGCCATCACGATAACATGCCTATATAATTTTGACCCCCTTAAACCCCACTTTTATATAGTAAAACTTGGGTTTAGAGGGGTTTACATTATTTTTTATATTTCTCCTCAAAAACATAATTCGTGTGTACTCGCTAAAACCGCCTCGACGAGGCGGTTCTAACGAGTACCCACAATCTATGTTATTAGCAGAAATATGAAAACATACCAGATTTTTTTTAATCTGAAAATTTTATTTTTTGGTGATAAAATTTTCAGTTTATTTGAATAGACATGTTTTTGTAATGCTTCCCAAATTGGGTAGCTTTGAAAAGAAATTTGAATCAAATCGCTTTAACCCATTTATGCCTAGTGGAATCTTCTACCTCAGCTCTTTGGACAGGCCTATTTCCTATATAAGGGGTGTCGTCAGTTTCTTTTTTTTTTTATTAAAACCATGTTTTATAGAAATTCCTGTGTTTTAATTCAAAAAGCGTAGATCCTGATCAGACGCAGCGTTTTGCGGCGTCTGATCTGGGTCTACGCTGTTTACAAATGTCCCTTTTATGGGACGCCATGCAAAGATGGATTTAAGGTGTGCAAAGTAGAATAATGTAGATTTGAGCGTACACGCTCATGAGAAAAGTTGTCGATGGGGACATGTGGACAGTGTAAACATGCAGATCCAGATTAGCCAGCAAACCGTACAATCTGATACATGTAATGGTTTCTGCTATACATCCGCATCGATACATTATGAAAACGCGCCTATTCAAATGTATAGAAAATTTCACCTCCAAAACGGTAAATTTTCAGATAAAAAACTCTGATATTTTTCACACTTCTGCTCAAAACATAGATTATAGGTACTCGTTAGATCCGCCTCGACAAGGCGGTTCTAACGAGTACCCACAATCTATGTTTTTGAGCAGAAATAAGCAAAATAATGTATACATGTACCCCTGTAAACCCCAGTTATACTATATAAAAGTGGGGTTTAACGGGGTCAAAATTATATAGGCATGTTTTCGTGATGATATTCTACATTACCTATTGATTAAGTAAGCTAACATTGTTGGACCTGAACAGGCTGCGCAGTTGCGCAGTCCGCATCGATATATTTTACATTACCTATTGATTCAGTAAGCTAACAACGTTGGACCTGAACAGACTGCGCAGTTGCGCAGTATGTAAAATAATAGCCTGACATGCCTCTGGGGTTTAGCCTTCAGATTGCTGATCAGTGCATTGTTGGTTTGGATTCATCACGAAAACACGGCTATATAATTTTGACACCCTTAAACACCACTTTTATATAGTTAAACTGGGTTTTACAGGGGTATACATTATACATTATTTTTTCTTATTTTGCTTAAAACACAGATTGTGGGTATTCGTTAGAACGAGTACCCACAATCTATGTTTTTTAGCAAAATAAGAAAAAATATCAGAATTTTTATCTGAAAAGTTTTCTTTTATGGTTGTAAAATTTTCAATATAATTGAATAGGCGTGTTTTTGTAATGTATTGTGGATTTGTTTACAGCCCGTCCAGGTTATCATCCGAAATGAAACAAGCTTTGGTATTGATCATTGGGCTCTAAGAATAACTATACATCTTCCATTGTGCTGTTTTGTATGCTTTCTTGTAGCTGTAATTGACCAGCATAATAATGATTATCTTTCGGATTGTGTTGAGTGTTTTTTTTAGACTTAACCATGACAGCGTTTGAAATGTTGAATCTGCTAATCATGTTTGCATATATTATTCGTGACGTTGGTGTTGGTTGGGATTTGCATAATTAATCCCTTAACTCTTCCATTGTCATGTACACAGCTCGATAAGTTTGATTGGCCAAAATTGCTATGTAAGCCAAATACATTTGCAAGGATCATCATAATTCTGAAATTATGAGTAGTCTGTAACTTTGACTTCGAGGTGAGAAGACGTCTTTCTTGGTTTCTCCGAACGGTGGGCTGCTGTGCAGGATTTTCCTGATAGTTGTCTGGTCGTGATGTGTGTTGATAAATAGACGAGAGGATGTTACCAGCGCTCAAGGCATTAATTTTGGGACTTGATTTTAATGAAGCATTTGGCGCTTTAAAAGTTATGAGATCTGTCATAAAGGTAATTTAAACAGTATTATATCAGATTTTGTGCGCTTATGGCTGTTTAGGTAGTAAAGCCAAGTACTGAAATATGCTATGTTTTGGAGAAGAATTAACTATCTGTCATTAATTGACTAATGATGTCATGCTGGAGAAACCTGGTTAAACATAAGCATTATTCCGTGTATTATATCCATTATACGATCCCACGTGCCACTAGATATTATTCCATATTATAACCACTATACGATCAAACGTGTCACTATATATATTAGGGGCGGCTATGGAACACAGTCTGCTCTGAACGTTCGCTGTCCGCATATGCCCCCCCATGACATATTTTGCCATGTGGAGCCCTTTTAATTTCTTTCGAAAAGGTTGTACAGGGAAGGTGGCTGCCATTTCTTCTTTTCGCCGCAAAAAGACGACACGAGGAAAGAAGAAGAGGCGACAGGCAACAACAACAACAACAACAACAACAAAAAAAAAAAAAAAAAAAAAAAAAAAAAAAAAAAAAAATAAAAAAATAAAATCGAAAAGACGCCAGGCAAAAAAACAAAAACAAACAAAAACAAACAGACAAAAAACAAAACAAAAAAAAAACAAAAAAAAAAACAAAAAAAAACAACAAAACAAAACAAAACAAAAAAAACAAAAAAACAAAAAAACAACAAAAAAAACAAATAACAACAACAAAAAAAAAAACAACAAAAAAACAAAAAAACAAAAAAAAAAAAAAACAAAAAAAAAAACAAAAAAAAACACACACACACAAAAAACGAAATATTGCCATGCAAATAGATGAAAAAAATGAAACCCGAAATGAAAACGAAAATAAGAAAGTTTAGCACAAAATACGAAAAAAAAAAAAAAAAAAAAAAAGAAGAAAAACGCCATGCGAAAATGTGCCATTAGAGCCCGTATTTTAGTATAGCATTTTTTTTCGTCACGTATGGCGTTATTTTGTCTTTTCGCCTGGCGTTGTTTTCGTTTACGCATATCCCAAAGACACATTTTCCCATTTCAAGCGCATTTAATTTCTTTCGAACAGGTTGTATAAGAAATAATGAATCGGTGGTTTCTCATAGCCTTGCTTTTTCTTGCGTGTGTGGGAGTCAATTTATGTCGATCCTCAAGAAAGAGTTCTGCTACATCGTCAAGCAACAGTCGATCTTCAAGCAAAAGTCGATCTTCAAGCGAGAGTGGGTCTTCAAGCGAGAGTCGATCTTCAAGTGGGAGTCAATCTTCAGGAAATAGCCGACCGTTAAACAAGAATCTATATCCAAAACACGACAAGAAACCAAAATGTTCAAAGCGTATTTCTAGATTGCAAAAGACAATAAAGGACCTGGAAGCCAGTGAGATATTTTAGTCTAATTTCACGTCGTCTTTCTCTCTGTCTTTCTTCGCTTTTAGCTGCACTAAATTGTCAGCACGTGGCGTCATTATTCAGCGGACACTTGGCATTAATACAACGTCACATTAATGTCGATGCAATGTCATGACGTTGCATCGACGTTAAAATGACATTATTTTAACACTATGAGCCCTCAGGCCTTTGCATGCGACTTTGTATAAATGTCATCTGTCCACTGGGTCATGCTCTTATTTTCCTTTATTACGTACATAGAGGATCTCACAAGAGTGGTCATTTTGAAAAGTGTCTTCGGTGAGTTTCATGAATTTCAAAGGAAATGACCACGAATGTAACATGTTTATCATATGACCACCCTTGCCATGGTGAATAAGTTAAGATGCCACACCTACTTCAGATTTCAATCAGATTACTTGATCCTGATTGTTTATATAAAAATTTACATACAGAATAGAAAACAGTGCAGATCAAGATCAGTTGGCTTCTTAGAAGCCAACTGATCTGGATCTACACTTTTTACAAAGGCAGGGTATATCCGGGTTCATTAGGACTAGGGTTAAACTGTATTTTATGACCGTTTTTTTTTTTAACAGAAACAGGACCCTTTCTAGTACTAAATTTTTGCTCACCCTAGCATCGAGAAGATATACCATTTATTTCGATACAAGAAAGAAGACTGGACATGTCTGTACATGCGTACATTGCATTTCGAGAGAACTCGCACGTTTCTATGGAGGCCCAGTTGATAGATTTCTACTTAACAATTTCTTAGTATACAAAACCTTGTGTATTCAGGTTAAATCATAAAAAGAAAGAACAAAATGCTCAAAACAGAAAGCAGAATGTTTAGTTTCGCATGCGATTATGCAAACATGACGTCATTAATGATCCCCGGTTGTTTTCAGCCTTTAAGGGAGAGACAATAATTTTAAACAATCAGTGCTTATTTATATTCATACATCAACTGTAGAGATTAATTTATCGCGAGTTGGTTGTATTATGGGTCTATTTTACCTGTTAGTTTATACATGTGTACTATATGCTTGATAGAATTTACAGTTGCTTGGCAAAACTCTAAACCAGTATCACGCAAAATGTTTGCGTTTCTCTGAAATGCAGCGGTTTTGTATGAACCAATATCCAAGCTTTATATATACAAAAATTCAACCGTATATTCTTTCCGATGCAAGGGTTACGTTTTGTTTTTTTCAAGGTACAGGAATTGCGAAACCCGACTTAAAACATAACTTTGTCATGGACGGCGTGATGACGTTACGCGCCGGTAACCAAATATTACATGTATGTAACGTATGGTCATATAATTTCTATGACATGACGGTATTCTCTGAATAATAGCGTCGTCATATGATAAATAGAGGATTTTACATGAGCGGTCATTTCATATCAGTTAACTGTTCAGAAAACATTACACTGATTCTCAAGAAAGTGGGACAAACGGAAATATGTAACCAATTAAAAGTTGATGTTCTGAAGTCTTTAATACTACCTAAAATGTTTCAATTGTGAGCTAACTTCCTACACACTTAAAGAAAATATGCTGGCATTTCATGATGAACAGCCTCCTCGTTTTTGCACCGAAGACTTTTATAGAAGGTTTTCCATTAATACAAATAGAAAACCGTTTACAAAAATTATGTACATGACTTTCTAACATTTTCTGTACAACGGAACAGGTTTGTGGAATGTCAAGAGGACTTTTAAATTTTGTTTCGTTTTAAATAAAGTCTTTTAAATCTGCCAAATTATCAGGATATGAGTACTCCCGAAAAGGCACTTTACCGGATCCTTAACTGTAAAAATGTAACTTTATATTAATAATTGACACTATTGTGCTTGGGATATACGTATCAAACGGGCATTACGGATTTAAAGACATTAAACGCCTCGAAAACCCTTTTGATTCATGACATTCGCGTTTACATCAAAACCGATTTACATATTTGAGCGTTCTTAAGATTTTAATTTCCCTGAAAATGATTCGGTCTCAAAACAGCAAGGGTACATCATATATTTTTTTTTTCTTTAAAAAAAATGAAATAAATTTTATTTGGAAAAGTTTGCTGTTATAATCATTTATGAACCCCTAATCAATATCCAAAAATGATAGTTTCTAACGTTTATCTTTGGAGTAAATTATCTTCAAAAGTAAGGCAAATATGCCTCTGTAGTTGTACATGACTTTGTTATACGTGGCATTCAAGTAGCAGCTGAGTACTTGTTGAGCAGAAAACACAAACCATCAACTGTAGATTTTTGCTTAATAACCAATAGGGTGAAACGACCCACAAAACGAAGGCAGAAGTGGAAAAGGATGAAATCGACGGAGCTTGAAGATGCAAAACGACCTATTACTGTCGGTATTAAATTATTTTTCTTTTTGACTCTTATTTTGAGTTTTTACATTTACATTGGCAACGCTCATAGTTCATCCCTTTTGTCGTTCTAGGCTGTCCTATACGTGTTTGTGAGCTTGAGAAGGAAGTGGAGCGACTAAAATTGGGTTAGTTTAAACATTTCATCCCTGAATTTCTGAAGTGGACTCTTCCATCCTTGAAAATAGAGAAGTCCACTGATGCAAATATGGGTTTCAGTCTAAATTACGAGCCGTCTCATCTGAATCTACACTGCATACACATATATCTGTATCTGCCTGTAGGGATGAAAGGGTTATCTTATGCTAATATTCCAGGCAGACGAAATAAAAAGAACCGAGTACCAATTTGAGTGGAACCAGCAAAAAGTATACGGATGTGAAGGGCTATATTTAGCAAGTATTAGCTATGTCAAAAAGCTAGCGGGTCGTTAAGCTTCAACAATTGCATGTACGCTTATGATACATATACCGCACATGATGGCACATGTATCAAGATACATTGAAATAACCTAAATGACTCCAGTTACTTCCCGATAATTGGTTCACTCCGAACGGTCAAATTATCTCTGACGTGTACACAAAGAATAGGTGCAACAGGTACTGTTCTCCTGTGAGTTTTGACTATAGTAGATCACTAGATGGGAGGTCCTGGTTTGGCATTTGCTGATAAGACAATGGAATGCTTTAATTTTAATGCCAGTAAAGATACTTTTTGGAAACGTTCATTTCAGAGTTAAAGGGGATCTAAATTGTTTTTATATTATCATTCATGAGAGATTTCTGTACCTAATACAATGTAGACCAACATCAGACGTGTTGCAGCGTCTGATCTAGGCCTATAGTGTTTGCCACTGCCCCTTTTATGGGACGTTATGCATAAATGGGTTAATAGTACGCCCGAAAGAGGCCGAATTAGAATAATAAAATACTCTAGCCTATTCTATATGTTATCTGATGCACGACTACTATGTCAACAGTCTTGATATGTACTTCCGCTTCCGGGTTCGGTTTAATTCCCGTATTTGATGTGTGATAAGCATGACTCCTATATAGGGCGACCCGCAATGAAAACTTGACTGAATGGACAATAATAAATGATATTGTCTGAAAGTGTGTCAGTTTTTATAAAAAGAATGTATTTCATTTAATTGTATTTCAAATTTAAATTTATCAATGTTATTTAAATGTGCTATTGTTGAACAATGGTTAACTTTTACTAAGGCTTTTTTTTCACCAAAATGAGGGTACATGTGTTCACGGGCAGAATAATGCCAAAGCATGCTGATAGGTCCCTTATTTTTTGTATTGTATTTTATATTAATCTAAGGCTAACCTTTAATTTGAGACCAAATTTGGAAGTCAATGAATATTATGAGGATCAGACTTTGTCGAAATGCTATAACAGAAGCCTATGAGAACGTAATTTTGCTTCTAAAGCTTGTCAAATTAATCAGTTATATCCTGTTTTCAAATAAAATAAAGCGAGTGGCAGGGAGATATATTTCAACGAATGTTATATGAACGTCATATGCCTGCTTGGTATCAATTGCATTAGCCGAGTATTATGTTACAGCCGATGCATAGCCTTTCCTACAGAATTGTGTGCGCGCCCAATGGAAACACATATCAGCCTGTGCATCCGCGAAGTCTGGTCAGAGATTGGTCACTGTTGTTTCTAAAGGATCCAAAGCGTCTTCAGGTGGACAACGAAGGCGAATCGGAGTCATTGCTGGTCGCAATTGCAGTCTTATAGGAAATGCCGCGTCCCGGCTTTCTATTTTAGTCAGAAAAAATGCTTATTTTCTTATACATTTTTTAAGAACTAGACGGGAAAAAACGACCCTCCTTTCGCATTACACTAAATGTACTTTCTGGACGGCCTGATCCTGTGTGGATAATGGCGGCCGAAGATCGCAACTACACGGAACTCTCGGATCTTCTCAAGAAACATCGTCAAATTCCGCAGGAAAACTTTATTCTGGGATATAGAGGTTTCACCGTGGAACGTCTTGACAGAAGTCTACAAGATAGGGAGTGTGAACGTAAGTACAACTAGGGATTTTCCTACTCCTTTTGGGAAATTATCGCGTGAATCTACCTAATTGGGAAAACAGGATTGGAAGCAATAAAACACTCATTTGTTTCAAACTGTGGTGAAGAACGGGTGCTTGCCCTGATTTTGAGAAGCTTTTTTGTGTTATAGTTTCCGCACTCCAACAATACTGAAGACGTTCTTGAGAGTTCTGAATAGGGAATGATTCTATATAGGTGCTGACCTATAAATAGCTTTGTTTGTCCGAAAGTTTAACTGTTATTTTACGCATTGCAGACGACAAATGTGACAGCTTTCATTATTGTCCCCATGCTTTTGTACCAGATATAACAAATTTCATAAACCGTTGCAAGTTTCGGACAAACAAATGACGTATTGTTTACCCGTGGAAAACCGTTCGCTATTCACAAACAAATAAATCCACCGTTTGACTTAATTTCATTTTATTGAAATAGGAAATTCCTATGAACTCCACACGATTACACGTTTAGCATCTATTTATACTACATTGATTTTCCGCCAACCATGTGAAGCTCCAAAAACCCTTGAAATACAGAAAAATAAAGTATCTCGTGCAACTCTCGAGCTGGTGGAGTACCATATCGTAATACTATAGTATAGTAAAGGCAAACAGTGTAAAGCAAATCCAATTACTGAAAACTACTAAACTTTTAGGTCGATGCTTGTTTTCTGTCGTGTCCATGTAAATTTAATATTAATTTCAAGCATAAATAATGCCACTCGTCACTTTCCAGTCACGGACTCTGTTTGACTGAGAAAGTTATACACTGATAGCTGCTTTCTGCAAGCATAGGATCATAACCCAAATGTCTATATAATAGGGAATGATTCTATATAGGTACTAAACTATAAATAGCTTTGTTTGTCCGAAAGTTTAACTGTTATTTTACGCATTGCAGACGACAAATGTGACAGCTTTCATTATTGTCCCCATGCTTTTGTACCTGATATGACCAATTTCATAAACCGTTGCAAGTTTCGGACAAACAAATGACGTATTGTTTACCCGTGGAAAACTGTTCGCTATTTAGAACTGAATGTATCCAGTATCGACGGTCGGAAGTTCGAACCCTGTGATAGCTTTTTTTTTTTACACATAATAATAGTTTCTCTTTTTTCTATGTGTATTCTTTTCTTTTTTGTTTTTGTTTTCATCTCCATGTAAGTCTATATTTATTTTGCTACTAAAGTATGTTTATGTGTTCATCTAAATCACAGCGATGTTAACATTTTTATGATGTTTTCTCACTTACTGCCCGGTCGGCAATATTCTTTCGTAAAGATTGATCTTGAAATATTTTCTACGGTCATGCTGGTTGAAGAAGGGAGGTTGTCAGTTTCTGGTGAAAGAATGTGCACAATACTGGTTAACTGCTTAGAGGACAAAGTCTGCCCAGAAAAAGTATGGTTAGGCAAACTGACCGCGCTCCAAATCGCCCGATTGGGTTGACTGGGCCGTTAAACCTCAAAACAAACAATTTAACAACACTCACATGTACCAGGCTATAAACAGATTCAGCAGACGACAAACTAACGTTTTTCCCAAGAAAATAGGATTTGGTTAAGGAGACAATGTGTATGAAATATCAAATCCTATTTTCTGAAAAAAAAAGTCCTCGGCTGAAATTTTTACCGACCATGTTCGACAGAAGACCCATTTGACATCTGGTGAACATAGTTCGACCGGTTTCAGAGAAGAATACATTTGAAAATTACACAGTTTTATTCATGTATATAGCCCAGGGGCAAGGTCAGATAACCCCCAGGGAATAAATTTTGATTGTAACTGAAACGTTTTACTACTTTAATAATAAATTGTAAGTTTCAGCCATTAGTCTTTAATACATTTTGAGAAAATGACTTTTCAACAATTTCCCAATATAAAGTATAGGGATGCAAATTTTACCATGCCGTAAAAATGTCAAAGGTCAGCCTAGGACATCATTTAAACAAGCTTTGTAAACATTTTACAGTTTAAAAACTTTTCAGTGCTGTATACTAGGATTCAGCCCAAAGGCTTTCTTGGCTCTGAAGAAAAAGATTTCTAGTGTTTTGTTTTATTATATATGGACATGGCGGCCGTCTTGATTAATAAACCTTGACCATTTGGATAAATTTTCAAACCCCCTTTTACAGAAAGGTTCACATGAAGTTTGAAAATTGGCCCGGGGATTTCAGAGGAGAAGTCATTCAAAGGTGTGGACGGAAGACGGACGACGACGGACAGATGGACGACGACGATGGACGGCAAGTAGTAACAACAGCTTATCCTGAGCTTATTTGAGCTAAAATATAACATTTAGAATGAAAACAGGTTTATATTTGTTTAAATAGAGAAAATTCGCGTTTTTCTCCATATACTAAGCCATTTTTATACCAGTCTCCTTTGCATGGAGACATCAAAATATTTTGATAAATATATATCATTATAAAGGTAACAAGATTGTTTTTCTTAATATAACAGGAAAAAATATGACATTTGTAATGAGAAATAACCTATATGAAATATTAGTTTGCGTTCCCTTTGGTTTCCATTGTAAGTATTGGACAGGAAAGTTTCTTCGGAAACCGATTATCTGTGGCTATCTGCGGCGCTACATGTATGGTATAGATAGTTGGGTATGCGAAAATGCTGGAGATGCTACTTTAAATCGGGCTTACCTAAAACGGATTTTGGATGAAATCGTCCAATCTTTAACACGACAGTAAACATTCATCGATATGTAATACATTTAACCGGAGCAACAATTATATAAAATATTATAGTTCAGAGTTTATCGCGATCTTGGCGACACAAATCAATTAAAAACTTAATTCAGTCTTCGTGTTTTAAATGTTGTAATTGATGTAAATTTGGAAGAATTGCTTAACAATTAATAAATGAATAAGTTATAGATGATTCTAATTTTATCTAAATGTCGACAAAGTAGAAATATGAAATTTTCTACGATTTGTGGGCTGGAGGGTGGGGAGGGGTCGGGTATTTAGGGCAGGAAATCCCGGACAACGTCATACAAAATGTATCTATTTATCTGTGACACTTAGATTCAGTTTCAAAAGTGTTCCATAATGGGGACTGGATGTATGTGCACTTAGAAGATGTTCCGCCATTTTATAAAATTAAGGCAACTTTTGTGACTTCTTGTTTGTTCTCTCTAAATGATATATACTAACTTAAGATTCATGACCAGTCCCCTTCTTAAAAGGGGTTTACTCTAAAAGGAAAGAATTTTGTCCCCTTGAGGAAAATTCTTTCCTTTTAGAGTAGACCCCTTTTCAGAAGGGAGCCCAAACATTTGAAAGAGCCGCTGCCCTTGAAAGTACGCTCATTCCCCGTTAGTTAAGGTCGACCTTGAATTAAAGGACTGAGATTTGCAAAACATATATTGCGTTTTCACCTAAAATCTGTTTTTCAACGATACAGCCCATAAATATAATTTACATCGTCAAATGTGCAAACATAATTTTAAAAAGATTTTTTTAAAATTTTATATACGAGCGTACCTTTGTTTGATACGTTAAAACACTGATCCGTAAGTTATAACTTCACTGAACAAGCTGGTGATTTTACAAGACGAATTGATAAAAAAAAGGTAAGAGAAAAGTCCAGGGAGTGCCACAATCACAAACCGCAGCCCTTCCCAGACCCCAAGAGGAAGAGGAAACCGACAAATCTAAACAAGCACAAACCGAACAAACGTACTAAAAGCACTAAGATTAGCTCTCTCTTCCCCAAGCGAGGTATTCGCAATACTAAAAGGACTGAAAAACACAAGAACAAAATGACACACGGAAAGACATACAACAAATCGCTTCGTAGAATAAACCACAAAGCAACACTTTACTGTCCATTCAAACACTAGTTACAACTTTATGTAAATTTACTAAATTATACGTCAGTATTTACTATGACGATGAGTAATTTATACTATCATAAAGATAATTTTTAGAAGCTGACCATACAAGACAAGAAGTAATTTCACTTTGATCGTGAAAATACATGTAATATTAAAAGTCAGGTGCTAACTCTACCTCTTTGAGGATGTTACTATTTGCTCAAGAGTGATATTTCGGTTGCATACATGTATATGTAACCACAAATTTATACACTTCATATTACGTTGCATTCATATACTGAACAAACGTTTGATAAAAAGTAATTTGATTTAACTGAGGCGTTTACTTGATTCTTTGCCAAAATGTTCATAAAACTGTCCGTAAAACTTTAACCTCCACATCTTGGCAAAAATCACGATTCTATGGATTAAAGTTTTTAATTTTTTCATTTGTTTTATTTTGTATTCTCTGATTGTTCTGTTTGAATGAATTTTTGTATATAAAAAAAATCAATTCCGACAGATATTATAAATCAGTATGCTACATGTAACTGACTAGTAAATATTACTGGCCTAGTACATAATGTAAATGAATAAGTTACTAGGCTTGTTTGCTCAAGTGCTGATCAAGCTAATAAATTTTACTAGATATGTTTTCAGCTTTAGCTCGAAGAAATGATTTTGAAACTGGAACCTGACCTATGTTCATGTGACCAAAATACATTTGCAGTAATCTTTAATTGTCAAGATTATGAAAAGTTTGCTGTTATAATCATTTATGAACCCCTAATCAATATCCAAAAATGATAGTTTCTAACGTTTATCTTTGGAGTAAATTATCTTCAAAAGTAAGGCAAATATGCCTCTGTAGGCCGCGGTTTTCAACACCTCCCAAGGGATCTTACGAATGTTAATGCATTGAAAAACCATGTTCGATCGCTATTATTGCATAAAAAATGGAAATCATTTGCTACATTTCGCGCTATTCCTTGCACTATTTTGTTTCGCCTTTTCATTGATGTCTCTCGAACAATTTCCACAGAATATGCTCGTTCTAGGGCCGGGCACTACACATCTCGTGATGGCAGCAATTCTGTGGCCCCGGTACAGACATAGTGAAAGTTGCGTAGCCGTGCATTAACAGCGCGCGAATTGCCTTGTTAATACACGGCTTTTCGCCGGTTAATCTACGGCTGTTAATAACAAGCGGCACTGCTTTTTATGCAATAGGTTATTTTAAAACACAACAGTAATCAACAAAATTAAATATTCACAATAAAACAATTTTTCATGAAATTAAGAAGCAAAGGCATGGACAGAACTTAAAAGAGTAAAATCTTCAAAGTATGCCTTTCTGTGAATGCTTTTCTATAAAATAATGTACCCTCCCACATCCTCTCTCAAGACACGCACAAAAACAGCAAGTCCTTTTAAAAATACTTGAGTAAAAAGTCTCCCTCTTCTGCCTATCTTGTACCATACAATAAATCGCAGTAGAATAAAATAGTGCTGACAATGTTGAGAAAAACAAAAATGAAAAGCAAACAGTACCTTTCTCACAAAGCTACCCATATCGTTTTATGACACCTGACGTGCGCCCGACGCTCGTCGCCCGGCGCCCGGCGCCCGGCGCCCGCCCGGCCGGACATCGCTATTTTAAAGAACAACAAAAAAATACTGGTTACTGATGTGATCACTGGAAAATTTTATAGAAGAGGTTCACCCAATAAAGCTACAACCTGCATAAGTGAAATAAAATCATTTTTTCCCACAAAAATGCTGGTTTTGCTATGGTCACTTGTGAATATACAGCAGAGGCTCTCACACTGAAGCTACAACGTGCATATCCACTGGAAATTGTAGATGTATCAGTAGCACTTTGGGAATAGGTTAACAAAAAGCTTAACTTTGGAAATTTGCATATATCTAAAAAATGCTATGTTGAAGCCAAAATTTAGCTGACTGGTGGAGTGGTATGTATACTAAAGGGATCCCTCTAATAAAGCAACAATCCAAATATAGAAGAAATCTACCGGAGAATAAAGGTAATAGAGCACTTTGAAAAAGATGAACCAAAAGGTAAACCTGAAATAAAACATTTCGAAACAAGCCAATTTTTTAACAACCAAAATTTTGGTCATTGGTAGCATTAATGGATTGTGCATGAAAGAGGTCCCCCCCATTGAAGCAACAGTCCTAATATGAAAGCAATCCACTGAAGAACAAAGGCAACATATCACTTCGAAAAAAGGTTACCAAAAGGTAAACCTCAGACGACACATAAAGGTAACGCAATTTTTCAACCAAAAGTTTGGTCCTTAGTGCAATTAATGGATTGTATATAAAACCGGTCCCGACGCCCGACGTCCGACGCCCGACGCCTGTCCGCCTGGACATCACTATTTTAAAGAACGGATTTTTTTTTTTTTACGTGAAAAACTTGTCCAAAAAGGGAGAACAGGAGTGGCGGAGTCAGAAATAATATTGAAGATGAGATGTCCTCACTGTTTATACATTTAAAGTTTCTTCCATGTGTCTTATTTCTAGAATGCCCATTCAAGGTTATTGGTCGAAATTCGGACAAAAGGCTGGAATTACTATTGACTGACACTGCTGAAGGACTCCCAGATCCGCTCCGCCGCTTTGTGAGGGATGTCATTGCAAATGTAAGCGTCATTTTATTATTACAGTGAGCCCTAGTTACAACAACAGCATTTGTTTCCAAAAATGTTGCCATTATTATGAATTTACTGTTCTAAAAAATCCTTAATGTACAGGGCCCAGTTGTTCAAAGCGTCGTTAGCTTAACGAGCTCGTTAAGGGTCATTTCGTTAACTGTTTTAGCGGATTCAGTACACAATATTCTGATATTTTTTGCTGAAAAAATGTGAGTAGCTTTTGCAGTGCAAAAGCTACTCACATTTTTTCAGCAATAAATTTCAGCATATTTGCGTATCACTCTATGTAAATTTGAACGAATGTTTAACTAACGATGTCGTTAGCTTTGAACAACTGGGCCCAGAATGATACGTACGAAAGACCTTGTTTTATTCTTATTTCCTCATAGAACATATGTTTTGGATATTTGTTAGAATCGCATCTCTGAAATATCCAAAACATATGTAGCTTGAAGATATCATGCAATGTTTTTGCATAATTTCTCATGAACCATCACCTCTTGAACGATTGTTCTGTGACATTCAAATTGTCATTATAACGAATTTTGTCGTTGT
Source organism: Anodontia alba (assembly GCA_964016985.1). NCBI lineage: Eukaryota > Metazoa > Mollusca > Bivalvia > Lucinida > Lucinidae > Anodontia > Anodontia alba. Next base: position 109,632,492 of record OZ024825.1, on the reverse strand, counting down.
ATCGAGTGTCGGTATAAAGAGGATTGATTATATTTGAACCCTTCCAAATCAAAAGCCATCTTGTGACAAATGTGATTAGCTCAGACCAAGATCAGATTGTGCATCATTTCCATCTGATCTTGGTCTACATTATTCGCCAAAAGAATATTCAAGATCGGTTCATATCATATTTGCGATCAGTGCAGTTCCATTTGACTTTTACAGAATTTGCTCACATTAAACACTAGTAACAGGATTTTTTCTGAAGGAGTTGGACAAGCCTGAGCAAACAGTGTGGACCCAGATCAGACACCACAGAATGCGGCGTCTGATATCTGAATATGATCGACACTGTTTGCTACTCACGAGCAATTTTACACACATTCACCTTAGGTAGTAAAATGGACTTGTTAATCAGAAGTGATAGAATAAGAGTAAGGGCTGTAAGTATTTAGGGCAAATACGGTATCCAAAATTTATCAAATTTAGCCAAACTTTCCCATGAAAATGAAATTTGGTTGGCAAAGGGGGTTCGACTGTTGCCTGTATGACATCATTAACGATAATAAATGCTTATTTATGCAAAAAAGAGTTTTAATGCATGAATCTGATAATTAAGAGCTATATAAAGTAGCATTTCTCTTTCTTTCTTTCTTTGGTTTGCGACTTACTGTCTGGCTAACTCGATCTGTTATATCTTATTGCTGTATAAGGAGTCTGCTGGGTTGGATGGGGTGGGGTGTAGGACATTGCATTTGTTTCAATATCGCTCAAGAATAGTCAGCCAAGTTAACCTTGCTATTTTGTGTTGTTTGGTTCTCATTGTTTTCTTTTCTTACATAACATTGCCATTGTAGATTATCATATCTCTAGATAACAGGCATATCAGGTAAATATTTTTTATAGTTCTCCACAAAACATATGTTCTGATTATTCATTTGAACTGCCTTAGCTAGGCGCTCCAAATGAGTACCCACAATGTATGTTTTCTTGGAGAAATATGGAAAAATATCAATACGAGCGGAAATTGCGATATCTGAAGCAATGTAATTATTACTGCGATTAAATCTTTAATCTTTTTGATAGATGTTGACTGCAGTGCATGTATATTAAAGGTGAACGGATATATCTGTAAATTTTCTGTCATTTTTACAAGGAAGACAACATTCGAGTTTCCTGTTTGCTTTCTTGTACATTATCCTCTCCTAAAAAGGGGTGTACTCTGTAAGAAAAGAATTTGTTTTATCACGAAAACATACGTACATGTATATAGTTTTGACCTCCTTCAACCCCACTTTTATGTAGTAAAACTGGGGTTTACAGGGGTATACATTATTTTTCTTATTTCTGCTCAAAAACATAGATTGTGGGTACTCGTTAGAACCGCCTCGGCAAGGCGGTTCTAACGAGTACCCTCAATCTATGTTTTTGAGCAGAGATATGAAAAATATCAGATTTTTTTATCTGAAAACTTTCAGTTTTTGGTGGTGAAATTTTCAATATATGTGAATAGGCGTGTTTTCGTAATGCCTGACTCAGCAGATGACAAATTGATGATATTTTTCTTATTTCTTCCAGAAAACATGATCTGACACTTCATGCAAATTGTCTCCACAGGACAGGAGACAATTTGCAAGAAATGTTAAATCCTGTGTTTTGACAAAAAATTAGATAACTTTCAAAATGTCGTCTGCTGAAAATGTTACCCAGGATGCTAAGCGTTAAACCAATAAAATTATTATACTTTTAGCCACCATCTCGACCACCTTCACCATCTACGCCATCATTTCCTGACGACGTTCGACCGGCACCTTTTAATCCTAAATACGAACCAGAAAAGTGGAATTCAGGAGCAAGCAAGAATTGGAACAACTGCTATAATTACGCCAATAACCTGAAAACAAACACATATGCCCAGCCGGGCAGAGGGTCCGGTCAAATATATATTTCACTTGCTGGAGAAGATGTCAAAGTCGCTGCGGTGAATGATGGACTGATATTTGTGGACGATGCGTGTTGTCCGAACACGCCTCCCCTCATAATTGCAAACCTAGTCGCCTTGGTTATCTGGCCAGGCGCCGACTTTCACTGGTATCGACTTGACCTGGGTAACAAATGGTCTCACAAGATGGGGAGCGGTATTCCAACAAATCTGGACCAAGTTTCAGCCCAAATAAGCGATCCACGAACAGCTGCGCGTGGTCCATACACAGAATTCATATGCTTTATGTCAACTAAGCCCGGAACAATAACGATAGAGTAGCAGACAGAACAGGATAGGAAATTCGATGTGAACTTTATCATTACGAAAACACGCCTATTCAACTATATAGAAAATTTCACCTCCAAAAGCTGAAAATTTTCAAATAAAATAAACTTTGATACGTTTTATATTTCTGCTCAAAACATTGATCGGTGAGGCACTTCTACCGAGTACCCAAAATTTATGTTTTTGAGCAGAAATAAGAAAAAAATAATGTATACCCCTGTAAACCTCAGTTTTACTACATAAAAAGGGGGGCTTAATGAGGTCAAAATGATATAGGCGTGTTTTCGTGATGTGACGTCTCTATGTCAGACTGTATTTACACTAAATTTTCGGATACACATGGCTGATAAAGCAGTGCAGACCCATTTACATTAATATTCTGCTATTAAGACCAGCTAAAGACTTGAGATTGCCTAAAAGCTCGTATCTTATTAGTAACGTGGTTTTAATATCGAATGTAAAATCATTCGAGACTGCCAAATGGCGGAACAGTCAGACAAAGACCTGTGCTGCCTTTTCTATTCCAGTCCTGTCTTTAAGTTTGATAATTCTCAAGGGATTCTGGCTTGTAGATTTTCAAGGTTCTGTTTTAATTTATAGAGGTCTAATCGCCTAATAAGTATATCGCGACTTTAGTTGCAGAACCATTTTAATGCTTAACCCATTTAGACAGAATGAACTCCTCCTACACAATATATATAAATGGCTGCAAAATTTGTAAACAGTGGAAACCCTGATTAGACGCTGCATTCTGCACTGTTTGTCAGTTACCCTTTTTGGGGTTTCCAGATTGAAATGGGTTAAGGTGCCGATGCCAGTCACGACTGCATCAGACAACATTCTGATTTTTTTTTCTGTTTTAAAATATTTTTCTGAGAAAATAAGGCTTGACATTTCACATGAAATGTCAAACCGTATCTCTCA